>CM050523.1:2070000-2672500 GCA_027563665.1 Antrozous pallidus
TGCACTTTGGGTGAGCCTTCGCTCATGGGTGCTAGGTGCACTTCTGCTGGGCAGTGGGTGAGAGGGACATGCTTTTCTTAGTTAATGAGAGAAAACTGATTCTCCCGCTGCCCGTGAAGGTAGAAAGTGGAGTGGGAGACATGCAGAGAATGAGCGAGGTTCCCTGTCTGAGGTCCCAAATCTGACATTGGTTCCTTTCACAGCTGACTGGAGATATACAGAGTGCCCCCCCCCCCAAAAAAATGTATACTCACTTTGAATACCTTCTAATTCCAGCTTAAGCACGAAAAGAAAGAAACAACAATGGAACTGTCATCTGTTGAAAGTGCAGGCACAAACCAGCAGTTGGACATTCCCTGAGAGGTCCCAGATTGGAGATGGTGCAGGCCAGACTGCATGAATTTCCTGCACTGGGCCTCTAGTCAGTAATGATAAGCGGCAGCCAACCTGAGATCTAGACCTTGATGAAACTTACATCTTCCTAACCCATCCCTCCCTGCCCCACCTGCTACTGGCTGCGCTCACTATCCTGAACCTGGGTTGCTCACTCTCCCTCTTGGTGAAAACATAGACAGTTTGTATCTGTGACCTTTAAATATACAGACATACTTTTATATAAAGTTAAGTATAGCTTTATCATTTGTGCTCTTTGATAGACATACATAGTCATGTGTATGTATAGATATTGTACATGTAAGTGTGTGTATGTGTTATATATGTAAATATATATGTATGTATAGATATTGTACCTGCACACATGTGTATATATTGTACCTGCACACGTGTGTGCAGATGTTGTGCCTGCACATGTGTGTGATGATGCTGTACCTGCACTCCTATACTTTGTGTACATGTTAAACCTGCACATGTATGTGTGTTGTACCTATACAAGTATGTCAGTGTTGTACATGTATATACGTGTGTATAGATGTTGTATGTACATACATGTGCATGTTAAACATGTATATATGCATAGAGAGAGTGAGAGAGTTTAGATTCAGTTGTTTGTCCCTTGATGTAAGAGTATCATGCTATAAATAATTGCTTCTGGGACTTCCTGTTCATGTAAGAATATACCTGCAGGATTCTTCCTGGCATTGCATGGAGCTTAGTTTGTTCATTCTTACCACCTGATCATTACACTACTGTGTTATCATTCCTCAGTTCATGTGCCCATTCTCTTGTCTGAGGGTATTTGGTTTCTTTCTATGTTATCTTTCCCCTATGTGTTATGGAACTTTTTAAACATGCACAGAAATAGGTATCTTGTAGGAGGAAACCAAGATGGTGGCATAGGTAAACACCTAAACTGCTGCCTTGCACAACAATTTTAAAAACACAACTAAAAGACAAAATGGACATCATCTAGAACCAAAGGAAAGCTGGCTGACTGGAAATTCTACAACTAGAAGAAAAGAGAAAGGCACATGGAGAATCAGAGGAGCTGCACAGCCTGAGGTAGGGAGACAGTCGTGCATGCAGAGAGGATGCAGCCGGAGATAATGGGGCAGCTGAGTCCCTGGCTAGCGTGCTCTAGTGGGAAGGTGACAAAAGCTCCAGACTGCACTGAACCCCAGTTCCAACTGCATTGAACCCCAGTTCCAGGCAAGACCCCGGGGACCTAGGCTCATATGGGGGGTGGGGAATCTGGACTGTAAGGTGGAATCTCAGGGGAGCGGCAAAGGGCAGAGGTCCGGAGGCGCGCATGTCAGTGCATGCAGAGAGGACTGACAAATCTCCAGGCTGCACTGAACCCCAGTTCTGACTGCACTGAACCCCAGTCCTGGGAAAGACCCTGGGGACCCAGGCCCATATGGGAGGAATTGGGATGTAAGGCAGAAACTCAGGGGAACAGCAAAAGACAGAGGTCCAGAGGTGTGAGCACACGAGTGCAAGCAGAGAGGACAGACTGTTAAGTGTGCTGCTGGCTTTATCTAGCAGGAAGGAGACAAGGACTCCAGACAGTCCTGAAACCCAATTCCGACTGCACTGAACCCCGGTACCTGGTGAGAATCTGGGAGTCCGGGATTCATTGGGGGAAGAAACTGGACTTATTGGCAGTGGGCAAATCTCAAAGGCACTTTCCTCTCAGAAGTAAGTGCTTGTAGCAATTACCTGCAGACACAGAGACCCAGGAACCTCGTGGGCCAGGGCTGACTGGAAGCCAAGGCTGTCGGCTCCATCCTGAAACTCTGCCCCATCCAAGTTGAGCACAGAGGCTTGTGCAATTTTGCAAGTCTTGTCACATAAGGTTGTCTGCCAGCATTGACACAGCTGATCCTCACAGCCAATTGGCCTGGAGGTCAATTTCTCCCAGTGATACCAACAACAATCAAGACTTAACTACAACAAGGCTGTACACATAGTCCACAAAGGGGTGCACCAAGAGTGTCCACCTCAGGTAACAGGGGAGGCTGAGATATCTAGTACACAAAGCTACGCTACCAACTCAGGGAAACAATGAAAATGCGAAGACAAAGAAACATGTTACAAATGAAAGAAATGGAGGACACAGAATTCAGGACCACATTTATAAAGTTACTCAAGAATCTTCTAAAAACCGCTGAGAAACTTAATGAGACCTTCAAGGACCTTAATGAGAATGCCAAGAAAATGGAAAAGGACCAGTCAGAAATTAAGCATACACTGTCTGAAATAAAAAATATACAGAAATTCAACATTAGATCAAAGGACTCCAAGAATCAAAACAAAGATCTAAAATATGAGGAGACAAAAAACACCCAACCAGAAAAACAAAAGGAAAAAAGAATCCAAAAATACAAAGATGCTGTGAAGACCCTCTGGGACAACTTTAAGTGTACCAACATCCGAATTATTGGAGTGCCAGAAGCAGAGAGAGAGCGAAATATTGAAAACCTATTAGAAGAAATAATGACTGAAAACTTTCCCTACCTGGTGAAAGAAATACACTTACAAGTCCAGGAAGCGCAGAGAATCCCAAACAAGAGGAATCTAAAGAGGATCACACCAAGACACTCATAATTAAAATACCAAGGGCAAAAGACAAAGAGAGAATCTTGAAAGCAGCAAGAAAAAAACAGTTCGTTACCTGCAAGGGAGTACCCATATGACTGTTAGCTAATTTCTCAACAGAAACTATGCAGGCCAGACAGGAGTGGCAAGAAATATTCAAAGTGATGAACAGCAAGAACCTGCAACCAAGATTACTCTACCCACCAAGGCTATATCATTCAGAATTGAAGGTCAGATAAAAAGCTTCACAGACAAGAAAAAGCTAAAGGAGTTCATCACCATCAAACCAGGATTATATGAAATGTCGAAGGGTAGTCTTTAAGAAGAGGAGGAAGAAGAAAAGGTAAAGATAAAAACTATGAACAACAAAATGACAACAAATACATACCTACCAACAAGTGAATCTAAAAATCAAGTGAATGAAAAATCTGATGAACAGAATGGACTAATGAATATAATAGAATCAGGGACATAGAAAGGGAGTGGACTGACAATTCTCAGGAGGAATTAGATGTGAGGGGTGTGGGAAAAGATTGGATAAAAATCTTACACCTATGGATGAAGACAGTGGCATGGGGTGGGGTCGGGGATCAGGTGAAGGGGAGCTAAGGGGGAGGGGGGAAAGGAATACCTGTAATAATCTGAACAATAAAGATTTATAAAAAATAAATAAATAAACATGCCCAAAAATAAAGAGAATGGCCCAAGGAACCCGTGCACTCATCATCAGTGTTGACCCCTGGCCAACCTTATTTCATTGACACTCCAGCCCAGCACTGGATTATTCTGAATGAATCTCAATGATCAGCCATAAATATTTCCATGTGTCACTTAGAAAGAGAACTCTGCTTTCCAAATATAACCACCCCAACATCTCATGTGCTCCTTGATACGACCACAAATCCAGTGTCCAGAATTCCCCCATGCTGCCCATCAGCATGACCTGCCTTTGCGAACATGGCAGGAAAAAATGCTGGGGGTGCAGTCAGGGCGTCTAGAAAGCCACTGGCTGTTCTCTGCTGGCTGCATCATTTTGTTTTCTGGGTCATCGCTGAAGCTGAAAAAATCTGAAGTTGGGGACTCTGAAGAGCACTAGGAGTTCCAGGAAGGAGCAAGGGTAAAACCACATGGCCCCCACCTGAGCCAGCAGGTCCAGAAAGGGCAGAAACACCAGACCAACTGCCTGCATGCCCTCACCTCTGGTTCCTTCTGGGACCGTGTTCCCACCTCCTGCACAGTGTTAATTCCTACCTCGATGCCAAAGGCCTCTGCCACCCCTTCCATTCTCTCCTTACATGAGGGAGTGACCTGTGCGTTGGCCAGTTTTTATGGTTTGAGCACTCCTTAGCTGGTTTTAAGCTGTCAACATCCCATTTCTGAGCAGATTTGGGAAGAAGTGCCAGCCACACTAGGCTCTTGCAAGAAGGTGCAAGCTGGATCCAGCACCCTACTGGCATGGCACAAATTGCCTTTTTACTTCCCAGTACCAATCAGAAGTGAGCACAGGTTGTGAGAGGTGCTGTTCCAAAGTGGCCTGGTTAGCACCTGTGCACACTCGGCAGTGTGAGTGCTGCTTTCATCGGCATCTCTAGTTGTTATGAAACATCATTTTCCATGGCTCTTTCATGTGTGTTTTTCCTGCATATTTCTTACTCATGTTCTTGCATTATTAGAATTATGATGCTTTTCTTTAAAGTGTGAGTAACTAACTCTATATGGTATAGTTTTAATTCCTTGAATTTGGCTAACAATTTTCTTTGCCTTTTGCTTTTATTATTTCATCAACAGAGAGTGTTGATAAAATATCCTCAAGCCTGTCAGCCTTCACTCTGCGATTCTTTTACTGGTAGTGAGCACAAGAGAACGTGTCCTGGTTTCATCGTCCTACAGCATGACTCCAGGTGCTGGGGACACAGCCGTGGCCCAAGGAACACCTCTGCCCTCGTGGAGCTCTCATTTCAATGGGGAAAGCATACCGCAATTAAGCAAGCAAGCATATAATAAAAGGTCTGGTGAGGATAAGAGCTATGACATAAAGCAGAGTGATAGAGCAGGAGGGGTGTACAGAGGTGCCATTTAGAAGGAGCTCTGGGAATGTCACCTTGGAACAAAGGCTTGAATAGGATGTTCAATTTTAAAAATAATCTAACTGGCCTGGGAACGGTGGCTCAGTTGGTTGGAGTGCCATCCTGTACACCAAAATGTTGCAGATTTGATCCCTGTTCAGGGCATGTATGGGAGGCAATCCATCAATGTTTCTCTCTCACACATTGATGCTCCCCGCCCCCCCACCCCCCTTCACACACACACACACCAATAGGAACCATTTCTTGGGTGATGATTTTTTTAAAAGATAAAGTAATCGAATTGAAAATATTTTGGTATATAAGCAGCTCTGATTATTTTTCCACCATGTATGCAATTACCTCAATATCCCTTCCTTTCTATTTATTTTTAGAACTGGGTTTGAGGTTGGGTCTATTTCACAAACATGTTCTAACATGCATTTTTCTGACAGTCTACTCGATTTTAATTGCTCCTTTTTGGATCATCCTTTTGAAAGAATTCACCAATTTGTGTTGTAGCATTTTTAAACTATCCTTCCCAGTCTTGAAATGAAATTCCAACTTCCCAAAGAGGCAGACGCAGCTTAACTTTCTTTGTATGTGTAACATCTCCCAGAGAGCAGAGCGAAAAGAGACTTTTCATTTATCTTGTTGAATGATGACTAAACGAATTTCAAACTCATTTTGACATTTTTAATTCTTTTCAGGTCTAAGGGTACCTCACTCATTTAAATAGGTCACACGTGACAGGGGACTCACCTGACCCACACTTACTCCTGCCATTGTTTAATGTAATAAATTTTACATGAATACTTGGCCCTTTCCTACAGCCCACTGTAAACACACAAATAAGGAACAGAACAAGTGCTTCATACAGACAGAGCCACTTGCATAAGTAAGACTTTCATTTGTATGTGAATCATTTTATTTCCTTTATTTTATTGAATAGGATTGAACATCTTGATGGCCAGTCTTCATTGTCGTCAGGCCGTATGCTTTTCCAGTCCTGTGTTTATGCCATCTGTGCATCCATATTCCCCCCAAAACCAAGAAGACCAGTGAAAGGGGGGCCAGTGCAATCCCCCAGGAGAATGTGGCAGCTGCGGGAAGAAAGATCAGGTTAGAGCCAAACGTTCTCCCACAAGATAGGACAGTGCATACGGGTTTGGGGGCAGAGAGCCCTTGGAGGTTGGTCTTCCTCATGAATGTGCACTGAATTTCAGAATGTGTGTCCTGGCACCAGGACCAGGGGCATTGGAGGAGAACCTCTGTGGCATCATGGAAACAAGCCAAGGGGAGCAGCACTTCATCTGAGAGAAGCGGGCAGAGAGGAGGGTCTGCCTTGGCTTCCCCAATGGGTAGTGCACAGCAAGCTGTCATGTAGATAGGCCGCAGCTCCCAACCGTAAAGAAGCCAGGGTTAGCTCCGCCCTTTCCCAATAAGCATGGATGTGATGAGGATTCAATAGTTGAAAAGGAAAGAAAACAAACTGTGAAAACAGAAGGTTAGATATGGATATTATTGCTTGGCTGCAGCTGTTTTATGTCCTACTCTGTGGCTTCTGTGTGTTATAAAAACTAGGAAGAGACTGTGAAGAAAAAGTAAATGAGAAGACACGAGAACATGAGTGCTGTCAGACACACTGATGAAGAGGCCAGAATTCCACGCATGGAAGCTGCTGTCTATCATAATCTGTCCAGGCATTCCAGATCCAACACAGTTTCAGACTATTTTCTCCGGGGAATTCTTACACCCTAAAATCCTACAAAGCTTTAGATGAGTGATGCTTCATTTTCTGAGCGGCCATTTGAAGGCAACCTGTGTGTCTTCTGTGGTCAGTCATGGCTAGCTCAGCAAGAGGACACGCTCATGTTACAGAAATGTTTAGAGGGTCCCACCGTCAGGCCAGACAACTATAAGTTCTTTTGGGTCATGAATCTGAGCCCCAGCAGTGGACTCCGCTCTCTGTGGAACCTCCATTTCCAAGTTTAAACAACCCCAGCCCTTCATGGAAACAGCTGAACTTCACTGTGCATACACTTTAGTATGAAGGAGCCCACACAGGTGCAACCCTCAGTCCTCTCGGAGGCCCTGGGTAGAGCCCAGGGACCTGTATTTTCAATGAGTGGCTCACTGAGCAATGCTGGTGGCTTTCCTTTTGGAGAAAGGTTGTGTAGAGTTGTCGTCTTGGCTCTGAGACCTGGTCCAGCCCTCACCTTTCCTATGACCAGTCTGTCTGCACTGCCCCAGGGCAGGGCCTAGAGTGGGCTGTGTCCACGCACATGCCCAGAGGCATGATGGTGACCTCAGAGCTGGGCCTACTCTGGCTGGTCCCTCGCCATCTTCTGGGGCTGCCGCCAGGCCTGTCTCTTTCCTGCTCAGCTAAACTAAGAAGGCAATTGGTCAGAATGATAACGTGGGGTTTTTCTCTCTTCCTTTAAAATGTCCTTATGTGGGCACTGGGTTGCTTTGCCTTTCATTCTATTTCCTGTCCACTGGTGACTTTGACCTTATAGTTGCCTTCAGCCCTGGGATCTACCAGTGCTGGTTCTTGGGGATAAGGTTTCCCAACTTGGGGATAAAGAATGTGCCCCTTTCTCACTGGGTCACAAGGGACAGCAGTTCTGCTGAGCCATTCAGACCCACAAGAGGACACAGGTTTCCTAGAATTTAACACGGAACCATTTTCTCTTTTCCAAAAATCTGCTTGCTATTTAAATTTTTATTGACTATAACCTCCTAAAGTCAGCCTCCACCCTACCAAAAAAAAAAACCCCATAAAATATTAGAGATTTGTTCTAATTCCTGGAAACTCCCTACCCTTGTTATAATATTAGAGATTTGCTCAACTAACAGGAAGCACAAGGGACTTGCTAAGTGATTCTGGAGTACTGGCAGTCTTGTCCAGCACCCAGAGAACACTCCACATGCTTCCAATCCAGGCCCCTGGAATACATACCTTCTTTGACTGTGGTATGCAGCATCTGAACACTCTGTGTGTTGTGAACAACACATTTAAAATCCGTGGTCAAATCCTCTCTGATGACTGGATCAAAGATCAGGGGCACTTCAATATAGTTCTCATTGTTTTCTGAGTATTCCCTGTGTGAGAAAGCACATACTTAGAGCCGTCAGGTGAGGCTGGTCCTACCACACAGACATCCACACACTCCCAACAAGAAGGGCCCCACGGTGCCTGCACTGATTTCAAGGTTAAGAAAGTGGGGCGCACTGGCTGTTGTAGTTGTTACTGCTTCGGGAGGATTTCTAAGCAGCTTCTGAAGGTAGCAGTGACCCTGATGATGTGAAGGTGCTGGTCACTGGGGTAGGACACTTGTTACCAGGAGAGCCCACGGGAGCCAGCTTGCTTCGGACAATGGCAAGTCCATGAGCAAGGAGCTAGGAGAGGAGCCAGAAACGTCTCCTTCTGGGAAACGTGACTGTATCACCAACAAATCATTTGCATATGGAGGGGCAGGGAGTTTCCAGAAACCCAGTTTTCAACAGCGGCCCCTCCTCTCATGGCCACTGCCAGCTCTCCCGCTGGGAACCCTGAGTGCAGAGCAGAGGCCTGTGGGTTTCAAAACAAGGACTCGCCAACAGTTGTGCTAACCTCACATAAGTTTTAGCCGCTCACTTGCGCCCAGAAAGGCTTTTTAATAGGCCTTTCAAAACTGGGCAGTGGGAGTCCAGGCTGCTTCGGGCACTGGCCCTGTAGTTCTCAACGCCTGCACTTCACAAGGGGAACAGCGCATGGCCTCCCTCCCTCGCATAAAGGTTCTTAGTTACAAGGTCCGATTGTTCTACTTTCAAAGAGAGAAAGCCCTTTCCTAGGTGATTGCTTCTGAGAACAGAACTCTCTTACTTTAAATACTAACCTCCCTTAGCCCGCGACAGCCGTGTGCCCTGGGACTCGGGGCTCTGGGGTGCTGTGGCTGAGCGTCAGAGTTTTTAAGGGTTCGTGAAAATGTTTGACACTCAGGTTGCAGAATGGGTAATAGAACTATATTAACTCCCAGTATTTTTAATTGCAAAAATCAAGAAACAAGCATTTATTAAACAGCTAGAAAATGCAACCTCAGTGACAAGCAGTTGGCTGCAACCCAGCTCTTGTATAGAAAGTTTGCTTCTCCAGACCAGATGGTAATTCTGAGCAAACTCAATTTTTAAAATTCTAAAAATCCAGCAGTTCATAGTAGCGAAATTATTTTTAATATAGTGTGTGTGTCCTGTTGAGAGGTGGGATACGGCATCGTCTCTTTAAGAATGAGTGAAGCTGATGGAGGTCTCACGAAGCTCTGCCCTAAGACGCCCTGGGCTGGCAAACCCTCTCCCCACTCACAGGCGCTGGCCCTGGCGCACGCGGCCGGCCGGGTAGGTGGCGTCAATGCTGGTGGCGTTGGCCATCCACCACAGCAGGGTGGTCGAGTGCGCGCCGCCTCCCAGAAACACCTTGCAGGGCACCGTCAGCCTGGAGCCTGTGACAGTGGACACGCAGACCCGTGAGAAGCAGCTGGACGAGGGTGAGCACAGCTCCTCACGCGCCCGCACACCTGAGTTTGAGTGGACCCTCCGTCTCCTCAAACACCAGCCAACTCCTTTCTTAGAAGGAAACGGCTCCCTCGGAAGATTCCCTTCACGGGGGACACTGGTGGTTACGAGTGTCTCCCTCCCTCCACCAGGCCGCCCAGCAGAGATGCCCAGAGGCAGGTGCTTCCCAAGGCCCCCTGGCTCCTGCGAGCTGCCCCACCCAGCGGACATGCGCCCTTTCCCCTGCCTCTGTCCCTCTTCCCCGGACTCTCTGTGCAGGTGGCCGGCCCTTCCCCAGCCTGTCGCCGGAGGGTGCGTGCTGCTGGCCATGCCATCACGGCCCTGTGGCTCCGGAGAGTCAGGTTTTCAGTTATCAGAGAGAGACCGGGGATGGACAATCCTTCCCACCTGCGTTTCCCTCCTGAGCGCTGGGCCACCTCAGGCTCCCAGCAGCCTTCCCCACCTCCTCCTGGGGGCCGAGACTCCTCCGCCCGGCGCCTCCCGGAGGGCGGGCAGCTCAGCCCTGGCTGGCACAGGGCCTCTCCCGGGCGCCCAGATACCAAGCTAAACAGAAACCTGCCCTGCGAGAGAGAGAGAGAGAGAGAGAGAGAGAGAGAGAGAGAGAGAGAGAGAAGGGGAGAGGGAGGGAAGAAGAGAGGGAGGGAGGGAGGGAGGGAGGGAGAGAGAGAGAGAGAGAGAGAGAGAGAGAGAGAGAGAGAAGGGGAGAGGGAGGGAAGAAGAGAGGGAGGGAGGGAGGGAGAGAGAGAGAGAGAGAGAGAGAGAGAGAGAGAGAGAGAAGGGAGAGGGAAAGAAGGGGAGAGGGAGGGAGGGAGAGAGAGAGAGAGAGGAGGGGAGAGGGAGAGGGAGAGGGAGAGGGAGAGGGAGAGGGAGAGGGAGAGGGAGAGAGAGAGAGAGAGAGAGAGAGAGAGGGAGGGGACGAGAGAGAGAGAGGAGGGGACTCAGCAGCCGGAGTGTAATGAATGAGTATAACCTACAGACAGCTGTACAGAAGCACACTGTACAGGCGGAGCCTTAGGGGATGCGAGCCTCGGCCATTGGGTGGGGTGACTGGTTTCCAGGGCAGGTCCTGCTGGGTGAGGGCGTCAGCCCCCGCCCCCCATCCCCCTCCCCGAATTCCCCAGGTCTCCGGTCAGATCCTCTTAGGGGCCCTCGTGGAGCGCAGTGCACGCTCCCGTTTCTAACGCGCTCACATGGCGATTTCGACCCCCCCCCCGCCCCCGCGCCGGCCGCCCCCCACCCGCAGGCGCAGGGCGGGGCTGGGGCCAGCCGCCCCTCCGGCCTTACCCAGGGAAGCGGAGATGGTCTGGTGCGGGGAGAGCAGCACGGGCACGGCGTCCTCCGGCCTTCCTGAGAGGAACAGGGGAGTCGGTCAGCTCCGGCCGCCGCCGGCCCCCCGCCCCTCCACCCCGGCGTCTTCCGCAGGGGCGTCCGGAGCTGACCCGGCGCCAGGCAGCGGCGTGGGTCCGTGTGCGCGCCTCCCGACCCGGCCGCCCCGCGCCCCGCACCAGCCCCCCCCCCCCCCCCCCCACACACACACACGCACACGCGCGCGCGCCCCGGGCTGCGGCTCAGCTGGGCGGCGGGCGGCCTGAGCTGGGCCTCGAGGCACCAGTGGGTCTAACTTGAGGTCGCGCCGCAGCTCCGCGGCTGGGAGTTGTTCAACACGGGGCTCCGCGGGCCTGGCGCCTGCTCCCAACCCACAGGCCTGGGCTGGGGCCCGAGCCTTCCCTGTCGGACCCAAGTCCGGGGGATGCGGCGTGCCCTTCCTCCCAGAGCGCGGGTCCGCCCAGCAGGCTCCGGCTGAAGGGGCTGGTGCCCCGGGGTCCCTGCGCCAGAAGCGGGCGAGGCCCTGAGCAGGCCCGGCTGTGGTCCCCACCCTCCGCCCCTGCCCGTCCCTAACTGAGTTGGGATGAAGGCACCCTCACCGGCATTGGCTTTCATGGGAGACAGTGAAACTGAGTCTCCGGTTTCTGTTGGGGAAGAGTTAATCTTTCCCCCTCATAGGCCAATTATCTAACTTGAATACATCCCCAAACTCTGAAATGCCCTGAAAAGACCCCAGTTGTGCCGCTGTCCGGGGTACAGAGTGGAGGAGGCCAGCCCCTTCTCTAGGACTTGCACCACTTGCCCCTGGCACTGCCCGCTGTCCAGCCTGGGGGTTGGCTCGCTGCTGAGCAAACAGTAAACACTGATCAGTCCTGTTCACAACGTCCCCCCAGTAGAGCTCACCACTAGGAACACTCAGCGGGGCAAGTCCTGTCCTCAGAGGCTCTGAGACCTGCCTGGGAGAACACCCAGCGCAGTTTCCACTGGCATGCCATCGCCTCGCCTTCCAGAAAAACACCCGATAAGCCCGGCAGCGACAGCCCCATGACAGTCCTGCACAGAGCCTGGCAGCAGCACTGGTGGCCGCCCTGGAGCCACAAGCTTTCCCAGCCCTCCGGGAACCACTGCGTGGCCCCACAGGCTTGGAGCCCAGGGACTCACCTTCCTCACAATAACACCCTGCTTTCTGCCTGTCAGGGCATCTCACACCTCTCCTCAGCCTGATGTTTTAAGAGAGCTGACATCTGAATTTTCCTTTCACACCAAAGACATTCAAGGAAGTCGAGGTGGGTCTTAGCTTGTTCTGTGCAGGCTTGTGAGGGACCCAGGGCAGAGGGTGCCTCGATGCCCAGCACTCACTGTTGACACGGAGTCTGATATTCCTGGTGACGTTGTACCACCTGCCCCCGTGGGCAAAGGCCATGACACAGCTGTAGCGGCCCGCGTCCTCCGCAGACACATCGCGGATGAGGAGGCGCGTTGTTCCTCTCACACTCAGAAACCTCTCGCTGTCTTGATCCAAGCAGACGGAATCCTTAGGGAAAATGTTTTTCAAAAGTTACACTCTATACCAACTTTACCTCAACAGCTATGAATGGGATCCGTATTACCCATCAGTGTTGAATTTGCAACCCAAGACTTGTCTTATTATTTACTTTGCAAATATTGTCGTTTGGACATATTTTACCTGTTTTGGGGAGAGGGAATTTTTTTTTTCAGAGTCTACTTTTTTTTTTCCGATTTTTAAAAATCTTTATTGTTCAGTATATTAATTACATTGTTCCCTTTTTTCCCTCCTGTGGTTCCCCTCCACCTGGTACCCATCCCATCCTCCGCCCTCACCCCCCTCCACTGTCCTCTCCCATAGTTGCATGATTTTTGCTGCACTTCCCACGCCCCCTTTTCTTCCCAAGAGTTGTCAGTCCATTCCCTCTCTATGTCCGTGGTTCTGTTACATTCACCAGTTTATCCTGTTCATCAGCTTATTAATTCACTTGATTTTTAGATTCATTTGTTGATAGATGTGTATTTGTTGTTCCTAATTTACACTTTTATCTTTTTCTTCTTCCTCTTCTTAAAGAATACCTTTTAGCATTTCATATAATATTGGTTTGGTGGTGATGAACTCCTTTAGCTTTTTCTTATCTGCGAAGCACTTCATCTGACCTTCAATTCCGCATGATAGCTTTGCTGGATAGAGTAATATTGGTTGTAGATTCTTGCTATTCATCACTTTGAATATTTCTTGCCACTCCCGTCTGGCCTGCATCGTTTCTGTTGAGAAATCCGCTGACAATCGTATGGGTGCTCCCTTATAGGTAACCAACTGTTTCTCTCTTGCTGCTTTTAATATTCTCTCTTTGTCTTTTGCTCTTGGCATTTTAATTATGATGTGCCTTGGTGTGGTCCTCTTAGGGTTCCTATATATTGGGGTTTGGTGCGCTTCTTGGACTCCTAAGTCAATTTCTTTCATCAGGTGTGGGAAGTTTTCGGTCACTATTTCTTCAAATAGGTTTTCATTGTCTTGCTCTCTCGCTTTTTCTGGCACCCTTATAATCCGGATGTTGGTATGCTTGAGGTTGTCCCAGAGGCCCCTTACACTATCTTCAATTTTTTGGATTTTTTTGGTTTCTTGCTTTTTCAGCTGAGTGGATTTTGCTTCTTTGTATTTCAAATCTTTAACTTGGTTCTTGGGGTGCTCCAGAGCACTTTTAGGTCTTTGTACAATATTTTTCATTTCAGTCAGTGTATGCTTAATTTCTGGTTGGTCCTTTTTCATATCCTTGAGAGTCTCCTTTATATCCTTGAGTGTCTCCCTCATTTCCTTGCAAGTCTCATTCATTTCCTTGTAGGACTCATTCATTTCCTTTGCAGTCTCACTTATTTCCTTATAGGCCTCGACCTTTTGTTGGAGCCTCTTGAAAAACCCTATAACCGTGGTTTTGAATTCCATGTCCAGTCGGTTTTTTTCCTCCATTTCTTTCACATCTGATTTCTTTCCATGTCTCTGCATGGTGGCTGCTTCCCTGAGTTGGTCAATTAGCTTTGTGTAGTAGACTTCCTACTAGGGATAGTGGCTTAGCCTCCCCAGTTACCTGAGGTGGATATGGGTTGCACAGTCTTGCTGAAGTTAAGCTCAGTGAATCGTTGTTAGCACTTGGAGGGGTTGACCTCCAGGCCAATTGTTTGTGAAGCTCAGCTGTGCTCAGGTTGGATGGGCGGAGTCTCTGGACCAAGCAGACAGCGTCAGCTCTGCCCTATGTGGCCCCAGGGACTCTGTGCTGGGGGCAATGGCTGCCAGCACCTCTGAGAGCCGCTGCCGAGCTCCACCGGCTGCCGGGGAATTCAGACTCTCCCCAAATGACTCTGCACACCCAATGTCTCACCCAGGGTCGTAAAACAAAGCAGACTGACGGTTTTCCGAATGAGATAGCAAGTCGCAGAGCGCTCTCTGCGTGGTCACGCAGCTGCGCTGTTCCCAAGGTCACGCGCAAGCTGCCTTCTCCACAAGCCGGCAGACCCGGCAGTGCCCGAGCTTCGGCGTGCCCTCCCACTGTCCAGTTTTCACCCTGTATGATAGTGGGTTCCCTGGACTTCGCCCAGAGCTGGAGAATCAGTCCAGTGGGACGTCTTTGTCTCCTTGTTCGAGAAAACTGGCCGGTTTTCAGCCGCCCGCCCTCCCCGCTGGTGTGCGCTCCAAAACTCTCTCCACGCGAATCTTTCAACGCTGTCCGCCGCCGCTCCTCCGAGTCACAGTGTCTTATCTTCACTTTTATTTGTGGAATTTTCACTCGGCCAGCTTTCTGGTGATTCTGGAAGGTGTTTGTTCTTTCGTTAAGTTGTAGTATTAAAATTGTTGAGTATGACGGCAAGATAGGTGTTTTACCTATGCCGCCATCTTGGTTCTCTCGGGAATTTGTTAACATAGAAAATAAAATTGATGAATTTGTTTAAACACCATGTTTAAGGATCGTTTGGTCCAGCATGCAAGAGGGTGGGGAAGAAACTCTCTTCTTTGACAGAGTAAACCATTTAAAATACAAATAGAGGTCTGGCCTGACAGCTGCCCATGGGCCTCAGGGGCCCCTAAAGAGTCCCACTCTGTGGTCATGGCAACTGGGAGAGCAGTGTTCAGGAGAGATGGTGTTGCTGTAATTACTTCAAAAGTTAATTCAATTTTAGCAGTCGGTAGAGATGTGGGAAAAAATCGTAAGAAAAACTAAAATGTGAGAAACGAGGCCACACCTTTCATAGGGACAAAAGATAGTATGGCTTCTGCAGAAGAGCGAGGCTTCCAGCAACACAGAAGCAGCTAAATGGGACTTGGGAACATCCTGATGAGAACCAGTTGCTCTCAGGGCACATGTGCCAAGTGAGGGTGCTTGAAGCCATGCTTAATCAAATGAGTCATTTCAGCTTCTTACTCCAGATGGGAACACAGACATAACTGGAAGAGTTTGTTCTTCTCCATCTATTCAATTAAGAGGAGAGATTGTTGTTCTTAATGTGAGGATAAACATGAACAAGCCCAGTGGGGCCAGCAGCACAGTTCTCCCACGCCCCACCACAGGGCTGCCTGCCAGCAGTGGGTGTGGAGCTCCTGGCTGAGGGTTTTGGCTTCACCATCTCTCTGCTGTGTGGCCTTGGGCAAGTTCTTACATTTGTAGATCTCTGTTCTCTAATCTGTAAAGTAGAGAAAGTAATCACTTCTGCTTTGTGTTTGCCTGGCAGCGAGTTTGGAACAGACTGTGCCCAGCACGTGCTCAGGAATGGGCAGCATTTAGGAAGGGCACAAGAATCACTGAGCACCTCGGGGACACCCCCTCCATCGGCTGTCGGGCTCCATGCGTCTGTCAAGCCCCATGTGCGTGCCTCATGCCCAGCACCCCACCTCACAGCTAGTGGTCGCTTTGCAGAGGGAGGATGTGTCAGCCGAAATCAGTCAGCCAAGGCTACACACAGCCAAATGGAAACAAACAGGGCTTTAACCAGCGCGGGGAGCGCCAGCACCCTCCATAGGCACAGTCTCTATCCTATCCTGTTGCCCTCCCTAAACCAAGAAAGAATCCAGTCCCTAACTGGGCAACCAATTTCCTACTTTCAGAATATCATTTATATTTGCAGCATTCATTGATATAATATACATATATCTTGAAATTGTAAAACCAGCCAATTGGCTAACACATTTCTTTTCTAAAAAGGCACATTTTAATAATTATGACAAAATTATAGATAATGTTGATTGAGATTATATTAGAAATTTAGGATTATATAGATTGAATATAGATTGAGGAGTAACACGTATATTTCATAAGTGAAAGTCCCTAATTTCTTTTTCTCTTACCCTCTGGAAATGCCTTTAATGCCTTTGCAATTAGCAAAGTAGTACAACATAAAAACCTAAGGTAACACTGACCAAAAAAAAAAAAAAGGAAAATGAATCCTTTATCCTCAAAACATCGTTTGTTATTTCAATGTACATTCCTCCATATTTTTAAATATATTAAACCATATTTTTACATAACTAGGAAATATAACATGTCATTTAAAGCCTTTAAACTACAGCAGTATTGTATTTTTTCTTCTGTGTTTTATAAATACTTATGATAGTCCACTGCTCCTCTGAGGTGAAATCAGTTTAACCAGTCCCTAATGGTGAGCATTTTCTTGTTTCCAGTATCTTCTTATAAGCAGTGCTTCAGTAAACATGTTAATATATCGTGTCATATATCCTTGTCTCATTTCCATATACATTTTTAAATGATCTAATTCTTGATTAAAGGGCTATTTTTTGTCCACGATTAAACAAGTAACTGTACTTTCCAATATCAGTCTACGGTCTGTATCAGTAATGTTTTAGATAGTGTGTTAGGCCCACGTTGTGCTGGTTTTGGACCACACCCAGCTCTCCTGCTGCAACAGGAAAGGTGGCCCGGCCTGGTACAGCGTTACCTATGCACAAGAGCTGGGGTTCTGTTATTCACATGTCATAAACGAGTACAATTCTTTTACATTTTTTAGCCATTTAAAAACTTGAGAACTAGCCTCGCTTGCAGCACCAGGCCCTGGCTCCGTGTGGCCTGCAGCTGTGTTTGCCCACGCCTGGCCCACCTACTATAAGCTGATGGTAATGTTTACTTGGCCAGGCAAGAGAAGAAAGTGTGTTTGTACTTACTCCTTTAACCAAAAATTGTGTATAAGTTATTAAATTAATCAACAATTATTTTTCTGAATTGTAACAGACAGAGTGGAAAGCTGTCTTTTTCAGCTGTTATTTACATGGGATTCATTTCATATTTTCAAATCATCATTCTGAGAATGAGCCACATAAGGATCAATAGAGCATATTGACTATGGTCCTTTATAATTAATTGGTTTAAAAAACAGGAATATAGCAGTGAATGTGTTATCTTCAGAACGGCATTTATATATTTCCTATGGCAGTGAAATACATATTAATTCAACACCACTTGTGGGAGATGTACCTTGTACCACTGAATCTTCATATCAGTTTTGTTCTGGGCGAATTCACTCAGTTCAGGGCAGACTAAGGAGCCCGAGGTCGCAACGGTGAGCACCTGCGGGTAGGAGACGGCGGGCAGCGAAGCGTCCGTGTCCTCCAGCACCCTGAGGTCCAGAGCCATCTGGTCACAGTAAGAAGCATTTCTGATTTAAAGGGGAAAGGGGGAATTAATGACCAGGCAAAATAAACACAAATCTAAATGAAATTAAGAACAATTTCCCCCATCCCATTAAATTCTGCATTTTTTATTAGTTTATTAGTATGGTGATACTTCGGTCCCTGATCTGTTTTAATCCTTGGAGAATGAAGCAAGCACCACATCATTAATGTTATTCGAAATGACAATATATTCAGAACTTTTCCTAGAAGGCCCTTCACCAGTCTGATCGAAACACCACTAAGGGCCTACACCCGCCAGGTTCTGGGCTCCTTGAGCAAATGCGCCTGCCTCCTGGGTCGGGGAACAGATCCTAATAAAGGAAGTGCTCCTGAGGGCCACCGTCTCCATATAAAGAAAAATCCTTCACTTCTCGGGGAATCACTGTTAGCTGGAGTCTAATTTCAGAAAACTGCTGAGAATTTAGCATAAAATCTAGAGAAGATGTGTGATGCTGCCTGGGGAAAACTAACTCAGTGAGTTTGTTTGGATTTTAATTTGTGGTTGTTGTTGGGATAACTGTAATCTCAATATCATAATTCTATCAACACCCTAGAACTGGGAAATGGCACAGGTAACTCGTGTCTAGAAACATGGAGGAAATGGCAGAGGACAAAGGATATGAACTACAACTAAGTTTTATCATTATCTCACTAAGTTTCTAGCTACCTAAGAACCTAAGAATTGACAAACATTTTCTGCACAAAGAAACACAAAAAGTTAACTATTGCCTTGACAAAGTACACATCAAGGAGACATGAGCGAGGACCACCCTCCAGGACAGCCTGCACCGCCCAGCGGCCCCCCAGCGTGAGGAGGGCTGCAGGCCTGGCTGGTGCTGCACACATTCCCCAGATCACGCTCCAGCACCAAGAGCTAGAAATTACTAGTATCTCGTGTTCAGGTGGGGAAATTACATATACAGAAATTAAACAGTTTCCTAAGGCCATATAGCTAAGAGGTCAAACCAAGGCTGAAACCCAGCAAGGGCCTGAGAAAACCCTTGAATTAAGATGATAACTCTGGAAACACGCTTACTAGACATACTGAGAGCCACAAACCTGTTCACATTATTGAAGAAGTGACTCCCCGTGAACAAGATACACCATGAAAGTACCCAAAAGAAAGATGGATGGGGGTCATGCCATCACCATTCTTATTCCCCATGAAGTATGATGTCCCCACACCAAAAGGGAGGGAGTCATTAATGTTGTTCTCTACACACATACATCCTCCCATCCTGTGCACACAGTGGGGTTGCACATCCTGGCCCCACTGTGAGAAGGGCAGCTACTTGATTGTAGTTACTTCACCAGGGAGCCCCTTAGAGCATGCTTTGTCTTGGTACAGGGACCCACGATCAGTCTGGGTCCCCAAGCATGGTCCAGCCATCCTGGCTTGCTGCCAGGATGACAACCTCGCCCTGTTGTTTGAAACTCTGAGCCTCTGAGTGTCATGATTCGGCAGCACGGCTTCCCCCCTGATTGGCAGAAAGGTGCTACAGCTCAAGACTTTAAAAGTCTCGGGCACAGGTCAATCTCATGCCCTCTGACTGTAAATGCCAAAGGGGATTGTGACAGCTGCTGGTGATTCTAGATCCTGTGGACCCAGTCTTGGATGGGAAGAGAGTTTTAGCCATCAGCTAGGCAAACTCCGTGCTCAAAAGCTTGACCCACATACGGTTTTCAGTGCCCTCAATTCCAGATCACCACTTTTCTAGAATAGCAAACAAAACAAGAGTATTAGCTAGGATTTTCAGTGAAACATAAAAATCTTCTTTAAGACAGATGTGACTCAGCCATGGCCCCCTGATCTCTGCAGATTATCACTTCGGGGCGGTAAGCATCACCGTCCAGAAGTGCGTTCTCTATGGCTGTACTTGCCCCTGTGGCGCTCCCTTGACTAGACTCTCCACAGGCCTCAAGTCACAGGCCTGCCCAGCACCTTCTCTGGGGACAGAACCGAGGCTGGAATTGCCGAGTAATCAGACCAAGATGGAAACTGGAAGGGTTCAGATTCACATCCCTGTCATCCTGGCTCCACACTTTATTCTTTTTTAAAACACGCTTTTAGGCTTTCCTAGCAGTGCTCCTTGGGGGGCGGGGGGGGGGGGGGGGAGAGAATGGGTGTTTTTGTTTTGCACTAGAAAGGAAACAAAAATTATGTATTTATAACTACTGTAAAATCATGCATACACATTCTCCCCTGGTACAGAAATGGGAGATCCTTGGCTTGCTTCCTAGGCAGGGTTCATTGGCAGAAGGTAGGTAACACACAAACACACACACCATCTGGGAATCAGCACTGGGTCTGATGTCTGAAACCCTCCTGTGCACTAGTAATCGTTTTGTGCTGAGAGTGTCCCTTTCTTTGGTTCTCTTTCTATATGTCAGTACTCATGAAAATGGCTTCTCTGGACGCTAAGCTGTGGGAGGCATGGGGGCAGCCTAGGGAGGGAGCAGCCCCTGCAGAGGCCAGCGGCTCCACTTCCCTACCAGGCCAGCAGGCAGCCCCAGTCCTTCAGAAAACTAGGCCACAGAGTTTCCACGATCCCCAGCATTACAGAGGACTCTCCGTCACAAGTGGCAAGAGCCCAAGACCCACTGGAGAAAGGACAGTCTTCCCAACAGAAAAACTAGACAGCCACATGCAAAGGCATGACCTCACACCGTATACACAATTTAACTCAAAATGGTCAGACACCAAATAGGAGAGCTAGAACAATACAAAGCTCAGAAGAAAACACAGGGGAAAAGCTCTGTGACATTAGCTATGGCAGTGATGGCTTAGGTGTGACATCAAAAGGCACAGGCAACCAAAGAAAATACAGGTAAATTGAGCTTTATCAAAATTAAAAACTTCTGTGCATTAAAAGACCATTATCAACAGAGTAAAAAGGCAATCCATGGAATGGTAGAAAATATGGCTAGCATATCCCCCCTAAAAAAAACAAAAAACAAAAAACAAAAAAAACAGAAAATAGTAAGTCTGGGTGAGGATGTGGAGAAATTGGAACCTTGTACATTGCTGGTGTGAACGCAAAACAGTGCAGCCACTGTGGCAAACAGTATGATGGCTCCTCAGAAAGCTAAAAGGGTCACCATGGGACCCACCAGTTCGACAGATGTATGTATGACCATGCTCATTAGGTATTATTCTCAATAGCTAAACGGCAGAACAAATGTATTGACAGATAACAGGTCACCAAAAGGCGGTCTATACATGGAACATTGTCTTAAAAAGAAGTGGAACCTGCTGCTTTGCACAACGTGAATAACCTTGAAAACGTCACACGAGTGAAGGAAGCCATGCACCAAAGGCCAAGTGCTGCATGACTGCACTCGCATGAGGTACCCCTAGGAGTCAAATCCACAGCAACAGAAAGTAGGGTGGCGGTAGCCAGGGGCTGGGGGAGGGGAATGAGAAGTGGCTGTAGTTTAATGGGAACAGAGTTCCAGTTAGGGGTGATGGAAGAGCTCTGGGCTGATAGTGGTGATGGCTACACAGCAGTGAGAATGTGCTTAACACCACTGAGTTTACAGTTTAGTGGAGTACAATGGTAAATATTCTGTTATGCATATGCTACCACAATTAAAGGGGGAAGAGCAACCGGACACAGAGGGAGAGGGACTAGCTCCACACCAACTCCTGGGAGAACTTTATGCATGAGCGTGGTTCCCTCACATGCAGCGAAGCAGTTCTCATGTCTCATCAGGTTTCAGGTTCTACCCTCGTGTTCCTGTGGACGGAGCAGGGAACAAGTGACCGAGTCCCCTTCCGGGGCGCACATTCTTAGGGGAGGACCCAGGGGCATGGCCGACCCTCCATGGCAACCGGGAGAGCCAGTTAATGTCTTACCAAACAGAGCAGGCTAATTTCTAAGCTGGTAACTTTGTATGCCCATGAATGAATGCCGTGATAAACAGCCAAATGCCCTGGGCAGAGGAAAGGTTCCCATCCCTGGGGCAGACAGACATGAACTATACACACACACACACACACACACACACACACACACACACGTGTCAGAGGAGGAAAATCCCGGCCGGTAAGCCGTGTGTGGCACAAGTGCTGCTTTAAACATGGCAACTGAGAGGTGACGTCTGAGGGAGGGCCCACGTGGGGGCCAGGGAGCCATGAGGACGCTGGTGGCCCTCGCATGGAGGCATTTCAGGAACAGTGGAGAGGACAGCAGACTGTGCAGGCCTCACTGGAGCACGTGCGCAGAGACCACCCACAGTGTCCCAGGGCCTACCTGACAGTGCAGAGGTAGGTGCCTGAGTCGTCCCGCTGGGCAGGCAGGATCCAGAGGACTCTGTCCTGGACCCACACTCGCCCGTCTTCCCTGGGGGCCAGCCCAGCAGAACCGATCTTGCGCCAGGTCACGGTGTCGCGAGGGCTGGCAGCGGGCCCCAGCCAGTACCGCTCCTGGGGGCACCTAAGGACCACAGGCTCCCCTTCCACCTGGAGGCTGGTTTTAAAATGTTTGCCTCGGTCCTGGCAGCTCCCTGCGGCCGCTGGAGGAAGAAAGACCCGTCAGGCTTGGTAGTGATGGCACACCCGAGGGCGCAGCACCCCCCTGGCAGGGAGGCACCCCCTGGGCTCTCTCACCCTCTTGTTATAATGATTTCAAAGCTCTCAAATGGCAACTCAGGTTTGCTCTTCATTTGGATTTTGTGGGGAAAGTTAAATCAGGTTCACAAAAAATAATGGTGACAAAAAGTAATGATAAAAATGATTGCCCACGCTTTTCGCTTGGCCACTCCTTATTATTAAAGTGGCTCTTAGCTGAGTTCAGACACAAAGCCGAGCTTAGTCCTCACGGATCCTCACGGATGTGTGGTTACAACCCAAAGGCCCTGCATCCAGCAGGAATGAGGCTGCTCAGAGGAGCACCCAGGTCGTCCTTGCATTGCATTTGCTCTCTTTTTATTCTATTTATCCAGGTAACATCTCTATATATAAAAGCCCAATGACTGGAATGGCAGAAAGCCCAGAACAACCGGAATGACTGGTGGCTATGACATGCACTGTGGTAGCCCACCAACCTGATCCGGCCCCTCATCAGCTGGCCAACCATCCTCAGTCCCTCTTCCCACAAGCCCTGTCCCTGATCTGCCCCCATCAGAGCATGCTGGCTGAATCCCATCCTTGCACAAATTCATGCACCAGGCCTCTAGTTTTGCTATATTTACTGAAGCAACATTGGTTAACAATATTATATACATTCCAGGTATGCAACATTATAACTTGATATCTGTGTACTCATTTGCATGCTCACCACCCAAAATCTAGTTTCCTTACCCTTTGACCCACTTTGTTCTCCCCACATCCTCCCCTCTGGCAACCACACTTTGTTTTTTGCAAAAAGCAAAGCCTCCCTAGATAGACACCTTCCCCAGACAAGCCCTTCCCAGCTGAGAGTCCCTCCTTACCTGTGTGCTCCTCAGGCTGAATAGGGAAGGCGGAAACGCCCATCATCAACAGGTACAAGGTGAGCATTGTTCCCAGCAACGTCCAGAGGCTCCAGGGGCTGCGGGTCTCAGGCCCTGCACTGTATAGCCTAGAGGAGGAGACAGAGGGTCACCAGGGATCACAGCACCCAAAGGGAGAATGTGCTCCCAGGGCAAATGCTGGGAACTTCACCCAATAAAAGAAACATTTCACCTAGACTTTTTAACAAGAAAACTCAAAATTTGGAGATTTATTCCTCTAGAGCTGTCTTCACTGAACACACTTAATGTCGAGTCCCACAGTGCTCCCAAAAGCCTTGGGCTGGACTTTCCATACCCTGGTGTCTCTCCCAGAGTCCCCTACCCTCCCTGCCCTCCCCTACCCTCCCGAGATGCTCAAGGGTTTCTCCTCTTCCAGGTGTTTGCTCGGATCTCGCCCCTGGTGAGGTCTTCCTGACCTGTGTGAATCGGCACCACCTCCTGCCCCAATGCGCCATGTTGTACTTCCTGCTCTGTTGCTCTCTACAGCACTCATGGTCCATCTCCCCTCTCTCAGAGGTAAGCTCTACATGCACAAAGATCCTACTTTATTTTATTCTCAGTTATACCATCCCTTCCATTTGTTGAATAACTAAATGACTGAATAGTGGTGAAGGCTGGGGTCGGGGGACAAGGAGACATATGCAATACTTTCAACAATAAAGATTCTTTTTAAAATATATTGTAATTTATTTCAGAGATAAAGGGAGAAGGAGAGATAGAAACATCAATAACGAGAGAGAATCATTAATTGGCTGCCTACTGCTCACCCCCTGGGCACAGCCCAGGCATGTGCCGTTGGCTGGAATTGAATCTAGGACTCTTCGGTCCATAGGCCAATGCTCTATCCACTGAGCCAAATCAGCTAGGGCTAAAGATTTTTTAAAATGAGTGAATGTCCCATGAACGCTATTACATTTGTTTTATTTTTATTTTATTTATCGTGGTAACATCCATATATAAAAGCCCAGCGGCTGGAATGGCATAAGGCCCAGAACAACCAGAACGGCATGAGCAAGGCTGTAAGTGCTTGTGCTCACTTTGTGTTTTGCCATCACATGAGATCGTCTCCCACTGGTCCAAGGAGGATGAGAGCCATGTGGTGACTTGGATTCCATCCGAAGCTTGGCACCAAGCCTAACCTAGCCTAAACTAGGTCAGCCAACCTCCATCAGACCCCAGACTTGTGAGCAAAAATAAATTATGTTGCTTTAGGCCATTCCATTTTGGGGTGGTTTGTTAGCCTTGCTCAAGATTGGTTCACACTTGTCTGCCCACATTCCATTGGTCAAAGCAAGTCACATAGCCAAACCTGCCTTCATGAGGATGAGGAAATACCCCATCTCCAGTGGGAGGAGTTGCAAAGTGACACACCAGGAGGGCAAAGAAATGGGAGCAGCCATGCCACTAACCATACCTACTTCTTGTCTCAGTCACAACCTTCATGGCCTACATAATGCCCAGGCCCAGAAAGTACCAGGCGATAGTGATGCTTGAGAGTCTAATAGGAAGTTGGGAGTGATGAGTAAATCCAGAACAAAACCCTACTGCCACCCCTCCCCCATTTCCTGGAAGGAGTTTGACCTGTGCTCCACCCCTGGACCAGATGGATTATCAGTGGCTCACAGCACAGCCAGATGGCTCCTGACACCCAAGGCAAGGATGCCATCTGCAGAGTGGCCCTATGCTCCAGGAGTCTCCCTCAGTAGGGAGGCCCAGCAGAGGCATGGCCTCCGAGCTGCGGCTTGAACCCCACTCCATGATGAGGAGCAGTGAGGAGGGTAGCAGAGAGTCTCCCCTTAGCTCGGTGTCTGCCAGGGCTGTCTCTCTTAAGCTCTTCCTACACTGCATAGGTTCGTCCTCGGCATGTTTCTGGAAGTTAATATTCCTTAACTTTACCTCTCTCCCATCCTCTGGCTCATCAGGCCACCTGGTTACCAAAAAGGTCCCATCAGCACTGACCAAGCTGCCTGTGCCTCTGGACACTCATTAGCGTGCTGTGTCCCCAGTTGCCCAGGCCTCACCCCTGGTCACTGGGTCCCAGGAGGGATTTGAAAGGAGCAGGACTTCCATGCTCCAGGTGTAACCAGCATGGGGACTAGTGTAAATAGCGACGGCTATTGTGCTAAACACTGGGTATTTCTCCTGCTGGTCACCCCATGGTAAGAACATTATGCCAGCCTCACAGATCACACAGCAGAAGAGATTACAGAGGCAAAGTGTCTTGGCCAGTACCTTACAACTAGTAAGTAGGGAATATGTTTAAACCCAGGACTAGTGACTCCACAGCCCTACACTTCAAAAAGAAGCTTCTGTGGTAGATGCCAGTTTCCTCCTCCACCTGTTTTCCCTGCTTCCCCAGTAACAGAGCCACCAGACTCTTAACCAAACAAATCACCACCCCACACAAAGACTACATTTCCCATCCTCCCTTGCAACTAGGAGTGGCAACATGACAAAATCAGGGTCAATGAAATGCAAGTGGACATGGATGGTCCACCTGGAAGTCTACGTGACACTCTCCACTCCTCTTTCCTTCCGCGGCCTTGGCCCGAGAGAGCTGGCTTAGAGCATCATCTTGGGCCACAGCTGCAGGCACTTACTGGGAGTGATGGGGTACAACAGAGAAGAGTGGCTTCATGGAGCTGCGCGCCCAGCCTGCCTATCTTTACATGCTGGGTTTTCTGTCGTGCACAGCAAACCTAGCTCCTGGGTGGTAGCTGTTCAGAGTTCAGGAAAAGGACTAGGTAAGAAGCCCTGCTGGGCGTTGGTGCTCAATAGTGTCTAATGATTGACAGGCAGGAGGAGCTGTGCAGCTGCCTCTTGGAGGAAAGCACCCCTCCCACAAGTGCAGGCTCAGGCCTGGCCTGGGACTAGGTGAGGATTTGAAACCATGTTTAAACGCAGCTCCCACCAGAAAGGCAGGCTGCATTCATTCAGGGCAGCTGCCAGCTCGGGCTCCGCAGAGCTAGAGCTGGGAACCTGGAGGTCTAGTCCTAGCCCTTTCTCAGGTACGGGAAGTGAGTTGGCTGTTAACCCTCTTCTCACAATCACACATCTGGTCAGGGTTAGAAGTAGAGATGTTTCAACAAGGACCCTGTTCCAAGGAAACAACACTCTCAAATGCCCACGTGTAGCAGCCACTCCCCCCTCTGCACAAACCCCCCTCCGCCCAGGCCCCCTCCCAGAGAACTGCCTTGGTTTCTCTCTGTGGACTTTGGCAAAATAGCAGCTTTCCTGTAACTTTTTCTAGAAGTGACCTCGGACAATAACCACAAACGCATCCCCGCAATTGTTTTCAATAATCAAAGCCCCTGAGGAAGGCTGCAGTCCCTCCCCCCAACCCCCCAACCCCCACCCCCACCCCCGTGGGAAATATTCAGCCTTCTGCAGAGCCCGAGGAAAGAGAATTTGTTTGCAGAGGTTGGCACCAAACAGTTTTCCTGGCGCGCTTTCCTTAAATGTCTTTGAGTTACAGGCAGTTCTACAATTCTGCTTGAACTGAGTGGACCTTCTTACTTGGAAGAAAAACATGTTAAGGGCAGCTCGTTCCAAGTACTTAAGTTACAATTCTGTTCTTGTTTTTTGTTGTTTTGTTTTTGTCAAATAACTATGTTTCTCCACACTCGGTGTAAAACCACGGAGGAATAGGATGAAGAAAGCAGGGCCAGGAATTTCTTTTTGAATGACCCAAAATGTGTGCTGAGCTAAAAGAGGGAGAGAAAAATGAAATAAGCGGAGGAGCGATGGCACAGCCACGCTGGCGGGGAAACACCCCAGAACATTGCGCTTTGCTTCCTGTCTGTCTCCACCTTGTTTCTGAAAGAGTTGGGGATGCCGTGCTGAAAACTCTGATTCAGGTGGCACAGCCACCCAAACCAGCGGGCAGGCCCTGGACACTCATGAAGTCAAACCGCCAGCAACCTCAGGCACAGCACTGTCACCACCAGCTTGTGAAATCAATTCCTAAAACCCCAAACATGTTCTTTCAGGCATGTGGTACAAACTTGAACCCAGGGGAAGAATAAATATCTACATCCAAATGAAGCTGGAAAATTTTAAATGCTAAGGTAAAGCAAAGTAAAGAGTATTTGAGCTAAGCCTCTGCACAGCACAGAGTGTGGGAGGTTGGGAGTGGGGAGGTGCCTCCAGTGGAGTAGGGACCTTTACTGCCCAGGCCCATTGGGATTGACAGCACCACTTGCTTAATGTAGATCACGCTGCTTTGAAAAAAGATCCTAGATTTATTGACTTTAGTTGCCTTGCAGGGACAGACCAAATGATTGCTGGGCCTTATACGGCCTGCAGGCTGGACGTTCCCACCCTGCAGAGAGAGATGTGACCACTTTGAGGCAGCTTTTGTTGACAATTGTCCTGCCTCAAAGCAGAACTCTTAACAAGTCATCTATAAACTATTTTTGTTCTTTAAAAAAGATCGGAACTATTCCCCGCCCACCCCCAGCAGTAAGGGAGTGGGAGCAGCACTGGGGGCTTGATCTGGTTTGCGTGGCCAGGTCAGAATGGCAGCATCTCCATGGCCCTGGTGGGGCTGCAGACACAGCCGGCCTGTGGGAGCGGGCCAGGCAGGCTGCGTTCCACAGATGGGGCCTTGGCCACGTCAGTGAGCTCAAAGGGAAAGCCTGGACAGGTTGAGTCTGGGCTCCACCAGGGCTATACTCTCTATATTTCACTTTCTTCCAACAAGTACCTTACTCCCGAAAGCCATCCCTGCCAAATCTTTTTGAATTTGACGAACTTCTTCCCTAACACTACTGACCAAGCGTTTCAGGAAAACATCTTCCCACACCTTCACACCTCTGCTCACACTGGGTTCCTATGAAGCTGAGTTATTCAGAGCCTCTGAGCTGGACCGTCAAACAAAGACACCTTTTTACAAACTTCCTCCTCCATCAGCCTGCCCACAGGCTAAACCTGACAAGACCGCCTCACCCCCCCCCCCCCAGCCCCAGACCCAGAGCAGTGCTGAGGTGGGCACTCTACCCAGGAGGCCCTTGGCACCCACCACGGACAGCCAGCAAACTTCAGGTTCCCCAGTGTGTATTGTGTAAGACGGATTTGCCACTCTGGCACTCCCAGAGGTAGAGCCGTGTCCAGTGAACACGGCACCCTCTTTACAAACAGGAAGGCATGGAAACAGACTCAGATACACCCAGTAGCTTAGCCAAGCCTCGGAGATGCTGGAGCGACAGCCAGATGAAAATCTGAGCCGACACGTCCTGCCTTGACACTCATCCTCTGTTCAGCAGAGCCAGCAGGGCCTGGAGCTGGAGGCTCCAGAGCCATGGCGCTCAGCAGCTCACCGGACAGTCTTCCTGAGCCCAGCATCTTCCTTAGTGGCCAAGCCACCCTCTTAAGACAGACACTTCCAGATTTTCAAGAGCACTCATGACCCCTTTGAAATACAAAACTGCCTTCATGTGAGCGCTACTTCTTGGTCAGCTTCCACCCCAGGGCAGCTCAGAAGTCTACATATTCCAGAGTCCTGAGACCTAGGGAGTCTGCCCAGGGAGCATTCTGGGAAGCAGGTGGACGGAGAGTCTGGCGGAGTGGTCAAGAGGACCCGCTGTCTTCCATGACAGCTGAATGGGTCAGTGCCAGCAGACTGTGTGGGCTCTGCAAGGCTTCGGTTGTTCCCTAAAGTGGCTGCTTCCCCTGACGTGCGGCCCCAGGAGGGCAGGTGGCATGTGATGTATAAAGAGGTGAACATGGAGTTGGCAGGAAAAGGCACTCGTGGTGGTTGCTCTCATCAGCATGTTGTAGAAGAGGCCCTGAAACGCAGGACGGTAGTAACTTACCCAGAAGCACAGCGAGCAGACCCCAGGGAGGCGTCAGAGCACCCACTGCCTGCGTCGGAGTAACTCCTGTGAGGGGCCATCACACACCCCAGAGCTCCCAGGCATAGTCAACAACTTAGTGAACCCCAGTCACTGCACTAGAAGGTGGGCAGCTTTACCTAATGGAACCAAGCCAACAGAGGTCCAAGGCACGAAACTCGTGCAAGGCTTTGGTCCCTGCCGCGAGGCTTTGTCCAAAAGGAAGGACGGAAGGATGTCCGGAAGGATATCCAATCTAATTAGCATATCACCCTTTTATTGCTATAGGTATTCAACATGTCAACACACACACACACACACACACAGCCTACCATGGAATTCGGATGCTTTCATTCAGACAATGCAGCACAGGAAACTGCGGCTGATGCCTCCTCACTGTGACTGACTCTGACCCAGCAAGCCACAGGCATGTACCAATCTGGGTCACAGTTTCTTCATCTCTAAAAGACAGGGGCTGGGCTGCCGAGAGACACTACACCTCCAGGTGCACAGCCCTCTGCTCTAGCCAGTCTGGATGTGAGCTTCGCCTCAGTCCTGGGCACAGCTATCATTTCTAAAGCCCCAAGTTGGGGGCTTCATCAGATAACCTCCAATGGATCCCCTCACTCACTTACATCCCCAAGACAGCAAAGGCAGAGCAGGACTCAGGACCCGGATTCTCCTGAGCATCCACCTTGCAGCTGGCTGGGCTGCTCACCGGGTGATGCTGATTAGTCACTGGACATGGCACTGGCGCGGACAGGAGGCGGGAACAGGTGACACCCTAGCTGAGATGCCTCAGCTATGCAATCCGAGTGGCAAACATCTCAGACATTCGAATTATCCATGAGCCACAAAACTTACCTATTTAAATGGCCACAGACAGAAGAGAGCAGAACCAAGACCTAAACAGTGGAGGGTCCAGGCGTGTGTCCTTCCCACCAGGACAGCTCCAAGGTCTCCCAGAGCTTCTTCCTCCGTGTCCGTGTGGATGGGCACGGCTCACTGCTTTCTACAGCCACCTTGGCAATAGTCCCATCCAACACGGCCGCCCTCCTGTACCCGCGTACCCATCAACCCTGGGGCTCCAGCTCCCTCCCTTGAATGTGGGCGAGCCTGGAACCCAAGTCCCACAGAGTGAGGCCAGGTGAACTCAGAGTGAGATCAGGAGCAGCCGCTCGGCTTCACCTGCTTCCCCTGGTCCCTGGCCCGGAGGGAACCAGCCACTGTGACATGTCCCAGGGCCCAAGGCTGTGCTGTGAGGGACTCCTCGCTCACACACAGCACAGCCCACAAGCCCCACAGAGGCACTAGCGGTGGCGCCACCAAATGCCTGGCTGAGAACCACTGTGTGAACTCAGTGGGACCCCACGGCACAGAGGATCGCCCAGCCAAGCCCCCGAAAATTCATGATATGCAGAATATGTGAGTTAGACTAAATGTAAGTTTTAAGTGACTCACTTGAGCAGCCATTGTTATGCACAATGGGAGACCAGAAATGCTCAATCAAGAGCAGATTTGAGGCAGCAAATGGGAGCCGGGAAAGGGCTGGTGGAGAAACAGAGAGAAGCGGTCGCAGATGGACCAGTAACAGGGAGACAGGAGAATTATAAAGACAGATGCAGGAGCCAAAGGTCACGGGTTAGGGTCTTCAGAGCAGACAGGCTTCCACCTCACGGTGCCCTCTTGTGGGTCAGGGTGTTGGCACAAACAGCTGGTATGTGAGGAGCCCAGGCCATGAGGAGCAGAGCACCTTCGTGCCAATGCCTGTGTCTAGGAGGGGACAGTGTTGGCATTGCCATGAGGTAATGTGACAGCGACCTCCAGTGGGTCTCCCTTTGTACTGCCTCTGATGCTTCTGCCACCGTGGCCCTGGAAGGGGAAGAGCATGGCCTCAAAAAGGAGGGAGGAAGTGGAGGAGACATGGGGTCCATTCCCAGGAGGAGGAAACATCAAGGAGAAGGCTCTGGGCCCCAGGGTGAAGGAGGAAAGAGGCGAGAGGACTTGGGCAGATTCTTCTCCCTCTTCTGGGCTCAGAAACTGCAAAACTAGAAAGGGGTGCTGACAGCAGAGGCACTTTCTCCTGTTCTCAGTCTGGTCTCTTGGGATCCCGCTGCAGAATAAGGAGCCATGAGCAGGATGGGACATGAGGGGGAATGGGCATGGCAGCATGGCAGAGGGGTATGAGGTAAGCTTCCTGCTAGCCTCAGGTCTTCGCCAACAAAGAAGGGGTCCAGCTATCCCCTGAGCCTCCTGTGGAAGAGGAGACCCAGCCTGGCAATGAGGAGCAAGACGCCGTGGAGCTGAGGCTGAGGACACACAGTCAGCAAGGAGCCGTGTAGCCAGCTGTGGAAACGTGCTTACCCGCTGGTGAACAGCCACTTCCGCAGGCTCGACTCTCCACCCTCTGCCACCCTGACGCCCTGATGCTCCCCAGTGGTCCTCACGGCCCAGCAGCAGTACCACAGCCACTGTGCTGATGGGTGGTGCTTGCACCCTGCAGGCTGGTAAACATTTAGAGTCACTTGCACAGAAATCATGGCATAGCCAAGATGTGAGGGCCTGTGGAGCCAGGAAGGGCACAGTGGCCATGTGGCGTGGCCATGTCATTGCCTCTGACTGGGCTTAAAGGCAAATGATGGGTTTTCCCAGCCACAGACCTCAGAGGTAGATACAGATACCCAAAATGACCAGGTCCAGGGGCCTCTCCATGGGAGCCAGGGAAGACCCACAGGCCAGCAGGTGTGGACTAGCCACCACCCCATCACACTTGGGGACACAGCCTCCCCCTGGCTCAGATGCCTTCTGGCTGGAAGAGGGTGCAAGGTAAGAAACTGAAAGACAGCTTCTCTCCAGAAGAGACAGCAGTTTTGAGAGAGGCTCACTTGAGCCCATCAAGAGGGGGCAGCGTGTACTGGTAGGTTTAACTTCTTTTTCCTGATGAAAAGGGGCCTCAGGAGACAAATGAGACTCTTATTAGAAGAGTTAGTCATACCCACAAGCCATGCCCACCAGCCAATTAGGAGCAAATATGCAAATAAACCCAACCAAGATGGCTGAGGCCATAGAGAGCAGGAGGGAGGCTTGGGTTTCCCCAGCAATGGAGGAATCCAAGCTTTCTGCCTGCCCTTGCCGGCCCAGGCTTCCACTCAATGCTACAAAGTTTCAATTATAGAAGATAAATAAATCCCAACAAAAATGGCTGTGGCTGTGGAACAAGCAGGAGGCTTGGCTCTGCTCCAGGCTACAAAGTTTCAATTGTAGAAGATAAATAAATCCCAGATCCCAGGGCCTCTGCTTGGGTCACCAGCGGGCATGGCCAGCCTGCAAACTACCACAGGCCCCTCACCCAGGCCACCCCACACCCCAAGGGAATCCCCACTCTGATCTGGGACACCCTTCAGGGCAAAACAGCTAGCTCCCACCCATGCACCAGGTCTCTATCCTATATAATAAAAAAGTAATATGCAGATTGACCATCACTCCAACACACAAGATGGCTGCCCCCATGTGGGCACAAGATGGCCATCACAAGATGGCCAGCAGGGGATGGCAGTTGGGAGGGACCAGGCTGGCAGAGGAGGGAAGTTGGGGGTGACCAGGCCTTCAGGGAAGGGCAGTTCGAGGGTCCCAAGCCTGCAGGAGAGAGCAGTTAGGAGGGACCAGGCCTGCAGGGGAGGGCAGTTAGGGGTGATCAGGCCTGTAGGGGAGGGCAGTTAGGGGCAAACAGGCTGGCAGGGGAGCAGTTAGGCATCAATCAGGCTGGCAGGGTAGTGGTTAGGGGGTGATCAGGCTGGCACGCAGAAGTGGTTAGGGACAATTAGGAAGGCAGGCAGGCAAGCAGTTGGCAGCCAGCAGCCCTGGATTGTGAGAGGGATGTCGGACTGCCCGTTTAGGCCCGGTCAGGTAAGACGTGGGATCGGCCCTAATTAGACAGTCGGGCTTCCCTCTAGGAATCCCAGGTTGGAGAGGGTGCAGGCTGGGCTAAGGGATACCTCCCCATGCACAAATTTTGTGCACCAGGCCTCCAGTTCTTACATAAAGTGGGCACATGAAGTGAGCTCTGAGCGGCTTCTGAAAGCCTGCTGCCAGAGCCTCAGGGTCTGATGGTGATGGTGAGCATGATGCTGACAGCTGGGAGGATGCTGGAGATGGTGATGACAGCTAACACTGACCTTCCACCAGAGAGCAGGCAAAGTTTGAAAATGTATTCTTTCTTTTCATTTTCCCAGCATTTTATCAACTACATGCTATTATTTTTGTGCTAAGAGATGAAGACGTTGTGGCTGGCGAAAGTTAAAGAACTCCACGGAAACGCAAAGAGCAGTGGTGGGGCCAGGGTTCGGTGCTCGTCCTTCAGCTTAGGGTTGTATGAGCAGGTGTTAAGCTAACAAACTGGAAGTCAGGTTAATTCCACCTGTAAATATGTGTCATTAAGCCACAGCAGCAGTGCTCCTTTTCACAGACCATCTCGTCTGAGGGATGGGTGCAACAACTGGCCACAGGTCCGACCACGCAGGCCCCCCTACAGGACTGACTGCGTGGACCCTGCGTGCAGTTGCATCTGCAGTCTCCGTGAAGTCCATGTATTCTTAAATTTCCTCTTGTCATTGCATGACATTTGAGTGGTTTGACTTCCTTCCAGAGATTCTTCAAAGTAACAAAGAACCCAGCTCTCTAATCCACACTTTTCTTCTGGTGAGTAAAACTTGCATCCAGAAACATAAAGTTATGTTCCTAAGTCAAATTGCAAGGTAATATCCATGTCTTAAACTGGGGTCTTTGCCCCCAAATGAAATGCTACAGTCACTTGTCTCCTGTGTTCAGGAAATTATTCATGTTTACTGTGAAACAGAGGCTCTTTATGAGAGCACGCATCAGAAACGCTCGCAGGGAGCTGAATACAGATTCTCAGACCTGTCTCTTGGTTGTGCTCCTGGTGAGTTGCATGCCCATTCATCCACGTGAACCATGACACACACGAAAGGAGAGAGCACGGGCTTGGAAGAGGAAGTCTCAGGGAGGAGCGGGAGAGGTGGAGCAGACAGCGGCTCCGCCTCCGTGCAACTGCCGCCTGGGCTCTGGCCGGAGCCCGGTGCCAGCCCTGGCACAGGTCTGTGAAAGCCCCAGGCCGGAGCCCGGTGCCAGCCCTGGCACAGGTCTGTGAAAGCCCCAGGCCGGAGCCCGGTGCCAGGCCCTGGCACAGGTCTGTGAAAGCCCCAGGCCGGAGCCCGGTGCCAGGCCCTGGCACAGGTCTGTGAAAGCCCCAGGCCGTTTTAATGCTCACCAGGGCCAGAGCCACTGGCCCAGGGTCTCTGAGATGCGAGAGAACCCACATCTACCCACCACTATTTTCCACGGCCCCATTGGGACTGGCCCTTCAGCTGGCCACGAACTTCCATCTCTTTGCTGCCCTCCTCCTTTAAGCAGCACTCTGTGGGCAGCAAACAGAACTGATGACGCTGAGGTCCAGCTTCAGACGCCGAGGGGTTCAGTTGTGCCTGCTGAGCCTGCTTCTCCATTTGTTACACAATAGCCCTACTTAACAGCCCCAGCTCCGAGCACTCACATCACACTGTGGACGCTCTCTGTGATGTCTGTTTTCAAATGGCCTCCAAGGCTTTGGTCCTTGAATAACTCATAGGTTTTCCACCGGACATGAGACCTCATCTTACTCCCAAGGACATGCTTTTCGAAGTAGCTCCCAGACCAGCAGCATCTGCTTCACTTTGGAAGTTAGAGATACAAGTCCCAGCTGCGGGAGAACGCGCGCGCACACACACACACACACACACACACACACACACACGAGTCAGGATGCCTGACAGGGCCCAGGCTGTGCTGTGTGTAGCAAGCTCTTCAGGTGATGCTATGGATCAGGTTTCAGAGTCCCTGGCCTAAGTGTCCCCACATGTCCAATCAAGAGAACAGGTCATGACCAAGGGTCCCTAGAGAGAGAGCGCACAGTGACCACATAGAAAGACAACCCACATCTATACTCCTTGCACCACCTCAGTCCTTCATCACCAGAGGCTGAATGCAATCCCACGGGAGGGGAGGGGTAAGAAGGGGTAGGGGCCTGACAATCATCTGATCCCCCATTGTTTGTGTTCAAACAGTTGGCCTCTGGAGGTTGGGTGGGAGTGTGGCTCCTGAGGAGAAGGCCTGCTTCAAGGCATGAAAGATGCTCCCAAGCCCACCAGGAGCAAGCCGACAGGAGGAAATCAAACAGGCTGAAGTGGACAAGACCGCAGTGCAGTTTAAGGCATGGCCCCCTTTTATCCTTTTATCCTTCACTGACCTGGTGGAAAGGAACCCTCTGTTCTCTTGAGAAGGCAGAGACCAGAGAAGCAGGCCAGGGAGAGGGAGAGCCCAGTGGGTGGATGCCTGCTGGTGGGGGAGGGGGCCGGATGCCTGGGGGATGGGCACAGCAGGCAGACCCCCAGCCGCTGGGGGGCAGGGAGCAAGCCGCTGCACTGCCTCAGGCTACAGAAGGGACTGTGGGGAGATGATGAGATGATGGACAGCCTGGGTGCCCCCACCAGGGGGCTCTGGGAGCTGCAGTTCCTAGAAGCCCCAGCCTCTGCAGGGGAGTGGGCTCAGGAGCATCTCATGGTGAGCACAGGCATGCCTGCACCTTGGGGCCGGTGCCACCCTCTTGCTTCCCGCCACCCCGAGGCCCTCCTTCTCCTCAGGGTCACTCTGAACGATGGGGAAACTGAAGCACAGGGAGGGTAAAAGTAAACTGTGTCATTATTTCATGGTCATTGAGGGAAAAGTATTTTTAAAGAACCGTGCCCAGTTTATTAGTATTTATGAGCATGAAGCAAGGCAAGCTTAACACTTCCTGGCTGCTCCTTACTAGCCAGGCGCTGACATGGGTGGGTGGCATCTACACAAATGACACTCCTTCACTGATGTACAGAATATTTCAAAGGCAGTTCCATTATGAACACAGACATGACGTCATCCTGCTGGTCAGAGGCAGAGTTGGGGCTTGAACCCAAAACCTCTGGCCTCAGGGCTCACACTTTCCTAAGACAACCACGAGCCGGTTTCAGCCAGCAGGGAATGCGGGAAAGAAAAGCTACACGTAGTTTAAAAAGAAGACAGGCCCCACGGAACACCCACAATCCTGCCGAAGAGGGCAGTCTGAGGTCCGTGTGAGACCCACAGCAGCCCCCCCCCCCCCCCCCCGTGGGGTGGGACCTGCCCTCAGCTCCTTCCCTCTGGCCGGACCCCGAGCGCTTTGCTTGGCAGCTTCACTCACTGGAGGGCTCAGAAACCTCCGCTCCGGCCCCGCTGTGGCAGAGCTGCAGGCCTAGAGACAAGGTCCGCTGCGCACAGGGAGGCAGGTCACCCGGAGGAGGCACCGGGGTCCAGCGACAGCAGGAAGCCGCTGAGGCCCATCGCACGTGGCGCTCCGCGTCCTGACACACAGGCCCGCGCGTCAGACTCACCTGCAGCTGCGTTCCCTGGTTGCTTCTGTCTGGGAAGACTGCCAGGCCGGGCTCGAGCCTCGGGGAGCGCAGCGGTCGGGTCGGGATATATATCCTCGTCCTAGATTTCCTAATCGGCTGTGTCACTCTCGCCCGGACACACCTTCTCGCTCCTGGCGGGGAGCGGTAGCTCGCTAGGTGCTGGGTGCGTGCTCACTCAGATGGGGAAGTGACCGCGGAAACTGCGAGTTTCCCTGTTCTCTGTGACTCGCTGAGGCTGATGGCCCGGCTGTGGCCCCGTTAGAGGGAGGGGACATCCAGCTTCACAGAGGGGTGGCCACGGTCCCCGGGGGGTTCTCCTGGGGTGAAGGAAGGTTCATCAATCCTGGCACCCGTTTACAGGGTTTTCACTGTTAACTGAAGGCAGGGGCGATTTTTAAACCTTTATTTCAGTCTGGATTTCCTAACTGGAACCTTGTATCTGAAAGCGAGAGTTTGGTCCTAGGTCGTGTCTGCACAACGCGTGTGTCTCCAGGCTTCCCTCAGAGTGGCTCTGGCAGCTCCTGCCCCCCCATCTCCCCCTCCGCCCCCCATGGATTCAGAGGGGGAGGGCTTGCCCCAGAGACTGGGACGCACAGGGCCGGGGCCCTGTCTCTCGCTCGCTGAGGGAGGCCCCGTGTCCATTCTGTGAGTTATGCGGACACTGAGGCTCTCCACTGGAAAGCTGATGCAGGAGCTCTTTCCGAGCAAACAGGAGCCCGAACCACAGGCTGAAGCCAAAGGACCCACAGCCTTCGTTCCATCTTTTGCGAACAAGGAAAATACAGTCTGAGAGAAGCACCATGTTGAATCTCAATGGAACCGTGGAGATGCCGCAGCCATTATCGAGTTTCGAAAAGAGCAAACTGGGGTTCAGGCCTCTGGGGAGCACAGGCAGGGAGGCGCTGTGTGGTGCCTTCATGTCATGACGGGGTGCATTCTGATGGGTCTGTGAATACCCCCAAGTGGAGTGCTGAGCAGGGGCAGAAGCCACATTGTATCCATGTTTGTTCTTTTTCGGGGGGGGGGGGGGATATTTGTATCTGTCCCACAGTTTGTTATGGTGAGATTAAAGAATAAGCTAGGAATGTGGGTCAAGCCAATGAAGTTTCAGAGTGTGAATTCACCCCAGCAGGAGAGTTGCACAAAACCTCATCATCATCCAGGATACAGGCACAACAGTGACGGAGGCCTCGCTGCCCAGAGGCGTTGGACGCTCGGCGGCCGGGCCTGCTCGCCCGGGCCCTCTCTCGGGGCCGCACAGGCCGCCCCAGCCGCCCAGCAGAGGAAGTGAGATCACGCAACCTGTCCCCGGCTGCACTGCAGCGTCACTGCGGTCTGTGACCCCCAAAGAGGAATTTACCAACTCACCCCTGGCTGTGCGAAAACGCCACAGGCCACTCCTGCCTCGCACCCAGCAGCCCCCAGTGTCTGCCTCCCACTGGGGGGCCATGGCCTGGCCACGTTCCCGACCCCCTGCCTTTCCTATTATGACCCACATCCTGGCCTCCCTCCCTCAGCATATTTCTCCACCAGCTTATGGGAAGGAGACAAGGCACAGAATGTTCCAAAATATCGAAATCCTCTGAGGTTTGAGTGAAAGTCACCAGGGACGCTTATTGCAAGGATTGAAGCAATGAGTCTTCAGATTTTAGACCCAGGTCTTGCCAGAATCTGCTGTATCCTCGGAACTCAGCAGTATCCTCGGAAACCCCTTGTGCCGAGATTCCAACCCCTCCCTCCCTGATGTGGCGGCCAGAGGCTGGAGCAGGAGAGGGCCGGAGGGAGGAGGGGAGGGCCTCTGTGTCGTGTTGTAGCAGGGACCACTCGCCCTGGCCTTATGAGACAGCCTCTGCCACCCTGTCCCCACAGACTCATCTCTTGTATCAGTCCAGAGAGAGGGAGGGGGTGGGTAGAAGGGGGCTCTGGGGGAGAAGGCGGACACCTGTAATACTTTCAACAACAAAGATACATTTAAAAAGGAAAGAAGATGCAGTGTGAGGGGGCTGCTCTAGGCCGGGCAGCTGTCTGAGTCATAGACAGCCAGGGGCCAGGGCCGAGGCTGCTGAGCACAGACCTCCCCTGGAGGTGGGTCCTCTCTGCCACTGGTCTGAAGGGAAGCCCGCTCTCCCGCTCCCCTCTGCCAGCCGCTCCCCTCTGCCAGCCGGTGTCTGGTTGTCCTGACTGACCTGGTCAAGCAAGTGAAGCTGTTTCCTGTGCCTTGCAACACTCACATACAGGTCCTGCAGCCTGCCCCTTCCTGCCCCGGACAAGCCTTGGCCACCTGCCAGGCAGCGGGGACCCGTTTACTCTCACAGCCACCCCAGCAGCACCTCACTTACCACATTTCCCTTACACAACGCTGCTGATCGGCACCAGCGTGGCCGGCCTCTGCCGCGGCTCCCGGCCCTCCCTGGTCTGCGTGTGGCAGCGTGTGCTCATTAAGTCCGTAAGGTCAATGCGGCAACCAGGAAGACTTTGGGGGCCTGCCGTGGTCAGCGGACGGCACAGAAGACCCGCCTGTGCCCGGGGGCAGGAGAGAAGGCGCTCCTTCCCCACAGTGAGTCACAAAGTAACAACAGCAGATGAAAACATGGCTGCCGGGAGCGCATCTGCGCGAAGAGAGGGGGTGAGCCATTCTGCACGGGATCCCCAGTGCTGCGGCCACAAATCACCACCAAGGCAGCACCACCTGGCTCCCGCCCCTCTGGCCGGGCCGCTCTCAGAGGCTGCAGCCTGGGCGCTGACTGCGGGGGGCAGACCGCCTCCCACCGCCTCGGCTTCATGGTCTGTCCTCGCCGTCAGCCCACCCTGCTCGGCTTCCCTCCCCCGCCCCCGGCCCAGCTCCTGTCTTCGGGGCCTTCCTCCTCTCTGGCCCCTCTTCCAGAGCCTTCCTGATGAAGCCTGAAAATCCCTAATCCCGCAACATCTGTGCAATCCCATTGGCGTAGGCAATCAGTTACAGGTGCCGGGTTAGGGGCCTGTTAAGCGCTTACTCGCTTCCCGCGCTCCCTCCTCCGGCGGCGCCGGGTGCCGAGGCTGTGAGCAGTAGGGCGGTGGTCTGAATGACGGGGGGGGGGGGGGGGGGGGGGCAGCACCCAAGGGCTCAGGGCGCCCGCACAAGGCAGGCTGAGGGCCCTGGCGCTGATGCCCAGGCCTCGCCAGGGCTGCCCTGGGGACTGGCAGCCGGCCAGCTGAGAGCCACGCCCGAGGCTGGTGCCACCCGTCCTCTGGGGCTGAGCCTGGCTCCTGCGGGGAGAGAAGCCAGTGCTGAGCGGACGCCCAGGCTGACACGGGCTGCCAGGACGGGCTCAGACCTGGTTTTCGGTGAGCTCAGCGAGGCTTCGGGAGCACCCACACTCCAGCCACTCGTTCACTGCCCGGTGCCTGAGAGCTCGCCTTCCACAGAGGAACCGGACAACCACAAAGATGCCAACCAGAGTGCCACTTGGTAACAGCCCAGCGCTCAGGCTCCCTGCACAAGGCAGCTCTCGCCCCTCGCAGAGCCATTCATACGTCAGTTCTCGGGTTTGACCTCAGCAGCCGGCACTCCCCGTTCTGCCCAAGGAGTCCGCAGGGCACCAGCCCTCTCCCCTTTGGGCGTCTCGCCTCGACCTGACCGCCCAGTCCGGGAGGAGCGGGCCCGCTCACGCTGACGCCTTGGAGCAGGGCTGGGTGAGACTCGCTGCCGTGTTGGACAGGCTGCTAAGCGAGAGCCATGTCCCGCAGGGGCTCGTGGCGAGCCAGGCTCACGCCTGAGTGGTGGCGCTCTGACACGGACCGCGACCTTTGGTCCCGGGTCTGGTTCAGAGCATCTGCCGGCCCGGGCCCGTTTCCAGGGCAACCGCCCACGCCACCTGCTCTTCGTTGTCTGCCTCCTGGCACTCAAGGGCATCTGCTTCTCGGAGCGACGCCGAGGGTCCGACAGGTGACAGCTGGGCTCTTACCTGAGCCCGGTCCGTGCCTCTCCTGCTCACCCACCTAACTCTGCCTTGGAGTTGAGTACCCGATGTCATCCTGGACACGCATCGGTGACAAAGTGACCAAAAGGTCACTTCGGGGACCCCACAGGCAAGCGTGCCCAGCGCCCGCCTTCTGGGCCTGTCCCCAGAGGCCAGCCCTGGGAAGGCACTGAGGAGTCCCAGTCTCCGCCTCTACCATGGCCCTGGCTGCGTGGGGTGGTGGGGGGTAGGGGGGCATGGGGGTGCGGGGGGGGCTGCTCTAGGGTCCAGCCACGGGGGTTAGTTCTCTGTGGGTCTGAGCCACAAGCTGGGCTCCTCGGGGCGGGGAACAGAGGAGCTGCCAAGCCCCGCTCACAGCCAAGCTGCTGGTCAAGCTTTCAGGGCACCTTTGGTCAAAAGCTAGTGGACCTGAGAGAATGTGTCACTGGTGCTTGTCAGACCATCGTGTCCTTTCCTCTCCTGGTGGAGGCTCCCAGCTCCCAGACCGGGGGCAGGACGAGGCTGCAACCCGGCACTGGGTCTGCCCTCCCCCCGCACACAGCACCTGGGCCTGCCATCTGACAACAGTTCTCTGAAGAAGCAGATGGAGAAAAGCACTTTCCAAACTCGGCCAATGCCCCTGGGGGCCACCAAAAGAGCACAGCGTTTCCCACGGGTCCCCTCCCCCAGCCTAAAGCAGGCAAGCTGGAGCCCAAGCCTGCTTCCTCAGAACGTGCCCTGAGCCGGAGGCCAGGTCTCCGCGAGAAATCGAGTTACACTGAGGCCTCTAAGGGGGCCTGGCGCAGTGTCAACAGAGAGATTTGGGCCAAAACATCAGGGGGAGGCAGCATGTGGGTGGAAGGCAGCTCAGCCCTGCGCTCCTCACCCCACAGCACAGGGTGGCAGGGGACAGTGCAGCCTAGCGCCAGCCCCCAGGCAGCTCACAATGCGAGGGTGGAGGTGGTTAGCTGAGAACTCTCAAAATTGGAAGAGGCTCCATTTACCAGCTCCTGTCAAAATATTCTGAGAATCTGGCCAGTGCTTCCCAGTGGGTAGAGCATCAGCCTGTGCACCAGGAGGCTGCCTGTTCGGTTGGTTCCCAGCCAGGGCACCCCGGGTGCAGATTGGACCACTGGAGGGGCACGCAGGAGGCATCCGGTCAGTGATTCCCTCATCATTGATGCTTCTATCCCTCTCTCCCTCTCCCCTCATCTCTCTCTAAAAATCAATAAGAAATCTTTTAAAAAATATTCTGAGAAGGTTAAAAGATACAAACACAATGCAGAATACAGATGATGTATGTAGAATTGTACAGTTGAAACCTATATAATTTTATTAACCAATGTCAACCCAGTAAATTTAATTTTAAAAAAGACTCTTGTTTTCCTATATAAAATAAATTAATGAAATACAACATACAAAGAAAAGTGGCAAACATCTCCCACAAGCACGAAGCCGTACTAACGCCCAGCATGCACTAACAGAGCAGCTGCGTCCAGAATGTCACCGGAGTACCGCTTCGAGGGGGTGGCTGTGCTGTTTTCTCTTCCTGACAACATTTCACGCTGGGGCTCTGAGCCTGTCGAATTCCATCGAAAAGTTAATCCTTTGCTCTTCTTGCCAAGTGGAGGGAGGCCAGGGGCAAATACCTTCACAGCTAAGGCAGGTCAGAGGCCCTCTTCAAACCTGCCCCCCAGCCTGGCCACACCCAGGGCTGGCTCTGGGCCCCGGACCAGGCACAGTGTGACCCCCGAAGCCCTGGCCCAGGAGTAGACCCTGCACCACTGATGTTAAACAGTCACCCGAAAAACAGGTGTGGGCGGACACAAGCAGTGTCAGCTACTACTCACAGAGCCTCACAAACACTTGGCAAGTGCCTGTGGAGTGCAAAGGTGAATCCACGATTCCCTACTAGCTGGTGGCCTGGCACAAACAGCAGCCTCCTGGCGCCGGGCCTGCTGCTCTGCGGCGTGGGCCCTAGTTCTCCGATGAAAGCAGTGCCCGGGACAGTGCGGCGCACGGCGGGGAACACCGGTCGGGTCAGCCCCACGTACGGCAACACTGGACGTGAACAGCCAGCACGAAGGCTGTGACATCGGCCTCCAGCTGCGGAGAAACGGCCCGGACACAGCTCACCGTCCCTCCCAAGGCCGCGGCCGGCTGTCCTGCGCCAGCCCCACTGTAGGGCCCGTGGCCCACACCCCTGTGCACAGCCCACCTCAGTCAGAGGGGACTTAGGGGCCCCAGGCTGTTGGCTCAGCCTCACTCAGCCTGTCCCTCCTCGGTCAGGCTGGGGCCTGCAGGAGCAGCTTCCTGGCTGTGCAGGCAGCTCTGGCAAGTTCCCCAGGAGGAAGGGGTGGGGAGGTCAGCAGCCAGGTGCTGGGAGGTGGTCTCATCCATAGAGGTGAGGGGTTGGGTGCAGAGCTAGGCGGGTGGGAACAGGAGGGAATCCAAGGTGGTGACATGGGTCCATTCCACAGGCACTCTGGGGCACCTGCCTGGCCTGGCCTGTGGGCAGAGCCCTGAGTCAGCAGGCTGCCCCACAGACCCCTGGTTCTGGTGACCAGCTCCACCGGGCACCCAATTTCATACAAGGAGACAGAGGAGCTGATGCTGATGAAGTCCTTTCTATGCTCTCGGCACTGGATGTAATACACAACACAGCCTTTCCATGCACAGTCCCAAGCCACAGGTGTCCCGTGCAAGAAGGGAGAGCTGGGCTCCACCTGGAGGGCCTTGGCCCAAGCCCTGCTCCTGCTTCCAAAACCTCCTGCCAGGTTCGCCTCATGCCCCGGCCTGAATGGTATCGAGGCAACTGGCCTGATCTCTGTCGTCTGCTTCTAGAACCCCCACTTGTCCACGGACTTGAGGCCTGTTTCTGAGTGACACCTCTCCCCCCGGTCAGTCTGCATCCTGCGGAGCCCTGGTCCTCCTGGCGTCTTTTTGGAACTAGATGCTCAGCCCAGCCAGTGTTGCTCAGTGTCGACCTATGAACCAGGAGGTCACAGTTCAATTCCCCGGTCAGGGCACATGCCCAGGTTGTCGGCTCTGTCCCCAGTGGGGGGCATGTAGGAGGCAGTGGTTCAATGATTCTCTCTCATCATTGATGTTTCTAGCTTTCTCCATCTCCCTTCCTCTCTGAAATCAATAAAAATATATATATTTTTTAATTTGTGGGTTTTTTAAGAAAAAAAAAGTGCATGCTCAGATTGGGCCTGGGCCGCAGAGCTGGGAGGTCAGAGTGAGGGCCTTGGGAAACTCCTGGTTCAAAATGCAGCAGGACAGGGCACCCAGCCCGCCAGAGGCACTGGCCCCACAGCAGGTGGAGTCTCTGCTCTTGACGTGATCAGGGACTCTGAGTGGCCGCCTCCTGAGTGGATGATGCTTTTCATCTTCAGAGAAAGTCTTGGCCACACCAAGCCACCTAAATGCTCTCAGTTATCAGCCAGCGCAGTGACCGGCCACACTGTGGCCCATGGTCGTCTCTCTAGCAGGCAAAGCCAGGACATGACCTTGCAGCTATAGGACACAGGCCTCGCCCAGCCCTGCTCTCCCTCAGCCATCCTGTCCATGGGCCTCAGGCCCAGCCCTGCTCTCAAGGCCCATCTCAGACACCACCTTCCCAGCCAGCACAGGCCCCGCAGTGCCAGGCAGGACTGTCCCCAGGTTGCACGCTCAGTGGCCCCAGCCCCTGAGAGTCACAGTGAACTTTTGTCTCTGTGACACCAAGCCAACACACAGCGGGCAAGGAGCCAGGGCTAACCCACACCTGCAGCTTCCTCTCAATAGCAGAGACACCGGGCTCAGTTCCCACAGGTCCTCTGACCACCCCAGGGAAAGGAAGATCTCTTCAGCTTTTCCTCCTAGCAGAGCAGCCCCCAGGAAGGGGCAGAGCGGTGGTGAGCGCTGGCCCCACCCACAGGGAATGAGCATGGGCAAAGCCTTGATCTTCCAGAGAGTTCAGAGACCCTTGAACATGCCCCCCATGGAGCGCCTCCCTCCCGGACTGGCAGCAAGCCCATCTGTCCCAGAGGCAGGGTGCGAGGACTACATGTGACCAGCACGGGGGCCATCCCACCCCACAACTCCACCAGGCCTTTGTCCCAGCTGTCTGTCCTCCATTGCTCACACCTGGCTCTCTCCATGAGGTTGAGAGGAGGGGAGGTGGAGGCACCCAGAGTGATGGTCTTAGGCCATCCTGCTAGCGGTTCTCACAAGTTGAGAACCACTGCTGTAGAGGCTAAGACCATAGGAAAACACAGATATGTACATTACAATTCATAACGTAGCAAAATTACAGTTATGAAGTAGCAACAAAAATAATTTTATGATTGGGGTCACCACAACATGAGGAACTGTGTTAAAGGGTTGTGGCGTTAGAAAGGTTGAGAACCACTGCTCTAGCTGGTCCTCAGTCAGGAACTGGAGTAAAAATTAAGGGAGATGCCAGTTACTAATGAAGCCCTGGCCCTTTGTGGCTGACAGTCATCATCAGGGATCGCTGCTTGGCTGTCTGGCCTGGATGGCCCTGCAGGTCAGGCGTGCCCACAGCAGGCAGGTCACTGCCGAGGCTGGCAGAGTCCTGCTCTGGCTATTGTCCATTTGTATTCAGTCTCTCAGCTTCTAAGACTGAAGACCGGCCAGTACCCCCTGATGTCAAGTCCCAAACTTCACCCCATCCTGAAAGGCTTGTGCAGAGCAAGGAGGACCAGTTCTTGGCAGGTGCCCACAGATGTGTTTTGACGTGTTTTTGAGCCTTTAGTTCACAGGTCAAGGTCACGGGTGTGTGTGCCCAGGGTGCCCTGGCACTGCCTCCCCTGCAGCATTTCTCAGCCTCCGGGAGCTGCCGCTGCCCCAGCAGCTCAGCCCAGCCCCGGCTCCCGCCCTCTGCTCAGGCCTCCCAAAGGCATAGCCTCTCTAAAGCATGTCCCGCACTGGAGGCTCACTGTTTTCACCACTCAGCACTGCAGCCCTGTCCCTGCCCAGCATGCTGGCCCGATCTCAGGAGTCAGGCCCAGGCATGGCTGGGAAGGCACACCCTCCTGCTTCAGTGAGGGGAGTGGAGATAAGGAGTATAGAAGTGGAGTCACTTCAAACAAGCTCTTAAATTATTAACATTATGAAGACTGAGGCATGAACAAATGATTCTGTTCTCATTCAAACTGGCCTGGGAACTTAAGCTTTTGAACACTCCAATTGTGCTTCAATGCCTGGCCACATGCCAGTCTTCCCGATAACCTTCTGGTTGCCCCAGAGGCCTCAGACCACCTGACATCCACTATCCAGACTCTGGGATGTGAACAGAGCTCCTGGACCCATCGTCCAGACCACCGGACGTCTAACTGATAACCATCCTGGACAGCCTAGGACTATGTATACAGGACTGACCATCCTCAAGAATGGGCTTTTTCCTATAAGAACTTGTAACTAACTTTTCTGAGTTTGGAATATAGCATGTAACTGTGTTCCAAGTTTTCAAACTCTAAGGCCCTTGAATGAATAATCTTTACCATTTATTTCTAGTACAGCTTGCAAGCTCTTTCTGCATTCTTACAACACCAGGAAGGTTTTCTGGTGAGCAGAGTTTGACTCTTTTATTTGGAGAAGTTTCTGTGCTGTGGTTGTTGTGGCTGCTGCTTTTAGTCATTCCGAGTTTGAAATAGGATCCTCAAAATCACCTTCCATGCCCTCCCTTTCTCAGCAGTAATCTGCGCCCCACTTCTCCCAAGCCCGCCCATGCTCCACAGGGGTAGGGAGTGCATCTGTGGAGCGGATGCACACTGCAGCCCAAACCAACCTCCAAGGTTGTGCAGCTGTGACATTGCTCCATCGATCCTATATGCGAGACACTTCACATTTCTTAATGTTTCCACACCAAATTAATCTGGCCCAGGGCTAATGTTTCCACACCAAATTAATCTGGCCCAGGGCACCCACTCATTCACACAGACAGACATCCTTTTCTAGAGCTGATGACAAATTCCATCTCAGTCAAGTCAGAGTCCAACAAGAATCCATAGTAAGGACCTCATCACCCTTTTCCTCATTCTGTGCCCAGGAACTACATGAAAAACCCTCTCCACAGATGATCCCCAAAGACACCGATTATTCCAAGGCCACGCTTCTCATCTGAGCCGCCAGGAGGCCACATTCCCAACACTTTGGCAGGTGGCCCTGAAACAAGTCTTCCTCTGAAGCTTTTCGTATAAACATGGGGAAGGGGTAGGAGCAGAGGTGGGCAGGGATGAAGAATAGGAAAAACAGGAAGGCAAGAGGTGAAATGCTTACCACCCCCCAGAGTAATCAGGAAAGTAAATTAATTATATTCTCACTAGAGGCCCGGTGCACAAAAATTCATACACTTCAGGGGTCCCTCAGCCTGTCCTGTGCCCTATCACATCACTTGGGGGATGTCCACCTGCTGGCTTAGGCCTGCTCCCTGAAGGACTGGGCCTAAGCTGGCAGTCAGTCATCCCTCTGGCAGCCCAGGAGCACTAAGGGGATGTCCAACTGACAGCCACAGTTGGACATCCTTAGTGCTGCTGAAAAAGTGGTAGAGGCTCCCATCACCACCGCTGTGCTCACAGCTGTCAGCCTGGCTTATGGCTGAGTGGAGCTCCCCTTGTGCGAGTGCACTGACCACCAGAGAGAGCTCCTACATTGAGTGTCTGCCACCTGGTGGTCAGTGCGCATCATAGTTAGTGACCAGTCATTCTCAGTCATTCCCCATTAGGATCAATTTTTATATTACTCTTTTATTATAGAGGACTAGAAGCCCAGTGCACAAAATTCGTGCATGGGGGTAGGGGGGTATCTCTCAGCCCAGCCGGCACTTTCTCCTATCTGGGATCCCTCTCACAATCCAGGACTGCTGGCTCCCAACCGCTCGCCTGCCTGCCAGCCTGATCACCCCCTAACCACTCCCTTGTCAGCCTGATCAATGCCTAACACTCCCCTGCCAGCCCAATTGCCCCTAACTGCCCTCCCCTGCAAGCCTGGTCACACCTAACTGCCCTCCCCTGTAGGCCTGTTCTCCCTCAACTGCCCTCCCCTGCAGGCCTGGTCACTCCCAATTGCCCTCCCCTGCTGACCCAGTCACCCCTAACTGCTCTCCCCTGCAGACCTGGTCCCCCTCCAACTGCCTTCCCCTGCAGGCCTGATCACCCTCAACTGCCCTCCCCTGCTGGCCATTTTGTGGCAGCCATCTTGTATCCACATGGGAGTGACCATCTTGTGTGTTGGAGTGATGGTCAATTGGCATATTACCTCTTTATTATATAGCATGTGCATAAGTTCCCATTTACCAATGACATAGAGATTATGTTGTTAATCCATAAAACAAAACTTTATCAAGAGCATTGGTGAATCCATTATAGTTGTTTATATTTATATATTTTAGCAATTAATAAATGTACTAAACATCACCACTGTCATCAAGTAGGAGACTAGAGCTCTTTGACTGACTTATCATCACTACCAGTTTCTGAGCCCTTAACCCAAGACCTGAAGATGGCAGGGCCAACGGAGCCTGTCCACTAATTCCGGCAAGTGCCCCCTGGGCTCTGGCATCTTTACTGAGACAGGAGTGCGCAGTCCTCTGTCAGGCTCAACCCTGTCATTTCCCAACCTGCAGTACTGGAGCAAGTCACAGCTTTCTCAAGGAAAACACAGCAATAACTCTTCTGACCAACTCAGTAGGCTAAGGTGGGAATCTGGTCACATGGGCTTTACAAATGTTCCTTGAAAATAATTTACAAAATAAACCCCAACACAAATAAATAATTAAACAAACAAATAAACAAAAGCCATGCACATAGAAGACACTATTACCTACACAATGCCTCCTTCCATCTTACTATAATTTTCTGGACAGGTTTGGGAGTGAGGGTAGCAGTCATTACTACAGTATTTGCATTTTATAAAGAGTTATTTGTTAGTTCATGTGTTTAAAAAAAAAGGGAAAAAGGCTAACTTGGGTTTGATCCCAACCCCATTACCAATAGTTGTGTGACTTTGGGGATTTGATTTAACTTCTTTTGTTACAGGAGAGTCACCTGAATTGGAGGGGGGCTCATTTCTCCTTGGGTCTTGTCATGCTCATAATAAAGAATTCAGATGAGTGGCAGAAAACAGTGTTGAAGCAAAGCAAATGAATTTAAGTAAAAAGGAGAGCAAGTGCATTAATTAAGAATACACCTGTGAGAAAGCACAAACATTCAACTTGGCTAGTCTGAGCACACCACCTAGTGGGATATCAAGGATTTTATACTTTTCCCCTATAAGTTTCAAGATTCCCCTGCCAGATGTCTTGGGCAACAGACTAGATTTTAAGGTCCCCCTTTTACAAGGTTGTAGCTTTTCCAAGAATTTATGAGAACATCTGGCAATTTTATCTTGTCAAGTCCCAAGATTGCTAACTTTGTTCAGTGGATGAGATAAACTCCCCTCTTTCCCCTTTCCTCTCCTCCTGCCCTACCAGCTATCTGTCCTGCCTAACACCATGAGTTTCCATCTCCTCATAGATTAAGAGGTGATAGTGCCTATTTACAAATTGTTAAGAATATTAAAGTGTTATAGAAAAACCAAGCAATACTTAGAGAAATGGAGTTACACAGCTTTATTACACTAGTGGACTCAGAGGAGGTTGTCACTCAAATACTGAGCAAAGCAATCTGGTGGAAGCTTTCCCTTTTTGTATTTTTCTGATGTCTTTGTCTCCTAAATATGGGGCTTCTGGTTCCTTTTGCAAATTTTCAAAAGAGCCCTATGTATGCTTAGCAGATATCTTACAGGAAGCCTGTAGTCTTGAAAATACAACGCAGTTCAGTAGCCTTGAGTACAGATAACTAAAAGATGCACGGTATGGGGTAGCCAGGGATGACAGCAGAGCGACTTACAAGGTCAGACAGTTGAGCTTATTTTCCTTATCATTAGAGCCAATAATAGCAGAATTAATTCACAGAACAAAGAAGCTTCTATGTCTAGTGGAAATTTCAAACGGCAGTTTTTACAAAATAGAGGTTACTATGTTTCAGTGTTATAGAGTTAGCCTTAGCCACTTAGATTTTGTGTCTAACTAGTGTTAAGTACTTATAATAATTTTTAAATAACCACTATTATTTAAAATGTTATTTTATTAGACCTGCACAGGGCCAGATCTGAAAAAAAATCAGGGTGCCCCAAATTATTCAATTCAACAAGAATTCACTGTCAACTTAGCATTTTACTAGGCGTTATATAGAAATGAGAGTATCAAGCGAGACCACTGCCTCAACAAGTCTAGAATCCCACTGGGGAGATCCGCACATCCTTGAAGACAGAGCCCATGCATATCCGGTTGTGTACTTTCCTTCCTAGTTCCTCAGTAGTGCAAGTTACTGTTGACTGAGCAAAAATCAATCAGGAGACTGATTCAGGAAATAAATGACAGAGATTTATCCTAGGGCAGTGGTCAGCAAACTCATTAGTCATCAGAGCCAAATATCAACAGTACAACGATTGAATTTCTTTTGAGAGCCAAATTTTTAAATTTAAATTTCTTCTAACACCGCTTCTTCAAAATAGACTCACTCGGGCCATGGTATTTTGTGGAAGAGCCACACTCAAGGGGCCGAAGAGCCGCATGTGGCTCGCAAGCTGCTGTTTGCCAACCACTGTCTTAGGGTCTCAGGATCTGCAAATCTAAACACTACCAGGCAACACCAGAGTGTTTCAAAAGAAAAAAAAGTTTTTATAGTAAAAAGCATACATTTGAGGAAAAAAATCAGTCCTGAATTCTTAGCCCACTAATTGTAATCTCCCTGATGTCCCATGAACTGGATAATAGAGCTTCCTTTCTTAAGCAGGACAAGTGGGTACCTGTAAGAGGTATATGCATCTCCAGCACATGGAAATTCTTCCTTAACTCCTTCAGAGGTTTGGCAATGCACGTTAGGTACATCTAGGCACTGATGTACAACAAAAAACTCAAAAGTTTAAGTTCCCAAGTTAGTTAAAGCAAGAATAGAATCATTTCTTCATGCCTGAACCTACTTAATTTTCATAGTTTAATCATTTTAATAGCTTGACCATAGTTATTCCATTTCACTTCTTCAATCTTTTTTGTTGTTGTTGCTTGTTGGACATTAAATGAGACTCGGGGGTACGTGAGCAGTTATGCCTGAGGGGCTCCAGCACTAAGACCTTCCATTACAACTCCCGCCTACCTGGACAGAGTGTAGATGAAGTCACAGTCACTGGGTAGCACAGGTCCAAGCAGAAGAAGACTGGGCTGGGAAAGGGGGGGAGGAGGGAGGTAGGGGCTTGTGCACTTATCCAAGCAGAGTTGGTTGGTCCTAGGATTCCCTTTGGAGTCTCCTCTGGGCATCTTTAAAAGTAAGACCTGGCAGTGGACTCAGCCAGGGGGGTAAAAGAGCCTGATGCTTTAGAGGACTCAGCATTTCCAAACGGGAGGCTAATTAAAGGCCCAAAAAACTCCCACATGGGAACAGTACACACTGCTTCTGTGGTCCGCCCTCCGCAGTTCCCACCCTCTGAGCACATGTTTTTGTCAGGTCTGATCAAACAATCCCTCCCCTGGGAAACCGACTTTAAGATCATTCCACAGCTAACGTTCCCTTTCGCTTAGAGTCTAAGCTTTAGACCACATTCCATTCGCTAAGACTAGTAACTTTCCCTTCCAAACTTGCCCAGGATCTGTACCCACTCAGAGAGTGCCCACCAAAAAACCTGCCTGGAGTCCGTTAAAATCTCTGTCCCTGTGCTCTAGTGCCATTTGGGGGCTCAGTCCATCTGGTTTCCAGATGACCTAATAAATTTATAATTCTTTACCATTTTTGGCAATCCTAACATTTGGTGCTAAAACCCAGAAGGGAAGCCATCACCCCAGCTTTGGTCACCCCGAGTTTGCTGCTTGGAGAGCAGTAGGCAGCAGCAACTCATCCTGGACTTACCTCCCAATCCTACTCAGGTGACTCAATTGCCAGCCTCAATTAGGCCCCCTTTATGGGCTTTCCCAAACCAGCCAAGGGGGATGCCCAATCAGAAACCTCTCCTTCTCCATCCCACACCAGCCACTCTTCTCTAGACCATGATGTTCCACAACTTCCCTCGTCTCGACTCGAGTCTTCTACCCACTCACTCTCACTGACTTCTCAAAAGTCCTCTCTTCTTGAAAGTTCTAGTGCTAAGCCAGGAGATTCTTCGGCCACTTGACCTCGGTTCCTTCTAGACTGGAGATGCCCAGTCCAGAGGGTCACCCCTTATTTCTTGTGGTGATTTGTTTAGCAGTGAGGACACCTGCCCTAAACAGTCACCTTTGGATTTGTGGTCTGTCACACACCATTCCTCTTTTGTGGGACATATTTATTCTCCTTATCATGGGGAACACTCTCTGTACCCCTAAAGCAACCCTCTCTTGGCTATCTCCTTAAAAACCTTGTCCACCTTAGATTTCACAGGGGAGACTGCCAGAAGCCAATCATCCTATCTAATAAAACAGTAATATGCAAATTTGACTGTACCTTTGGCACACCCACAGGCCACACTCACAGCCACGCCCACCAGCCAATCAGGAGCAGATTATGCAAATAAACTCTAACCAAGATGGCTGCTGCCAATGAAAGCAGGAGGAAGGCTTGGGTTTCCCTGGCAACAGAGGAAGCCAAGCTTTCTGCCTGGCATTGCCTGCCTAAGCCTCCACTCAATGTTACAAAGTTTCAATTATAAAAGACTAGAGGCCTGGTGCACGAAATTCCTGCACGGAGAGCGGGGATGTCCCTTAGCCCAGCCTGCACCTGCTCCTGTCTGGGACAATCCAGGACTGCTGGCTCCAAACTGCTCACCTGCCTGCCTCCCTGATTGTTCCTAACCGCTTCTGCCTGCCAGCCTGATCACCTGCTAACCACCACCCTGCCAGCCTAATTGATGTGTAACTGCTTCCCTGACAGCCTATTTGCCCCCACCTTCCCTCCTCTGCTGGCCTGGTCACCTCAAACTGCCCTCCCTTGCAGGCCTGGTCCCTCCCAGCTGCCCACCCCTCACGGTGGGGGTTCCCTTGGGGTGAAGGGCAGCCTGGGCAAGGGACCTGTGGAGGTTTTTAGGCTGGCCACGCCCCCCCAGGGACCCAAGGGGAGGCCCTGGGATCTGGGATTAATCTATGTCTATAGTTGAAACTTTGTAGCCTGGAGCAAAGCCAAGCCTTCTGTTCACTCCGTGGCAGCAGCCATTTCTGTTTGAAACATTGTAGCTTTGAGTGGAGGCCTAGGCAAGCAATAGCAGGTGGAAAGCTTGACTTCCTTTGTTGCCAGGGAAACCCAAGCCTCTGTTCTCTCCAGTTCAGTGGCTGCCACCATTTCTGTATCTTTTATAATTGAAACTTTGTAGCATTGAGTGGAGGCCTAGGCAGGCAACAGCAGGCGAAAGCTTGGCTTCCTCTGTTGCCAGGAAAACCCAAGCCCTCCTCCTGCTCTCAGTGGCGGCAGCTATCTTGGTTGGGGTTTATTTGCATAACCTGCTCCTGATTGGCTGGTGGGCATGGCTGGTGGGCGTGGCTCTGGGCGTGGCTTGTGAGCGTAGTGAAGGTACTATCAAATTTGCATATTAATCTTTTATTAGATAGAACTAAAGGCCTGGTGCACAAAATTCATGAAGAGGGGCCATGGGGTGTCCCTCAGCCCAGCCTGCACTCTCTCCAATCTGGGACCCCTTGAGGCATGTCTGACTGTTGTCCCATCCCAGGGATCAGACCTAAATGGGCAGTCGAACACCCTTCTCACAATCCAGGACTGCTGGCTCCAAACTGCTTGCCTACCTGCCTCCCTGATTGCCCCTACCCGCTTTTGCCTGCCAGCCTGATAACCCCCTAACCATTAACCTGCCAGCCTAATTGATGTCTAACTGTTGATCTGCCACCTTGTTTCCCCCCAACTTCCCTCCTCTGCTGGGCTGGTCACCCCTAACTGCCCTCCCCTGTAGGCTTGGTCGCCCCCAACTTCCCTCTCTTGCAGACCTGGTCCCTTCCAATTGCCCTCCCCTGCAGACTTGATTGCCCACAACTGCCCTCCCTTTCAGGCCTGGAACCTCCCAATGGCCCTCCCCTTCTGGCCATCTTGTGGTGGCCATCTTGTGTCCACATGAGGGCAGGATCTTTGACCAAATGGGGGCAGCCCTCTTGTGTGTTGGAGTGATGGCCAATCTGCAAATTACTCTTTTATTAGATAGGATAGAGGCCTGGTGCATGGGTGGGGGCCAGATGGTTTGCACTGAAGAGTGTCCCAGATCAGGGTGGGGGTTCCCTTGGGGTGTGGGTGGCCTTGGCAAGAGGCCTATGGTGGTTTTCAGGCTGGCCACGCCCCCCAGCGACCCAAGTGGAGGCCCTGGGATCTGGGTTTAATTTATGTTCTACAATTGAAACTTTGTAGCCTGGAGCAGAGCCAAGCCTTCTGCTGGCTCCGTGGCAACAACCATTTCTGTTTGGGACATTTACCTTCTATAATTGAAACTTTGTTGCCTAGAGTAGAGGCCTAGGCTTAGCTTAGCTTAGCTTCCTCCATCCCTCAGGCAACCCTAGCCTCTGCTCTCTCCAGCTCTGTGGCTGCTGCCATTTCTGTTGGGATGTATCTTCTATAATTGAAACTTTGTAGCATTGAATGGAGGCCTAGGCTGGCAAGGGCAGGCAGAAAGCGTGGATTCCTCCATTGCTGGGGAAACCCAAGCCTCCTTCCTGCTCTCAGTGGCCACAATCTTGGTTGGGGTTTATTTGCATATTTTGTTCCTGATTGGCTAATGGGTGTGGCTGTGGGCATGGCTTGATCAGAGATACGGTCAATTTGCATATTACTCTTTTACTAGATAGGACTAGTGACCCAGTACATGAAATCACATGAGACCCGGAACCCCAAACCCCACCACGTCATCCCAGCCCACCAGCATGCACCTTGCTGCACACACAGCCTCCTGGCCACCAATCTTTGGTCGTTACAGCATTAGGGCCAATGGGTTTTTATAATATAGACTAGTGGTCCAGTGCATGAAATTTGTGCACATTGAAAGGGAATTAATTAGACGAATATTTTAATATTGCTATTTGCCCTTTCTCTATAATAAAAGTGTGAGAGATAAAAGGAAATGAGTACAATGTATATGAAAATAACACATAATTTTATTAATAAAACAATAAGAAAATGATATAGCAACAATAACAAATTCATGATCTAAAAACAACATTGATGCAAATAATGACTGATAAAGTGATGAAACTTATTCTAATATCTCCCTATATACCACATTAAGAGTGAAAACACTTTCAGAGTGCTTGTCTAATTTCTCTTGGGATAAAGTATTTACAACTTTAACTTTAACATTACATGCTCTTCGAACTCTAGAGAAAGCAACATATAACTGACCATGTGTGAAAACAGATTCAGGTAGGAATATTCCTACTCTGTCTAGAGTAGGTCCCTGTGATTTATTAATAGTCATTGCAAATGCTGGCATCATGGGAAACTGTCATTGAATTAATTTAAATGGGAGGCCAGTGTCAGATGGGGACAAATCCATTCTTGTTAATACTTCAGCTTCGATAATGTTAGATCATAATCTTTTGAGAATAAATCTAGTAGCATTACAAAAAGGCCACTTACTATTAAGATTTCTCAATAGCATGATGATTGCACCCACTTTCAATTTTAATTTATGACACAGCATTCCTGAAGGAGTAATACTATTAAGAAATTCAATGGGAAATTTTTTCTTTTCAGCATCATCTGTTGTGTCAATGGAATCATCACTCAAATAGGTGTGAAATTCTCCATCAAGTATATCCAAAATTTCTTCATTTAATTTTTGAACATGCTCATTTTTTGGACAAAGAATCACACATTTAGATATATTCTTATTATTATCTATAGATATACTATTTCCAAAGGTGGCTTGAATAATAGATCCATTACAAATCATTTCATGGAGAATTTCAATAATACCCCTTCCTAAATTAAAACTGCTATCAAGTTTGCTATCTTTAAGTTTTACTAACCATTCACTACAAGCAGACTCCTCTGACCTCATATTTGTTTTAAGAGACAACTTTCTGAAACATCTCCAAACATCACAGGACTTTAAACTCGTTTGTACTATGGCCGATCGCGTAGCACATGGTATGATACTGACACATTGTCAAAAATCCCCTCCAAAAAGGAGAACTTTTCCACCAAATGCATCATTCAAATTCATCATTTCTCTGAGTAATCTGTCTATGGCATTTATAGCATGACTGGATGCCATGGTGCATTCATCAATAATAAGAAGTTGGGCCTTTTTAATGGTTTTAGCACCTTTGCTCTTTATATCGAGTCTAGAAATTGAAGTTTCATTTAATGAAATTGGTAATTTATATTGGGAATGAAAGGTTCTTCCACCAAGAAGTAAATTTGCAGAAATTCCTATAGATGCTGTGGGCAAACAATATCACCACGACCTCTAATATCATGTATTAAAACTTTATACAGATATGTTTTTTCACTACCACCTGGACCATCCAAGAAAAAAACATTTGGGGTGCACTGTTTGATCTTCGATGGCTGAAGTTATAGTCAGAAAGGCTGCCAACTGTTCATCATTCAGAGAATTGATAAAAAACCTCTGCCTGTTGTTGCTCATATAATTCATCACATGTATTTGCATTCATTACTAAAAAATAGTCTGGAAGTTTGAAATGTGAACATTTCATTCCATGCAATGTGAATACCTCCTGAATTTCATTAAGGGCATGCATTTCACAGTTCACACAGGTGCCTTCTCTTCAGTGCAATTTCCAACAGAAATCTTCAGTAAAATGAGATTTATTTTCATCCCATAATTTGTCTCCAGCAGGACATCCAAACACATATATGTATTCAAAAAGCTGCCGTAGTTGTTTGGGCATAGTAAGGATGATTGCATCGTCAATTGTATCTTTCCAGATAGTGTCATCAAGTAATAATCCTCCGTGTTTAGCAGCTTCATGAAATGTAGTATGAGTTACACCTCTTACAGTTTGCAGGTCTTCAAAACTTATTGCACCGTTTACATGTAAGAGCAAAAGTCTAAGGTTCTCTAAAGCTCCCAGTGAACAGTCTACCTAATATTTTATTCCCACCCTTTTGGTGTTTTGTCCACAAAGAATTATTAAACACATAATGCTGTGGAATCTCCCAATAATAATAATTACGTGCATAGGAGTCTTCTCTATTCAATAAGAACCAAGCCATCAAAGTTGAGTTATGTCCTTTAGCCCTATCTAATACTTCAGCAAAATCATTGGCATGAAAATACAAATTTTGGTCATTTGGCAAATGAATAGCTAATCTTATGATTGCATGAGATTGGTCATGCATTTGCTTTCCAAAAAGTCTCCAAACAGCCTCAGGAGCGCTCACATACCTGGAGTTAATGAAGTCCTGAACTTCGTCATCATTGATAATATTTTTTTCAGAAATTTGAATATTTGCACAATCATGACCTTTATAGATATATTTAAATAGATATCTGACACTTCTAATTGATGCACAAACTTCAACTTTTATATGACAGTTATATTTGAGGCACAAATATGGGTTATAAGGGACAACCCAAGTGTTATCAACAATTTTATTTCCAATAGAAATGGTACTACCAGATCTTCGTTTATATTTGGGATATCCATCAATATCTCCAATGGTCACATTTTGAAATTCTTTTGGATATCCCTTTGAACATTTTCCATTTTCCATACATAGACTATTTGGATTTTGTATTCCACATGGTCCATGTACCATATTTGATTTTACAATTTGAAAAAGTCGAGAACACTGGTCCTCATCTGGAATTTCTGCCTTAACTATACGGTCAATGTCATCTTCTGAATGTAATTTGGACTCACTATCTGATATCAATAATATGTGAACGTGAGGCAGTCCACGTTTCTAAAATTCAATGACATGAATCTTAGCTATTACTTTGCCAAATAAATGGAATTTACATACATCATTTAAAAGAGCATTCAGCTTAATATTAAAAACTCTGGCTTCCAAGTTAGGTCTGTTTTCAACTTTTTGCCAGCATTGTAAATTGTTTGTAATATCTGCCCATTTGGGGTTGCATGTCATAGTTATAAATAAATCAGGCTTGCCATACTTCGTTACAATTGCCATAGCATCCTGATATCGCTGCTGCATATTTCTGGGACTACCCTCAAAAGATGATGGAAGTATTATTATTTTACCAATTGGTTCATTGTCATTTTCAGATCTAGATTTGAGATAATCTGTCAAACCAGTATATTTTTCAACTCTCAACTTAGATTGCTTTGCTTTAATGAAATTTATCCAATTGGTTTCCATTTTTGAATATGAATCCACAATAAACTGCTGAGTTAATTTTCCTGCATTTAAAATAGTATTGAACGTGTCCCGCACAGAGAGATGAAATCCATAATACTGCATTTGGGTGACTCGTGTCCTTACATTTTATTTAATATTACTGTTGAGTACACTGTTGTCTCCGAGTCTTAATGCAATATCTGTTCCCCAACCTTTTTCACCATGTGGAAAAAGAATAGGATATGTCATTGCATCTAATGTAGGAAACAGGATACTGATTCGTTTCATTTTAGTGGCATTTGGATTATTGGGATCTGGTTTACAATGAATGAGCAAGTCCCTTTCAAAAGGAGGTTCTCCATCTTCGTTTCTGAATATGACAGCAACCTCAGTTCCACAGGGTGAATTACATCAACCTTGGTCACTCTTACAATCATATTTAATTGCCACAGTTACTTCCGTGGGAGCTGTACCTTTTGCTGCTGCTTCAGTTTGGGCAGTTTTGTTAATTCGTTTATTTCATGCATGAAGTTGTTGATGTTGATCATGAGTCTTTCTGAACAGCCCTGGTTTGCTGGCATTGCTAATATTTTGCGTGTAGCTTCAGCTGTATCCAAAATATAGAGTTGAGCAAACTTCCGAGAAACACCATCAGAAGGATATAAAGTTCCAGTACGTGATAAACTTGTCAATGTATTCTAAAACAGTATGGCCTGTACCCTGATGGCGATGCAACATTTGCACCCATGGAAGCAAAAGCAAAAGAACTATTTATGGATCAAATGTTTTCCATAAAATTTTTGCTGTCAGAATCTTTGTTTGTCATTAATCTTTTTAAATATGCGGAGTATTCTGAAAAATGTATATCATTTGGACAGACTTTCCCTTTGCTACAACATCAGGTAAATTTCCCATTAGATGATTTTTCTTTATCTTTATTGTCCTGTTTATTAATTACATTGTTCCCCCTTTTTTATCCCCCCATAGCTCCCCTCCACCCTGTACCCATCCCACCCTCTGCCCTCACCTCCCCCCCGGCACTGTCCTCTCCCATTGTTGCAAGATTTTTGTCCAGTCTCTTGCTGCACTTCCCAAAACCCTTTTCTCCCCAAGAATTGTCAGTTCATTCCTTCTCTATGTCCATGATTCTGTTATATTCACCAGTTTATCCTGTTCATCAGATTATTAATTCACTTGATTTTTAGATTCATTTGTTGATAGATGTGTATTTGTTGTTCATAATTTTTATTTTTACCTTTTTCTTCTTCCTCTTCTTAAAGAATATCTTTCAGCATTTCATATAATATTGGTTTGGTGGTGATGAACTCCTTTAGTTTTTTCTTATCTGTGAAGCACTTTATCTGATCTTCAATTCTGAATGATAGCTTTGCTGGGTAGAGTAATCTTGGTTGTAGATTCTTCCTAGTCATCACTTTGAATATTTCTTGCCACTGCTGTCTGGCCTGCATCGTTTCTGTTGAGAAATCTGCTGACAATCGTATGGGTGCTCCCTTATTGGTAACTAACTGTTTTTATCTTGCTGCTTTTAATATTCTCTCTTTATCTTTTGTTCTTGGCATTTTAATTATGATATGTCTTGGTGTGGTCCTCTTTAGATTCCTATATTTTGGGGTTCTGTGTACTTCTTGGGCTTTTAAGTCAGTTTCTTTCACCAGGTGTGGGAAGTTTTCAGTCACTATTTCTTCAAGTAGGTTTTCATTACCTCGCTCTCTCTCTTTTTCTGGCGCCCCCATAATTCAGATGTTGGCATGCTTGAGGTTTTCCCAGAGGCCCCTAACACTATCTTCAATTATCTGGATTCTTTTTGTTTCTTGCTTTTCCAGCTGAGTGGATTTTGCTTCTTTGTATTTCAAATCTCTGACTTGTTTCTTGTGGCCCTCTGGACTGCTTTTAGGACTCTGTGTAATATTTTTTATTCAGTCAGTGTATGCGTAATTTCTAGTTTGTCCTTTTTCATATCCTTGAGGGTCTTGTTCATATCCTCGTAGGTCTTGTTCATTTCCTTGTAGGTCTCATTCATATCCTTGTAGGTCTCATTCATTTCCTCGCAGGTTTGTTCATCTCCTCGTTGGTCTTGTTCATTTCCTCGTAGTTCTCATGAAGTTCATCAACCTTTACTAGGAGCCTCTTGAAAAACCTTATTACTGTGGTTTTAAACTCTATGTCTAGTCATCTTTTTTCCTCCATTTCGTTCATACCTGATTTCTTTCCATTTCTCTGCATTGTGGCTCGTTTTCCTGAGTTGGTCCCTTATCTTTGTGTGGTAGATGTCCTCTAAGGGACAGTGGTTCAGCCTTCCCAGTTACCTGAGGTGGATACTCTTACTGCAATCTTTATGGGTTGTATAATATTTTTTAATTTAAGCCCAGCTTGTTGTTGTTAGCCCTAGGAGGGTTTGACCTCCAGGCCAATTGGCTGTGAAGGGAAACTGTGTTCAGGTTAGATGGGCGGAGTCTCTGAGCTGAGCATGCAGCATCAGCACCAGCTACGCGTATGTGGCACGAGGGTCTCTGTGTCAGGTGGTAATGACTGCAGGCACCTTCAAGAGAAAGCCACCGCTGGTCTCCACCCATTGCCAGACAACTCTGCCTCTCCCCAAATGAGTCTGCACACCCAAAGTCTCACCCAGGGTTGTAAATCTAAGCAGTCCGGTGGTCTCCCAAACGAGGGAGCAAGTCACGCGTCCTCTCTGTGCTGTCGCACAGTTTATGCACAAACTGCTGTTCCAAGCTATGTGCACTCTCCTTAAACTCAACAGACCTCAGTCACGCCTGGCTTTTAGCGTGTGTACCCCGGACCTCAGACCTTGCCTGGCACTGGGGAATCTGTGCAGTAGGACGTCTCCGCCCTCCTCGTTGGAGAAATCCAGCTGGGATTGCTGCTGCCCGCCCTACAGTCCATGCGCGCTCACGGCTCCGAACCTCTCTCCGGGCGTATCTTCAAGGCTGTGCTCCGCCGCTCCTCTGAGTCTCAGTGTCCCACCTTTACTTTTATCTGTGGAATTTTCACTCAGCCAGCTTTCCGGTGATTCTGGGTGATGTTTGTTTTGTTGTTATGCTGTAGTTTTGGAATTGCTGCGCGGGGCAGCACAATAGGTGTTTACCTATGCCACCATCTTGGTTCCTCCAGAATCTTCCATCAGATGATTTTTGATCAGAGAAATTTAGTGACAGGCAAAATTCACACCTAACAGTCATTTCACCACAACTATGTTCAAGAATTGCACCTCACGTACTCCATTTTCGCTGAGAAGGCAGTTCCTACCACTATTGCTAGTACTTGTTGAAGACTGTTCTTTAGACATATTCTGTCTTTGCCACCGCCTTCTTTAAACTTCAAAGGCATGTTGGTCTTTAGACATTTTCTGTCGACGATGCCGGTATTTTTCAGCTTCAGAGCGATGTTTTTCCAATAGCTGCTCTTCGGGTACATTCTGTCGCAGGCGTCGCCTTCTTTCAAGATCAGATGCACATCGATCTTCAGACATTTTCTGTCGATAATGTCGGCACCTTTCTGCTACACAGCTCCGTTGTATCAACAGTTTTTCTTTGGACATGGTCCCACCTCTCTACTGCCATAGTCTGAGATACAGGAGAATGAGAGTCTTAACTGTCAGGCCTTTGAGCTATGATACTAACCGCTGATTCTGGCTGATTCTGTGGGGGTGGGACTTCCTCCTACCTGTTGTCAGTTTCCACAGCTGGGATGTGGAAGCTGGTGCTCTAGAGGGAGCGATGCCCTCTAAGCTGCCAGCTTTCTCCCTCTGCTCGAACCCACAGGAGGGCCTTGGCAGGGCCTGCCCAGATCCCCGGGGCTTGGACCCCACCTGCAGTGTGGGGCACTGCCCTTCAACCCCCCAATCCCTCCCCTGCCTGCCCAGTCCTCCATCTTGGCTTGGATCAGGCTGGTGGCATAGGCCACTGCTCCACGCTGCTTGCCTGGTCCCCCATTGCGGCTTGTACTGGGTAAGCAGTGCTATAGTGGTTTGGATCCAGCTTGTGGCATAGGACACTGCCCCCCGCCACCTGCCTGGCCCCCCGTCTTGGCTTGGATCCAGCCCAGCAGCATCGGACATTGCCCAAACTGTCTGCCTGGGTCCCCGATTGTGGCTTAGATCCAGCAGACGGAGTACAGCAATGCCTCCCTCAGCCTGCCCGGTCCTCCATCTTTGCTTGGATCCAGTCCAGTGGTATCGGGTGCTGCCCACACTGCCTGCCCAGGTCCGCAATCACAGCTTGCATCCACCTGGTGGACTAGGGTGCTGCCCCCAGCAAGCAGCCTGCCCAGTCCTCCATTTTTGCTTAGATCCAGCCCAATGGCATCAATGTCATTTATAAACTGAACAATAAAGTTTAAAATATTTTTTTAAAAAGGGCAGGAGCGCTGCTGGACCCATCGAGTCAATGCCAGTCCATAGCTGAGCTGGGGCTTGGGAAGGGCCTCTTCTACATAAGAATCTCTGACAACCCATGAAGCTCTGGAGTGGCCCCTGGATTGCTTTCCTGGAAAACCTTATGTCTCCGTGGCCTTGCTTGCCAGGAGCAAGAGGGCACTCCTGGACAATGGCCCTGCTGCCCTTGGCCTCTGGACCCAAGAGGAACTGCATCTAACTCATGGGCCCTGTTGTATCTGGAACCTGAGCAGCAAGGGTTTCTCAATATGCAGAACGGTACTTGCATGCATGTGGTTCATCCTGGGCCTCTGAGATTCCATTAGGAGAATTTCTTGCAAAACCCCTTCACTTAGCATATTATAAGGATAACCTTGATGGTGATGGGTATTTATTGGACGGGTCTCTAAGTAGAGGCCAAGGCCCTCCACCAGCCCTCTGGGATTGCAGGGATCTTGAACAGTAGACATTTCTGTTGTTCATAGAGATTAAGAATCCTGAGTGCAAGTTTTCCTTAGGAGCAGGAAGAAGGTGCCCCTGTGGTGGGCAGGGCCTGCTGGTAATGAAGTCCAGATACAGCCTTGGGGCAGTTGTTCTGGAGAGTGAACCAGTGCTGCCCTGTTAGCAGTTCCTCCACCACACCCTGTATTCCTTCTGCCAGAGCAGCAGCAACCTCCTTTGCACCTAACTCCTCACTGGTCAAAGCTCAACTCCCAGAGAGGCCAGCATCCCACTGAGAAGCAACTCCTGGGAACCAAACAGGAATAGGGTGCTTGGTCCTTTCCACATGGTGACATTTTCTCCCTTGGATACCTAGAAGGGCTGGAGACTGATGTTTGATCAGAGGCAGTGTGGGCTTCCATGGAGGGGGTGTTATTTCTGAGAGGAATCAAGTGGCTAATCAAGTGCACTCGGGAAAGGGCAGTGCAGGGGTCACCAGGATATCCGCCTAATGCTTCTGCCCTCAGGCCAACTCAAGTCAGAAATTGCCATAGGGCTGGCTCCCTGCCAGGCCCATGGCCCACAGGCTAACAGGCCTTCTAAGGTCTTTGAGGAATGGAGAGCCACCTCCAAAACATCTCAGAGGTGATGGCACTGATGCCCCTCATGTGACAGAAGGAGAAATTTAGGTGCAGAGAGGCTATGGCTTTTGTCCAAACCATTTCCTGAGTTCTGCAGCATTAGGCTCTGATTCTTCATATTTTCTCCCCAGTGCAAGGATGAAAAGCATCTTGATTTCAGCTGGTGAAGTTGTAAAGAGGATTTGTTAAAGCCAAATTGTTGTTATCTTGGGCTTTTTAATGCCTTGAAGTAACATAAAGATCCAACTTGGTGAAAGAAATAGACATATAAATCCAGGAAGCACAGAGAGTCCCAAACAAGAGGACCCCAAAGAGGCCCACATAAAGACACATCATAATTAAAATGCCAAGGGTTGAAGACAAAGAGAGAATCTTAAAAGCAGCAGAGAAAAGCAGTTAGTTACCTACAAGGGAGTGCCCTTCTGACTGTCGGCTTATTTCTCAACAGAAAATTTGCAAGCCAGAAGTGAGTGACAAGAAATACTCAAAGGGATGAATAGCAAGGACCTATAACCAACATTACCAACCAAAGCTGTCATTTAGAATTGAGGGTGAGATAAAGAACCTTTCAGATAAGAAAAAGCTAGAAGAGTTGTTCACTGTTAAATCAGTATCATACAAAATGTTGAAAGATCTTATTTAAGAAGAGGAAGAATAAATAGAGGAGGGGATGAGGGGAGAAGAAGGAGGATTAAACATATGAACAATAAAATGGCAATAAGTACATGTCTATCAACAATTGAATCTAAAAATCAGAATAAATGAACAAGGAATCTAATGAACAAAATAAACTGGTGAATAAATAGAACCAGGGGCATGGGAACATGGAACAGACTGATGAATCTTGGGGGCAGAGTGGGGGGGAAGAGATTAGCCAAGGATCTTATATGCATGTATAGACACAGACATGGTGGTGAAGGCCTGGGCTGGGCTGGGATCTGGATGGAGGGGAGCAATGGATGAATAAAAGGCAGGGACATCTATAATACTGTCAACAATAAAGATATTAAAAAAACCACACACCCCTAAACATATAGATCCAAATGACCCGAGGATTCTGGCAACACTGTATCGGGCACAGGAGCAGTTACGCCTGTGCCTGTGGAAACGAGAGCCCCGGGCTAAGTGCCCGAGGACATACAGTGCGCCCAGCTGCGCCTCCTCTCCTAGTCACGAGGCCTGCCCACGTGTCCTCTGAGCTCAGAGCTTCCCAGAAGGCAGCCAGTTATTTTCTTCTCAGTGTTTGGGGAGCCTGTGAGCTAAACCTACAAAATGCAGCGGCCTCTGGCCAACAGTCATGCAATGGCCTGGCCTGAAGCACCATTTCCTGACCCCGCCCAGTCTCTTCCCTGAGCAGGTCCCATGGCGGCCCAGCTCTGGCTGGCCGTGTCTCCGAACCCGTTCTGTCCTGCAGAGAAGACTGCACCCTGTTCCTCAACCAGACAGGCACCTTCTGGCACCTTCTTTGCAAGAAAAATACTGTTAAGCAACCCCTGTTTTGAAACACAATGCAACCTCCAAAACAAACCTGGGGTTCTGCCCCCCCTCCCCCCACTCCACCCCCCAAGACTCAGCCCTTCCCAGGAGGTCGGTAAGCAGAAGAGATGTCAGCCTGGAGAACACAGGCCACACCACTTACAGGTGGGGCGCCTTGGGCAAACCACCTCACAGTTTTCACATCTTTAAAATGGGACTCAGAGTACACAATGTGTTCAATGTCAGAAAATGAATTAACATCTTGGAAGCACCTAATTCTATTGCTCCCTTTCCTACTGCCCGACTCAGACCCAGTGAGCTATCAGGCCCTGTTCACGGGCCCCGGAGGTGCTGAGGAAAGACTGGCAAATCAGAAGCAGCCAATGCATCTGTGCGGGGTGGGTAGGAGAGTCGTGCTCCTCACCAACTAAATTCACTACCAAACAGCAAAGGAGAGCCGTCTAGCCCTGGCTGGTGTGGCTCAGTGCAGCGTGCACTGAGGGGTCAGGGGTTCGATTCCCAGTTAAGGGCACATACCTGGGTTGCAGGTTCAATCCCTGGCCCCTGTGAGAGCATATTTAGGAGGCAACCAATTGATTTATCTCTCACATCAATGTTCTCCCTCCCCACACTCCTTCCCTCCCCCCTCCTACATTCCACTCTGTCTAAACAGCAATGGGAAAACATCCCCAGGTGAGGTTTAACAAAAAATAAAGGAAACACCCAAACACGTAGAGAATTTTTATGAGTTGATTTGAGCCAAACTGATGACAACTGCCAAAAATACAACCTCAACAGATTGAGAAAAAGCGCCTGAGAGTGGCAGTTCTCAGCTCATTTTATCATTAGAATCAGGAGATGTGGGGGTTACATGAACTCCATTGGCGATAGATTATAGGGGACAGAAAAAAGCAAAGCAGGATAACCTCTGGGACTGGATAAAAATAAAACAACAGGCATGCTCTTCTGTTATATTGGTGGACACAGTGCTTTCCAATAACTTCTTCAGCAGCTAGAGATGGCATTGGAGGCACAAGAAAACAATTAGGGTCTATGACCTGCTCTGATGGGAGCTTGTGCCCGGGGTCTGGACAAAGGGGTAACTGACATTCCAGAGGTACGTTATCATGGAGGCAAAACAACAGGCAGGCTCAGTCAAGGCAAAGACTGACCTTTTTCAGGGAAGATGGTGGCGGAGGATGGGACTCCCCACCATGACTCGCTTTTGTGGGGGAAGCTGAATTTCACACCGTCCTGTGTGGTGACTTGGTCTCGGTCTGTAAAGCCATCCTGCAGGCCTCCCCTGAGCTGCCAGGTTAGAATGTGGCCTTTTCGTCCACAGGAAAAGGGGTGAATGGCTCTCACTGGCTTCCCCACCTGCTGGCCATGAACAGGGGCAGAGAGCAAAGACCCTTTCCTGGGCACTAAGGACCTTGGGGAGAGCAGGCCGGGTCTGCAAGGCAGCGAGAGGGTGGTTTCCAGCTGTGGGGCCTTAAGCCCTGTATATGTTACCCTGTGTTTCCAGGGAGGGCTGCCTCCCAGGGGTGGGCAGGGAGGGCTGCGGGGGCGCTGGGGTGGCCACTGGATGCTGACCCATCCCCTGAAGGCCATCAGGAAGGGGAGTTTCCTGAATGAACAGGAGTGGGGTGCCCCTCCTGTCTCCTCTTACCCTCTGGTCTTCTTTGGGGACTTTTGCAAGCTGATGAGCAAGCCTGCCTGGCACTTGTCAGGGCTTGACCTCGGCCCAGAGCAGGGCAGCCCAGGAGCACCAGGGTTGAGCATGTGCCCACGGGCAAGCATGATGGAAAATGCCAGGCCCATCCCTGACCCTCTCTGAACCTCACCCATAAACATGGGAGGACAATCCCTGCCAAGCCTGCTTTGAAGTCTGGGCCTGTCAGCAAACTTGCCAACTAAGGCACCTCTGGCAGGGGCAGGGTGGCAGGTCCTTGAGATGCCAAGATGACGGTGAAATGTATCTGTCTTCTCCCATGTTAGCAAGTGTGAAACTTTGAATCCAACTGAGTATTTGTTTTCATTGCAAATAATATTTCAAATTAAGTAATTTGCTTATATTACTCAAAATAATTTTAATTAGCACATGTTGAGTGTGTTGGCACTGTGGGAGCATAAAGCATGCTTGGCTTGTGGGTTCCTGCCCCCACTCCCCGATCCTACAGCGCCCCATGCCAAAGGCCTCTGTTAGCCCCTGGGAGAGGTCACCTCCCGCGCTGGGTCCCCCGCGAGCAGGCAGCAAGGCCTCACTCCACACGGGAAGGGGAAGGCGGCAGCTCAGTCCTTCCCAGAGGCTAGAAGCTGTGTGGGAGCCACAGCTGGCTGCTCTCAGGGGTTAAGATGTGGGGTCCCTGCTCCACTTGGAGAAGATGTGAAGTAGCAGACATAGAACATTGGGGACCAGTTGGAATTGTAAGAATATTAACATGCTCTGTTAAGCATAATTGTTCTGTTTGGGTACAGGAGGCACATTCCGAGCCGGCTGGCAGTTATACACAGCACCTGGGAGCTCACCTGGAGATGCAGCCCATCCTCCCCATTTGGAGCTGCCTGATCTGAAGGAAAGATTAGCAACCTGTTGCAGAAACCACAGCTGCCAGCCCTTTGAAGACCCCAGCCCTTGCTTATCATATCACAAAGCCCTCTGAAGACCCCAGTCCTTTTCATATCTGCAAACTGCTGGCTTATGGGGACTACTGACCAGATGTTTGTGGATGACCTGCTGCTCTCCCACACTGCTAGCGATATTAGAATAACGCTCATATATGACTCAAACCTGCCTCTGCTTAATTGGCTCAAGTAGTGACAGGCAGCCGGATGCCTTGTTTGTCAGATGGAGGGGAGGTTAGTTTGTTCCACTGAGAAAATAGAATTGAAAACAACACCTTCCTACCCAGGAAATCTCCACAAAGACAGGAGAGAAAAAAATACAATTTTATTATTACACTAGAGGCCCGGTGCCTGAAATTCTTGCACAGGGGTGGGGGCATGTCCCTTAGCCCAGCCTGCACCCTCTCCAATCTAGGACTCCTCGAGGGATATCCTTCTCACAATCCAGGACTGCTGGCTCCAAACTGCTCACCTGCCTGCCTCTGTTTGCCCCTAACTGCTTCTGCCTGCCAGACTGATCACCCGCTAACCACTCCCCTGCCAGCCTAATTGATGTCTAACTGCTCCCCTGCCAGCCTGTTTGCCCCCAACTTCCCTCCTCTCCTGGCCTGGTCACCGATGAGAGTCCCTCATCCTGGCCTGCACTCTTTCACAATCCGGATCCCTCAGGGGATGTCCATCTTCCCTACTTACCAGCTTAGGCCCATTCCTAAGCATCAGGCAGACATCCTTCAAGGGGTCCTTAACACTGATGTGGTGGGAGAGGCTCCTGCCACTGCCATTGCGCTTGCCAGCTGTAAGCACAGCTTCTGGCTGGCTCAGTGGTGCTTCCCCTGTGGGAGTGCACTGGCCACCAAGGGGACTGGTCATTCTGCCATTCAGTAGATTTGCATATTAGCCTTTTAAAATAGGAGGATAGTACTGGAACTCCTAGCCACAGCGATCAGTTTCTTTGTCTTTAATTTTTGGCATTTTAATTATGATGTGTGAGTGTGGGCCTGTTAGGGTTCTTCTTGTTTGGAGTTCTCTGTGCCTCTTAAACTTGTGTGACTTTTTCCTTTACCAAGTTAGGGAAGTTTTCTGCTATCATTACTTTAAACACCTTTTTTATATTGTTCTTCCTTTCTGCCTTTTCTGGCACACCTGCTATTCTAATATTGTTATATTTCACATTGTCTCACAGGTCCCTTAAGCTGTCCTCCTATTTTTTAATTGTTTTTCTGATTGATATTTTCAACTCTGTCTTCTAATTCACTGATTCGATCCTCAGCTTCCCCTAATCTGCTGTGTATTCCTTCCAATGCGTTCTTTGTGTCATGCAATTCTTTATCTCAGACTGTTCTTTTTTCATAGCTACTATATCTTTTTCATGCTGTTGAGCATCTTTACCACCAATATCTAAATTCTGTTTTAGATAAATTTTTATCTCTGCTTTATTTAGCTCTTATTCTGGATAATTTGCTAATTCTTTCATTTGGGGGTTGTTTCTTTATCTCCTTATTCTGGCTGTCTGTTTGGGTTTGTGACTATGTTTTAGGTGGATCCTCTACACCTCTCCATCTCCAGTGATGGGCAGCGTTAAAAGCTGCTTCTGACGAGTTAGATCAGGCAGATACTCAAAGCCCCCAGAGGCCGCCTCTGCCTACATTCTGACAAGATTCTGACTTGAATTTCCCTCTAGGTAATTGTTCTCAAGGTTGGGGCAGTTGATACTATCTGGAAGCTAATTGTTATTTTTAAGCTCTTAAGTGGGCTCAGGGCAAGGTGCTTTCCAAAAGGGTGTGTTGACTGTCTTTCCCCCAGACAAGGCAGATGTCTGTGTGGGACAGATGTCCTCTGTTGGGTGAGGGAATGACTCAGGCCCAGAAACTTGGATTGTCTGCCTTCTGTGTTCTATCCCTCGAGTCCCCAGTCCTGGCTTCTGCCCTCACAGCTCCAGTCTACTTCACCCTCCCTCTGCCAGAGCACAAGGTGAGTGGCACCACAGGGAATTTTGTGCCTGAATTTTTAGCTGTTACTCTCTGGCAGACAACACCTCACTACTTTTCACAGCCAGATGTTATGTGGGTACCCTTCTCAGTTTCGATGCTCTCTTCTGGGGGGGCCCAACGTGGGGATTAGATCCCAGAGTTCTCAGTGGAAACCCCCACAGCTGATACTTCTCCAGGACTCAGTTGCTGTCTGTAGGCACCTGGTCATCCCTTTCCCACCTCAGCCCCTCCTACCAGTCTCTATGCCATCTCTACTTTCAGTCCTCGGGTGTCTGAGTTGTCTCCTGCGAGTTTTCCGTTGACTATTCAGGAAGTTTTCCTGTATTTTAGTTATAATCCCAGTTTGTTTCGGGGAGCATGTCCATATAGCATCCACTTATACTGCCACCATTTTTAATCTCTCTTGAAATTTGGAATTGTTTTCTAATGACTTATTTGTATCATTTCTTTCTAATATATAATGATACAATTACTTTTTGCATTTCCCCCCTTATATTCTGCAACTTTGCTGAATTTCATTAGCTGCAATAGTTTTTTGGGATTCTTTAGGATTTTCTACGTATCTATCTATATATATTTAAAAGCTTAATATGATAATTGCTCCTCTGTTTGGCCATTTGACCAGTTGCTATGAGACACTCCAAGCAGTAGGTTAGCTTGCTTTTGGGGTTCTTCCCATCAGGACTGGGGGAGATGGGCCAGACATCTCCTGGAGCCCTCCCGCAGTCTCTCGCTAGTCCCGATTGTACACCGGTGGGGTCCCTTGGCCTGGCCTATGCCCTCTCGTAATCTGGGACCCCTTGGGAGATGTCCACAGGCCAGGATGAGGGACCCCACTGGTGTATGAATCCATGCACTAGGCCTCTAGTAAGACTATATCAGAAGTAATTTTATGTCTTTCCAATTTTTATTCCCGTTATTTCTATTTCTTGTTTAATTGCTCTGGCTAGAACTTCCAGTACAATGTTGAATAGACCAATTATGATAATCCCCATTGAAGTCCAATTCCTGGGGAAGACTGAAACTGTAATTAAGTTGGGTATCGAGTCTTGGTTTGCTGATGCAGGGCTGAGCACAAGTGAGTCTGTTTGGGGCCTGTTCTTTTTAACAAGTCACATTTTTTTCTTGCACATGGTCTCCGATCTACATCAGACACACCTGTGGAGGTTAAAGAACGAGGACTCATGGGCTGGGTACTCCCAGAACTGGAAACTCTAAGGCTGGGGCTATGCCCAGGGTTCTGCGTTCCTAACCCCTTCTATGGCAGTCACTCTAGCAGGAGCTTGAGAAAGGGGCTCCCAGAGACAGCCTGTCTAGGAAAGGCGCTGAGTCACTATGTGGGTGACCTTGACAGACACTCACCTTTCCCCTGTTGGAGAGGAAACATGTTTTGCAGTTTGGGAACGATTATGTAGGAAAACGGTCAGGGTCCCTGAAGGAGGAACACACGAGGCCAAGAGTGGTAAAGAAATGTAAATTTATTAGGTCATCTGGAAACCTGATGCGCTGAACCCCAAAATGGTACCAGAACCCACGGATGGGGAGTCAAGAGATTTTGAAGGACTCCAGATGGGCTTTTTCAGTGGGGAGTTCTTTGGACAGGTCTGAATTCTGGTCAAGTCCAGAGGAGAAAGTTACTGTCTGTGGAATGTGGTCTAAGGAAAAGGGAATGCCAATTGTGAACTGGTCTAAAGGCCAGCTCTTGGGGGCGGGGGGGGGGGGGGGGAGGTTCAATTATTTGATCAGACCGAACATCAAGCCTTTTGGTTTTCTGGAATAGGGACGAAGGCCATGTCTTCCATCTGAAGGGAACGCTGAGATAGAGGGGGTGGCCTTTGACTGTAGTCAGCTGGACACTATAGATCCCCTGGTGAAGCGAGGGTCGCAGCAGCATGACTCCCTGAGATACTGGCTGGTGAAGCCTTGAAAGCCTTTTCCTGAAGGAAAGATGAAAAATGGTGCAGAACACACAGGCCGAAAGCGAGGATGGGGAAGAGGAATGCTAGTGGTCCTATGAAGGGAAGCAGATACCAATGTGTTTCCTTTAGCCAGTAGGCCAATGAGTTTGATTGCTGTCCCCTGATCTTTGCAGCCCTCTCTGTTAGTTTCTGGGTGGCATCCCTGATAGGCCAGACCTATTGGCATAGAAACAACATTCTTCCTCCAGAAAGAGGCTCAGGCCCCCTTTCTCTGCTGTTAGGAGGTCTAGTCCCCTTCTGTTCGGGGGTGACAGCTGCCAGTGAGGCTCTCTGATCCTGAATGTGAACTAAACTTTTGGCAATGTCATCTGGGCTTTCTTGTGGGTTCTGAGACAGGGTTTCAAAATATGTTAGAGAGTGGTTAGGCCCCCCATGCTGGTCCCAACTCCTGCTGTGATGCCAAGGGTTATGAGGAGAGGGATTATCTGGGTGCCCTTTTGTGTCGATATGGTGGGTTATGGGGACAGGCAAAGACTGATTATCAGGGGACTATGTCTACGTTGGGTGAGAGAGACTAGAGAACAGGTTCCCATCCACATGCCAAATCATTATAGTCAGTGTATGCTGGGTGTAATTTGTATGTGCTACCTAAGGACTAGGAAGACTATCAAGTGACTTGAAAAGTAAAGGCTGATTCTGAGGCAGCCACAGCATCACTTGTCTGGTTGTGCTACTTTTCTGAGCCTGGAGCTGAAATACTATCTAATAAAAGAGTAATATGCAAATTTGACCATACCCCCACCACACCCACAAGCCAGGCTCTCAGACACACTCACCAGCCAATCAGGAGCAAGTTATGCAAATAAACCTCAACCAAGATGGCTGCCGCCACTGAGAGCAGGAGGAAGGTTTGGGTTTCCCTGGCAATAAAGGAAGCCAAGCTTTCCGCCTGCCTAGGCCTCCACTTAATGTTAAAAAGTTTCAATTATAAAAGATACAGAAATGGCAGCAGCCACTGAGCTGGAGAGAACAGAGGGTTGGGTTTCCCTGGCAACGGAGGAAGCCAAGCTTTCAGTCTGCCTTTGCTGGCCTAGGCCTCCACTCTAGGCTACAATGTTTCAAACAAATGGGCTATCATCCCCATTGATGATCCTGAAGAGGCAATTAAAAATATATCACTGAAAGGATCCCTGTGACCAAATGGTTTTACATGTGAATCCCAGTTCTGTTATTTTTAATGTCACTTAATCAATCCAAAACTATAGAAATGTAGCAATATTCTCAATTTATTTTACAAAACTAGTACCACTTCTATATAAAATTCCATAATAATAACAATGATAAAAAGGAAAAGATAGACCAATGATTGTTATAAATGTAAATGGAGATGTCTTTATATTAATACTAGAGGCCCAGTGCATGGAATTCATGCATGGCGGGTGTGTCCCTCAGCCCAGCTTGCACCATCTCCAATCTGGGACCCTTCGAGGAACGTCCGACTGCCTGGCAGGATTGGGCCTAAACGGACATTCGGACCTCCCTCTCACAATGCAGGACTGCCTTCCCCTGCAGGCCTGGTCACCCCCAACTGCCCTTCCCTGCAGGCCTGGTTGCCCCCAACTTCCCTCCTCTGCAGGCCTGGTCACCCCTAACTGTTCTCTCCTGCAGGCTTGATTGCCCTCAATTGCCTTCCTTTGCAGGCCTGGTCCCTCCCAACTACCCTCCCCTGCAGCCACCTTGTGTCCACATGGGGACAGCCATCTTGTGTGTTGGAGTAATGGTCAATTTGCATATTACTCTTAGGATTTAAATATTTCCAAATTATTGGTAAAGGCAGGTGCTAGCACAACTGCCTATTACTTGGGGGGAAAGAAAGCTGACTCCCTATCTCACATAGATACAAAAATAAACGTCTAAAGAATTATAACTTAAATATAAAATAAAACAACACAAATGCAAAAGATTATTAAGGAAATTTTATTTACATCCCCGGGGTTTAGACCTTGCTAAGCAAGAACGCCTTTGAGCTAAGTTGGTAGCTGGAACCTAATAAAACATGACAGACTAAGACCCTGCAATCCAGCCGGGTGCCCACTGACCCTGCTTGTGGCTGTGCTCCAGGTCAGCCGTGTTCTGCGCCTGTGGCAGCGCTTGTCTTCTCTCCCCTCCATCTGGCCTCACTGGAGGTAATGGGCTCACCGACAGGCCCTCACAGGGTCACTGCCTCCACAGTGAGGGGGTCTTTCTTCCTGGGACCCTTTCCTGAGCTTGTTTGGGGGCTGCCTCTAAATCAAGAGACACATTTATTTCTCAAACATCAGATGGCACAAATCAATAGTTAACTTAGTGACAGTTCAGAAATGGGAAATTTTTTTATAAGTTAGGATAATGGGCATAAACTAGCAAGATGGGATTTACCAAGTCCTGTATTTAAGATTAACAGGCAAACCCCAAAAAACTCACTCTTGTACCCATGTTGAGAGTTATAAAATGTCAATGCATTAACTTAAGAGTCTCTATGACATTTATCTAATGCAAATTCAAAACAAGAAATAAAGTGCATGCACGCAAATAAGTTACATTTGGATAATCTAAAAATGATTTAACTGCGAGTGAGACCCATGTGGTCAGGCATTAGGACAAGTACTTTTTCTCCACTTTGGGTACAGGAGGAGAAGTCTAGTGGCAGTTTAGGATAAATTTTCTTTGTTCAAAATTTAGTCTGGCTTCACCCATTATTTCAGATCAGTTAAACCTGAAAAGGAGTGAAGATTAAGTGAGGCATCAGCTGTTAAAGTGTGTACACATTTTGTCCTTGGCGCTATCATCCGGCATCTTGCCCAGCAGCCCCTCCTTACTTGACCTCCCCCGAATACATTTATGGGGACAAGTGTGGACTGTGTCGTCCCTCCCACGGATGGAGGTGTGTGTAACAGCCCAACCACTGCTGTGCGTGCAAACACAAGGTAGTTGCTAGCTTCATCCTTGTTGGAAACCCCAGATTAGGACAATTAATTGAATCCTTAGTTTACATAATCCTAATTTTCTTGTTACCTTTTCTTTGAACCAGACTTTATGGGAATTCATTTGAAGTCTTCCCAGGTGGGTCCCCACCTGTAATGAGCTGCAGTGGGTCTAGACCCTGGGGCCCAGCTGGGCGTGGTCTTGCAGGTAGGCCCGCTGTTCCCTTGCTGCCCGCTCCCAGCAGCTTCCTGGCAGCCACCTGTGGTTTCAGCTCAGAGGCGGCAATCTGTCCCCAAGAGCGCAGGCCTGACATCCAGAAGGCCCTGAGCACACTTTCAAGGCTCCCCTAAGATGGCTCCCCGCATCTCCTCTGAGGATCCAGCACCTCAGGACTGCTAAGCACTGTGGTTGCTCAACTTGGTATATGGACCAAAAAGAAACCAGGTTCTCAGTTCACCAAAACTCAAACTTACTCAACCGGCTCCCTCCAGGAGGTGAGACACCAGGTGGTCTTCCAGGAGGCAGTGCTGAGGAAGTGCCCTTGATGCCAGTGTAACACAGAGGTGCCCACAGGACCAGACTTCTGAAATGCGGCCATTGTAAGTACTGACTTGCCCAGGATAAAACTGGCCCTGCTCTCATGGAGTGAGTACACTTCAGTGAGAGGGACCCAAGCTTCAGACATCAGGGAGAGCACTCATAGTCTCCCAACTTCCTGGGCACCAGAGGCTTGCTCTCAGTGGGCAGGCGAGCTTTTGGAACAGTCCCAAGCTCAAAACTGGACCCCCCACCCCTGACCTGGAATGAGCCCCAGATTTAGCATCCACCTCCTGAGAGGAGGGGAACCACAGAGTTGCTAAGCTAGACTGGAACCTCTCTCAGCAGGAAGCCGGCTCCGGGACTGCTCCTTCTCTAAAGGTCTACTCCCTAGCTTCCATTTGAGGCAGGAACCTGGCTGCCAAGAGTGGCTGGTCCTGAGGCTGAAAGTGAGCAGCAGAAAGTGAGGTTCAGACCAAGGATGGCCAAGAAAAAAAACAAGTTCTAGGCCAGTGATGGGCAACCTTTGGAGCTTGGTGTGTCAAAATTTGCCAAAATAAACGAGCATAACTCAGGTGGTGTGTCACTTCCAGAAAAGAAAAACATAATTTCGCAATATTTATAGTTTAATTAACAAAAATGTATAGTTGTAATATATAACTGTATTTAATAAACCAAAAACTAATTATTTAACTTACCTGCTTAGTGACTTTTGTTCATCTGTCAGTCGGTTTCTTTTGTTGGTCTTGATGTTATTTAACTTGTGTGAGGTGCCGTGAACTAAGATAAGTGAGGGGGAGGGGGAATTCTTTAACTAACCTGCCTATTAGTGACTTTTTTGTTGCTGAATTTCATTGGCTAAACCTTCAATTGAAGGTTGGTATTTTGTACACTTCAAGCCCAAGCAAGTGCTACTAACTTCATTTGTCAATCTGTTTCTTTTGTTGGTTCTGATATTATTTACGCTGAGAATAAGGTCTTAGTATGTAGAGGGAAAATTGTGAATAAAGCCATTGCTATATTTTTCAGGGTGTTAAAGTGTTTGGTAATTGGTTCCAGGCACTCCAAGTTTCCTGTTCGTAGTGGCACTCCTCTTGATTCTCCAAGCTGCACCTTTCCAGATCCTTAAGCTTTGACCTCAAGTGGACAAACACCTGAATCCAGATGCTGTCTTGAAATTCTGCAAGTTGCATCTCCAAACCATCAGTTTGCATCCATTGGAAACCATTTAATTTCAAACTACTGTAGACTACTGCATCAGGATACTTAATTATTTTTATGGTCTCTTCTACGCTTCTGAATTGATTTAATCTATCACTGAACTGGTCAAGTAACACGTCTAAAACACGCTGGTACTTTATATGCAAGGGTCCCATTTCATTTTGTACAGCTGCACTGGCCTTCTCAAAATACTTTGTTACTGGAGGAAAATACTTAATAAGTTTTAGTTTCTACATCTCACTTGAAAATTTTAAGTTTACTTTCAAAAGCTTTTATGTATCCAAACATAACAATACTTTTGCCACAACCTTGTAACTTCAAGTTCAGTTCATTAATATGAACAGAGAGATATGTAAAAAATATCAGGGTGTTGACCCACTTATCATCATTGAGCTGAGAAAAGTTTCCCAGATCCTCATCCTCAAGAAATATCTTCAAAGCACTCCACAAAGTGCTCAAGAACTTTGCCTCAGCTCAGCCATCTCACATTATTGTACATCAGCAGTCCACTGTAGGTGGAATCAACCTCCAGTAAAAGTGCAGAAAATTATCACTTGTGAAGGGGGCGAGCAGCTATTAAATTAACTATTTTTGTAACAACTGACATTAAGTGGTTTAAATCAGTGAATCCTGCCTTGGCAGATAAAACCTCCTGATGGATAATACAATGAAATGGCACAATCGGATGCCCAATAGCTTCTGTAAACAATTTGACAAATCTGACTTTTTCCCCCCACCATGTTTGGTGCCCCATCTGTCGTCACTGACACAACTTTAGAGATATCAATGCTTAGGTCACGGAATGTTTGTATAACAACCTTACATATTTCGCTTCCCTGTGTACTTATTGGCACTGATACTAACTTTATCAACTCTTCTCTCATTGTGAGACCATCAGAATATCGACCAATAATAGCCAACTGAGCATGTGATGTGACATCAGTAGTTTCATCAAGAGAGATAAAAAAATATTTACAATTACTTATGTCTCTCTTTAATTGATGTTGTGCCCAGTCTCATTATTCGGTCTTTTATGATATTTCTACTGAGTGGTAACTCAGATATTCTCTTAATAATTGCATCTTTATTCTGCATATTGTGAAACAGAACTGGTGCACATCTTAGGAGAGTTTCTTTAATAAATTTTCTCTCACTGAGTGCTTTTCCATGATGAGCTATAGAGTAAGCAACGCTCAAACTTGCAGATGTTAAATTTGTAAAGCCTTTTATTAATTTAAGGATGGAATTAGATTGGCTCTTATAAAGGTGTAGCTGCCTGGAAATGTATCCCCCTTTCTTTCATCCTCACTTTTTCTCAAGAGCTTGGAATGATTAGTTTCAAAATGGCTATTTATATTCCACATTCTGCTTACTATCTTTTCAGTATATAGAATGCAAAATGATCTGCATTTTTTTTCTATAATGCCATACACCTCGGTCCATGTCTCTTGAAAGGGTTGGTTACTGCTACTACCACTTCCTTTACTTAATATTTCTTTTGGGTTCTCCACCAGGGGGGCAGTGACAGAAGATAGAATTATAGATAGCCTGTTAGCCCTGCAGGCAGTTAGGGGTTAACTAGCCTAACTGACCACAAGATGTCACATGTAACTGTCTTTTAGGAAAGGGCAGGGTTAATAAGCAGAAATAGGGGTTAATAAGGATGCACAACAATAACAGTGGTGAAATGGAGTCTGCACTATGCTGCAAACTGACGTTTCTTATATAAAGTAAGATGGCTGCCGATATTTCTAATGGTGGGAAATGACACCCATAGCACAGGCCCTCGCCTCTCCCAGCCTCCCCTCACTTATTTCAGTAATGATGGTCAGTTAGAAATCCACGACACCCCAGAACAGTAGGTTGGATGTTGGTTGCTGTGGTTATGTGGTTGCTGGTAATGGCGATCACAGGGCTCCTAGAGATTTGTCCCCTGCGGCATTCGGCTGCTCCCTGCTCCGCTGGCTGGAAGTGAGGTCAAAGATCCCCTAACAGCTTAACTGGAAGTCCCAGAACTAGACGCTCTGTGCCAGAGTTCTGTTGTTTTTGGCCTACAGACCTCCGGCACAGAGCGTCTACACTGTATGCAATCGCATGTGGCCGCGCGTCATCGAAAATGGCTATGCGTGTCAGTGCTGACACGTGTATCATAGGTTCGCCATCACGGGCCTAGGCCATACATAGCACCGGCAAACCCATCACAAATCAACACACCAGTCACCAGGATACACAGTGTGACTCCATTCACAGGAGATGCTCAGAGGCAGGTCCCTTTTGAGAAAAAGACTAGTGGTTGCTTAGTTACTAGGATGGGAAGTGGAGGGAGGAGGGGAAAATGGCAAATGGGTGTGGATGATTTCTTGGGATAACAAAAACGACTCAAGGCCACTAAACTACTTTAAATGGATGAATCGTATGGTATGCAAATTAGATCTCAATAAAGTTGTTAAAAGAATTTAGTATCATTTCTTGCAAAAACAGTTGCTGAATATTGGTTTCTGAGGTTTGAAGTTGTGTCCGACTTCCACACAAGTTTAAGGAGTGGAAGTCTTGTCCAAACTTGAAGCAATCTCCCAGAGACTCTGTCGGCGGGCTCAGCATTTTATGACTTAGACCAGACCAGGAGTGAGAATTTTATAAGCTGGACCATCACATTCAAATGTCCTGTTCTGAGCAAACCGGGAGGAAGACTTGGAATCCAGGGCCGTCATGAAGGCCTGCGTGGCGCGGTGGGCCAGGGCCCGTGGGGACAGTGGCCTGAGGCAGCGGACAGCAACGCCGCTCCCTGCAGGTGGCTCTCAGCCAAGGCGTGTACAGGCCCCACCAGCAGCATGCACCAGTCGCCCCAGCCGTCACAGGCTGCACACAGAGCAGAGAGACCCGCACTCAGTGGCCGGGCTAGTTTTCTTTTCGCTCCGAGACACGACATTTCGAGGATGAAGCGCCAAGGAGCTGCTTTATTAACATTTGACTGACAACAGCTCACCACCTCTCCAACCCCAAGACTTGGGCAAAGTGCGGAAGGCAAGGGCAGGGCCCAGACGCATCCAGGCATCATTCCTGCTGACCCAGGGACCACCAGGCACAGCCAATGGCCTGATGCCCAGGAGCCATGTTAGACGCTCATTACTGCCGCGCCCCTTGGGAAAGGGCGACTTGTAACTGCCCTGGTAGGTGCAGACAACATGCTCTTCTATGTTCTGACCCAATTCAGACTTGCAAAACAGAACCGTTCTTTCCTGAAGGACCAACTTCACTCCTTTTTGTCTTAAAAACATGGTGCTCGAGAGCTCACGGCCAACTTCATCCCGGATCCTTGAATAAATGTTGGCAATTTCCCAGCCCACACTGGGGGTCCCTGGGCAGCCTGCTGTGCAAGGGGCCTGGGAGTCGCCTGGCGTGGGTGCGGGGAAGGTGCTCACGAAATATGTGTCCTCATGGGAAGGAAACATTTTGAAAGAACAGAATACATTTGGAAAATAGGTGTCATTTTTACTTTATTTAATAGAAAAAATGGGGGGAACAACAGTAATTTTCATAATTCACAGAAGTTAGCACGGAAGAGAGGCTGTGCCTGCCCACGTGCAGCTGTGCAGCTGGCGAATCCGCTGCGGTCAGGCAGGCACGTTACCGCTTAGCACACTGATAACTGGCAAAATTAGGGATTATGAATCACCAAAAGTGAACTACAACTAGGGCAAAAACCTAAATAACCCATTAAAAAAGTCAATTAAAAATAATCCATAAATATGTGAAGCACGTTAGTGTAGCAAACCCCTTTTTGTAAACATTCTCTCCAACACAACACGTGCGGAGAGCGAAGGGAACACCGCCGCACGCGGTGGCTGCCTGCGGGCGGCGCTGTGTGAGGCTCCACCCGCCCTCGGGTCCCGGGCGTCATAATACTGCTTTCTTTTGTAATTCTGCCATCTTGGCACTTCTATGAATCACCCTTTAAAGGAACATCATCCCTTCTCTAGAAGAATGCGATTCTAACAGCTCACAATCTTGTACGGAGAAACCCAATTGGGTGCCTGCTTCAAGCGCCAGCAAGTCTGGCTGACAAGGCCCAGGCGGTGACTGGGCCACCGCGGAGGCACACCGGCCACCCACAGAGACAAGCGGCCAGCTGAGCTCGTACCTGAGGCCCAGCAACGAATCCAACTCTGTTCAACTCAAACCCGAGTGTTGGCGGGCTAGCTCCGCAGCCTGTGAATCGCCGGCCGCCCCAGGCAGCACGGTGCCCAGGCCACGGCAGGACCATGGACAGGGCCACACACAGGACCACGGCTGAGCGTGGCTCCTCTCCGCTGACATCCTCCGAGGAACAGTGACAGGAAGCCAGGAACAAAAGATTGCCCAAGACATTATCACAAATGCCACGAACATGTTCATGAAGTAAAGTTGGTTTAAAAGACAGAGAACAAGAGGATGAGGGAACAGAAGCCAAGACGCTGCATCTCACGCACAAGCAGGATTACCACATTCTCGAACCAGTGCCAGTGCATTGTGTTTCAGAAAGGCTAGCCCCCACCCAGGGGCCCTGCAGCACTGGACAGCTGACGCCTGTCTGCCACCTGCCTGCCTGCACAGGGCGGGGACGCTGGTCTCGGCACAGCCACCCACGATGGTGAGCGCCACAGCGCCTGCGGACACCTGTGCCCATATACAGCCAGATTTCACCCTGATCGTTTTGGTATTAAGATTAAATTAGGCATTAATGTTTTCCTCCAAAAACATAGAAACTAAACCACCTCTTAATGCATTAAAAACAATGAGGTAGGAAAACAAACGTGGCTGAAAACATTTTTTCCCTCTGCAAGTGCAGACGGTGGTGAGAGCTGTCACACATCTAGGCTGAGACAGAAACTAGCCCGCAAGCAGAGGCGAAGTTCTGACCATGACGCGGAGCACACATTTCCTTCTTCTTCTCAAGAACCATGTGCTCATGACTCAGGCAAACCCGGCACAGTGAGAGCTACTGAGCCCTCAGTGACACCAACAGAATATGCAAAGAAACAAAATGGGACCCCTTCACTCACCCTGCCCGCCTCCCGAGACTCGCCCACAGAAGTTTAGTAACTGTCCTTCACATTTTATAAATATTAACTTCTTAAACCTGCCCCTTTTCTTTGTCCACATGTCGTCACATTACAAAAAGAAAGGTCAATTAAATACACTGTTAATGTTACCCTAGCAAATCTGCTCTCACTTCTGCAACCTGCTCATTGAGACCCCACTGGCCACCGTGCCCGCCCGGCGCCACCACCAGACCCCCAAGTCACTCCAAGGGGTTCTGGCCAGAGGAAAGGTGTTTGCTTTCTGGTCTGGTCTGATGCTAATCCCAAACACTATAGCACCTGATGGTAGAGTCTGTACAGCACCAGCTGCATTGCAGCCCGATTTATTTCTAAAGAAAAAAGTTTAAAAAGATGGGGGACAAACTGGCAGGGAGAGCAGAGAGGAGGAGGAGAGCCGCGGGGCCCTGCGTCAGGGCCCGCACTCTGGCCGAGCTTCTGAGCCCCGGGTCTGAAGACGGCAGAGGTCGGGCGCGGCTCTACCAGCTCAGGAGGGAGGTCCTGCCCAGCGTCATGAAGTAGACCTGGCTGCTGCCGCCCGACCGCACAGAAGCAAAGAACACCTGTGAGAAGAGAGGAGGGTCAGCGCAGATCCCGGGGCTCCAGGCTGCACGGCGCCGCCGGCCGCCCACTCCCCCGTGAGGGGCGAGCCCCAAGGGCTTCCTCTACAGGGAAGCTGGGAGAACGCCAGTGCTTCAATGATAAGGAGTGGCCATCTGCAGCTAACGTGCATTACAACTAGGAAGCCGGATCAACAACTCCTTGTACACAGTCATATTGTGAGAACGTCAAAAGAAAAGAAGGGTGTTCCTGAAATTCGGCTGTTTCTTCTAAAAGACACCTGTGCTTAGAAAGCTCAAGGAGGTTACCCATTTCTGAGTTGCCAGGAAACAGCACAGGGTGTGGCCCCACGACGAACACAAGGCTGGTGGGATTCATGGGTCTAGGGGCCGCCTCAAGGCCCCCGAGAGCTCCCGGAGTGGCTGGAGTCCCTCAGTGGGGAGGGGCACATGCTAGCCTGGCTGAGAGCCGTGTGCCTGGGACACTGAGTCGGCCATCCTCCTTTTCTGAGAAACGCCTGTCATCGAGGAGAGGAATGGCCTTTTGCTGAACAACCTGGTCTGGAAGCGCCTGTCCTCGGCCCCCAGCTGCCGGGCCTGTAGCCCTACGCCTTGCCCACTGCCCAAGCCGTGACGCCTGCTTCCCACACGTCTCGGTCCTTCCGCCCGGCACGAGTGGCTGCCACAGGAAGGAGAGCAGAGCAGGTTTTCCTGGACGCCCTGGTGCCGGCATTATTGCAATAAACAAAAAGAAAGCTCAATGGACATCGGGGGCGGACTCCCCAGCAAGCTGTTTTTCTCTTAAAAAATTAAGCTAAAATGTACTCATTTTTTCATGACTATAAAGTTACTCAGTTTGTACCTTTTATAAACTCTGAGGGGATGGCAGCATGAGTGATAAAATTATTTGACGGAAGTTCAAAGAAGCTTAAACTTACAGCCACATTAAACACATGTGGGAAACAGAAGCCAGAAAGCTGGGCAGGGCGGGTAGGGCCTGAGGCAGCGTGGGTTCTCCAGATAAACATCTGGGAGATGGCCCTTTAGGTCGCAGGCAAAGGGAGGGGTGTGAGGGCTGCTGAGGGCCAGCAGCTCCTGTCGCCTCCAAACTCCCCTTTCCCTCAGAAGCCAGCCACAGGCTGTCACTGGATCACCCTTCTGAAGCTGAGGACTGGCTCCCTCAGGTGTCGGGTGCTTTCCCCAGTGAACAGCAAGAAGGCTGGGCTTGGGGAGAAGACACCCCCCCCCCCCCCCCCCCCCGCCTTGCTGTCCCACACCCTGGCCAGGACTGCCGCGTTCCAAAACTGGTTGTCAGGATGTGGTCCGCTGTGGAAAAGAAAGGCTCTGTACTGGGGCCCGGTGCAGGAGGGGCTTATAAACACGCCTGCAAATAGAATCCACTCCTGAGAAGTTCCTGATGCACTCACATGGGAATCTATGAAAACCCTGGGGAAGCTTCGAGCCCCGGAGACGCAGCCACTGCGGGGACGCAGCGAGAACGCAGTACCTTGTCGTTGCGCTCACAGAGGAATTTCAGTCTCTGAGCCCTTTTGTGCATGAACACGCCATCCAGGTGGCCCGTCTCCACAGACCGGATCTCTATTGCCTTCTCGCCCCAGCCCATCGTCTGATTGGATCGAATATAAGCTTTGGAGAGGCAAAATCACATATTGTCAAAAATAAGGAAATAGCCTTTAAAAGATGCTGCTTATGTAATACATGCACACCCAGGCACACACGCACGAGCCCCTAAACGACTAGCATTTAAGAGCTTTGCTTTCAGGAGCTCTGCCATTACCAGCTTGGGCCTATTCTGGGAAGCTGTCACTTGAATCAGTGGTTAAATCTCGTCGTCTCCCTGAGGCCTGTCTTGGGGCTTGAGGAGGACCACCAAGGTGATGGCCTGATGCTGCATTTCCAGGAACCCGGCCTGAGGAAGGGGCAGGCGGGGCGAAGGGGAAGAGGCAATACCTCCACTGCAGCAAAGCCCAGGAGTCTGAGCCTAAAAAAGCACGAGAATGCCAGCACCCGCCCCTGCCTGAGTGTGGACATTCCTGCACAGAGGCTGGTGCTCCTGGCAGGCAGGTGGCCGACACACCGGCTGCCTCCCCTCTTCCCAGTCAGCCAACATGTCCCACTTCTCCTGAATGACTTAAGAATTAAATGAAGGACTGTCAACAACAAGAGTTTTAAAATGTGTTAAAAATAATTACTTGGATTTTGCTCTACAGCAGCCCCCTGGTCTACAGTCTAACTCCCCACTGTGCACACCAACCACTCTGCTGACAAACACATGCAGTTTCCAAGTCCGCGCTACTCCCACGGCCCCGAGCACACACACCCACGGAGGTGGGCATCTCGCCCCACTGCAGCACCACGTCCTTGGTGATGCGGCCGTAGGTGTTCACGTAGACGCCCTCATCCTCGTAGCACACCAGCAGCTCCATGCCGTCGGTGTTGGGCAGGATGATGATAGCGTGGGGCTTGATGCTGCACTGGATCTGCGGGGACACAGGGCAGGGGTTCGGGGCCACTGCCATCCCTGCAGAAGGGCTCGAAAGCTGTCTCGGAGAATGCATGGGCTCACAGTACTGGTGACAAACCCAGCAACTGGGTCACATTTGGGGCAAACCCCTGCAACCTCTATCCCAGCTACTTTTTTCAGTCCATATACTCTGAGTTCCCGTGTTCTGAGGCGCCTGGATCACACGAAGATTGTGGGCTCCATTTAAGAAATTATGGACCTCAAAGCACTTCCCACCCTGGGGTGTTTGACCACCCAGCGACTGCGCCCACCCGCCCACTGTTAGTCACAGCAGGGCAAGGGTTCCAGAGGGCTCAGAGCCGGGGGCACTGCCCACGTGTCCCCGAGAGCACGGGCTGTGACAACGCACGCCACCTAAATACTCACCCCCATGCCAGGGAAGGAGTCCCTGCTGTGTTAGTTCACTGAGCAGAGTAAAGAAAGTCAGGACAGAAAGAAGCAGCCAGCCAGCCACAGAGTGGCTCTTCCTTACGTGTGTTGGCAGATAAATGTCATAGACGGATCCCGAGTCCACGTCCACAGCATGGAAGCCGGCGGAGGACCCGTAGATCACCTTCAGCCTCTGGCCCTCCTCCACCGTGAGGTCCACCAGCAGCGGTCGGTGCGCTAGGTCCGCAAACGACTGCAGCACAAACAGGCGGGAGGAGCCGTGAGCCAAGGCACAGCGGCCCCCGCCCTGCGTGACTGAGCCACCTGCCACAGCTGAGCAAAACACTCTTCCAAACGCCTTCATTCACCATGCTTGTCTGTTGACGAAAACCTAGAAAGCATGTCTTCCGGAAGCCACGTCCCAAGTTCTCCGTCCCCAGCCTGAGGGTTCTGCTGCCACCCCGTCCGCCCTCTACGTGTCTCAGGGTAGCCGGAGAGCCAGGCTCTGCAGCACAGCCTCAGCTGAACGGCTCCCGGGCCAGGGACAGACAGCACTGCCGGAGCACTGAGGCGGGCCAGGCCTGCGACCTGCACCTCTAACCAGAGGCGCAGTGACAAAAGGCTCCAGCACACGGGCCTGGAGGGCCTAGCTCTTCACTGACATCAGTCCCTATAGCCCCCAACACAGACTTAAATAAGACAGTCACAGTAACTAGACCAGCACCTGTAACACAGAGAATATATTAAGAGCCGATCTCGGATTATAATTTCATAACCAATTACTTTCATTCAATAATATGTAGATTTATTTATTTTTTTAAATATATTTTTATTGATCTCAGAGAGGAAAGGAGAAGAAGGGAGAGATAAAAACATCAATGATGAAAAGCATTGATCTGCTGCCTCCTGCATGCCCCCTACTGGGGAGTGAGCCCACAACCTGGGCATGTGCCCTTAACAGGAAATGAATCTGCTATTCTTAAGTCCACAGGCTGACACTCTATCCACTAAGCCAAACCAGTCAGGGCTGTAGATTTACTTTTTAAGCAAATATGATAACCACATTTAGCCAGCTCTACTGGGAATCAAGCAATAAATCATCTAAGCATGTCAATTTCCCTAATAATTAAAGGTGATTCACCCTAAATAAATTATGTCAAAACTATTTTTTAAAATAAGTAAATAGAATCATTTTGAATGAAAAATTCTTAAATTCTCACCCTATACTAAAAAGACACAGAGGCTATGCTTAAGGTTTTGTGTCCAATATTAGAAATGATGTTATTAACACATTGCAGACCAGTAGTTCTATTGCTAGCTTCACCCAGCGGCCAGATAAGTTTCTTTTGAATTGAGTACAAAAAACATTTTCACTTTTCACTCGATGTTGTTACCTTAAAGGCCATGAACTTGTGGTATGGCTTGGGTGCCCACGCATAAACTTCCACCGAACTCTTCAAGGCAATTACGAGAAATTTGATTCTTTCATATTTTACTGAAAAACCAAATGAGAACACAAGTCAGTATCAACATGGAACTCCAAATTCTTAGGGCTGTCTTCTGCAAACTTTATAAAGAGGACTTCTTTTGGTTCATACAAACCAACAGGAAGAAAATGCTGAGTGAGATCAAGTTCTTTGGTGCGTGATTCAGGCTGTTTAATTCGCTGGTTATTACCATTGAGTACTCTCACTTGCTCCTAATCTTATACTGCAAGTATTTAATTATCCGGGGCACTGCCAGGCGTACCCTCCGAAGTCAAGGGAAAAGGACAGTGATGAGACTAATCAGTTAAGAATCCCCCAATCACAGCACGAGGCTGAAGCCTCCTGTGCTTTCCAGAGTCCTCCAGATGCTTCCGACAGGCCCAGGAGTTTGTACAAACACCTGCTGGCGGAGGCTGGACTCTCCCTGTTTGTGTGTGAGACCAAGTACCATTCCCAACCACACCCAGCCCTGGAGAGGCAGTGAGTGCTAGGCTCCCGCTGAAGCTCTGTACAAAAGAGCAGGAGTGAATAAAGAACCCGTCTCTCCGGTGCCCTACACACAGAAGAGAAGGATGCGTACACACACATCAAATGCCCCGTCCCCACGGTTTCAACCTTGTGGAGCGACTCTGCTGAAACTAACACCCAAGGGCCCTGAACACAGGCGTGTACTGGTCTGGGAAGACCCACAGTCCCTTTGTAAAGGGTCTCTTCCTTTGCACATGAGTCAGGCTTGCTAACCTAATGCCTCTCCCTGTTCAATTCCATCTTGCCACCATTCAAATAAGTGATGCGTCACGCATCCTTATCTCCAGAAACTGCGTGAGATGCCATGGGAATGAGCCGAGAGGGCTGTGGTTGTTCTGATGAAAACCCATTCCCTCCACATGGCCGCCTCGAGCACCCCCCGCAGGACAGTCTATCATAAACATTTCAGCTCTTGGGAGCTGTTTCATTAAGTTTAGACTTAGATGAGTTTAGTTACTGCCTCAACAAACAAAAATGTTCCACATAAACACAACCCAGAAAATCCTAATCCCAAGTCTATGCCAAGGACACACCAGGACTGTCTGGTATCGCTCAGAATCGGTCTATACTGACGACTGCTGCCCATCACTGGCCAGGGACTGTGGACTGTGGACAGCTCATGTAAGCAAGAGGACAACGCCAACAACAGTGGCATCCTCGCAGCAGAGAACTGCCAGTAGTATGCATTTCATAAACATGGAGCCAAAGGAAACGCAGAAGCAGAAGCCAATGCTGGAAGGCCCCTTACGCTGATAAGGGTGGCACAGACATTCGATCTTCTCAAGATCCCCGTTCAAATGAGGTATTATAGATCATCTCTCCCATAAAACTTCAATTTGACTAAGTACCATTTTTTCCCCTTTATTTCCAATATTTATACTGCTATTTTGATTTTTTTAATACACAAAGAGAACGGTTTGTTTTCTTTTTGTGAGGCGTCACTTGGGAGCCACAACATGCACACTAAAAAGAAAACCAGAGTTGCCGTGAGACACCGACTGGCCGGCCAGATTCATCTCCTCGTTAAGAGTGCAGGAGCTTGCACAGCAGACTTAATTCAAAATGCCAAGCTTGGCTCTTGGTAAACTCGTGCAGGACCTACCAGGTACCCGAGACCTGGAGCCCTTGGCCCTCAGCCCTCCAAATCGACTGGTTTCCTTAGAGTTCATTTGAACCACATCTTACAGAGAAGAGTGTGACTGTCAAACAGGAAGGGCAGACACCCTCTCACAGACAAGCTGGGTCGCAGGGGCACAGTGAGCAGGGACAGTGTGTCCTGCTCCAGGTGCACCTGCGTCCAGCCGAGCCTCCAGGATGGGGAGGGGCCTTACAAACGTCACAGGGATGAGCTGTGTATCAGGACAAATTTACTTGCAGGGATTTCCACACACGGATGTTAAGTGGAGCACTAAGGAAACCTTAGAAAACAAGCCCACGGCCCGAGTGACTCACCCACTTTATAGTGCACACATCCCTCCAAATCGCCCACGGTGGTCCATCCCTGCTTCTTCTCCACCTCCGGGTCATTGTGAAGGATTTTGTTTCTTAGCCAGGACAAATAGTAGACACGTAACTTATCCTTCTTGCCTAGCAAAACAAAGTAGATATCAACATCAATAACAATAGTCACCAAAAGAAACTTCAATAAACAATAAACATTATCTTCCTAAGGCCGTGGTCGGCAACCTGCGGCTCATGAGCCACATGTGGCTCTTTGGTCCCTTGAGTGTGGCTCTTCCACAAAATACCACGGCCTGGGCGAGTCTATTTTGAAGAAGTGGCGTTAGAAGAAGTTTAACAAATCTGGCTCCCTCGCCCTAACCCGTTTGGCTCAGTGGCTAGAGCGTCAGCCTGCGGACTGAGAGGTCCCGGGTTTGATTCCAGTCAAGGGCATGTATTTCAGTTGCGGACACATCCCCAGTGGGGGTGTGTGCAGGAGGCAGCTGATGGATGTTTTTCTCTCATCGATATTTCTAACTCTCTATCTCTGTCCCTTCCTCTCTGTAAAAAAATCAATAAAATAATTTAAAAATTTGGCTCTCAAAAGAAATTTCAATCGTTGTACTGTTGGTATTTGGCTCTGTTGACTAATGAGTTTGCTGACTACTGCCCTAAGGGAATCATGTGGCAGCAGTTTCACTAGAAATGCAATCCAGGGTCTTCTTGGGGACTTTGCAACCCAAGAATTATCACCAGGTATAGCTTGAGTCAAAAGGAAAGATTTTAAAAAGAAATTCGTCATACTTATGCAGGCGAACAGTGTTAATAAACCACAAAGTAGTACAAACACTTTCACAACAAATAATCAACAGAGCTAGTGAAAGGCTTACATGTATATCACGTTATCTGACTCTCAAACCCCTCCAGCATAGCCATTACTTCCCATTTGGCAGCACAAGGGCCCCATAAGTCACCAACGGGGCCTCCATCTACAGATGTGTGCCTCTAGCAGCAGAGTCTGTAAAGGGCTCTTAAAATCAACTGGAAGAGAGAGAACCCGGCAGAAAGACTGGGCAAGCGACTAGAGCGGGCAGAAGTTATCTCACAGACACATACAGCAGCACTGCTCTCAAAAGTCAATGGTGAATGCACATTAGACCCAATGCGGCACCGTGTCATACACCTATCCGGGTCTAGAACTAAAAAGAGCAGTAATACTAAAAGCAGGAGACGTGGAATAACTAGGAGCTTCAGTAACTAGTGCTGAAATTTGGGAGAACCATTTTAATAAGCTTGGTGCTATCGATTCAAGCAGGATATATGTATATACCTTGCTATGGCCTAGCCATTTCTCTCCTAATGTACACGTGTGTATAGGAGCTCTCCATTGTTTCTAACAGCCCCAGAGAGGAAACAACAAGTGTCTTATCAACAGCAGAATGAGTGTGACATGGCCATCCACATGAATAAAGAGGAGCAAACACACACACAAAAGCATCTGACAAAACCCAGCACCAACTCATGATAAAAATCCAGGCAAGCCCTGGCAGGCTGGCTCGCTGGTCGGAGTGTTGGCCTACGTGCCAAGAGGTCACCGCCTGACTCCCTGTCAGGGCACATGCCTGGGTTGCGGGCTCAATCCCTGGGGGTTGGGGGGGGGGGGTGCAGGAGGCAGCTGATTGCTGTTTTTCCGCCTCCCCCTCTTCCTCTCTCCCTCTCCCTCCCTTCTTTCTCTCCAAAAACAATAAAACAATTTTTAAGTCAACTTCTTTCCTATGTACTTGCAAAAGCAGTTGGAGATTTGAAACCGCAGAGCCCGAAAGGCTCCATGCTGTCACCCCAGGGCCTGTAACATTGTCGGACAGTGCTGTCACCCCAGGGCCTGTAACATTGTGGACAGGGAGAAAGGCCAGCCGCTACGGAGCCGGAGGGCGAGCAGGTGGAGCCAGGGATTCTCAGGGCAGTGACAGTAGTCTGAATGACACTGTCATGGTGGTAACCATGCATTTGTCAGAACCCACAGAATGCACAACACCAAGAGTGCACCCCAACAGAAACTATGGACTTAAAAGTAGCCAGACACAATTTCCTGGGGTTAGAGTGCAATACTTATGATTTTACTATTACTGTGACTTCAGGCCAATGAAGGCAAAATAGTCAAAGGTGTTAAGGTCGGGAGCACGTTTCCGTCTGTGAGTGGCTGGCAGCACGAGGGAGCGTGTGGGCGCAGCTGCCCTCCACCAGCGTGGGCTGCGTGGGTTCTAACTGACCGTCACTGAGGTGTAGACTCAGCACCTGTGGACCTTCTCTACTATGTCCTATACTTTTTAAGTTTTGAAGAATTGGGGAGAATACTAAATATGATGAAACAAAGATCACACAGTTTTATTCCCATATGGTGAGATATATTTACAGAAAAGAGAAGAAAACACAATAAAATGTTAACAACAGTTATGCCAAAGACTGGAGTAACATTTATGCTAAGTGTTCCTGTTTTTGAAGCTTCTACAAGCAGATTTACTTTCCTCCCAGTTCAGAACCCATTCCCCATCAACACTCACATTTTAAATGACTGTTTTCTCACTTAAGTGGGATGGTGACATTTTTGCATTTCAGCAAACACCTTTACTTACAACCAAAAGCCTATTTGAAAACTAAAATAACTGCAAGAAATCTGTTACATATAAACAAACACAACAAGACTGAGTTAGCAGATTAACTAAATCAAAACTAAGATCTATTGAAAGTCATAATTTTGCATCCTCTTTGATCTCAGTACTAACACAGTTATTAGAAAATCACAATCTATGACACGTGAGTCGCATGCCCATGGATAAGCAAGCTACAAAGACGCTCGTGAAACACGCGTCCATGAGGGGCAGGGGTGGACAGAGGCGAGCAGGCAGGCACAGCTCCGCAGAGAAGCACGGCGCCTGTGAGACGGGGTCATGGGAGAATGTCCAATGACCAGAAGAGCAGGCCGCAAGGTTTGAGCACAGGAATGGAGGGCACACAGGACAGTGACTCCTGTGGGAGTAAGGAGGCAGAGGGCATGCTAATTGCATGGACAATAGTGTGTTTTAACTTCTTCTAAAACCAGCTGGTCAGTATATGAGTGACCTATTTTCTCATTTTTATTCTCTGGATGTTTTGAAACATTGCATAACCATTTTTACGCAGATTTCCCCCCATAAGTGTGTATTTTGAGTGTGTACATACTAAAAGTTAAAAACTGAAAGATTAAAACACCTTATCTTTGGATGATTTCAGGTTTTACTTATTCTACTTGCTTTTCTGCATCAGTTGGTCACTTTCAGTAATGAACATTTACTACATAATTTATACTAAAAAAGGTGCTCTTCCTGAAAAGAACCTTATGGTGCTAATTTAGAAGAAACACACACACACACTGCTTTTACTATTGTGGCAGGAGCAGTGCCTTTGCATGACGAGGAGCACAGGAGAGGCACACACCTACACACCGAGGAGCAATGGGGCAGTGCGGACCATGGTGGTGTCCACGCCCGGGGCTCCTGTGCTTCCCCAGGCTGCTCCTCAGAGGAACGGGGGGTTAGGATGCACCCGGGGTTAGGGCGCACGGGCGTTACGGTGTGCAGGCGGGTCACGCCTGATCTGGCTGTATCTCATTTCACTTAGCCATTACTTCACAAACTGAGGTAGCTGAAGGTCAGTGCTAGGAGGTGCTGTTTTACACAGTGCTACAATCTGGTTTTACTGAGCAAATACTTACCAGATATCGTCACCAAAACATTCAAGCCTTCAAGGACATCCATTTGCTGAAATCGTCTTCGGTTGATCAGAGGATATACCTTCCCTTGGCCACTTCTGTCCAGCAGCATCAGGCCACTTTCTGTTCCCACTAACAAATTCACTCCTGTTTCAAGGACACAGACAGGCCTGGGTTACACTGTGCTTGGCAGGCAGGCTGGGGGCATAGAGAGCGAGCCACCTGGCTGGCAGAGTGGTTTCCTAACTCACCCCCAGAAATGCCGGCACAGTCACAGGTGAGTAGTCAAGTGATGGGGCTATCTTTACTCAGATGGAGAAAGAAAAGGATGTGAGGGGGGAAGTGAGCAAACCGCACCCCGCTCTCCATATCCATCAGCGCTGTGCTCGCCCAGCTCCCCAGACTGCCTCGGGCTCACATCTCCTTGGTATTAGAGCTCACTCGCCACTAGACACGGAACAAGCCTTCGTTTCGCTTCCTGACCACACTTCCTTCTCCACCGACACTCCCACAGCCTCCGGCGGTCTGGCTTCCGTCACCAGGCTAAGGCTCTCGGACATAGCCGTGGCCGACCGGTGCTCCGCGAGACCACTGCTCGCAGACACTAACCGTCATCGTCAAGAAAGAAGCCGCACTTATCCTCAGCCCCTCCTCTTTCCTCCTCACTCCCCGCCCCCACCACCTGGCTTCCAGCTTCGCTGACGGCCCCCCTCACCGCTACCGTCACCCCCCTCGTTTCCACATGCCCCTTGCTGTGTGGCTGCTGGAGCAGCAGCTCTAACACTAACTCCCAACTCCATTCGTCCTTCCCTGCTTTCCTGCCACGCCCGTTTTCTCCAAGACCATGCCTGGGGTACAGCACCCCTGCCCTTTCCTAGGACTGTACACCAAACTCCTCTCTCCCAAGTCCTCACTGAGCCAGACTGCACTTCAGCACACTCGCCACAACAGCTTCGGTAAACATCTGAAATCTGCCCCTTGAGCCAAATTACTTGTCACCCACTCCTTCCCCAAGTGCACTTTCTTCCCCAATCTGAGCCTCAAACATGGCGCAGAGGCCACCTGCAGTCCCAGGGGCCTGGGCAACACATTGGCGCTAATTCCCTAAAATGGGAGATGAAATCACTGAGACAGGAAATCAAGTATCTGTGCTTTTAGGAAGTAATTGCTCAATCAAAATTTTCAGGTAGATGAAATGATACAGAACAAAGTATGTACTTCTTGAATCCATGGTCCACGGTTTGTTACACACATATCTTCCTATATAATAAAAAGGTAATATGCAAATTGACCCTAAGAGTGGACCGACCAGTCACTATGATGTGCACTATCAGGGGGCAGATGTTCAACGCAGGAGCTGCCCCCTGGTGGTCAGTGCACTCCCACAGAGGGAGCTCCGCTCAGCCACAAGCCAGGCTGACGGCTGCAAGCGCAGCAGTGGTGGCAGTAGCCTCTCCCACATCCTTCACAGGGTTAATGATGTCCGACTGTGGCTTGGGCCTGCAGTCGGACATCCCTCAAGGGTCCCCAGGCTGCCAGAGGGATGTCTGACTGCCAGCTTAGGGAGCAGGCCTAAGCTGGCAGGTGGACACAGGCTGGGCTGAGGGACCGAACTTTCCTCCACCCTCCCCCCCATGCACGAATTTTGGTACACTGGGTCTCCAGTACTCCCAGAAATCTTCACATGAAGAATACTCTCTTCCAGCTCACCCTCCCAGCAGGCTCCCAGTTCCCTGCCTGCTCACCCTCCCAGCAGGCTCCCAGTTCCCTGTCTGTTCACCCTCCCAGCAGGCTCCCAGTTCCCTGTCTGTTCACCCTCTCAGGAGGCTCCCAGCTCCCTGCTCACCCTCCCAGCAGGCTCCCGGCTCTCTGCTCTGACATGAGCAGGTGGAATCCCGCTTCAGCAAGGCTAGTGAGGAGACTGTGAGCACCTGGGGCCTGGGAAAAGCAGGACCTGGAGTTCACACAGGTCCTTACTGTCACTGCTACTTAAACTCTGCATGAACGCCAGCAGCCCGGGGAAGGGCAGCACACAGGAACTACCGCTCTAGGTGGGTCGAAGGGAGGGAGTCAGGGGGCTACGGCACACGGGGGAGCTACCCTGAGGCCTCGCACAAGCGCTGGCACAGCCACCTCTGAATCCTCAATGCAGAGCACGTGGCAAACTCATGAGTCCAGAGACCAGTGTGCCAACTTCTGACAACAGTGCGATGACCGTGAAAGCGCCACTGCCACCGTCAGGCACGGACAGCTCACCCTTCCCTTGAGCACTGCACAGGAGCAAGCCGCCCGCAGCACCCCCCCGCCCCGGGTCTACTGTGGCTTCATGTGACAGCTGTCAGACTGACAAACCATGAAATCACTTCCTTTAAACTGGAGGCAAATCCCTTGAATTTGGAGGAAAGGGGAAAACCTGAGTAGTCACTCCCTATCTTGAGTGATCCTTAAAATTAAACAAAACCATCAAGAATAGTCCTATCTGTACAACACAAGGAGAAAGGCCTCACGCGCACACGGCTTCCACTGCCACCTGTAATTAGGATTTCAGAATGTGCCATTTAAACAGCCTGGCCACCTTCCACAGTGAGGTCCACGGTCAGCCGATGGCCACAGGTGGCTACCATGCACCTGAACTGTGTCTGGTCCAACCGAGGAACCGCTTCTCCACCAATTCACTGAAATGTAAGTAGTCGCCTGAGGCCAGCAGCCACCATGCAGCCAGTGGGCATGGCTGACACCGGCTGCATTAACCGGGAAACATTCTGGCCCTCAACTAGCTCAGGGAGTGACTTTTCCCGGCTCACAACAGCACCTGCTCTCACAGGCCGGTTCTTTAACAGACAGCGTGCGGGAGCGCACGCCTCTGTGCCGGGAAGAGCTGCCGTCCGCCTGCGCAGGTCACCGCAGGAGACGGGCGGCCTGCTCTGTCCCCAGAGCCGTCTCAGGCGGCTGCTCTGCCGAGGGTCAAAGCAGAGCTCATTTGGACGCTGTTCTTGGTGTTTCCCGCCACACCTAAGTGAGGTGATTCTAAGCAGCTTTAAACTTATTTGCAGCAGATGAAATAAAACATTAACGGACAGAGCTGCTGTCGGACAGGTCCATTCCAAAGGCTCCAGGTCATTTCACAATATTCCAGCACCTGCCTGGTCAACCTTCAATATCAAGTACCTAAAAACATCTACATCAAAGATCTGGTAATACCCACCTGAAATATGAGCCTTGTGAAATCTATTATTTGTGGTTTCCAAAAATAAATAGCATTCAAATACCAATCACAATTTTACAGTAAGAAAAAATAAAGAAGTAAAAGGTAATGCTGAAACATCTTTTCGCACACACAAAACTGTAGTTGGGTTGGCCTTCACACCCACCTTCCACGTTGCCAGCACCCACTTCCTGGCACTGTGCCAAGTGTCGAGAGCCAGCACCAAAGGGACACACCAGTCCCGGGGAGACCACCCCTGGGAGATGAGGGGCCTAGGAGACAGTGAGCTCACACGCTGCCATGGTTTCCCACAATACAGTTTAAATCTGGCTGCCGGGCGTGATTAGCTGTTTGCTCACTGTTCAGAGGCACGGGCTGCTGGGAACTGAGTGCAGTCGGAGGGGCCTGGCGCAGGCTGCGGGAGAGCAGTGTAACACTCACGTGATTTAAATTTCCTTTAAATTCCATAGTAAGTGCACTATTACATAGTTAGCTGCAGATAATCTCTCTCTATACATATAAAAGGCTAATATGCAAAATGTCCTCTTGGGAGTTGGACTGAGAGACCGGGAGTTCGATCACTCGCTATGACACGCACTGACCACCACGGGGCAGCGCAAAGCAAAGGAAGGTCCAGGCTGGCAGCCTGCAGCCTGGGAAGAGAGGCACCAGCCAACAGCTGGAAGGCCCTGACCGGTTCTGATCACCAGCCAGGTACAGGGACCCTACCTGTGCACACATTTCATGCACCAGGCCTCTAGTTCATTCTGAATATAAGGATGGAAACAATCATGTTAAAAAATGTGTTAAAATAATTCTTGCTGTGAAGAGGAAGCCTGCCTTATTTAAAAATATAATAAATATGCAGCAATTTATTCTCAAGCATTTTCCTTTAAAGGCACAAAAAAGTGAAGGGACCCAACAATGGCCAGCAGGACAGAAACGCTGCGATCCCCACTGCAAAGAAACACTCTGAGTTCACTTCTCAGGTGCCTGGGTCCATCCGGCCTGTCTTCTACAAGGCCAGCTTGACCTTCACAGTAACGGCAGCCTCCCTGGTGACCCAGCTGCTGAGCAACTGAAACACACCGGCTCGTAGACGTGTCCACTCTGAGGCATTCCTAGTCTTCCCTTCTCACACAGTGACGAATGAAAGTCTCACTTCACTTTTAAAAACGTTGGCTCAAGTCACTCCTATTTCTCTCAGAAGTATGAAGAAGTTAATTAGGAAAAAGAGGAATTCGTTAAAAAAAATAAGTTAATGGCACATGGACTGGGGCCCAGCACTTGGCAGGACGTTACAGGAATATAAAATTAGTGTAGAAGCATTATGGATAAAAAATAACGTCAACTCTAAAAAATGAACACATTTAACACTTTTTGCACTGGACGTGACATAATCATTTTTGATGAGGCGAACCCCGATGGCCTGTGCAGAGGTGACGATGGCCCAGGCCCGGGAGTGGCCTCGACACTCAGGGCCGGGGCACGAGGCCCTCGGCGGCGGCCACCTGAGCCTGCTTACCCAAATGGCTTGTTTCCTTGCCTGGCAATAATAAAGAAACCTCCTTATGACCATTAGGGGCTTTAAAACACTCAGTAGTGACAAGGACACAAGTCCAGATTTCAAGGAATAAAAGAGAAAGCAGGTATGTCTGCAACGGGCAGAGCAGACAAGCCCTGCAGACGCGGAGGAGGCTGAGCAGCGTGTGAGGGGCAGCCAGGCGGGAAGAAGGTTACCAAATGCAGGGCCCTTCTCACAGGAAGGACGAGGGGCCCCTTGAGGATCAGAGGTGAATGTGGGGCTTCATGTCAGCCTCAGGGTGAGGAGAGCTGGCCCAGCCCATGGAGAACGCAGACAACACTCCAGGAACATGCATGAGAAGCATGTGCTGGGCTCCACCAATAAGAGAACTGCGTGTGTCCCATGCACGGACTGGCCATGTTCAGGGAGTAAGAAACTTTCTTAAGTAGAAGCAGGGTCCCTGTTAAAGACAGCAGAGCTGGCGTCTGCAGGGAGAACACACCCAGTGAGGGGCTGGGAGCAGGAAGTCCAGGATCCGCTCAGCGAGCAATGAGGAAGGGCAGAGAGGGTGGTCGATGCAGTCCCCGGCCCTGCCAGTGGCACCTGCTTCTAAAGTGTCAGGCACGGCACAGGCAGCAAGAAAAAGAAGCTGACACACCCAAAGAGAAGAGTTCGACACAGTTCTCCCTTTCCTCACAAAAACGAACCAAACCCAGTGTCTTCCTGTCCTTCACTTTGCTTCTTTCCACGAAGAAACGGAGAGCCTTCTCCCCGGTCTGTGGTGGCTGGACACCACGCCGCCCGCAGTGACAGGGATGGGACCACCGGCTCCTGCCATCTCACCCTGAGCAGCTCTTCAAAAGACCCCAACAGCCTCGCTGCCCTTCTCTGAAAGACCAGACCACCAGTCAGAACACCAGGGCCAGAGCGGCGGGGGCACCTACCCCACAAGGCGGCACACAGGATCTCAGAGTTAAACCTCTTCTTGTATTTGCGGATCTCTGGGGTGTCGCTCTGTGGCCTAGTGTTGGTGGGATTCACATTGACCACTGAGCCCTTCCGGGTAGGATCTTGCCTTATGGCTTCCGGTCTCATTCCATCACAGGAAAATCCCACTGAAACACAGAACACTTGGAATTATTGTCTGTTCATGCCAACACTGTTGCTGCCTCCATCCCTCTCCCCGAGGAAATATTCATGGGCATAACTGAGTCCCTGTCCAGAAAAGAAGTTTGTTGGAGATGGATGTGGAAAAAGGAAGTCAACTATGCAGCTCACTGCAAATAAGGCAACGCAAGCGGGAGAGGTATGCTGGGGCACCAGAGAGCAACACCAAGGGCCAGATCCTGGTGCCAGCTGCTTGCTTGCTGCCGCTTTACTTACCCACGGAAGTCACTGTGGTGCCACTCGATGGAGAGATCTGCAGTAATCTGGGGTCTATAAAAGGTGTAAAGGAGGAGGAGGATTTGTGTTTCTGGAGTGTGCTACTAGCGGACTGAGTCTGCAATGTAAATTTCAATTGTATTAATACAATGACACGAGAAAGGCAAACATTACAACACCCCAACCCATTCTGAAACTGCCTGTTCCCAAAGCCAGGCCTGTCCCCTGCATCACCCTCCCCACTTGTCCGAGGGGCCTGCATGCCACACACTCCACCCCACGCCATGCCATGCCACGCGTGGCCCTCCCAGGAGCACTGCGCACAGGCCAGGGACGCTGCCCGCTGCCAATCCATCTACACGTCCAGCTCCAGTCATTTAAAACAACAATGGTGAAACCTCCTGAAGAAGGTTGGAAACAGCTTGATCTCAATTCACCAATTTCTGAATTTACTTTCCTGTCTGAAAAAGTCCAAACAATCTATGTTGGAATCCTGGAAAATGGTAACTTTATGTTACTTATTGTAAAGTGAGTCTCTTGCCAGAAAGCAAGGGGAGCGCTGGCGGCCCCACATGGCTCAGGCGTGGTGGTGCCAACGGCAAAAGAGGCCGTATCCCCTGCTCTTTTAGGCGCACTGGTGTTTCGGTTAATAATGTAACTTAAGAGAGAGAGAGAGAAAAAAAAAAAAAAAAAAAACACAAGGAAAGTGAAACAAATTGTTAAGTGAAAATGTAATGACAATTAAAAACAAAACAAACAGAAAATAAACTTGCCAGTTTAGTGGGTTAAGAGGTGCAGTAAATACTGTGCAGTAGAGCAAAATGGAGCAAAACTGAAATGCAACTCTAAGAAGATGTGTGTGCAGACGGAGGACACAGAAGCTGTCTGCTCCAGGGCTGGCCCCGACGGTCTCCCCACATGGACAGCTCACTGCCTGTCTGGAACCAATGCCCTCCTTGGCTCCCAGCTGCCCCCACGGGCAGTGGCCAGCCCAGCCAATGCCCAGTCTTGTGCCAAGCCTGCCTTGGAAGCAGTCGACGTGCCCCTCCTCAGGGGGAAGGCTCATTCTGATTCTTTCTAACAAGGGAACGAAAACAGCAGCAGGCAGGGGAGCCAACAGTTACAGGTTCCCAGCAACAAGACTGGCGGAAGCGACCTGCCACCTCTGACCTCCTTCAACTCTTAGACAAATGCATTTTAATCTAACCTCCCAAGAAATCAAATCACGATTCAGCTCAGCAACAGGTGCTCACGGCGCACTGCGTCACTGCCAGGGGGAAGGGGTGTGACCTGTCCGCAGAGTGAAGATCACCCAGCGCCCAACGGAGCGCCACAGCCAAGCTTCACATTAAAGCACACTCAGACCTTCTGCTGGTTTTATAAAACCCTACGTGTTTAGGTTTCCCCCCAAAACACTCGGCCTCTTCTCACACTCTGAGTACTCTGAATTTCAAAGGGAAGAAATCTTTGACAGGGTTGGTGAAAACCAATCAGCAGAGCCTCCCCAACAGAAAGCTAGCCAGCCCTGTCTGCAGGACATGCCTGCTCTGACGGCAAGCTTGTCCAGGGGAAGCCACATCTGCTTTACCAACTGCTTCTGCTTTCTTCATTGGATAAAAGTAAGAAAGATTGCACAAATGACCCTGAAAGTTTCATGTCAAATGCATAACGGCTCTGAGACACAGCAATCACTCCGTTTAGACTTTTGGACACAAAAAGCCATGCAGCTTACACTGACCGCGAGGCCAGGGAAATGTGCTGCAGGAGTGGGGGAGACTGGTCCGTTACGGGATTTGTATGCGGATCTGAGCTATGTTACTTGAGGGGTGGGGGAAGAGGAGGTGACAGAAGAAGGCGGGTGGGGAAGGCAGGGGGAGAGACGTGGGAGGTCTGCTCTGCACACTCGCTACCAGACAGCAGGTCTAACCTAGGAGAGCAGCCAGCATGGGCAAGACCTACCTCATTAGCAGTGAGCTTGTCCTGGGGTGTCTGTGGGGACATGGTGGGTGTCGGCTGGCTGGAAGATGGGGAGGAGGAGGTGGAGGAAGTGGAGGAGGAATGGCTTTGCTGTAAGAGATCTGGCAAGAGGTGAATGCGCCCGGCAAAGCCATTGCTCTCATGATGGCTGGCTCGCTTTTGGTCAACTGTACTCTGTAGAAAAAACAGGCACACTTGTCTCGCTCAGGCGCCGCTGGAGCTGTCTATGCCCCTGACAACTGCCTCTGCTCGGGTCTGTGTCACTCCTGACGGCTTCTCTCCAGGTGGGGGGCAGCTGCTGCTCGCTTACCTGCTGACGCCCAGGTAGGGCCAGCAGCACGAGGGCATGGAGTGGCGCCTATCTGCTCTGCCTGCCACTAGCTGCCATCACCGAAACCACAAGCAGTGGCTTTTCTTTCTAAATCTTTCTGTCTAAAGCTCTAGAAAGTGCCCATCACTTCTTTGAATCCTGGTCTTTTCCACCCGAATGCACTACCACAGCATGAGGCACACTCAGGGAAAAGTCAACGTGCTGGGCAGGCACCTGTTCTATTTAAAGGAGAAGCAGACACCTATCCTCACAGCTCAGCAAAGCAATGGACAGACAGCTGTAAGGCGGTCACCCAACTAAGCTCACTGGGGCATTAGCAGTAGGTGGGAAGGGAGCGAGCATTTGGGACACACGAGAGCAACCTCCGCCTGCCCGGCTCAGCTCACAGGCTCTCTGCAGGGCCCCCGGCGCGGCTCTGGCTCGCAGACTCCTGAAGGCCGCCCTGTGGCTTTCCTACTCTAGACACAGACAGACTCTGCCTGGTGCTGAGGCTGCTGCGGGGCGTGCAGAGGCAGCGATGCAGGAGCGCCACCAGTCCGCTCCTGACAGGCAGCTCACACCTGCCGCCCTGGCCCAGACGCTTAGCCCTCAGGCCTTGTTAACATGAGAACAGATGATGACGGAGAAACAGCATGAGGAGTGGATGAGCAAGTGGGTTAACGACTCAGGAGAAGCTCAGCCTGACAAGTGTGTGGAGACATGGGTACCTGGCGGACTATCAGCGTGCCCTCCTTGGACGGGGTCATGGCTGGCTCACTCTCCACATCGTCATGGACAATCATGGTTCTCACGGATTCTGTCTCCCCATTGCTCAAATTCAGAGATGACCTACTGAGAAAAATCCAGAGGTGAAGGACCATAAATACCATCAGCTGAGGATATTCTGTCTACACTTCTCACCTTCTCAAGGTCATTAGAAGATCAGGCCACAAGTAGACCATTTCCTTAAGGAAAGCAAATACTTAGCACTTTCCCTTCAAGAAACAAGTTCCCCCTGGCACTGTTTGTTTTTGAGCAAAAAAATCAGAATGAATGCTTATGGTTAAAGTAGTTAAATCAATCAGAAATTTCCCTTTTATCGGACTTTCAAATTAGAAAGAAAAAAGGAACTACACAGTGGTGAGAGGGGAGAGGCACTGGCATGCATGCACATGGGCGGCTGACCGCCCTCCACGCTCTCAGTCTCAACACAGGTTAGGGAACCACCTGTCCCTGGGGCAGACAGACTTGGTGAGGCTCTCCCATCTAAATACACCCAGGACTGACGCTGCTCTGGTGTCCTCTGGTCCGGACATGGGTTCCCCGGCCCCTTCTTGCTCCGCGTCGTCATCTTCCTCGTCCGTCGTCCCCGACTCCTCGCTGGATGAGGAGTAGTCTGTCACCTTGTGCGGTGGCCGCACGTCTTCCACTGCCCGCAGCTCTTTGGCCAGTGCAGTCAGGTCCTAACACAGGGACAGGAAAGAGTGAGCCACGCGGGAGAGGAGGGCAGCAGGAGCGAGACGCTCACGGTCACTGTTAGTGAAAGAACCAGAGCCTCAGTTTTGAACAAATGTGTGGTTGAGTATTTACCAGTATATGAAGGTGAACTCTTCTGACAAAAAGACCAAACAGTCAAACAGTCCAAATCTCATATCAAAAAAACTACCAGAACTTGCTTATGATAAGCTGCCAGCATTTTTTCCTCAACTATACAATACAATTCTAGATAATTATCACCTTGCAATGGTGCCAGTCAATTTGAACATAAGAGACAAATCACAATAAAGGTTTCCCTGAGCTATTTTAAGACTCAATCAATTATCTCTAGATATAAAAGCCTAAGCGATTGGCCGAGTGGTGCTTTGACATGCACTGACCACCAGGGGGCAGGCGCTCAGGGCAGGAGCTGCTAAGCTGCAGTGACTTGGCAGCTGCAGATCTTGGGTGACACACTCGCAACCAGAGAGGAGGGAGCCCGATTCTGAGAACCTTCCTCTTGTAATCCAGGACCCCACTTGTGCACGAATCCATGCACTGGGCCTCTAGTCCAAATATAATTCCCAAGTGCAACTATTATTCATAGATCACATTTCATACAGAAGTGTAAAGTTTATCTTTCTACTTGGGAATTTTATTTTAAAACAATGACTTTTTACAAAGCAGGTCTTGTAGCCTTTCCCCCAACAGTTTCACCAGAGTTTTCTTCTCCCCAGTGAGGAGCATGTTTCCCTTCTTTGAGCCTGAGCCTGAGCTTCTAAAATCACAGTGACCAAGTATGGACCTTGAGCCTTGCTAACCACTGCATGAATACAGTGTGGCTTCTTAAAAAGTTTTTTTTTTTTTTTTTTAGCTATAGTTAATAACAAAAAAATACATGCAGCAAATTTTGTGTGTTAAAAAGATGAAGCAAAAGATAAGGGCTTTATCATTCTAGAAAAGATTAAAAGATAAACTGAGGAAGGAAAAGCAATGCCGGTGGAGTACAAGCTGAGTGTGAAAGGCAGTTGGAATGACTCCGGTGTTCCCAGAGACGGCTTACCACTTCACTCTGCGTCTGGCAGCCGTGCCGTCGGCGGGGCGGGAGCACAGCACGGGGAGCACGGAGAGAGGGAGACGGAGCACAGAACTCATCAAGCAGGAAATCACAGTTCCAACAGGTGCATAATCCACAATGTGTGCAGAGACAGGGTCGGTTAGTGCAGCAGGGGTTACAGGAGGAGCATGGAAAAGTCACAGCTGCCTCTCTAGGTACCAAAAGGCGGAACTTAAATAACAGGTGACGTTAAAAAGGGGATGGAAAAGATTCCAAAGCCAGTATTACAAACACCCAGCTCATCTAGAATGTGTAGAGGCTAATGCAAAGCAAAGAGAGAAAGGCTTTCTTTCTTCTGTATTTTTCTTAGTGACTAAGTTGGGAGGGGCATAAATGTGTCTGAGGGTTATGGCCTTCGTTCTAATCCCTCACTTCTGGAAGGCCCCCCAGAAAGGCATGACCTCAAAGGCATGCTCACAGCAGGAAGATCTCCCTATGCCTGGAGGGAGCAGAGCTGCGCGCGCCTCACGCCTTACCGCAGGTTTCAGAGGCCTGAACACTTCTCTTCTGTCTTCAGGCTTTTTTGCTACATTTTCAAGGCGCTGAGACGGAGAGCCTTCAGATTTGGATGATGCTGTGAGATTCAAGAGAGACAAGAAAGGCAGATACATATAAGCACCCGTAGGGTGCTATAAGGCAGACTGGCCCATCAGCCTTTGCTTCTCCCCCTCTCTCCTGCCTACTGCTCTCAGCCTCTGTGCAGGGTCTCCACACGCCGGTCTGTTCTCCAGGGCTTCTGACTCCTACCCAGACTCTATCATCTCCACTCTTTACTTAACACGTCCTCACAGAACGTGTCATGTCAATAACAATCTATGATGGTGAGCAGGTTTAAATACCCCATGTTAATGCCAATCCTGATGGGGTCTGCAGTAAAAGAAGTAGGCTCAAAAATCAGCTCAGACATTTAGCTAATCACCTTGGACAAGCTACTCAATCTCACTGAACCAGTCAGTGCGGTCTGCAAAGTGGACACACAGTAAGTGTTTCTCATGAGGTTATGATGAAGGTGAAATGAGACAACACAGGTGAAGCACTCACAGTGCGAGGCACGTGTAAGCTCTCAGAAGTCAACTCTTGTATTAAAATTATGGTGGCCGAGACCGGTTTGGCTCAGTGGATAGAGCGTCGGACTGCGGACTGAAGGGTCCCAGGTTCGATTCCGGCAAGGGCATGTGCCTTGGCTGCGGGCACATCCCCAGCAGGGGGAGTGCAAGAGGCAGCTGATCAATGTCTCTCTCTCATCGATGTTTCTGACTTTCTATCCCTCTCCCTTCCTCTCTGTAAAAAATCAATAAAATATATTTAAAAAAAAAATTATGGTGACTACCAGTGCCATTTACAACCTGCGCTGGGACTGTTTCCTGTGACAGGCACTGTGCAAACACCAGGCAGCTCCCACGGCTGGAAGGCCTTCAGTGCACTACTCAGAACTCAGTGTGCTAACAGGGGGACAAAGGGGGGATAGGGTGGAGGGGTACAGAAAGGCACCCTACATCTCACTCGGAAGCGCTCCCCAGAGCCGCTCTGAGAGCCAGGGTGCGAGCCGGGCTGGGATCCCGAGTTGCTGGATCCTGAAGAGCTTCCACTGCCAGGCCTGGGAGCCAGCTTTTCCACTCTCTCCCACAGCAGCCGGGGCTCGATGCTACTGTAGGAAAAGAAGGGGAGAGAACAGCTCATGCATTACCCAGATGCAGCACTGAGCTGTATGCACACACACGAAACACAGGCATGATGAGAGCCTACACACAGGCTCTGGCGTTCTTCATGGTTTTTCTCTCAGGTACCCCACAAACCAAATATGTAAATGACAGCCTACCGTTAGCAGACCCCGAATCTTCATTAGGCAAAGCTAACGCTATTGCTGGGTCTAGAAGTGTCACCATTTCTGTCATAGCAACATTATAAAACATCCACTTATCAAATTATGCACAAAATTATACTGTTTCTGGGCTGCTGCTCCCAGCCAACCACACTGGTCTCCAGAGCTGAGACAACACAGCGCCTCCCTGTGTGGCTGTGGCAGGGAGCATGGGCGGATGGGACCTGCCAGGCCTGGCAGAGGCAGGGGCTATAGGGACCGGAGGATTCGAGGCACACTCAGTCCCAGGAGAGCCCGGCCCACCTGCTCACCAAGAACTAGGCGGTTCTGTGGCTCCTGGACAGCCTCACCTCCAGGACAGAGGACCTGAGGCTGGGTAAGGGGCAAGGACAGCAGCGTGGCCTCTTCCTGATCCGGCCCAGAGGTGGTGGGGACGCCACAGCTTGAGCGGTGGCTACTGGACACTCGACACACAGCCAGTGTTACCAAGAAAATCAAGTTTTACTCTTATTTCATTTCAGTTACATTACACTCACATTCAGCTGTATAATCTAGCGGCCACTAGCCTCACGCAGCTAAGAGCTGCTCACAGGACAGAGAGCTTTACACTGAAAACAGTGTTTGGTTAGCTCACTGGTTTACTGCGACTGTGAGCCAACCATGTTCTGAGTGCTGCTTGTCATTTCCGTACCCCACGCCAGGAGACCCCCACGGCCCTGCTCCCGGGGCCTCCCCACTGCTCTGCACGCACTCGCACAGAGAAGCAGTTAATATATTTCACGGCAGCTTTTCTTTCATAAACGGATCATCTCTTTGCCACAGAACTTCTCTGAAGGCGACTGCGTGTCAGCCGCTCTTCGGGCCGCCTTCCTTTACCTGGTGGAATTTCTTTGCCCAGCTTGGCTGCTCTGCTGCCCACTGCCCTGCAGCGGGGAATCCCGACGGGACAGCACAGGGGAACGAGACGTTGTCCTCACAGGAACCTTTGGGGAGAAAACACAGCCATCACGTTCTTGAAACTATGAGGGAAAAAAGATTTTCCTGCCCAAACATTTCTACAGCAGTCCTATTCTGTCAGCCTCGCTGTCCGCCCCACCCCGCCCGCCCGTTCTGCCTCCACTGACACACCGAAGAGAAAACTTGGTCCAGGCAGCGAAGGCACGGGGCCACAGCAGGTGCCTCTGCAGACCCCTGCCGTGTGGACGGAGGTCTGCTGGTGGGGACACACAAAGCATTTTGCTAAGAAAATGTGAGAATCAGAAAAATAAGCTCAAAGAAACCAATGTCCATAAATGGATAAGCAGGAAACAAAGACTGGTAGGAAGCAAGAAAATATTCAGAGGAAGCAAATTCCAAGTGGAGGAAAAATAAACTAAAATGTGCCTTTATGTTTAATTTCACCATTAAGTAATTACAAAAAAAAAAGTTAATTAAAAAAAATTTAAAGCAAAACAAAGCCAAAACATTCCTCAATTTAAAAAGAACAATGTCTCCTTTTTGAAATTTTTGTTAATGTGGTTAATGTTGAAAATAATCTGTAACTTCTGTATAAACATAAGACAGCTGCTAAAATATAGTGTAACCTGGTGGTTGGCAAACTGCGGCTTGCAAGCCACATGCCTGGGCGACTCCATTTTGAAGTGGCGTTATAAGAAGTTTAAGTGTAAAAAATCTGTCTCCCAAAAGAAATTTCAATCGTTGTACAGTTGATATTTGGCTCCGCTGACTAATGAGTTTGCCGACTACTGCCCTATCCTATTTGTTCTAAAAGCATGCTCCTAGGTTACTTTGTCACCCAGTGTTTAGATTCAGAGTTAACAACAAAAATGAACAGCTAGCACCGGCTGGACGTAACTCCTAACTGTGCAGCTCTCTCCACACCGTAAAAAGCTCATGTGAAATTCTATGGCCCCTTAATTCTGGTGACGTCACCATACCCTTAGCTGAAATTACAATTTTTTAAAAAGAACAAATAGGAAAAAGCAGCACACATCTGTCTGTCTGCTTCTTACCCTTGGAGGCACCTCGTCACTGTCTGATCTAGGCCAAGCCTTGTGGGTGGGGTCAGGCGCCTCCGACTTAGAGTCAGAGCTCTGGCTGAGCGCCTCACTGCGGGAAGGCGGACCTGGGTCCTGAGAGCGAAGATGGTGGTGTGCAAATTTGGGAGGAGAAGGGTCACTGAAGGAATGGGATCTCGAGACAGGGGAAACATTGTTCTTGAGAGATGCCAGGTGGGACCACTGTACCTTACAAGAAAACAAAACACAAGACATTCAATGCTTTCTGCATAAAAGGCTTTTCTGGTCAATTCCAAATTCAAACAGGAACAGGGAAGGCAGCGGGTGCTCTAGGGTTGGGCAAACGAGGCAGCAAGCCGCTCCCCTCTAACGTCAACGAGGCCTGGGACACAGAACCAATGCACACTTAGAAGGGAAACTCTTTAACCCGGTTAAGCACCGCAAGAGCAGCAAACGGGAAGGATTTTAGGTTTAAAGAAGGCTTATCACCCCTGTCCTGATGGAGACAAGCAGAACCTGGAGGCGGTGGGTGAGCGGCACGGAGAGGCCTGCGCGGGCACACCTGCCTGCCTCCCCGCTCCCTGCGGGCGCGCCCTGTCCAGCAGCAGGGAACAGCACACCGAGTGGGCAAACACAAAGCCCTCAGCAACTTAAACACAGCCAACTTTCCACCTACACCAACACTTTCCTGCCTTCTTCTTCCAAGTCTTAAATCACTCAAACCCCAGGTCTCCAAACATCTTCACAGTATTTAGGAAAAAAGAACTTCAATTTCTTTAGAAATACTTATTACTATGATTCCCTTCTTGACAACAGTTCTTAACTGGGTTTTTCTCTGGTTGCTTTTAAATTGGACAAATAATCTCTAAAATAATCTATATTTTCTTTAAGTTATTATTTTGTTTTAAAATGTTTAATATTGCAATTTACATAACTCTAGTTATATGTCTATTACATCAATGCATTTAATGAAAACTGGAAATGCCAAATCACAACTGATTCAATCTTCACTAAAGCAAGATCCAAAATTAGTTCCAGGTCTGAGAGTTCTAGCTTCGAGTCACATAGCTAGTTATCGGTATAATCTCAGATGCCTACAATGTGCCAACTATTCAGAGTCCGGAAAAGCATGATCTGAAAGCGTTGTAACTACAATGCTCAAAACATGGCCTCAGCACAGAGTCCTCCCTGAAAAGCCCCCAGAGAGGACGTCTGCACAGGTGCGTGCTTCCGAAGAGTGGCCTGCCACGGGGGGAGGAGCAAGGAGACCTTCTCAGGCACCACATTAAGGAGCCGTCAGCATAGAACGCAACCTGCGGGGTCCGGACCTGCTTCGTAAGCTGTCAGTGGCCCAAACAGTAAAGGTTTTTTATTCACGGCAGGGCTGATTTTCAGATGAAGAACTAAACCTGGCCTCTCCACAGGAAGGTCGTCAAACTGACACCACTAGTGCCCCTCTTTTCCCCATTCACCCTGTCCTGCTCTGTCTTGTCTCTCCACCCCTTCCTCGGAGCTGCGGGTCGCGGGTGCGCCAGCTCTCCGAGGCAGAGCTGCTGACTCCACGGGACACCGCCCATGGCCCAGGGCACGTTCCCTGCCTTCTAGGGCCAAAGTCTGGCCCTGGGGTCCCTACTCCTCCACACAGGACTTGGTTACTGGGAAGCACATTCAAACCCTCATCTAAATTTGTTTTTCGAAGCACCGCAGCTACTTCTCACAAGAACATGAATTCTGCCCTCAACACATGCAAACCTCAGTGAACCTGGGCCTCAGAACTTGCTTCCAATATTCCGAGTGGCACAGCTGCGCAGAGCAAAATGACTAAAAGTCTGCTGTTTGAGCGAGAAAGTGGCATCAGTGGGGACCTAAGACCTCTGCGTGGCACCCTCTGCCGTCATGTTCTCTCCAGACGGCACAGGGCTCTCGGGCCCACGGCACGCAGCCCAGGCTCTCCCACACCAGCCGCGCGGCCGGCCGCCGAGAACTCTGGCCTTCACCCCCCCTGCTTCAGGGAAAGCCCGCCTCATCTATTGGGCTGTGACTTTTTTAGGGTCTCGAACCTTTGGAGAAGCTGGTAAAAGGCTCGTTTCCCAGAAAAAAGAAAAAAACAAAAACAAGCATGCACATTTGGACAAACCGCAAACTTGTACTGGAATTTCAGGGTAGTGCTGGCTCTGACACCCACTCCTGGGCGAGCAGGGGGCCAAGATCTGGCTAAGAAAAGGTCGGGTTCGCCCCTTATGTTCACCCCTTGTAACACTCACTTTCTAAAAACTAAGCTGAAAAAATTCTTTTTGTTCGAATAAGAAAACACTTATTCATGAACATCTGACAGAATGCTAGACTAAGAAATCAACGAATCTGGATATGCTTAGTAAGTACAACAAAAATCTTAAAACTTCCTGCTTTTCCCTATCAAAAGAGGGTCTGTCCTCTTTGGGTTAGTCCAAACTCACTCCTGCTAATCTCTTCTCTTCCTCAGTGTGTCACAAGCAGGCCCGTGGCCTGAGCCCTCATGTGCCCAGCCCACGGCCTGGCCGCCGCACCTGGGGCTCAGCTGGTCTCTGCAGGGCGGGGTGCACAGGCTCGGCGCTGCCACTGGAAAAAGACTCTGATCTGGAAGGCACGGGCGGCTCCAGCACTCTGCCTGTCTGCTTAGCCTGGGCTTCAGGGGAGCTGTGGTTAGTTTTCCTAAATCTATCTTCCACCTGCATCGGAGATTAGGAGACATAACGCAGTGTTAGTGGGGAAAGCAGGCGCCAGAGAGAGCCTGGCAGTGGGCGGACGGCACAGAGACATTTTCTGTCAACTTCCACTACAAGAAAAGAAAGGGACAGCTTAAAGGGGAGGAGCCAATAAAGCAGGATAAAGAAGCACTTAGGAGAACCAGTTAAAAGAGGCAGCCTTGCCGAGGCCAGTGTGGCTCAGTGGATAGAGCGTCGGACTGCGGACTGAAGGGTCCCGGGTTCGATTCCGGTCAAGGGCATGTACCTTGGCTGCGGGCACATCCCCAGTAGGGGGTGTGCAAGAGGCAGCTGATCGATGTTTCTCTCTCATCCATGTTTCCGACTTTCTATCCCTATCCCTTCCGCTCTGTAAAAAAATCAATCAAATATATTAAAAAAATGAAAATAAAAATAAAAATAAAAATAAAAAGAGGCAGCCTTTTTTTGGCAGAGTTCTAGGGTTGTACATGAGGATGATAAACCAGAAAATAATTACATGTGCCACAACCAACTAAACCTACAGAGGAAAAGACTGCCATCAAGGATTCCACTCCAGCACAAAGGGTATTCCAAAACATCTGTTCCCGGGCTCTCTGGGGCCAGGAGCGCGGGAGGGCCCCCACCTCCCCCAGGCCTGGGGAGCCCAGGACACCTGTGCCACACCCCACCGGGAGGCTCTCCGAGAGGCAGCAATTCGGGACCCAGTCAGGATCACTGACAGTCCGGAAGTCGGCTGTGGACACACTTCATCCTCATCCCCGTTTGAGAAAAACAGTTAACCAGGCCACCATTCCCTCATTTGCATTTTAAAAAATGATTCTGCCAGACAATCTTCCCTGGTGTTTAGTTTAGTGTTCAGGTCATCTGAGAATCGGTACCGAAGGCATCTGACCCTCTATGGAGAACACGCCGAACTGGGCAAGAAACCCTGCAAGTCAGTCCCTCACTTCTCAGGACCGGAACCCAACGGGTGGGTCCACAGCTGCTGCCCGTCTAGGGACCAACACCTTACAGGAACTCAACAGATCCCGTCGGCGTGGCGCAGGGGAGCGCTACCTCTCGTGCTCGGTCGGCGGGCTCGTAGTGGGGCCTGGGCTCCGGGCCGTGGTGGGCGGGCCTGCTCCTGTCCTGCGGCGGCGGCTGCGGGTGCGGCCTCCGGTGGTCGTGCTGTAGAGACAGGAGATATGCTTGTTCTTGTTGCACTTGCCTCTGGAGCCTCTCTGCCTGCCGGTGCTGCTCCAGCTCCCGCCGGCGGCACTCCTTGGGGAGGGAGAGGAAAACACTGAATCTAGGGGACACTGGAGGGCTCGCCTCTTCTCATTCATTTCCAGCTCTCTAAAGACCATGCTATCTATCCGCACCCCCTCCACTTTGTAACAAAGTAAAGCGCTGGGGTTTCAGAGAGCATATTACCTGTGCAAAATCTGACCGCTTGTTGCTAACAATATCACTGGACAGAGTAAGAAAGAATTCAATTAAATGTCAGCAGCAGTGGTTTCAAAAGGAACCTAGAGTAAGCTAGGTAAAGTCCTACACAAGCACTTTCAACCATCAACCCCTAGCATTCTTGTCTGCTCGCTGAAGGCCAACTTCTGTTCAAAGCCTTTTCTATCTACCAAACAAGGAGAGTTATTAGTGGAAAGTAGGTAAATTAAAGCCACCTGGAGGTGTGCCCAAGCAGCAGGACCACGGAGGTGTCCCCACGTGAGCCTGCCAGCCCCCAGCACTGTCCAGAGTGGTCTGGCGGCGCACAGCTGTGCCGCTCGGGGGGACAGACACGCCCTGGCACCACAGACAGACAGACGCGGGCGTTACCAGTAACAGGGCCTGCTCCTGGAGCAGCTGCTGCTGAAGCATTTCCAGGTGCCGCTGCTCCTCTTCCAGCTGCCGCCTGATATACTCCTGTCACACAGAAATCACCCAGCAATCAATGGACCCACAGAAGGATCAGGACCCTGAATGGAGCGCACCCGCCATCGGCCCCCGTCGTCCCTGGAGGTTGTTCACTTAGTAATGAGTCTCACCAAAATCTATGGCTCAGAATTCTCCCAAGAACTCAGAAAACTGGCCACCAGGACCTTCAGAGAGTAACAGACGGCGGGCACTCCGCCAGCCAACGAGGAGCTGGTGCACCTGCCATTCCCAAATGCCGGCCTTCCCGCGGCGAGGCTCCTCAGGGTGGCGGGCTCTGAGGCCAGCAGTTTAGTTTTAGGAGCCAAAGTGTTCTCATTCACAAATGTCTGCTTCTTAGTCATTCTTTAAACCCAGCATGGGCTGCCGATTTTTAAAGCCCCAAACCAAAACATGTTTAATATTAAAATACAAGCATGATTTGTGTTTTCACTGGTGATAGATACACAAGGCACCTAGAATAACCACATTCTGAAAGCCCGGTCTGGACACATCGGCGAATTTCCACCAACAAACGGGCCCAGATTCTTCACAATGAGGGGCCTGTGTGCGTGCTGACAGAGAAAGGAGAGGGAGCGGCTTCTTCCAATAGGACGAGAAGGATGAAGAATGAAAATGGGCAAACACATCCAATGTCCTATCTAAAAAAGAGTAATAGGCAAATTTGACTGTACCTTCACCACACCCACCAGCCAATCAGGAGCATATTATGCAAATAAACCCCAACCAAGATGGCTGCCGCCACTGAGAGCAGGAGAGAGGCTTGGGTTTCCCTGGCAACAGAGGAAGCCAAGCTTTCCGCCTGCTGTTGCCTGCCTAGGCCTCCACTCAATGTTACAAAGTTTCAATTATAAAAGATACAGAAATGGCGGTAGCCACTGAGCTGGAGAGAACAGAGTCTTGGGTTTCCCTGGCAATGGAGAAAGCCAAGCTTTCCGCCTGTCATTGCCAGCCTGCGCCTCCACTCTAGGCTACAAAGTTTCAAAAGAAATGGCTGCCGCCCTGGAGCAAGCAGAAGGCTTGGCTCCGCTCCAGACTACAAAGTTTCAATTGTAGACATAGACTAATCCCAGATCCCAAGGGCCTCCACTAGGGTTGCTGGGGGTGTGGCCGGCCTGCAAACCTCACCCAGGCTGCCCCTCATTCCAAAGGAACCTCCACCCTGATCTGGGACACTCTTCAGGGCAAACCAGCTGACCCCCACCCATGCACCAGGCCTCTATTCTATCTAATAAAAGAGTAATTTGCAGATTGACCATCACTCCAACACACAAGAGGGCTGCCTCCATGTGGCCAAAGATCCTGCCCCCATGTGGACACAAGATGGCCACCATAAGATGGCCAGCAGGGGAGGGCTGTTGGAGGTTCCAGGCCCTGCAAGGGATGGCAGTTGTGGGCGATCAGGCAGTTGGGAGGGACCAGGCTGCAAGGGAGGGCAGTTGGGGGTGACCAGGCCAGCAGGGGAAGGAAGTTGGGGACAAACAAGCTGGCAGGGGAGCAGTTAGACATCAATCAGGCTGGCAGGGTAGTGGTTAGTGGGTGATCATGCTGGCAGGCAGAAGCAGTTAGGGGCAATCAGGGAGGCAAGCAGGTGAGCAGTTTGGAGCCAGTAGTCCTGGATTGTGAGAAGGATGTCCAATTGTCCGTTTAGGCCTGATCCTACCATGATCGGGCCTAAACAGGCAATCGGACATCCCTCGAGGGGTCCCAGATGGTAGAGGGTGCAGGCTGGGCTAAGGAACATCTCTCCTCCCCCACCCCCCCTTGCATGAATTTCGTGCACCGGGCCTCTAGTATGTGAATAAAGAAAAAAACTCCAGCCTGGAGTGTCCACATATATTAATGGCTTGGGGAATCAGTGACCCTAGCTGTGGATCATGCCCCTCTCCCCCCGCCTCAGGTTCGCAGACTCCACATCTGAGAAATGACTTCAGGAGTATTCTCTCCACTCTCAGGATGATTTTGTGAGGCTCAAATATGAGGTACAGATAACCTCAGAAAGAACAAAGTTGATACAAAAACAGAAGTTTGCTTTCTTTTCAAGAAAGCTAACTACTCAAAAGGGGTCCTTGAGGGCAGCCTTCGACTGAAATTCAGAGACTTCTTTACAGAGTCCACTGCTGACAACCCACTTATCCCAACGGCACCCCTGAGATACCTCAAGTGAAGTTGTGGCTAACCAATCAATCTAATTGCGAGAATGCTGGGTAACAGAAATTACAACATGCAAATTTCCTAAGAAATGTTCATCTTACAAAGGAAATTTAGCTAAAAAACAACAAAAAAGCCAGTCTGGGGGAAAGCACATCCACAAGACCAGTAGCAAACACGCCCTGACTCCAACCAAGACTCCCAGGGCCTGGCACAATGACTTCTGCCCGCCAGCAACGGCTGAGCACGCCCTGCTTCCCTGAGCGACTGAGGAAGGACCGTCTTCCCTCCTCTCTTTGGACTAGACAGAATTAAGCCATAAGCTAAAGGATCAAGTAGCCCACTCATTTGTTTTCTACCTTCAGAACACAGGGGCGCCTGGAAAATGCACATCTATCCAAGTCACAGGTCTGAGTCCATCAACACAGAGCAATCCCTCCCTCACACACAGGCACACTTATGCAGAGGGGGTTCCCTCAGCACTGTTCCTGTAGGAATTCTGCAGCAGAATGAGGAAAGCCAAATAAAACTAAGTTTTGATGTTATTTGTTTTCATGTTACTTTTTTAAAGAGGTGAACAATGCTTGCTATACACAATAGCTGATGCCTGTCACTAGAACAATACAGGTAAGTATCACTTTCATATCATTCTTATCACAACTGAATTATAAGGATTAAATTGTGATCTAAGTTTTAAAAGCATGTACATATTATGTTTTCTTTTCAGTCCCAAGTATAAATTGGAATGTGAGAAAAACAAACAAAACACACCAGTTAATTAGCCCACAATGTCAGGAAGGTAACATAAAGAATGTCACTTGAATTCCTAGGAACACTGGCAATCAGCAGGCAGACCAAGTCTCAGAAAACTTGAGGCGTATAGCTAGTATAAAGAATAATAACTGAACAACACACCTGGAAGTTAATACCACTGTCTTAAGGTACTTTAAATATGAATCACAATTTTCATTTAAATTGGTCCCATTCATATCTTTCTTCTTTATTCAAAGCTCATATAACAAATAGTGATTCCTTCAAAGACATGAAAGACAAGGAGGCTAGTGATGCGATCCACATTGACAACAGACAACAGAAAGCTCAATTTTTGTTTGTACAGCTGGTTCAAGAAACAGAGAGGGTTCTAAAGAAAACTAGCATCTGGAATTAATAAAATGTTATAAATATTATTAAACCTGATCTTTTTATGGTTAAACAATGTTGCTAGTTTTTCTAAAATGCTACATGTGTATACTGAATTATATGCAAAGACATCTATATATATGAAAGCCTAAGCAACCATTCAACTGGTAGCTATGATGTGCACTGATCACAAGGGGACAGATGCTCAACGCACAGGCATGGAAACATGGAACAGACTGATGAGTCTCAGAGGGAAAGGGGAAAGGGGGAGGGTGGGAAGAGATTAACTAAAGATCTTATATGCATACTAGAGGCCTGATGCATGGATTCATGCACCGGTGGGGTCCCTTGTCCTGACCCGTGCCCTCTCGCAATCTAGGACCTCTTGGAGGATATTGCACTGATGGTTTCAGCCAGATCCCCGCAGGCCAGGCCAAGGGACCCTTCTGGTGCACCAGGCCTCTAGTATTAACTATTTGGTTAGCCAGTGGTTACTTCAAATATTGCTGATAAGAAATTTCTTATAAATGACTTTTAATATCATTTTAAAAGTGTTAGGTCTGAAGCATTTAAACTGAACATGAGAAGATATTCAGAAATCTTTCAGCCACCATACTATCTGTAGACCACTTTTCTGGTTTCAAGGTTCCTAAAGTATAAGAATTTATATAACTTTTAAAAAAGACAACAGGCTCATTTTACTGGTTACTTCCAATTTGTTTCATCACCCTGAACCTATAATGTCCTGGACATGTGCACCCACACGTGTGTACGTTCTGTCCTAAATACCCCAACTCTACAAAAGTAACGAACCTCACAAGCTCAGGTGGGAACATCTCTGTGAACTAACCTGCTCTCTTTCAACTCTCCTCTTCTCTTCCTCGGCCCGCCTCCGCTCCTCATCCTCTTTCCGCCTTCTCTCCAGTTCCTCTAGCCGCCTCTTCTCTTCTTGTTCTCTCCTTCGCTGCTCACGTTCTTGCTGCCTTCTAGCCTCACGCTCTCTCCTTTGTTGCTGCATGCGAAAAGACAGAATCAGCAGGGATCTTCTGACCATGGCTCTCATGACAACTTGTGGAACAGTTATATCAAATGAAGGGAGTTCACTGATCCCATTTATACTGGCCAATTATTCCACATGGCTTATATACACATACCAGTTTCTTCATAAATACTGATTAACAGTGCTGTGTTTCTGTAAATCCTCATAGGGTTAGGTTTAATTTTTATATCTATTATTCCCCATTCTTCACTGTATCATAGCAATTAGGGGACAGGGAATTCTTCCTCCTTGAATATCACTAACAGTTACCCAAGGCCCTAAGTCAGTGGTTCTCAATCTTTCTAATGCTGCGACCCTTTAATACAGTTCCTCATGCTGTGGTGACCCCCAACTATAAAATTATTTTTGTTGCTACTTCATAACTGTAATTTTGCTCCTGTTAATGAATCGTAATGTAAATTTCTCCCACAGGTTGAGAACTGTTAGCAGGGTCGCCTAAGACATTGGAAAACACAGATATTTACATAACCTCTCTGCCTGCCTGCCTGATCACCCCTAACTGCCCTCCCCTGCCGGCTGATCTCACCCCCAACTGCCTCTGCCTGCCTGATCACCCCAACTGCCTCCCCCTGCTGGCTGATCTCGCCCCTAACTGCCCTCCCCTGTCGGCACCTTCCCCTGCTGGCTAATCTCACCCCCAACGGCCCTCCTCTGCCAGTCTGATCTTGTCCCCAAGTGCCCACCCCCCTGCTGGCCTGGTTGCTCCCAAATGTCCTCCCCTGCTGGCCTGATCTTGCCCCAAATGCCCTCTTCCTGCTGGCCTGATTGCCCCTAGTGGCCCTTTGCCTCGGCCCCCACCAACATGGCTTTGTCTGGAAGGAAGTGAGACATCCAGAATATGGCCAGTCAACCTGATCTAATTAGCATATTACCCTTTTAGTAGTACAGGTTATATAGGATAGGATTGCTTAAATCCTTTTTCATCAGGAGGAGATGCTCTTGGCAGACAAAAATATATAATCCCTATATCTGGACTGATAGGCAGCCATATGCACTATATTGCCAAACCAGTAGTTAAAAAATTGAACCACTTTCTTACACCTAACACCAAACAGCTGTTGCCTTTAAAAGTCGTCCTCAGTCCCCACCTTAAGTTCTGCCTTTGCAGTTCACCCAGATTAGGTTCTGACTGGTCGGTTTCTATGATAGTCAGTGTTAAAGGTTTCACCTCCTACGCAGCCATTGGCTCCTCACACTTCACCCAGATTTGGTTCTGATTGGTCAGTTTCCATGCCAGTCAGTGTCTTGGGCCTATCAACAGGCCTGATCAGAGAGGTGGGGCTGATCAGCAGCCCCAGCGGAGGCCCGATAGAGAGATGCGGCTGCTTGCCAGGCCCAGAGCAAAAGAGAGAGGCAAGTACTGATCAACTGCTACCATTAAGGCTATGGATCAGACCGTTTCTCTCTGCAGGCCTAATCCACAGCCTCCTTGGCAGTCAGTGCTGGGTCTGGGCTCCCGCAGCTCAGGCAGTCAGTGGTGGGTCTGGGCTCCCGCAGCTCAGGCAGTCAGTGGTGGGTCTGGGCTCCCGCAGCTCAGGCAGTCAGTGCTGGGTCTGGGCTCCCGCAGCTCAGGCAGTCAGTGGTGGGTTACTGTGGAAACCCAGCACTGACTTTCAGTTGGTCGAGCCTTTAGTTGTTGTGGTTGTTATGGACCTTGGGTTTTTATATATTAGGATATGAACATAAAATAACTGCTATTAAGCACATATTTATGACACATCCCACACTGTTATTTGATATATTTTTAAAAATTGATTTTAAAGAGGGAGAAAAACATTGATTTGTTATTTCACTTATTTATGCATTACCTGGCTGATTTTTAAAAAATATTTTAAAGTATGTTTTCATTGATTTCAGAAAGAAGGAGAGAGAGATGGAAACTTCGATGATGAGAGACAATCACTGATCATCCCCTACTGGGGAGCAAGCCCACAGCCCGGGCGTGTGCCCGACCGGGGACCGGATTGTGCACTCCGAGTTCACGGGTCGGTTCGTATATGTACCCTGACTGGGAATAGACCTTCGACCTGGGCTTATTGAGACAATGCTCTAAGCCACTGAGGGACCCAGCCAAGGAGTATTTGATATTCCCTATTCCAGATACTTTACCTAATATTCTCATAAAGAATCTAGGAAATAGGTATTTCATCCCAATTCTACAGAGGAGAAAACGGGTTCAGAAAAGTTAAGGGCCTTGGGCAGTGTTGTCAGCTCAAAGGACAACTGGTCTCTAAAGCCAGTTCGTTAACATTAACATCACTCTGCATCCACCAACAGGTTCAAAAGGCGTCTGACTCACCAGCCTGGCTCTGACAGCCACCCACCCTTAACCCACTGCTCTAGTGACCCACAGTGTGGACACAGGCCCAGGCACTCATCTGGCCGTTTGTCCCTCCAGCACAGATGTCTGACGGGGCGCACTTCCACGGGACCGAGAACCACAGCAGCACGGGGAAGGCACCAGCCAGGAGACCTTGGAAGGTGAGACCCGTCAGCATGTTCCACGCAGTAGCCTGTAGCCACATGTTGACTTTTGTCAGGGGAGATACTGCCCTAGGACATAACTACCCACCACAGACTGCTTTTTAATGGAAAAGTTTTAACTTCAGACTGTCCTTTGTGTTCTCTTTAGGTCTCTGGGTTTGCAAGGCCACCGTGCAGGCCTTGCCTGAGCTAGTCAGGTAAGCATGTAGTCGTTTTTCATCCACACATGCCCCTTTTGGTCATGTTACAGAGCACGTGAAATGTGCCTGGTCTGACTGAGAAACTGAGTTTTAAATTTTATTTCATTAAAGTTAAGTAATCATGTGGTTAGTGCCTAATGTATTGTATTGAGAATAAACAGCTATATCAAATTTCTCAAGACACAGGAAGCTAATACTATCACCACAAACTTTAACGTGCATTGAGATTAAATGGCGGCATAGGTAAACACCTTATCTTGCTGCCCCACACAATTTCAAAACTACAACTTAACAGAACAAACATCATTCAGAATCACTAGAAAGCTGGATGAGTGGAAATTCCACAAATAAAAGTAAAGATAGGACACTATGACTCAGAGGAGCTGCGTGGGGCAGAGTTGAGGATACGCATGGAGTCAGAGGTTTGGAGCCGTGCACGCGCTCGAGCAGATAGGGCGGGCGGCTGCAAACCCGGCTGGTTTTCTCGAACGGGGAGGGAGACAAAGGCGTCCCACTGCACTGATTCCCCAGTTCTGGGCAAGGTCCAGGGAACCCACATTCATATGGGGTGAAACTGGACAGTGAGAAGGAAGCATGCTCAAACTCGGGCGCTGCAGACGTCCGCAAGTTTATGAAGAGGGCACGCAAGCGCACAGAGAGGATTCATGACCTGGTCTCTTGTTCAGGAGGAAAAAAGAAAGAAAGAAGGAAAACCATCGGACTGAATTGTTTTGCAAACCTGGGTGAGACTTTGGGTGTGCAGACTCATTTGGGGAGAGGATGAATTGTCCGGCAGCGGGTAGAGATCAGTGGCAGCTTTCTCTCAGAGGTGTGTGCAGCCATTACCACCTGGCACAGATACCCAGGTGCCGCATAGGGCAGAGCTGACTGGGAAATCAAGGCTGCCTGCTCAGCCTGGAGACTCCGCCCAACCAACCTGAGCACAGCTGATCCTCACAGCCAACTAACTTGCCTGGAAGTCAAACCCTCCTAGTGCTAACAACAATAATCCAGGCTTAACCTCAACAAGACTGTGCAACCCATAAAGGGCTGTACCAAGATTATCCACCTCAGGTAACTGGGGAGGCTGAGCCACTATCCCTTAGAGGACATCTACCACACAAAGCTAATGGACCAACTCAGGAAAGCAGCTACCATGCAGAGACATGGAAAGAAATCAGATGTGAAAGAAATGAAGGAAAAAAACCAACTGAGTTCAAAACCACAGTTATAAGGTTTTTCAAAAGGCTCCTAGAAAAGGAAATGAACGAGACCTTCGAGGATATGAATGAGACCCTCGGGGATATGAACGAGACCCTCCAGGATATGAACGAGACCCTCAAGGATATGAAAAAGGACCAATTAGAAATTAAGCATACACTGACTGAAATAAAAAATATTATACAGAGACCTAAAAGCAGTCTAGAGGACCCAAAAACCAAGTCAAAGATTTGAAATACAAAGAAGCGAAACCCACTCGGCCGGAAAAGCAAGAAGCCAAAAGAATCCAAAAAATTGAAGATAGTGTAAGGAGCCTCTGGGACAACCTCAAGCATACCAACATCCGAATTATAGGGGTGCCAGAAAAAGAGAGAGACCAAGACAATGAAAACCTATTTGAAGAAATAGTGACAGAAATCTTCCCCCACCTGGCGAAAGAAATTGATTTAAAAGTCCAAGAAGTGCACAGAATCCCAAACTATAGGAATCCAAAGAGGACCACACCAAGACACATCATAATTAAAATGCCAAGAGCAAAAGACAAAGAGAATATTAAAAGCAGCAAGAGGAAAAAAAGTTAGTTACCTATAAGGGAGCACCCATACAATTGTCAGCAGATTTCTCAATAGAAACTATGCAGGCCAGACAGGAGTGGCAAGAAATATTCAAAGTGATGAACAGCAAGAATCTACAACCAAGATTACTCTATCCAGCAAAGCTATCATTCAGAATTAAAGGTCAGATAAAGTGCTTCGCAGATAAGAAAAAGCTAAAGGACTTCATCACCACCAAACCAATATTATATGAAATGCTGAAAGATATTATTTAAGAAGAGGAAGAAGAAAAAGGTAAAAATAAAAATTATGAACAACAAATACACATCTATCAACAAATGAACCTAAAAATCAAGTGAATTAATAATCTGATGAACAGGATAAACTGGTGAATATAACAGAATCATGGACATAGAGAGGGAATGGACTGACAATTCTTGGGGAGAAAAGGGGTGTGGGAGGCACAGCAAGAGACTCGACAAAAATCATACACCTATGGAAGAGGACAGTAGGGGGGAGGTAAGGGCAGAGGGTGGGATGGGTACCGGGTGGAGGGGGGCTATGGGGGAACAATGTAATTAATATACTGAACAACAAAGATAAAAAAAAAAAAAAAGACAGCTTGGCCAGTGTGATTCAGTGGTTGAACGTCAATCTATGAACCAGGAGGTCATGGTTCGATTCCCAGTCAGGGCACATGTCTGGTTTGGGGCTTGATCCCTATAGGGGGTGTGTAGGAGGCAGCTGATCAATGATTCTCTTTCATTACTGATGTTTCTCTTTCTCTCTTTCTCCTCTCTCTCTCTCTCTCAGGCACTTTAAGGTAAAGCATTGGGAATATTAGACACAAGCGTTTACAATGGATATACAAAGTATTTATTGTAGTCTAGGCATTCTTTCTGGATCCCCCCCCCCCCCACCCTTGACTAGCGTTCAGTCTGAAGTAGACATTCACAAATGATTTTCTGAGAATACCCAGTACCATACTTGTGGATTAAGTAGGTATAAAGGATCATTTGGTATCCGGTCTCTCGGCTGAGTACTAACTACATCATCATTATCCTCAGTGGAGCTCTGAGTGGGCTTTTGGATCCACCTCCTTTTTCAGACCTTCCATGATTTGTGGCTTTGTTCTCCATTGACTGCTCTTAGAATTCAATGCACAAAGTTTCCCATGGGAGGGGGCAGGGTTATGGAAAGAACTGAGCTCCTATTCTGTTTTAAAAACTACAACTTCCAGTGGCTGAGGCATCTCCATTGAATGCGAACACCAACACTGCCTGGTACACCTGCTTGCTGCCCGCCACCGGCTAGCTTAATGAATTTTTACTGTTTCAATCTTAAAAAAGAGGGAAAAAGACACTAGAGTTTGTTCAAAACAAAGGCCTCAAAAGTAAGCTTTCCTCGCTGATGCCATTTCCATGTGTGGCTCCCACTCAGGGGCAGGAAAGCACATGGCCTGGGCTCCCGCCCTGCACCCCTTTTCTTTTAAAAACTAGCTACCAGAACATAGGACAACCAGCAACACTCCCCTGACCAGGACAAATGCATGCAGAAACACAAGGTCAGACGCCTGAGTCACAGGCACGCAGCGGTGCTGGGCCTTCTCCTTCAGAGCAAAGTGAGCACAGCCCTTCACTTACACCTGCTGCGTCTTCTACGCTGGTCTTCGCTGACACATCACTTAAATATAGAGTTGCTGAGAACACAACCACTTTTCCAACATCGGCAATAAAAATCACAATTTTCCAATTGGAAAACAGATTTTTTAAATAGTCATTAACTCTTTCAGATATCCCTGGCTAGCCAAAATTTTCAAAGGAAACTTCTGACTTTCTTGTTGAGTAAAAACACATTAAAAGTAAAGCCTGAAGCTGAAATGCAAAGAAGACTGTCTCTCATTTAATCAGTTTTAGAGCTTCAACCTTATATTCTTTCTCCTTGAGGAGGTAAGAACAGAAGTGTTTTAGAAGCTTCCGCCCAGCCGGGCAAGTGTGGCTGCAGCAGCCTACTGTCCTCCCCAGGCCCACAGCAGAAGCTCAAGGCCAAGGCTGTGGCAGTGTGGAGTGCCAGAATACACAGTGCGTAGCAGATAACTAGGAGGCTGGTAAGAAGTCCTCCCTCCCAGTGAGAGAAAGCCCACAATCACAGGCAGATAGCTTCCCACAGGGCATGTCAACAACCCTCCTCCTCCAATCAGACAAAAGGAAACAGAAGAAAAAGGACCGGGGCTACACTCTTAAAATTGCCTTTAGCTTCAGAGAATTCCACCTCCAAGCCAAACAGTGTGAACAGGCCAAAGAGGCAAAGGTTCTGCTACGCTGATCTTTATAACTTCCAGTCAACAGAGTAGCCAAGCAGGGCCACAGGATTCTCAGGAGGCTGTGGTATGTGCTGCGGCACTCTCGAGAAACCAAAGGCCACAGGGCGGGTGCCATCCTGACTAGTTGTCCTGGCACAAGCCGCTCCCCTCCCATGAGCATGACCCTTACATTGTCCAAGTGCACCAGGCACCCAGACTTTGGAAGGGATAGCTTTTGGAAGAAGTCAGAGGTTGAGGTGTGAAGTGAGAACAGTCTTTGAAAGGTCTCGTAAACAGTGAGCTGTAAGAGGACCACTGCTCCAGGCCAGGCGTGGGCTCTCCCCTCCCTTGTCACAGCCTGGAAGTGTGCCCGGATGTGGTGAGACGGCAGGACCAACAGGAGGAGGAACGGAAAGACTGAGCTGCTTCGCCTCCACACCAGCTCTCTAACAGTTAGCTGATGGGCAGGAAAATCAACTAACCTAGGACTTCTACTTACTTACATTTGTAGCTCACCCTTTCAAGACAGTGGCTGTTGCCTGTTAGGTACATAAGTGCACACGTATCAGAGACAAGTGCTGGTGTCCGTGGGGCCGGAGCCGCGGCTACTCTGCAGGCCCCGTGGCCCGGACACGCAGGCAGCCTGGAGGGGCTTGCGGCCGTGCCCTTACACATCATGCAACCACTACAGCGATGACTTTTAGGAATACTGGTGAATTAAGGTGCCATTTAGCTCCACCTTATCACACTACCAGAAAGAAAAGCCCTGGGCTGCACTTGCTTTCCTCTCTTATTAAAATTTTTTTTCATTTTGATTTCTGCTGTTGCCTGTCCTGTCCTCAGAAAAGAAGCAGATGAGAAAACATTTCACCAGAGTCGTTGCCTCATTGCGGTCTGGACACAATCCAGCACCCAGCCACGGAGTGGACCAGGATGAGGCTGGTGGCCCTCTCTGTCATCACTTGCCACAGGTCCACGAAGGGTAGGCGGTCTCAGCCTGGCCCACCCCGAGACTAACTTCCCGCTTGCCCCTCCTGCTCCCTCCCCGTGCTGTCGCCAGCTGGGGGCTCAGAGCTGGAGGGCCTGGTGCACATCCTCTGGCTTTGGCTCCAGGTGAAAGCACTCACAAAGGCCGTGAGCCCCAAGTGCTAAAACGTGTGGAACCCAATGTCTTGGTTATTTCCAATTGACTGAGGGCAGGGATCACAGCTTGCTTGCAAAGTCTGATTTCAGAGGCAAATTTAAAATGCCTTTATAAGTAACTTTTCCATTTTATTCATGTTTTAAATTTTTAAATCAAAGTAAAAAGTACATTTAAAACTCAAAACAATCAGGCTTGTGTAAAAAGCAAGCCACCCTACTTCTCACTCCCAATTCTTCCTGCCACGGTACTGTCAATGCTTTCAGTTTTTGCCATAGTAGTGCTTATAGAGTTAATTTTTGTGCTTATAGAGTTAAATTTTTTCCCACTTCAGACACCATCTACAGACTTCTCCCAAAGAACATGCACTGTCCGTGGTGCGCATCCCATCGCATCCCGTGCTCCAATCTAGTCCTGGGACAATTTCTGGTCAAGTGAAATTGTCCAGAAACGTGAAACCACATTCAAGGCTGGGGAGTCATGTACAAGTAACGTTTCATTTAGTTTTTTGAGGTGTTAATTGCCTTTTCTTTGACTTTCTACAGACCCATCACATCACAAAATCATCTGTAAAGTCTCTTACACTATCGTTAAGTTCCTCTTTTTAATAAATGTTTTTATTGATCCTGACAGACAGACCAAGGGAGAGGGAGAGAGAAACATTGTTTGGCTGCCTCCTACTGGGATTAAGACTGCAAATGGGCATGTCAAACTAGTGACCTCTCAGTGCATGGGGCAAAAGTCAACTGAGTCACACCAGCTAGGGCAAAACTCCTTCAATAAAGTCAAGTAAATCAAGTATTCTTTCTTTATCTTAGAGTCACCCTCTCACAGCCCTCTCTGCCATGCCACGCTGGACTGATTGTGCTCCGGCATCCGGCACTAATCCACCAACTTCCCAGAAACCCTCTGGACTCTCCCGTGTGTGATCCCATTTCTTGGAGCCCTTCTCAGCCTCTTTATTTGCTGGAACATATCTTCCTATAACTTCTCGAGAAAGAAGTCTTTAGGGACTTTGCATGTCACAATGATAAACTTACTCTGGAGTCTTTCCTGTTCAAGACTTTTCTCGAATCTGCCATCTGGCTGTACACTCCCACCTCAGACAGCGAGAAGCAAACAGTGAGGGCTGCAGACAGAACTGGCAACCTCAGCGTCAGAGCAGCTGACTGTGAGCAGCTTGGTCATCTCGCTGGCCTGGTGTCCCTGGGGCTGGCCAGCATCTCCGGAGAGCAGTCTGCACAATTCTGAAAGTGCTCCACTGTCCTGGCGTGAAGGAGGTGCAGGAGGAGGTGGCTGTCAGGCAGCATGTGAGGTGAGCACCCATGACCACACGGCCTGTCCGGACCTCACTCGGCTCTCTCTCGGCCTCCCCCTCCACAGCTGTGTGGGTCCTTCCATTCCGAGTCCCTGTGGCTCACTTTTCGGGGCGAACACACCTGCTCCTGCAGGGGGAGTGCAGCAGCCAGGCTGCAGAAGTGGGGAGTGGGCTGCAGGCGTGGGGAGCCTAACTGGCCCACAGGTCACCCCCCACTTTTTACTCTCCCAGATCTGCAGTGCTAGTGTCTGGTCCTCACTAACTAACACAATTGGATTTCCTCTCCTGGTCTTGTTGTCTTTGTTGTTTATGCCATTTTTGCTTTTCCAGTCAGTAAGCTTCAAGCTGCTGTGTTCAACTTTTCCAAAGCCAATAATTAAATTATGTGATTAATTAAAACAAATAAAAATAACTCTAGTATATGCACATCATAAAATAGCAGTGATCAAACATCTCACAAATGAGGACCGCTAACTGGTGACCCATGTTAAACGACAGCCCGAGTTTGGTTCCTGTGGAGAGCCATCGCCGGTCCCTGCAGAAGCACACGAGCACCCGCAGGCAGCACGAGCAGGTCTCCCCACAGCGAGTGTCCCAGCGAGAGCTTTTCCGAATCGTGAATCTCACCCTACACGCGCACCTGACATCCAAGGCGAAAACAGCTGTGCCCGTATCTCCACCATTTAGCACTTCAGTAAGCAAAGACCAAAGAACCCATTCTTATACCTAGGCCCTGCAAAATCCAACCAAACCCGAAGTCCCTTTTTCAAAAGTCACCCAGTGAGTACACAAAGGCTTGGACAATGACTGTCACACCCGCAGACAGCATCCCGGGGTACATACCACACCCCTTATACCTGGGACAGTCCATCGGGTACTTTAAAGGGCTTTAAAATGGCTCTGAACTCCAAGGAGAAAGCCCAAGACCTAAGGTTTGTTTAAGGAGGGGCGAAGTTTTCATGAGCAAGCCCTTTCTTCCCAGAGATACACTGAGGATTCCACACGATTCACCCCTTTGGGAAATATCTATTAAGTACCAGGGCACACAAAGGTGAGTCAGTCACAGCCCCTTCTCCCCCGAATGTGCAGATAAGGTAAGTAATGTACTTTTTAAAAATCCGCAGGACAGAGCGGACAGCGTAAGTTTCCCGGGACCAGCCCCTAAGCAGGGCCTGACTGGCGACTATGGCGAAGGCCGTGCACAAGCAGCCGCGATGCCTTTCCCACGTTATGTTCTAGTCCTGGGAACCGTAAACGGGGCCAAGAGCAAGAATTTAAACCACTAACCATGAAAATCACCACTCAGAACAGGCCCTCCACGGGGGTGTGCAGGAGTGGGGAAGGGAGGGGCGGAAGTGCCGGGAACCAGCCAGTACCTCACCAACAGAAAGGTGTGGACAAGGAACCCGAAAGGCTTAGTCAGCCTTGAAGCTCTGAAAGGTCAGAGCCAACCACTCCCTGTCTGATTGAGACCAGGGTGGCCGGGGCAGCTTCCCCACCAGATAACCGTGTGAATCCTTCCTGACAAGATAATCTGCTTATTTCCTGCCTAAGGGCAACGGGTGAATTCCCAGAACCTAAATAAAAGGAATGGCAAGGACAAAGCAAGGGGTAGTCCTTCCACCAGAGATGGGCTGCCGCCTGGCCCCATTTTTCCAAATTTATGTTTTTCTGAGTCTTTGTTCGTTTGTGTGCGCCCTTCTCCAGAACCCGAACCCTGAACTGGAACCCTGAACACGGCACGTGAAAAGGATTCCAACAGGGAAGGTCATTAAAAGTTAAAGAAAAGCTTTAGTCAGTACTTCCTTACACATGATTAATGTGACAGCTGTCCTCTTGCAAGAAAATGACCAAAAATAAAATACCCACTAAGTAACAGCGTCCACTCCCAGATAACTTTATGCTGAGATTCCAAGTAACAAACCCAGGGGACGTTAAGAAACATGCCTCTTCGGGTCCACCTGCTGAGACTGGCCAACATGACATAACGCTTCGAAGCATCTGCAAGCTGCGGTCACTATCTTCTCAGGCAGTTCTTCAGAAACAAGCCAAACTAAGAGACTGGGTGACGCTGTGATTTCCGAATCTCTAAAATTGAGATTTCCTTCCTACTTAAACTTTTCCAGGAGTGCCTGAGCGCATATGCTTTGATGATTGTAAGTTCCCTTTCTTATTTTGGTATTTACTTATTTATTTTAAAAGTATATTTTATTGACTTTTTACAGAGAGGAAGGGAGAGGGAGAGGGAGAGGGAGAGGGAGAGGGAGAGGGAGTTAGAAACATCGATGAGCTGCCTCCCGCACACCCCCGCCTGGGGATGTGCCTGCAGCCAGGGTACATGCCCTTGACTGGAACCGAACCTGGGACCTTTCAGTCCAAAGGCCAACGCTCTATCCACTGGGCTGAACCAGTTTAGGCTTGTTTTGGTATTTAAAAAGCAATGCTTTGACCTCACATTTTGTAGACTTTTCTAATTATGTGCACTGGTAACAGTGAGGCCCACGTAAATACACGCACGGCACTGAGCTCCCGGCTTTAGCAGAAACTCATTTCAGTAGAACCAGGCTCTGCTCTGAGTCCACCACTTCCAAGAACTCCATGGCCCCAGGACCAGGCCCAGGTGCTACCAAACCTGGGCTTTTCTAAGTGGGGGCTCTGATGAAGCCTGAGCAGAGAAGCCATCAGCCTCTCCCCATCTTTAGGCAACAAGTGGCTCTGCTGTGAGAAACTAACTCTTACAAAATTTAACTGTCAATATGGCCAAACAGCCCTGACCGACCGGTTTGGTTCAGTGGATAGAGCATCGGCCTGAGGACTGAAGGGCCGAGGGTTCGATTCCAGTCATGGGCATGTAGCTTGGTTGCGGGCACATCCCCAGGCAGGGGTATGCAGGAGGCAGCTGATCGATGTTTCTCTCTCATCGATGTTTCTAACTCTCTGTCCCTTTCCATTCCTCTCTGTAAAAAATCAATACATTTAAAATATCCTATCTAATAAAAGAATAATTTGCAGATTGACCATCATTCCCACACACAAGAGGGCTGCCCCCATGTGGACACAAGATGGCCACCACAAGATGGCCAGCAGGGGAGGGCGGTTGGGAGGTTCCAGACCCTGCAAGAGAGGGCAGTTGTGGGCCATCAGGCCAACAGGGGAGGGCAGTTGGGAGGGACCAGGCCTGCATGGAGGGCAGTTGGGGGTGATCAAGCCTGCAGGGGAGGGCAGTTAGGGGTGACCACGCCAGCAGAGGAGGGAAATTGGGGGCAAACAGGCTGACAGGGGAGCAGTTAGACATCAATAAGGCTGGCAGGGTAGTGGTTAGGGGGTGATCAGGCTGGCAGGCAGAAGTGGTTAGGGGTAATCAGGAAGGTAGGAAGGTGAGCAGTTTGGAGCCAGCAGTCCTAGATTGTGAGAAGGATGTCAGACTGCCCGTTTAGGCCCGATCCTATCAGGATCCAGCCTAGACCGGCATTCGGACATCCCTCGAGGGGTCCCAGATTGGAGAGGGTGCAGGCCAGGCTAAGGGACATCCCCTGCCCCCCCCCCCCCGTCCCGTGCACGAATTTCATGCACTGGGCCTCGTGTGTGTGTGTGTGTGTGTGTGTGTGTGTGTGTGTATCCGAACATAGACCTAAGAATTCACAGAGTGCCCTAAGGCTGAGAGCTGCACTGTGCAGGCGGCCACACACCCACCACCACGGCAAGCAAGGCCTCCAAGTAGACAGAGGGGAGGAATGGCTATTTCACTAGCATGCATAGGAATACTGCTGAGCAACATTCACCCGCCTTCCAAGATCACAGAGCCAAGACACACAACAAACACGCCCCAGTTCATTAACTGTTTTCTTAGAAACTTACATATTTTTCCAGTGTTTCCATTTAGCTTCAGTACTAATCCCATGGCACATACACAGTTTCCTCCTGTCTTCCTTTGTTTTACATTTCTTCAATTTCCACCCGCCCCCCTAAAATGCGCGTCACTTTGGGATTTGTACAATGCCAGAAATAAAGCGTCTCTGGGTAGAAGGAAAGGCACTGCACAGCCCCTGCCCTCCCAGAGGCCAGCAGCTCCCGAGTCACAGAGTGTCTGTGGCTAGACGCTGGAAAAGCAAAGGCCATAGACACAGTCATTGTTTAAATGCCTGCAAAAACACTCTGGGACAGGCAGGCCTGGGGCACCCCGTCAGCAGTGTTAGTTCAAGAACAGAAAGGGGGCCCTGTGGGTGGCTTAATGGTAGAGCTTCAGCTAGCTCACCGAATGGTCAAGGGTTTGATTTCTGGTCAAGGGCACGCTGTAGGTTCCCTGTCCTGATGGGATTTCGTGGGGGAGATTAACTGATGTCTCACTTGGATGTTTCTTCTTTCTCCTTCCCTCCTTTCACTCTCTCTAAAAATCAATAGGGGAAATATCTTTAGGTAAGAGGAAGAGAGGTGAGAAAAAGAGGAAGGAATGTGGGGAGGAAGGGAGGGAAAGACGGAAGAGAAATAATAGAAAGGGAAACAGTGGTAGGGAAAGTCCGAGCTGCTACTAAGTCCTGGCCATGCACAGCGACTCCTGAGGTCTGGGACACACGCCCAGCCAGGGCAGGACTGGAAGACAGGGAATTGAGCTTTCCCCACATTCTTGGTTTGTTTTTTAAGAAAAGGGTAAGTCCTAACATCAGAGAAAAAGCGTGATTTTGGCTCCTCTGTATATTGAAAAGGTCATTTATCCTTAGTAAGGAACAGCAGGTGGCGCTACAGCACGCACCGTGTGTTCCTTTCTAGAAAGAAAGAGGCCGTGCAGCAACCCACACTGTCCTGCTTTCACTAGTGACCCACAGCTGCTGGAGGTCAGCGTGAAGGAGAGCCTGGGAAACAGAAACCTTACCCCAGTACATCGATTAAGACAGTGACCTTGACGTGGACTAAACTTCTGTCTGGAAGTGAACTCAGACAAAGAATGAGGAAATGGCTGGGCTCGGTGGCCCGGGGGTTGAACATTGTTCTGTGACAAGAGGTCTCGGTTCTATTCCAGGCACATGCCTGGGCTACAGGCTCGATCCCAAGTGGGGGCATGCAGAAGGCAGCGATCGATGTTTCAATTGCTCCCTTCCTCTCTCTCTGCAAAATCATGATAAAAAAAAATTAAAACAAAAAGTGAGAAGACATATTCATCAAATACCTGGATGTCATGGGAATAAAGAGGAAGAATTAATAGGTATCAAATCAAGATTCAATAAAAACAAGAGCACAAACCATTAGGGTAAAATGACAAAACTATGAAATATTCTTCATTTTTGCTCGCAAAGAAAAAACAAGTGATAACAGAATGGGAAAAAATCTGGCCCGTAAACAATTTTGATGGGGAAAAAGCTAGCGACCATGTTCTGTACGAGCCCACGCTGTGACGAAGCACCTAGCTGTGAAAGGTAAGGGCATCTGCAGCCCGCGGCTCCCGCCTGGGTAACACACGTGCGGTGGCCCAGCAGCCTGTACTGGGGGAGCTGCCGGGCGCTGAGGCACGAGTGGGGACCCTGGGGAGACCCAGGACTAACGGGCTCATGCCCTCGGCTCCCATCCTCTGGGGCAGCCAAAAGCAGGAGAAAATGGAAAACATAAACAAAAACCGCACTTTCAGCAAAACTGAAAGACAGGAACATATCTTTAAGGACTTCCAAGACCCTCAGTTCACAAGGAGCCAGGGAGAGAGACGGGGACCTGAGGGAAGAGGGGGGCAGCAGCACTTTCCAGAGCCCTGGCGGGGGAGCAAGTGTGTGCAGCGGAAGTGCTCAGCTGCAGGGAGTCAGGGGGATGGCAGAAGTCCTCATCCCCACCCGCCACCCCTCCACGGGCCTAACCTCATACCTTTTAAAGACAGGACAGCTGCACTGTGTCCCCACAATCTCAGCGTTCTGGGCCTTTCTGTTTCCTGCACTCACAGACAGGAAGGTATTCCCTTCAGATTTCACTGTCACTTTCTTATAGCGAGCTGACCCCGTGTATCTACTCTGTCTGTTAATAACAAAAGACATCCCTATCTGAAAACAGCTCTGATCGAACCTTTAATTCCAATTCAGGGCTATAAGCCACCAATGGCTCAAATATTCCCAAACTGCTTCATCTCCCAGGCCAATAAAAAGAGCCCTCGCACCAGGAGTCCACACTCTGGGGGATCCTCCTGCCAGCAGACCCGTTTCAGCACCAAGTTCCTCTTTCCTGACAAGAGTTGCAAAAAAGGCCACTCTGGGTGTGAGCATTCACTGAGAAGCTGACAGTTCAGCCCCCATGACATCAGCAGCGAGAGCGGAGTTCTCAGGTGGCAGAAGTCCTGCCTAGGCCCTGCTGCCTGCGGAGACTGCAAGAAGCTGGACCCACCGCCTGGCTGGACACAACTCCTGGGCCGGGGCCACAAACCAGCTCTGGCTGAGCTGCCTTCCCACTTAGGTTATAGACCACCCAACTCACCTATTTCTTGTGCTAAAGGGAAGGACAGCCCACACGCAGAAAGGACAGTAAACAATGCTGCAGGCTCCAGGCCAACAGCCAGAAAGAGCCTCCGAACCCACGCAGCCCCACAAGTTCTGTGCTCCACACGCGACAGGCAGCCTCGGATCCACTCCATTGTTTGCAAAGAGCACTGAAACAGCTTTAAAGATATCCCCGGAGTCTGCCAACACACTGCCCAGGGCGTCCCGCCAGGCGGAGGCTTTGCCTTCTGTTCTCCTCCACACACTCCGGGTGAGTTTCCCAATCCCTCAGGCACAAAGACCTGGGCTTCCCAAGGCTGGGGCGAGTTTAAAGCTTGCAGAATTCAGGTTAAAACACAGAAAATGAAACAAAGTCTTCCCCTACAAAATGTACTCTGAAGTAATCTGGGTAACGGCATGTGTTATTTTATTTGTAGAGTCCAGTACTGATATATCTACATCTGTTTTGCATTCTTTTTCTGGAGTGAAAGATAGAGGTGAAACAGTATGTAGATGGAGTGGACAGAAATATTATGAATGAGAAATCTGGAGCTGTGAAATATATAATAAAACCAGTTAGGAAAAGATTTTCAAAAACCTCTTTTGAGCCCCAAGTGAAATATAGGAAAATAATGTCTTTGTGAATTAAAAATGAAAAAGCTGTAACCACATTACCGATGTTAACAGTGTCCCTGAGGTAAATGAGCACGTGGCGCAAAATGTATTTCCCACCACAGGACGTGGCCAATCGCATGCTCGCAGCCAGGTGACAGAAGAGCGCTTGCCCTGCGTGCAGCAGGATTCTCTTCTTCATTCCTTACCTTCAATGTACCTGGAGTTAAGGCATTTGCAGTTTTTCATGTGAAAAACTCAGAGGTTTCAGAAAAAAATATGTACACCCAAACTTGAACCCAGAGGCCAAGAGCGTGAAGAAATCAGGTAGAGCCTGAGCTGAACCCTAGGGCGCAGCTCCTCAGAGCCAGGGCGAGTCGCCCTGCCCGGCTGGCACGGTGCGAGCGGCAGCAGGCAGCCCCCGGCGTTTCCACGAGGAATGTGAAGGCATCCGGCGGCTCAGGGCTCAGCCAGGCTGCAGGCAATGCCCTGTGCGTGTCTAGCGACCCACGGGAATAAAGAAAGAGAAACTAACGGGGACAGCTCCTTTCTCTACCTCTTCTAGCCGACGCCGCTGCTCCTTCTGCTGCTCAATCCGTTTCTGCCTCTCGGCCAGCAGCTGCCTTTTATACTCTTCCTGCTCCCGCAGCTGCTGCTCCTGAAGTAGCTGCTGTCTTCGCAGAGCCTCCGAGCGCTCCTTGTTCTCCTGCTGCAGCCGCAGGAAGTCGCGACGCAATGTGGACTCCCCAGGCACGTTCACAATGGAGCTGCAGGAGGAAAGGGTGCTCAGGATGGCCGCTGCCTCTAAGGCGTGGCTCCATCCCCCTACCGCGCCCTCCAATAAGTCCAGGGCAGTAAGCACACCAAACAGTTCAGTAGTACTAACCTTCTGCTTTCCTTCACCTCATAAATAGCTTAAAACTCTGGCCTAGGTACATCACCCTAGGACTCTCCCATAACTCAAACTCTAAAATTAAAAGCTGAGCGCACCCCTCTCTGACCACCTTATTTCCCATCAGTGATAGTAACATCATTCTGGGCCTTCATTTTCATCATCTGTACTTGAATCTCACCATGTGTCCCACGCACATTCCGTGAGTCGGGGTCAGCAGCGGAGCCCCAGGGAGGCCAGTCCTTAAGCACTGACTAAGCAAGCACCCTTGCTAGCTGGCCTCCCCGCCTCCATTCCCAAACATGTGGAGAAACATGGCAAAGGAATCTGCTTCCACAGCCTCTTCCATTAGATGATGCTCCTACCCCAAAACTGCTGCTGCTCATGGCATCAATCCACATCACTCTAAAAGTTTTAGTCTCAAATGGATTCAAGTCTCTGTTTGAAGGAAGGGATATTAAAAAGTTCTTTCAATACATTCTCCCTATTTCTTGCTATGAGCTCTTCAAGCTCCCAGCTGTACACATGTGCCCCCAAGCCTTTCACCCTCCTGCCCACCTGTGGTCCATTGGTTAGTTAGTATGTGTAGCTGCAGCATGAGCCAGGCAAGATCAGTACTACAATGTTAAACTCCTCTATCCTTTGACTAGTTACCTCCAGTTCCATACAAGTAACTCTTCATCCTTCTGCTTCCCTGTACATTGGGAGGCAGAGAGGACCATGGACTACGAGATGGGTCAGGACAGAATATACCTAATAAAGCGAACGGAATGCTGCTCACCACACTTGTGGGAGCAAAACAAAAAAGATATTCTGGGTAAAAGTGCATTTTCTCCAGGCGGCCCTCCTGGCCTCTGTGCACGCAGGGCCTCTTGCCTGGGTAACAGCGGCAGGCTCCTTCCTCAGGACCTCAGGCAGCCCACACGTTCCCTAAGGACTGGGGGTGGGGGAGGGACAGCAATGGAAATGGAATCTTGGTAAAGGATCAATGGGGAAGAGCTAGAAATGTTTCAAAAAATAGAGAAGAATGGAGGCTACTAAGGCCCTTCCAGAGTCAGGTGAGATCCTGCCCACTGTGGAGAAGGGAGTTCTCTGAGAGCCCAAACCACTCTGCGGGCCAGCGGCTGGCGTACCTTGGCTCTCCTTCCTGCTCAGGCACCTCCTCCTCTTCCTCCTCACTGCCACTGTACTCGTACTCCGTTTCATCTGCTCAGAAAAGAAGAACAGGACTGGTCACAGACCGTGACAAATGCACACACAGACGAGTCTCCAGGAGCGTGTAAACATGTTCCTGGTGACAACAGCAATGTGTACAGGGCGTGGCGGAGGGGGCTCGTGACCGCACATTCTATGGGGAGGGCCGCCACCTGGCCGTATTCCCCAGGTGAGAGCAGATCTGTGCATCCCAGACACCCCCACAGGATGTCTGCTGAGGGAGCAGGCCAGGACAGGCCCAGAGCCCTGGACACAGAAGAAAAATGGCTCAAGATCATCAGCAAATTCAGAAAACCCACTCTGATGCTCAATTTCAAATGAAGGAGATTTCATTGCCCAAACTAAAGCAGGGGGCAGGGGTAAGCTGGAAGAGTCAATGCGGGGAGAAAGGGGACATATGGAATAGTTTCAACAATAAAGATTTAATATATGTGTGTGTATGTATATATTTATATATACACTAAAGGCTCGGTGCACAAAATTCATGCATGGGGGGGGGGGTAAGAAAGTGGAGGAGTGTCCCTCAGCCTAGCCTGCATCCTCTCCAATCTGGGACCCTCAAGGGATATCTGACTGCAGGCAGATACCCTCTCACAATCCAGGACGGCTGGCTCCCAACTGCTTGTCTGCCTTCCTCATTGCCCCTACCTGCTTTTGCCTGCCAGCCTGATCACCCCTTGATCACTCCCCTGCCAGCCTGATTGATGCCTAATTGCTTCCCTGCCAGCCTGTTTGCCTCTAACTGCCCTCCCCTGCAGGCCTGGTCACCCCTAACTTCCCTCCCCTTTAGGCCTGGTACTCCCCAACTGCTCTCCCTGTAGGCCTGGGTCCCCCCCAACTCCACTTCCCTGGAGGCCCGGTCACCCCCAAATTCCCTCCTCTGCTAACCCAGTCACCCTTAACTGCCCTCCCCTGCAGGCTTGATCACATCCAACTGCCCTCCCTTGAAGGCCTGGTCCCTCCCAACTGCCCTCCCCTGCTGGCTATCTTGTGTCCACATGTGACCAGCCATCTTGTGTGCTGAAGTGATGGTCAATCTGCATATCTTTTATTAGACAGGATAGAGGCCTGGTGCATGGGTGGGGGCCAGTTGGTTTGCCCTGAAGGGTGTCCCCGATCAGGGTGGAGGTTCCCTTGAGGCATGTGGCAGCCTGGAAGAGGGGCCTATAGTGGTTTGCAGGCTGGCCATGCCCCCCGCAATCCAAGCCAAGGCCCTGGTATCTGAGGATTTATTTATCTTCTACAATTGAAACTCTGTAGCAGGGCCAAGACTTCTGCTCGATCAGGGGCAGCAGCCATTTCTGTTGGGATCTATTTATCTTCTATAATTGAAACTTTGTAGCCTTAAGTGGAGGCCTGGGCTGGCCAGGGCAGGTGGAAAGCTTGGCTTCCTCCATCGCTGGGGGCAACCCTTGCCTCCTGCTCTGTGCAGCTCTGTGGCTGTTGTCATTTTTGTTGGGATTTATTTATCTTCTGTCATTGAAACTTTGTAGCACCAAGTGGAGGCCTGAGCCGGCAAGGGTAGGCGGAAAGCTTGGCTTCCTCCATTGCCAGGGAAACCCAAGCCTCCCTCCTGCTCTCTGTGGCTGCAACCATCTTGGTTGGGTTTATTTGCATATTCACTCCTGATTGGTAGGCATGGCTGGTTCGTGTAGTGGAGGTGCGGTCAATTTGCATATTACTCTTTTATTAGATAGGATAATAAAATGTTTGTTATTAGTGCTCGGGGATCCCCCTAAAGTGCAACAGAGTCTATTGGGCTGGCAGAAAGAAAGCAGGAAGTAGATACTAATGGCAGAAAAAACAAAATGGAATGTCCCCACAGTTATAAAGGTAGAATCATGGAGACAGTGATGAAACAACATAGCAGAGGGAGAGGAAACTGGCTCTCCTGAGACCAGACGAAGTATCAACACAAATGACTTATTTTCACTTCAACAGGTTCTATGCCATTTCCCCAAAAGTAACAGTCCAGTTTGTTGGACCCTGACCTTACTGTCAGTACCTGGCTTTCAGTGAGCAATTTCCCTCCATGGAGCAATCAAAACCAGGAAGGTTGTAGAGGTTGATAAATAAAGTCTCTTCACAAAAAATTCATTTCTAACTTTTTTTCCAGAGACGTACATTTAAAACCAGTTTCCTGGTTAAAAAAAAATACAACCTGAGAACTGAGACTGGTACCATCTGCGTCACCTGCAGCTGCTGGTCCGTCTGCACCCACATCCACCCACAAGGTCACCCAGCCACACACATGGCACCCCTCTCGGAGGCTGGGTGAGCCCAACGACAGTATGTGAGGCCCGCAGGTCCTGGGCCTCCCGCAGCTGCTGGACCTGGCCCATCGAGGGCCTTTGGGCAGAGCCCAGCGGCAGGAGCAACCCATCCTAGTTGGCAAAATATACGTGTTTAAAATGAAATAAAAACAGGTCTAATACCTTTCTCTCCTCTCTTCTTCCTGGTCCGGTCTATATGGTCCTTAAGCTGGATTCTCACTTGCCTCTCATTTGGCTGATCCCTAATGAAAGGATGTTTCAGAAGCTGCTCCGTGGAGGGCCGCTGCGTGTAGTTCTTCACCAGGCACCCCTCTATAAAACTAAAGAATTTCTTTGACCTGTAAAAGAAAGTAAAAAGGTCATCAAATGTCTACCATAAAGAGCAAACCTCCACAAGAGCAGTGGCACATCAGCTGAAAGCAGAGTGGAGCCCCGGACGGAGGCGCTCTGGGAGCGCACAGGCATGGTGTGAGGACAAATGGGAGCTCGGGACAAGGACCAGGAGCAGCGCCCACAGTCCAGGGATTTCATGTTGCTTAGTAATCCCTTAGTCGGGGGCGGGGGGGGGGGGGGTGTTGTTAAAACAAAGGTCGGTAGAGGATGGATGTCTGAAACCTGGAAGACAAGGACAATATAGAAACAAAAGAGAAGGAGCCCAGTAAGTGACCAGAGGCTGGGGCTGTTGAACCTATTAACATGACAGTCCAATCCCAGCCTCCAACTGGATTGTCATTCGCTTTTTGTGCTGATGGCAATAATGGTTTGAAGGGGGCAGTAACTGTCACCAGTATTTCTCAGACCAGCCACTTGGGTTTTGCTGAGAGGAGCCTAGCTCATGCTGACTCTCAGCCGAAGTCATGGCCCAGACCCTCGGCCCTCACACCTCTGAGGCTCGGCCCGGCATCACCTCTTGGGTTAGCCTCCGCTGCCACCCCCACGGGCCCAGCAGGAGCCCTTCCTTAGGGCATCCGCACCGAACAGACTGCGCCATGCCCTGCTCCCCACCGGTGGGGAAGGCACAGGGCTGACACGGGCTCCCAGTTTCCATTTGGCAGCAGGCCCAGCACTGAGGATGGTAGACCACAATAGGTACACAATAAATTTTTGTTGAATGAATGATTATTCAGTTAAAAACGTGTAAATTAGAAAATTAGTTCAATTCTTTCCCATTACTTCATTGCTTTTAAGAATCACTTCTATTGTCCTATATTTCCATTGAAACTTACTAATTTTCTTTTTCAATTCAACAAATATTTATGGATTGACAACTGAACTTATTTATGCTCAGCTCCATGAGAAGAGCACACAGGGAATACAGTGCAGGTGTATGCACGTGTCGTCACAGGGGAGGGGGTGGGTCGGACAGCATTAAGCAGGACCTCTGGTATCCAAGGTGAGTGAGACAAGTCATCGTTCCAGGGAGAAGAGAATGACGTGAACAAAGGTAGGAAACTGAAGAATGACGAATCGTGTCCTAGTACTACTATGAAACATGGAACAGAACCGAAACACAGATTGGGGTCGGCTCAGAGAAGGCCCCCGTCGAGGAGGCTGCTGCTTCATCCTGGGGGTGCGGCAGGGAGGGTCCTCGCTGCCGTGGAACATCTTGTCACAGGTCTCCCTGGGGCTTCACTGAAATACACAACCCTGGCCCCTCCTCGGACCTAGCGAATCAGGAATTCTGAGGTTGGAGCCCTAAAGTAAGATTCCAAAGATTCCGAAGATATACCATGCCCATGAATAAACATCTGGGAATCTAAGGTCTGCAGCAAATGCTTTAAAATCGACCATTACATTTTGCTGGCAAAGAGTTCCTGATCACGTCTCGGAGCCCCTTCTCCCTACACAGAAGAAACTGACAGCAGCCCTGAAGGAGGGGCCTTTACGTCTGCAGCCATTCGTCGCGTTAGAAAACATGGGTAAACCGGAGCAGTGGCTGCACAGGCATCTAATCAAGTGTAGTGGGGAACTTTTGGGCAAGAACTCTCAGGAAGAATTTGTTGTCAGCCCTGCCCCTTTGCATCACTGTATGTTGCACAGAGTAAGAGTCATCAGAGGGCCCTGCTGACAAGCCCTGTAAACTGTGGGGCACCCTGAAGACGAAGCTACACGCTAGTAAATCTGACAGAGGAAAGGAAAGGGAAAAGTGATAGCGCCTAGCACAGCACAAGCCAGATGTGTGTGAGCTGGCCCAGGTTTGCTCCTTGACCTCCACGAGGGGCACTGGTCTCCCTCAACTGGCTACCCACAGAGGTCCAGTTAACATGTCTGAGTACAGGAGACCACTGGGACTAGAGTCTTCACAACTAACTACACAGCCTTAACACCTTTCTATAAACAAGCAACCTCAGTTTTCTAGAGTTAAATGTGGTCCAAGACAGTACACAAAGAATAGAAAGATACTGGCTGCAAACAAAGGGTGGGGAAGGGGTGGGGAAACGTGCTGGGGGAGGGACAGTGAGGGGCAGGAAAGAAACAGGAGCGGAAACACGTGTGCGTGGACACAGCCAGACGGGAAACGGAAGCCACTGGACATCAGAGGAGCAGCCAAGAAGAAAAGAGCAGACAGAACAGCGAAAGACCAAATCCAGAATGACGGACTTAACACCGAGGTCTTCTGCGTACTGAGTTACATCAAGAGCCTAAGAGGACAACACTAATTGGGAAACAGTTCCAGAAAGGAACAAAACCAGGTAGCCGGGTACAAGGGGCAGACAGCCCACAGAAGGCTGAGCAAGAGGGCTCACACTGCAGGCGGGAGCGAGTGGGCAACGTGCTCAGATGACAGCGCGCGCTCCCTTGGCGACACTGAAACGGCACCGCACCCGCATTCCACACCGCAGGTCGCATAGCTCCCAGGAAGGGCACACGGCTCTCCACCAAAACAAGTTTTTCTTGAGCAAATAAATGAGAGCTGCAGGGAGAAGCAGGCAGCAGCCCAACAAGAAAGGTCCTTCCAATGAGCTCTGGGATGAAGAAGGACGCCTGACGTCAATGTTTTGCAACAAGAACAGTAACGGGCACTGTTAAAGCTAACATCCCATTTCACCCAAGGAACTTCAAGTCCATTCAGCTTTGCTTTTTACTGCAAAAATGTTCAGAAATATAGCAAACTTTAGTGTGCTGAAATATTAAAATGAGACATTTTTCTTAAGCGTGTTTCGGTGTTTCATATGGCCACTTGTGACTATCTTGTAATACAAAGAGGATCTATCGAAGAAAATAAAATAGAACAAAAAGATCCATATAGCTGGTATCTGGGGCACTGGCACTTACTCTTGGGAATTAGAATGGCCAGAATTTCGATTTGAAGTAAAACTAAAAAGGAACAATTTTTTTTTTTTTTTTTAAGAAAAGAACAACAACAACAACAACAAAACCATTTGTAGCTTACCATTTTTTTGACTTCAGCCGGGGAGGAGGGTTTCTGGGAATGAGAAACAGTGCTCTCATTGGATGCATGTCACAGAGAGCTGGGGAGAGGAGATGGTCGTGTCAGTATGGCACTTATTTTACTCATTTTTGATCTCTAGGACTCACTCAAACACCAGACGCTCTGCCCGACCTCTGATTGATATGCTTTCTTGTGTCAAGCAGGCCGGACTTCCAGCTATGAGCCCTAGGGCAAACCTGAATTTCCCATTTAAACACAGCAAAATATAAGAAGGACCAGCATAAGAAGAATACACAATTTCAAAAAGACACTGAAAAGTTTTCACGAATCAAAGATAAATATTGACTCAAAGTGTTCAAAGACTCAATACTTAAGTTCCTAAATCATCTACAAGCTGACAATGGAAATACGTTTATTCTTCGGACTGCTGTGGAGATGTCAGACGCTGCGTGTGAAGGCTCACACGCCGGGCCGCAGGGAGCACAGCCAGCCCGACAGAGGCAGCCCGCTCAGGGCACGCTGGTGCCACATGACCCAGCACACGCGTTAGGTAAAAGGGAATTGCTTTAATTCTGTGAGTTATGTTCGCACTCCTACCACCCGCCCAATTAAGGCACGTTAGGCACACAATTCTATGCACAATGGGCAATGGGCACTTTGATGTGTTTATTTACCTTCATGAGAATCTTACACGGCAGTTGGGAAATGGGGGCCAAAAAAAGACAACCCCATTCCCACTGTGAAAGGAACTAAGGCAGGGCCAGGCAACATCAGTCACTCAGGATGGAAACATGAGGGACACACGGTGTTCAAGACAGATGTCCGTTTCTGTACTGCACACTAACTCTTAGCTGTTGGCCATGTTTTTCATTCATTCAACAAAAATGTGCTCAGCAACAACCAGTTACCAGGCAGTTATACATTCTTTGTGTATACTGTTTTATTAGGGAAACCAGCAGAAAATGCTATTTTTTCCTGTTCTCTGCAATTCTATCACATCCCTGATTTAAAAAAAAAAAAAAATCAGTTAAATGAAATTGTCACTGATTTAATCCAAAGGAGAAAATTTCATAGGTAATACCAAAAAATGTTATTCTACAGATAGAAAGTTTGCCTCTATTTGTAAAGTCAAAACACAAGCAATACTTAAGTTCCATGTGTTAGGACCAGTTTCACAGAATAAAGAAAAATCCCTGCCTGTTACCTGAGGTCACTCACCGGAATCTCAGGCCCCATAACCGAGTTCAACTTAAAAAAGGACAGAGGAGCCTAGGAGCTCACCGGGCCCTCCAGAAGGAACAGCGGGTCCCACCGGCTCCTCTCACACCTAAAGCTTCACTGACGCCCCCCGGAATGGCTGCATCCACGAAGCTGATCTTCATGCGACTTTGAAGCTAAGTGTACGTCACAGACAACAGCTGGGCGACAAAGAGCACTACTTACGGGGGGCACCTTCTGCCATCTCGATTGCTGTGATGCCACAGGACCAAAGGTCGCTCTGCAAAACAGAACAGCACGTCACAGCCATATAGATACCAGGTCCCCGGCATAGTAGCCCTGCTGTTCACTCACACAAACAAGACAAATGCATTCTGTGGTGGATAAACTGAAAAACACTCTGGAAACTCAAAACACACAACTGCTTTAAGTGGATAAGATAAAGATAAGATAAAAGCGATTTGTTCATTAGAGCCACTCATCTGCAAGGGAGCAGAGGCGGTGCCTGGGCAAGCACCTTCCCCGCCAACCTCGCCCACCCCCTCGGCCTGTTCTTCGGTCCCGTTGCATTTCTTTATGAGAGTTCGATCGCGTAGATCCCTGGCCCTGACATATGCTTCCTTTTAGGTTCACCTCCCCAACTTCATGAGGGCGCTAAACACGAAGAGCGAGGGCTCGTGGTGCGGGCCTGCCCTGCGGAGGAAACCCTGTGCCACTGCGAGAGTCACCGCCTATGCCCGCCCGTCCCGCCTACTCTAAGGAGTGAGCACTAGGTCCAGGGCTCTGTGCACGGAATGTTTTCTCAGTTTGAGAAGCTGAATGTTAACGTTATTCTCCACGAGGACAAGCATTTTCATCTGTTTCATTCATCTGTGTCCCAGGAGCTGGGACTGGCGTGTGGTAGGCACTCAATAAACAATGGATGACGAATGAATAAAGGTTCACCAGCCAATTTCTCAAAATCCAAATAAGGCTTGTACAGTAATTAATGAAGGATTGCTATCAGGAGCATTCTTTTGTTTATGTGTTATCCTAACATGGGAATCACTAAAATTGCTCAGTATCATGGTTTTCATATAACCTGTAATTACTTAACGTGCAAACATGTATGTTTGGTCACAAGACTAAAAGAAGCCCACACACCCCTCCTCATTCCCATGGAGGTTTCTGTCCTGCAGGGAGCAAGGGACCATCTGCACAGGATGCCTGTGCCCAGTGCGTCAGAGCCAGCCACCTCTCCTCCGAGCCAACCTTGCTAACCCAGGTGATCAGCTGGCTCTAACCATGGGTTTTGTGTTTAAAAATCATTTTTAATTTGCTTATGTATGAAAATATTGGAAAATTTTTGCAAATTTTGAGGTTCTGAATGTATTAAAGAGTGAAAAGTCATAGAACCTACAATCTATTTGAAAATACTTCAGCAAATAAAAAAACAAAATGCATATTCCTCTACACCAGTGGTCAGCAAACGCATTAGTCAACAGAGCCAAATATCAACAGTACGATGACTGAAATTTCTGAGAGCCAAATTTTTTAAACTTAAAACTTTTTCTAATGCCACTTCTTCAAAATAGACTCACCCAGGCCATGGTATTTTGTGGAAGAGCCACACTCAAGTGGCCAAAGAGCCGCATGTGGCTAGCGGCTCTACACCATAGAGCCGCTCATGTGGCTGCTCTACACCATAACTTAAATTTAGTTAACCAGGTATTTATAAACTAGAGGCCCGGTGCAGATCAGGACTGATTGGGGCTGCCCAGGGCGAGTGACCTCCGGAGCGTAGCTATGGGACCACACTGACCACCAGGGGCAGCTCCTGTGTTGAGCATCTGCTCCCCGGTGGTCAGTGTGTGTCATAGTGACCAGTCTTTTGTAACGGGTGCATAGGCTTTTATGTATATAAACACTGTGGAAATGACACGAATGCAATTCTGAATATTATTAACAGGTACATTAACCACTCTGACATGTTAGATAAGGCCAGGGGACTTTTTACAAACTTATTTGGGTTAATATATTCAACCCAAGTCTGAGGGTCAAATATGGTTCTCCGTGAGGCACTGCAGTCATGCAAATACACTCATGACTAATAAAAGGTGGGAGCTCTGCAACAGGATCCTCCCTGTGGCCCAGGTTGCCCTGGAGGCAGTCTGTACTTAGTAAGAAGACTGGTGATGGTGCAGAATGGACACTGCGAAGCAGAATCTAACGCTGTGCTGTCAGAGCCGCACTTGCACAGGGGCTCAGGCACTCTCTCTGAGGGAGCAGGCAGGACCCCGTGAGCCAAGCACGCAGGTGCTTCTTACTCTGTAGTCATAGGTGGCATCTGGGTTCTCGTCGCAGGCGATGACCTCAGGAGCCATCCAGTAGGGGGTGCCTATGAACGTGTTTCTCCTCCCCACAGTCCTGTCCAACTGAGCACTCACTCCAAAATCGACTGGAAGAGGAGAAAGAAAGAAAACGGAAAACACAACTAACCAATAAGAAAACACAAGACCATAAGAACATGGAGGCGGTGTCTTCAGAGTAAACTGAGCAGAACATGTCGTGGACATGCAGCCTCCTCAGGTCACCGCACGACAAGCAGCCTTTCCAGAGGGAGCCAGCAGCCCTCTTCCTGCCCGGGAGCTGCCAGGCGGGTCGCTCCCAGGGCACGGGCTCCACTCCTGCCTGCGGGTCAGCCTGAGGAGCCACCTGGCCAGCTCGTGGGGTGCAGGCTCCTCTGAGGCAGAGACTCGCTGGCCAAGTGTCGGTCAGCAAGTGACCACTAAGGGGTGCACAGGCGGCACCACGGGGTGCGTGGGAACACACGGCTTGTGCAGGCAGGAGTGAGAGCCGTTCCAGTGCCTCCATCTTAGCTGGAGGGATTTTCCCACCAGGCAGACTATTCCTCCACAAAGAGCCAGAATTGCAGGCGCTGTGCAAGCGCAATGACATCTTGTTTTTCAGTACTAGCCATGCTCCTACAACGTCTTACAGGGGACTTAAAGGGAGAAAACAAGGTTAAACTATTTAAATCTGACAGGAGAGTTATATGAAAGCAGGTGTGAGGGAGTTGAGATCCAGGCAAGGGAATTCAGAGACCCAGAGAGCCACCAGAACATAGAGAATCATTAAAACTATGTCTAGGACACCATGGGCTCCAACTGCCCCCCCCCCCCCCCACGTCACTGAGCACATTCAAGGCCCTGTGCCGGTGATGTGTAAGAATATTCTGGCAAATAAATCAATCCTGGTCACTGTACCCCCAGAACTTACATTCTCATAAAGGAGTGAGAAATATAAGTAAACAAACAGCTTTATAATTATAAATTGTGATCATTATTATGGAGGAAATAAGCAGCGGGACCCAACACAGATCAGAGGATCAGGGAAGACCAATGGGATGAAGAAAACAATGCAGCTTCGACCTAGGGAACAACATGGGCCAGCGCCCTGAGGCAGGTCCCCAGGAAGTCAAGTCAGTCACTGAGGAGCAGAGAGTGGGGCCTCACAAAAGGCGGCTAGGAGGAGCAGGGCCACGGCTGTTTAAGAGCCATGAAGGAAATGCGGCTTTCATTCAAAGTAAAAGAGAAAGTTATTAGTGACCTTGAAGCAGGAAAATGACATGGTCTGATTCAGACTGTCTAGTTGACAGAGAAGGGGGCGGGGCGGGAGCACGAGGGAAGGGAGGAGCCAGGCTAAGCAATGACCTGTTACAGGGCAAACAGAGAGTGTGGGCAAACAGAGAGTGTGGGCACAGGCTCGATGTTGGCTAAGTGCAAACAGGCAGGGGGCGCTGCTGGCTGCGGCCCTGTCACATACCGAGCTTCACCTCTGCGTTCTCAGTCAGCAGCACATTCTGGCCCTTGATGTCCCGGTGAATCACATGATGGATGTGAAGATGCGCCAGGCCCTGAGTGGGAAGACAGACTGAGCTTTAGTGGCTATCTCTGTAAGTCTGTCCCTAAGACACACCCTTCCTGGGAAGGGAGTGTGCGGCCACAGGCTTTGTAGACGATAGCTAGAACACACATTCAATCTGGGGCGCTCCCCAGCCTCCGCTCCAGTGCCAGGTCTCTGTGGGTAGCGTCACCATGTTCCACTCCCCAAGACACACTGTGGATGACTGTCGGTGCTATAGTCTGTGATACTTGTGCACCAGGCGATGCCTTTCCCATGCTGTGCACCCGTCTTTCAGGGGATGACCCCAAGGTATGTTTGAACTAGACACATCCCAGAGGAAAGCGAAGGTGAGCCGGGTCCCCCAGCACACAGCCGTCATCCCACCTCTGCCCCAAATGCAAAATAATCCATCCATCAAAGAGTACTTATTTCCCAGAGAGAGGCCTGCTGGCACGCGGTGCTTTTTGATGACCTTGTATCTGGCAGGAAGCCCAAGAGCAGTCTCTTCTGAGTGGGGGAGCAAGAACACAACTACATTTTGCATCCAAATATGGTCTGAAAGATACACACGCCCATCCTCTCAACTCCTTTACTTGCTCCATCTTTAGCTAGAGAAGTGAAATCGAGAGCCCGCCTCCTGCTGGCACAGCAGCCTACTCCCCGGGAAAGGCCTGGTCCTGAGGGCAGACCGAAGAGAAGGGTTAGACTTTGCCATTCCACTGTTTGTGGTTTTACTGTTACCGTTACTTGGAAGGCTCTGAAGTAAGTGAGACAGCTGCTCTACAACACTCGTTTCTCAAGCACAGGGCTCCCTGCGGCCTCCACCAGCCACGTGTGCAGCCATGGGAGGGTGCAGGGTGAGCCGTGGTGCTGGTGGGGGTAAAGGCACTAACACAGGAGCCACCACAGGACCAGTCAGAAAGACAGCCTCCTCTCCGCGTGAAGTAACTGTGACAGCAAAGGAAGAAGCAAAAAATGCGCAGCTTCCCTTCTTTCCTATCTCCTACTTATCATTTCCGCTCATCATTTATTCTATAATTTGTACAGCCCCTTCTTACACTTCCATAGCATCATCTTAGCAACAAACACAAATACCCAAGTGTCCTCATACAAACAAGGCTTGGGTATTCTTATTCACGAGCAAAACACACAGGAGCGTCTCCTGTGCTGTGCACAGCCAAGGCTGGCCACGGCACAAACGCTGTCACCAGTGCCACCTCGCGCCAGGACGGCTCTGAACACTGAACACGTGTTTCCTGTAAGGTTGTGCCTGGGAGGGACGGAACATGTGTGTTTTGGGGATCCCATGTCAAAAACCAAGCTGCAACGATTCTTTCTTAGCAGAGACGGGTGACAAATCCAAATACACACAAGTAAACATTCTAGACCAAATGAATCAATGTTTCAAAGCTGGGAAGCAGTCTCCCCTTCACTATCTCATCGGTGGTCAGAGAGTAAGGAGCAGTCGAAGGCTAGCCTTCAGTTTCAGCATTGGCTGTGAAAGGCTCTGAGTGCCCAGCTACAGTAAAAACCCGCTCCCACCTAAATGCATGGAACTCCCATGTAGACTGAATGTGAAGTGGCTGGAATGCTGGTCAACCTCCTGGTCCCAAGAGGTCCAGTGGGACAGCCAGGAGCTTTCTACACGCTCAGGACACCCTTCTGAGGGACCTCAATGCAGCAGTGTCCACATCAACTTCCCCTGAGGAGTGAGAGCAGGTCCCAGCCCTCTGCGTGTTCTCCAGGGCTTCTCCGGGCCACTGAGCCCCAAGCCTCTGCTGGGCACAGCCTTCCTTTCCCATGAGAGCTCACCCTACCAGTCGACTGCCCTCTCCTTACCAGAACGACTCCTAGCAATTCCTTCATGATAAATGCACGCCCACTTCCATGCCTGCTTCTGGATCTCAGAGGCTGGTGCGTCTAAGTTCGCTCAGACTTGTCACCGGAAAGACAGAAGCCGCGTGCTCACTGGGGAACACACCAGGCTGCTTGCACATGCTGCCGAGACATGCTTAGTGCACACACCCGGTAACAACGTATGCCTGTTCACAGAAAAGCATGCAACTGCCCCAGCTGGTGTGGCTCAGTGGAGAGAGCATCAGTCTGCAGCCTCAAGGGTCCTAAGTTCGATTCTGATCAAGGGCACATACCCAGGTTTTGGGCTCAATCCCTAGTAAGGAGCATGCAGGAGGCAGCCAACCAATGATTCTCTCTCATCATTGATGTTTCTCTCTCTCTCTCTCTCTCTCTCTCTCTCTCTCTCTCTCTCTCTCCTCCCCCCCCTCCCCCTTCTCCCTTGGCCTCTGAAATTAATTTAAAAAAAAAATTTGTTCCAGCTTTGACTTTGTAAGCTCTTTGGAAAAGACAGAAAGCATGAAACTGTGATGAAATGTGTCTAAAACACATTCACTTGATGCGTCAGACATTTACAGGGAAACCTAGCTCTCTGCTTGAGAAATCCTACACTGGAATTACATGTAGGAAAACATGTGTGCTTCTAACTGCGTAAGAACAACTAACATTAAATGAGCATTAGCTGTATATGTACACGTTACGTCAAATGACATTGAGTTCTCATGGTGAAGGCACCCCTGTACAGGCCAGTGCCTGTGTCTCACAGGGGACAAAGGCAGTCCTGGAAGCCAGTGTGCTGCCCGGGGCGCGTCGGGTGAGCAGCAGGGCGGGGCTCACAGCCAAGGCTGAAGGACCCCAGCAGCCGCAGCCTTGGCCAGTTTCAGCATTGGCTGTGAATTTAACCCCCCAGCCTGCCCACCAGGCTGTTTTCCTTACAGCTGACTGCACACCCGTGCACGCCCGCGCTCCATCCCAGCGGGCAGGCGCACTGCCTGCCCCCCACACCCTGCTCCCGTGGTAGCTTTAGACAGAACCCTGATGCTTTAATAATACAATCCTAAAAGTGACTATAAATAGATGGTTCTCCCACTTCATCCACACAACTGGTTTTCTTAAGGGAATTCCCTATTGTCCAGGGCTGTGTAAAATCTATATAGATAAAAGCCTAAACCAGTGGTTGGCAAACTGCGGCTCACGAGCCACATGTGGCTCTTTGGCCCCCTGAGTGTGGCTCTTCCACAAAATACCACGGCCTGGGCGAGTCTATTTCAAAAAAGTGGCGTTAGAAGTTGTTTAAAAAATTTAGCTCTCAAAAGAAATTTCAATCATTGTACTGTTGATATTTGGCTCTGCTGACTAAATGAGTTTGCCGACCACTGGCCTAAGCTGGAAGCTATGACATGCCCTAACCACTAGGGAGCAGATGCTCAACACAGGATAGGAAAGCACAGGCATGGAAACATGGAAGAGACTGATGAAACTCAGTGGGAAGGAGGGATTTGTGCCCCAGTGGGGTCCCTCGGCTGAGGCCAGCTCTCCGACATCCCCTGAGGGGTCCCGGATTGAGGATTGCGAGAGGGCGCAGGCCAGGCCAAGGGACCCCACCGGGGCATAAATAGTGCACTGGGCTTTTAGTATATAAATAAAAAGGAATTAAAACCTATCCCTATGAATTCCACTTGGCATTTTTTAAACCTACACAGTCTTCTATGAAACTTCAACAGAAAAATGGGGGTTAAATTCACCTACAAATGAAAAATAAAGTAACACTTTTTTTTGTATTAACAAGAGAAGCCTAACAATTGGATTCCATTCACTCAGCAGAACATGGTGGTCAATAAAATAAAACCAAGTCATTCATGGTGCAATCCGGGGCTGCGGCCAGGGCCGCTCTGTCCCCCGGCGTACTCAGAAGCTGCCATAACAGTAGCGGAAACGTCCTCCACGACTGTTAAGAAGCCTCTAGTTGGCTGTGGGCAGCAGTAACACTGGACCTCTCTCTCCTGCATGGCCCAGCAGCTGGCCGGCCCGCAGCTCAGCATGGGCTCTCAGAGAAAAGCAGGCCGCTTTCTCTCCCTCCACTCTGGCTGGCCTCCTCAACCCCGGAGGTGAACCCGGGGAGACACAGAAAAAGTGATTTCCTGTTTCACTCTACTTTCTTTAGATACTTGCCAGAATACTTTGATTCTTTAAATCAAAACCATGATGTAGCTTAAACTATCAAAGCCAGCTAGCAATACAGAGCCCTTGGCTGTCAAGACAAGAATGATCTGTACAGTTATAACGCAAGGAATAGTTGGGGCAAGAAAAGTGAAAATGGGAATGCGAGATGCCGGCGGGCACCAGAGCCACGCCTGTCCTTACCCTCAGGATCTCTCTGGAGATGTACGCGATCCAGTCCTCCTTGAGCGTGTTCCCCTTGGTGTTCTTCACCAGGTCTGTGATGGAGCCCGCCCCACAGAACTCCATCACCAGCTGCGGGCGGAAACACACTGCGACTCACATGCCTGGGGCAGGCAGCGGCACGGGTACCCGCACACCCAGAGGTCTGGCCTCCGTTTGCCCTTCCTGAAGATCCAGGCACATGTTCATTTTGGAGACATTCAAATTATTGAGAGCATGTCACCATCCAATTGTTAACTGTGTACATTTGGTGCAAGCGACTGAGGCTTCTGCTTCGCCAGGCCCCCGCGCACGGGTGCTGACGTGGCCTTTCTTTTCCCAGCACACGGGAACAGGACCATTTTGGTCTTAATTAATGCCCAATTCTCTGAAACCTGGTTCAAATACGCCCAAACGTTGTGTTTAGAACCAAAGAGAAATGCTATTTTTAATTAACACATAGTTTTGAAAACGATATTATATACTGTATCTAAATGTTTGAACAACATAAACATAAGTATATTTTTAAAGTACCTATAAAATCAAATCAATTGAACTAAAATTTTAACTATTTCCCTAGCATTTTCTTAATTTTGCAAATTTTCTACAATGGCTTTTTTAAAACGTAGGAAAAGGATCAATTTTTATTCCTGTTATCTACGTCCAGAGCCTTTGGCATAACCAATGTGATGACCATATTTCTTATAGTATCTATCCCATCATCTTAAATATACATATGTTTAAGAAGAGAGAAGTTTGAAGGTGTCAACCCCAGAAATTTCCCTAGAATTTATTGTTTTTAATTAACTATTACTACCAATACTATTAAAAATTACTAACATGTTTGTTTTCTTGTGGTTTGTCTCTCACTTCCAGGTAATAAAGATGCATTCAGTACTGCTTCATTATTAACCCTTTGTACACATAAGCTTCTATAGCCACAGGATGGTTTCCATTTTGGTTGCGTAGCAGTTAACTGGTTAATTTTCATAATTAAAGTTTTTATTTTTTTCTTTTATTTTCAAGATCCTAATTTCCTCGCTATTTAATTACACTGTTTTTAAAACATGTCACTTTATTTCTGAAATTTATCTCTTTTCCAGGCAAAGTAAAATCAACATCAAAATAAACATCAGTATAGTGTCCACCAAGAAAGGTCCCAAACACCAGCCCCTTCCTCTGCTTTCTCCCCTCTGGATGGTCCCTACTGCCTCCACACAGCCCCTACCAGACACCCCCGAAGGACCCAGTGCCTACCCAGAGCTGGTCGTCGTGTCCAGGGGGGCTCTTTTTAATGAAAGCACCATAATATGTGGCGATATTTCTATGATGAGAGTATTTCTTCAGCATGTTTATCTCCAGTTTGATTTCTTCCTCTTCATCCTTAAGAAAAAATCAAAACAGAATGTGTGGCTTCTGATAATGTGCATGACTTTACTTCCCGCCTCACGGACAATGACAGAAGTTTCCAGTCCATTCGCTCTACCTCCATGTCGAGAATTGGGGACTTGCCCTGACCGTAATATCGAACCTGAGATCCTTCAGTCTGGGCCAACGCTCTAGCCACTGAGCCAGACCAGCAAGGGAAAGAAACTATCTTTTAAAGAGAAACTTCCAGTTGTACACCACTGCATTAGAAACCAAACAAATAACAAACATGGAATCATCTTAGAAAAGCAATTCTCAAATGGTGGTTTCAGACTGGCCCCCGCATGAGAATATCACAGATATTCTATAGGCATAGCAGTCACATGACTCACGAGGTAATGACTGCAAATAAGAGCAGAGTCCCGTGGCCATGACAATCACTGTGACAGCCCGTGCCCTGACTCCTTCGAGCCCTGTACAGAGAAAACCACACCAAATGCATACATTTTACCAGTGATTTCAACAGGGCCATGTTAAAAGTGACAATAAAAAATGTGATACTGAATAACTAGAATGCTACCTTAATTCTAAACAGAACCAGTGTTCAGCCTGGCTAGGGTTATAGAACAGGCCTCTTCAAAGGAACTTGTACTAAAACATCAGCTTTCGGTACAGGGCCAGGCCGGAGTGGAACTAGAAGCCCACTCCATCCACAGCGCAGTTCTGGGCTCTGTCCGCACCCCCTCACGCAGGGGACACAGTGGGCTGCCGCCACAGTGTGGGCACAGAGCGCACAAAGCTGCTCTCCTTTCTGTCAGCACGAGGCCCCCAGGCCATGTGGGCTCCTGAGCAGCCCAGGGTGTCCCTAACGAGGCTGGTTGAGAGGAAGGATTCCTAACAGCAGTCTGCACAGGACGAATGCCCTAAACGTGCTCCTGTTGGGAGGCAGGCATTACTCTAGGACAGGTCACCACGAAACACAACTGGGCCCAAAAGCCAACCTCCCACTTTCCTTACACAGGACTAGGTCATTAGAAAGTGAACTGGAAATTTTTTTTTCTCTTTATACTAATCAGTAATCCTACAAGGATCTGGGGTATAAAGACAAAAAGAACAACGCTGAGTTAGGAGAGAAAAAAGGAAAACACTGATCATAATTTTGTTTGTGGTAAGAGCAGGCAATCGCTTCTGAAGTTCTGAGCAACTACATGCGCTGTGCAGACTCAGTTCTCCAGTACTGAGCTCCGCCCCCCACCCCCAATGGCAGATACCCCAGGGCCTCCAGTGTCCCCTAGGACAGAGAGCAAACGCTGCTTCTTTGCTCCCAGGCAGTGCATCTGAGAACAACAGAGGATGAGGGACTCCGAGGACAGGATCCAATCACGTTAAAATTCGTACACATTTAAAACTCCTTGCAGGCCTAAATCCCGTGCTGCCCACCAGTGTGAAAACAAGATGTGCACACTGGCAAACACGTGGGCACGCAGGCACAGGGCCGCCTGCAGCCTGGAAGCTAAGGTGCTGGCAGACACTATGTAATGAGTCCATGCTCTCACTGCTATGATTAGAGTATTGACTATTACACGTCTGACCAGATAAAAAGGCGTGTAGTACCTCACTATCACCCAGTAACGAGCGCCCACCTTGGAGAGAAAGTGTCCGAAGGCAGGACCTGGCATCCATCAACTTTGAGCCGGTGACAGCTGAAATCCTAGTTAGGGCTGATGGTACTAACACGGGATTTTGTGTTGTCTTTAGATACAATAATAATGAATCAAGCTCTGAGTTCACACCTTTAACCATTCATTAAGAACAAGCTTGGTGGTCTCAACCCAACATTTAAATACACACCCAACCACCAGCTGCCTCCGAAGACACAACAGAGAACAGATGAGAACTGGGATTTTAAACAACAAACCCCACATGAAAGGAGAGAGGAACTGGCAGACAGACAGAAAGTTGTATGCACCCCTGTGGGGAGGCTGTCCAAATGCCCACTCTCCATTCCCCTCCCTGGGAGGCCACAACCAGACACACAGGCAGGAAGAAACGCTGGAGGAGTTTAGGGTAACTGCGAGAGGTGAGAGGACATTCCGGAAAGAAAGGTAAGGCCCCGCTGGTTATCTCCAGAGACCAGCAGCTGCTGGCCCCACACAGGGCTTCAATGCAGCTGATGCAATTAGCGTTTTGGACTCCAACCAGCGCAAGTCAAGCCTCCTAGAAAAGGCCTTTGTCCCAGGCTGGGCAGGAGTTCTCTGTTGCCTCCCCTGGCTGCCCGAGATGGGGGCGGGGAGACCACAGAACACTGGTAATGTTTAAAAGCAACTCTGGTTTGAGTATGAACCACGTGACAGGGCTGCCCACGATGCCATCTGAGCACTTCCCTCACCCCCACCATCTGAGCCATAGGAGTGCATATTAGTAATTGTTTTCAAAGGACTCCTTAAAATGTTGATTTAAACTGCTGCTACCTACGTTCCCTCTCCTTCCAAATGGCAGTAACTATGTGAAGAGACAGGCAGACTGCACATCCGCTAACAAGGAGTCGGACGCCAGCCATGTTCTGAGCTGGCCTTCCTCCCAGCAGGCCTCACCAGAACTCATTACCCGTCAGCAGGTGAACAGGAGGCCCTCCCTGCCACCCAGCTGGCTGGTGATGAATGAGAGGTACAAGCATCTTTGCAGATTTCACCACCGAATGTGTAAGTGAATATACACTAGAGTGGAACTAATTTATACGTTTGAGTGACTGTGAACAGGGAAACAAATGAGACCATTTCTTTGCTTGGCAATCCCAGCTAGAGCTGAGATTATTATCATTACTCCACACTGAATTAGCCAAAATTAAATTTTTTGATCCAAGCAGACATGTTATACCACTTAAATTCCCTGACAATTCAACCCAAGATGAACAGAACTATGCAGAAAAGATTTTAGAACAAAGTTCAGGTTACCTGGTCAAAGGAGGGGAAGTTCTTTAAAATTAATCAGCCCAGTCTCCTAAGAGCATCAGATTCAGAATAAAAACCCAAAAGAAAAATTACAAAATCAACATAAGTGAAAATCAGTTACGACATCTTGCTCAAGAAAAAACACTACTTTGAACCCATTTTAGACAAAATGACACGCTCTCCAGTTTTGCTGCTGAATCAATGAACTCCTGGGAGCCAAAGCCCTCGCTCGGCTCAGAACTGCGCTCCGTTAAGCGATGCCTGCTGTAGACGGCACTTCCGCATGGGTCTGGGGCGAGTTCCATCAGAAACTGTCTGGGAAGGGCTCCCCATCCTAAACCACGGGGAGCAGTAGGAGCCATGGGAAGAGGTAAGAATCCAGAGGAGCAGAGCCAGCGTGTGGATGACTCGGAGGCTCCAGACTTCAGTGGAGGAAGTGCCTGCAGATATGGAAACAGCACGGCCCAGTCAGCAGGGAGCCCGCAGACCTGAGTCACTGCAGCCTCATGGCTCGTGGGGGACTTCACCAGATGAGGAGCTGCTTCTTATGATGAGCAGAGAAAGCGATTTCTTTTTTTAATATATGTAATTGATTTTTTTTACAGAGGAAGGGAGAGGGATAGAACGTCAGAAACATCGATGAGAAACATTGATCAGCTGCCTCCTGCACACCCCCTACTAGGGATCAAGCCCATAAACCCAGGGCTGTGCCCTGATTAGGAATCCCAGCCGTGGCCTTCCAGTGCTTGGTGAGGTGCTCAGCCAGCCAGCCATACCAGCCAGCACGACACACTGGGTTTTTAAGACACAATGCTACGCACACTTAATAGATGACAGTACAACGTAATCATAACTTTTATCTGCAGCAGGAGCCAAAACATACCTGCGACTTGCTTTACTATGACAATCACTCACTCCGGCGATTCCAAGGTTTGCCTGTCCTGCTACGGGGGACCCTAAAGTGTGGTCACCAAGAGTAGGACCTGAGGCCTAGACCCTGGCTGAAATGGGAAACAAACCTTCCAGGTAAAACCCAGTGTGACCAAAATTAAATCCTCCACTAAAACACCTGACTACTAATTAAAGGAAACCAGAATATGTCAACCCAAAACATGCTTCTCTGACATATGGATATTTTTAACTAGAAGCGCCTGGAAAACAGCAGGTGCAGGCACTCTGGCCTCCCTTTGAAAGCAAGAGATAAAACTCCCACTTTAAAGATGTCCGCCCTTTACCGATGAGAAAAATTTATTACCAGAGACAGGGAGTTGAGGACAAGAGAATCTGTACAAGCACACCTTGCTAGATCTGTACAGGTACACTTGTTAAATCTGTACAAGCACACCTTATTAAAGCAACTCTTGCCCAGGGGGTCACGGTTCAATTCCCCATCAGGGTACATGCCCTGGTTGCGAGCTCGATCCCCAGTATGGGGTGTGCAGGAGGCAGCCAATCAATGATTCTCTCTCATCATTGATGTTTCTATCTCTCCTCCCTTCCTCTCTGAAATCAATAAAAATATTAAAAAATAAATAACTCTTACCTTCCTTTAGTCTCCCCATATAGTTTACTTTCCCACAACTGCCTCTCCTTGTTCAACCAAGTATAAAAGCATTTAGGTTGTACTGCTTTGAGTTGGAAACTTACACACTTAAGTCTTTTCTGGAGCAAAGCAGACGGATGGTAAACGGGGCCCAGGATCGCCCCCTATGCTGTCTTACCTTCCGGACCTGCCAGAGGATACCTTAAAGAGACTTAAACAATCAATGTCCGGTCAGGGCACAGGCCCAGGTTGCAGGATCACTCCCAATGGGGGCGTGCAGGAGGCAACCAATCCATGATTCTCTCTCATCACTGATGTTTCTATCTCTCCTCCTCTCCCTTCCTCTCTGAAATCAATAAAAGCTTTTTAAAAAGAGAGACTCAAACAACTAAAATTAGACAAAACATATAAAATAGTCTAATACACAGACCATCAGGCAATGAAGGACAGTGACCCCTGAGAGACAGGAAATTCGAGGAAAGCCTACAGCTGCCTGGCTCGCTGCCCTGGGAGGGCTCCGGACTGCAGCACGGGGACGGGGACCCAGCAGAACCCAGAGGATCTGAGCCGAAGAGCCAGAGCCGAGAGGCTGCAGCCAGAGTTTGCAAGACAGGACCCGAAAGAGACAGCTGCACGGAGCTGAGGGAGCTCGGGGATGCCCTGGAGTCCCCGGTGGAGCCATGCTCAGACATCCTCTTAGGAAGCTCTCTTGAGGTCAGGGAGAAAGCCCCAAGAGGATTGGGGGCAGGGGTGTGCCCAGGGCTCACAAGGACAAGTAGCAGTGCCTGCTAACACTGACCAGAGGAAAAACGCATCCTTCTCAGGAAGCTGGGAGCAGTGAGAGGCTCTGCTCAGCTGTGGGGAAGGTCAGGCCTCCTCTGTGCTGGTCTGATCCAGCCAAGAAACCTTCACAACAGTCAAATGGTTCCAAGTAAGTAACTGCATCCCAGAGCGAGCTCAGACTATAGGACGCAATTACGGAGGCGGGGAGGTGCGTCTAGCATCCACATTAAAAACTACCAGGCATGCAAAGCAGCATGGGCGTCGAGGGTGTCAACCGCCAGAGAGAAATGTGAGACTCACTTTGTTACATATGTTCTGTTAAATCAGTGCATTTAGAAAGCAACAACTTGGATTTACAGATGTTTCAACTCCTCAAACAGGTGGAAGAGTAAACCCTACACATCATACAGCTCATGTTCCCACTTTTACACAACTAAAAGCATATAATCTTAAGTTTTAAAAAATCCAAACCCCACATAGGGGAAAAAAAAAAAAAAACAGAACAAAATTAATGTGTGCAATCAGCTGCTTTTGATAAGATTAAAATAATGTTTGTTTGATCTCAATTACTATATGCAAGTTATTAGTTTATGCCTGGACCAAAAGTATAAAAATCGCTGCCTGGGCGAGGTGGTTCAGCATCACGCTGCACACACACAAAAAAGCTGCAGGTTTTATCCCCAGTTGGGGTGGGACATGAAGAGGAAGCAACTGATTAATGTTTCTCCCCCCCCCCCCCAAAAAAAAACGGGTGGAAACATTTCCTCGAATGAGAATTTTTTAAAAGGGATGAAAATTGCCAAAATGACCCAAGTAACTGTTCTATAGACTGTACTTGGAAAAGAGCCAGGGGAGGTTCAAGGGCGGTGGTGGGGATGGCGTTTCCAGAGCACAGGGATTCTCCAGTTCTTGAGCGAACTAGCAGCCAAGCAGACATTTTGGATGTGTCAGTTTTACTTAATCCTTCCATCCCTCTTCCTGCCTCTCTCCTTCCCTTCATAAGCTGCTCTCATTTCTGCTTATATTATCTGGTATGTTTCAAGATACAACACAGTAGATGAGGGAAAAAAGGAAAAAGAAGAAATCAAACAATGATCACTCAGAGAAAAGTAATAATCTTCCCTTGGTTAGTGATCTTTTAAATGTGGTGTTAAACCAAAACCAATAGGACCTCTGACCTAATTAGAACTTTGCTCCAATACCAGTTAAGGCAACAGGAAATAAGCCTTTGTTTAAATGTGTGTACAGTGCCATTTTGTTGCAAATTATTAACCTTGCTGTAGATCATCTCATGTCTTAGTTGTGAGGCAGCAGTTTCCATTCACACACGACAGTTGCGCTAACATGTGTGGCCTGGAGGAGCCTGGCCGAGCCTGGAGGAAGCAGGCTGAAGCCTCTGCAGGGGAAGCAGGCGACAATGCCGAGAGGAGTGACCAGTTCCAAGACAATACAATTCCCGACATTCTCCACCGAGAGTGCAGCAGCAGCATCCGGGCAAGACGCTCGCCCCGCAATACCGCGCCCACTCCCACAGGGAAGTGGGACTCAGCACCCGAGACCACTCCCACGCTGTCATGCTTCGTCACCTCTGTGATGCCAGCCACGCGGTGCAAAGGAAAGCTAGACTTACCTTTTGCTTTATAAACTGAGCATTTGAGACAATTCCAAACACAAAGCATTCCTGAAGCAGCCCGAGAGCTCAGACCTGGCGAACTCGGTGACATTGTCACTGGCTCACTGCCCCTTCGCAGAGGTAGGTGGGCGGGTGATCCACAGCACACTCTGCAGGCTTTAGACTCACTGCTGGGACACAATAAGGGCCAAGCAAGGCTGCCAGTGCACAGTTAAACCAACAGCCAGCCACAGAAATGGCCCACAGCTGCCTGCTGTCGCCAGTACCGGTCCACCGCCAGAGATGAGCAGTGTGCTGAGCTACACAGGGCACGGAGACACACTGCAGGGCTCCAAGAGAGAAAATGTGAAAAGATGCCCCAAACCCAGACACCAGAAGACTGGAGGAACCGATGACCAGGGTTTTGATACCAGATTCAGTCAGAAGCACGCTGGCTCCCGCGGAGACTGGTCACCTTCTCAATTCCCAAGCTGGCAGGGGCGGGACCCCGTCAGGGCACAAATAAACTCGGCTCTCGACATGGCAGCACTGTCACCCCGAGACGTGTTCTGAACACAATGCCTACGACTGCCAGTGCTAAGAGATACATGTAGTTGGTCAGAAGATGATCTTCCTGACCAATGTGACATCAAAATATGAATTAACTGCACGCAGGAACAAAGTGAAATCTTTGATCTTAGAGCATAAAGCAGTAACGGGAGTATACCATTTAAACAGGCCAACAAGAGCAAGGTTTCGACAAACTTTGAAGACGCAAGCCCACACCCACTCCAACAAGCAGCAAGGAGCTCTGCAGCAGCAACTGAACGCAAAGGGCCAGCTTCTCTTTCACTCAGACCATCAGAAGGACAAGATCTGAGCAAGCTTTTTGTTAGTCATCACTTTACATGAACTTTACAGTGGCTTGCTAGTTCCACAAAACTGTCCGAAGTCATTTTGGCTTAAAAAAACTCATTAAGGATTATGTTCAGCAACCCACTTTTCTTCCTCCTGACATCTGCAGGTGTGCATGCACTAGGAGGGAAAGCTGCACACGCCACACTGTGTGCATGCACTGGGAGGAAGAGCTGCATGCGGCCACACTGTGCGTGCACTGGGAGGGAGAGATGCAAGCAGCCTCACTGGAGAGGACCTGGCAAGGCAGCCTTGGACTGGACACACCCGTTCTGTAGGGCAACAAACGGGACACTCCTTGAAGAACAACTCGGCCCCTGCTATATCTGAAGACAATAAAAGCAAAACACAGGGTGAGTTTGTGGGGCGCCTCCTGAGTCAGCCTGGCCACCACAAAATAACTGTTCTAAAACTGAACCCTTTAATAAAAAAAGGAACCACAAACTACCACAGGCTACCTCCAAGGTATGAAGGGCTGATTTCTGCCCGGAGAGGAATAAAAAGGAACAAAGGAAAGTAAATCACCACCACCATGAACACCATAGAGGGTCGCTGCCTCCAATGGAATCTCTGCTCCACAAGAACGCAGATTCATACACACCAAAACGCAAACCAGTCAGTTATATGTTCAAATACAGCACTTCCCCGGTGAAGAGCCTGAAAGGCCACTCTCCACTCAAGCCCACAAGCACAAAGGACACTCCCGTGCTGGAGATGGCCAATTCCTCCAGGCCACCCAGCAGCCCAACCACCAACTCCACCTGCTGTGACCCAACATGAGGTGCGGCAGTGCTGGCACCTTTCTGTGCAGCCTTTTAAGAAGAGCCACACCCTTGGGTATGCCTATCCACTGGTGCAAATGCATCCAACCCGCCCACTTCTTAACATGAGTGGGCACTGGGAAGAGAGCAAGCAGGGACAGGGCGCAGGCAAGGACAGGGTGCAGACAGGGACAGGGCATGGACAGGGCCGCTAGTGATAGTCAGGAAAGGACACCAGCTGCTCCCCAGGGGCCAGGGACAGCAGCCTCAGCGAGATCCAGCCTAGAGGAGCCACCCGATGCAGCATGAAGCAGGACATTCCAGGCCAGGAAACCTCCCTGGGCATTCTCAGAGCCCAGACTAAGAACGGTGTCAACAAAACAAAACAAATCTGTGAGAGAAATCCAAAAAACCCTTTCCTGCCAGGCTCAGTGTAAATGAGGACCCTCTCGTCTGACTCCATCAATGACGCCCAATAACAGAGCAGGGTCTGCACTCCCAGTACATTCAGTAGATGGTCTCCTCTTGCCCTGAGGTGTGGGCTGAAGGGGGCAAAGGAGCTCCTGTCTACAAAATTGGATAGGTAGCTGGACTGGCCTCTCTGACTAAGCTAAGGCACAGAATGGGGGAACTAAGTTTAAATGTAAGGTTCCTAAGGCTCACAATCCTTACAAGGAAAGCCTCAGAAGAAAGGAAGAGAAATGCCTGTGGAGTTAAGGGTCCAGAGTAAATAAACAGTTAATTTGGTACTTGCTATTTGGAGCAAAGATCCCCTCAGTGGTTGATTTTAACTGAGAACAATGACATCCTTAATGACTTGGGGGGAAAGTCATAAAATCCTATCTAATAAAAGAGTAATAAGCAAATTGACTGTCATTCCAACACAAGACGGCTGCTCCTATGTAGTCAAAAGATAGCCACCACAAGATGGCCAGCAAGGAAGGGCAGTTGGGGGAGATCAAGTTTGCAGAGGAGGGCAGTTAGGGGTGACCAGGCCAGCAGGGAGAGCCATGCAGGCAAGTGGAGGGGCGGGGAGGGGGGCGCACACACACAGGAGATGGATCCGAGCAGAGCAGCCAGACAGGCGCCCCCTCTGCAGCTCCAGGTTCACCCCTATCTCAAGCCTCCTCCTCCTCTTCTGAACAAACAGCTGGTTACTCCCCAAGTAAACTGTGTGGTTCTTCTTTCTAAACAACTGAAGAACAAATAACCAGGGACCCTCAGGGCCAGCCTCAGGGGGACTCAGCACCTCCAGGCACCCTGGAAAGATAGTCAGTGGTCTCCAGAAGGGGGTGTCACCCAGGACTCAAGGGAAGGTGATTCATCCTCAGGAAATACCACAAAACATGTTCCACAACCTAAGTTACCAGTTACTGCTGTTCTCTCGGTTATGACAAAATGTCACACCAAACACTTTGTTGTTTTATAAGTATCCTTGTCTTCAGAAAGGAGAATGCGCAGACCCTGCAGGAGTTCCCACCTGAAGATGTGTGAGGGTTGGGGGGCCCAAGGACACAAGGTTGCTTGGAATTTCATTTGTTTGGTTCCATCTTCCTATCTTTATTTCTTTACTAGAGGCCTGGTGCATGAATTCATGCACGGGTGGGGTCCCTCTGGGTGGCCTCAAGGGATTGAGCCAAAACCCGCAGTCCAATGCTGCCTGCAGCTCCCCCTGCTGCTCCGCTCATCCCGCCCCACTGTGCCTGCCCAGGCTCACACCTGATCAGTCCAGATCAGGAGGCTCACGCTGACACAGCAGCGCTCGCCAGCCACGAGCCCTGCTACTGCCGCCCTGCCAGGGGAGTGGGCTAAAACCGGCTCTCTGACATCCCCAAAGGTGTCCTGGGTTGTGAGAGGGCATAGGCCAGGCTAAGAGACTCCACTGGTGCACAATCGAGCCAGGGAGGGACCGAGCGAGGACTCCAGGGTGTGTCTGGCCCATCTCGTTCAGTCCTGATCAGCCAGACCCCAGCAGCAAGCTAACCTACCAGTCAAAGCATCTGCCCCCCTAGTGGCCAGCGCATGTCATAGCTACTGGTCAACCAGTTGCATGAAATAGCAGTGGTTGAGCACTTTAGCATATAATTAGCATATTACGCTTCGGTTGTTTGTTTCTGCCGTTTGGTCTATTTGCATATTACCCTTTTATTATATAGGACTTCACCCCAAACTCCCACGCCTTAGGAGAAAGGCAGGGCCGGGTGGGGGTGGGGGAGGAGTGGATGGGAGGGCACCTGCTGTAAGAACAACAGGCTCAGTATAAAAGTTAACCAGCCTCACAAACAGGAGGACAACCCAACAGAGTGGACCACTGCCAAGGCAGATGGCAGTTCCGAGAGAAGTAGCTACGTGACCTTCACTTCTAGTCACCAAAAGTCAGCAACTCACCTCCTCCTTCTCCTGACTCATGCAGCTGAACACATAACGCAAATCAGAAAAGCAGTGAACCCAAACACGAGAAATAAAGAGGTGGCAGTTTTCCCTATAGCGTACATCTCAGCATCTTGTATTCATTAAAGGCAAAGTTCCTACACCAGGTCAACAATTCAATTCAGCACCTACCATGCACACGAAGGTGCCTGGCAGCTCTGCACCCCACAGGAGAGAGGTGTTTCTCAGAGGCCAGGCGGCCTCGCACAAAAAGCAGTGAGAAGAGACAAACGACTCCACGGCGCGCGAGTGAACCCCAAACAGCGGGGAGTGGAAGGGAAGGAGCCAGACAGAAGAGTCTCCCACGCGCCACGCCAACACTCACATCGGCACGGACACAAGTGAAAGGCCGCCCCGGCACCGGAAACCAGGACGGAGGGACTGGGGGGCAGTGACGGAGGGGGGGGGGGGGGTGGCTGGGAGAGGCACCAGGGCTTCTTGATCTAACAGCTGGCTCATAAGTGGAGTGTGTTCACTTTTTGAAATTTACCAAACTTATAAAGCATGCACTTTTGTATGCATGTTTTACTTTCTGTGTGAAGGCCAGCACTCACCACACACCTGTGCTCTGCTCAGCCGGGGATGGCGAAGGAAGACCTGCCCGAGGGTGTGTTCACATTACAAAAGACAAGGCAAAGGAGGACGGGCCCAGGCTCCTGGCTCCCGGCAGGAAAAGGGCCCCGGTGGCACCCTGCAGGCAGGTGCCCATCCAGCCAGGCTGCGCCAGCAGAGCTGAGACCCAGGGATCCACTCCCTTCACCTCACACAGTTTCAAATAAAATCTCGACACTAATGATTCTGGAGTTCATTTCAGACCTCAAACACATACTAAACTGGGGCTCACCAACCTTTCGGACCTCATGGACCCCCAGCGGGCGACCGCTGTATGAAACGACACATAACGCCCAAAGTTCAAAGGGACACGGTAAATCTGCCAAGTGAATGATTACAGCAAACTGAACTTTAGGGTAGAATACGGAGGTAAGGACTCGAGCTCGTCTTGCCGTGTTAGCACGTAGCGTTAAAATCTGGGGCAGCGATTTTCCACCTTTCTCATTTCATGGCACATAAACAAATTACTAAAATTCTGTGGCACATCAAAAGATATATTTTTTTGCTGATCTGACAAAAAAAAATAGGTACAATTTTGATTCACTGACACCAACAGCTATTGTTGTGTTGGCTGTTGTCACTTTTTCATTTGACAATCTAAGGGAATGATCAGTGCCCCTGACTAGACAGTAAGGAAGGGCAAATTTTAAACATTCTCTGGGCACATGGTTAAAACCGCTGCTCTAGGGGGCAGAGTCCAGTCTGTGCCCCAGCCGAGATGTAGGGCACCGTGGGGACAGGAAGAGAGCCGCCCCTCGGCCTGTGCTCTGGCCAGAGGCCGGGCTTCTGCCCTGTGAGGGGGGAAGCTGAGCCTCCCACTGCCGAAGCACCAGGTGCCCACAATGCTGCACAAGTGGGAGCAGAAACCTAGCCCATCCACAGCTGCTTCTCCCGCCAGCCTCAAGTCGGTCCTCTGCACGCAGCCCTCTCTACAGGTCACTACTGCGCAGGCTGCCCCAGGTGTTTCTCACTGCCTTCTCCGGGCAGGATGCGCACGGGTGGGGGCCCAGGTCCTCCAACTAAAGAATTAAAGCTTTCATTCTGAAAGCTCTTTCTGGGGTATAAATTTAAGATATTGTGTATGTTCTTACCATAGATTTTTCACTGAACACTGAGAAACTAATCCAAGAAGCAGCCTCAGGACGTTTACCAAATGGGCAGTTTAGTTTAGCCTATGAGTCTGTCCTCGGGTCCTATATAACGATAATGTAAACTAGAAAGCAGTTGTTGGAGTAACATTCAGGAACATGGTTTGAGGTGCTAAGGAAGTCTTGTAAAGGCTTCACCATTTTATAAGGTGCAGTTTCAGTGGAGTGGGCACAGGGCATTTGAGGCCTATCCTTCCAGCTGCTCCAATTCACCACTTTATCACATCTCATCGGACATAACTACAAGATTAGAAGTTTACTTTTATGCATAGCAGTGTGGCTCAGAGGTTCAGCATCAACTCGTGAACCAAGAGGTTACTGGTTTGGTTTCCAGTCAGGGCACATGCCCAGTTTGTGGGCTCAATCTCCAGTGTGGGGTGTGCAGGAGGCAGCTGATGGATGATATTCCTCTCTCATCAATGTTTCTATCTACCTCATCTTCCTTTCTCTCCTCTAAAAAATCAATACAAATATCTAACTTTTAAAAGTTTAATTTTCAGATAGTTTCATGAACAAACATACATGCACATGCAAAACCATCACTCAGCCACATTTACGGTGCCTGAGCTCTGGGCCTTTGCACGCAGAGAAAGCAGGAAGGGGCATCACACTGTCTTTTCCAGGACGCCACTGGCCGCTCACTCCCCCGAGGGCAGGAGGTGCTGCTGCAGTCTAGGCACTGGGGCTTGGCCACGAACAAAGATCGCCGTCACCAGGGAGTTTATGCGCTTGTGGGTGAGAGGAGGAGTGGGCAATGGCAGAGACAGGGGAACGCGATTATACAGCACAGTACAGGAATGGAAGATAGCACACGTGAGATGGGATAAGGGCATCAGGAACAGGAGGCTGCAATTCACTGTGTCAAGGCATGAAGGCAAGGGAGCAGGCAGAGCCATCATGAGGTACTCGCGTTCCCGGAAGATACAAGCAGCGAGGGACAGGCCTTCAGGAGGGAGCGCCCTGGAACAGTAGGACAGGGAGAGGCCCTATGGATGGATGGGAAGCAGGCAGCCGGAGAGGAGGTCTGAGGAAGACTGAGGGAGAGGCCAATCAAGTGGGGCATGCAGGCCACTGTAAGAACCTAAGCTCAGCCTCTGAGCTAAGTAGAGGATTCTGATCTGACTTTGTTCCGAAAAAGATCACCAGGCTGCTGCACAGCCTGGTGACCATGCACGGAAGAAGGAATGCTTGGATCTATGCAGAATCCAGGCAAGACAAGAGCAATGGGGGTGGTAGAGGCTGTGGCAAAAAGGGGTCCGATTCATGTGTGTGACATTTTCCTACAAACTCACAGACTTGTTATAATTTGTTATGAATTTCAAATACACAGAAGCAGACAAAACAGTGTATCCGACCCTCTTGTACCTAAGTCTAGATTTTAACAGTTACTAACTCGTGGCCTACACCCTCCCACCATCCACCACAGGCCAAGTTATTTTGACACAAACTGGGTATTGTTCAAAAATAGCACCAACAGGATTTCCTATCAGGTGAGAGGAGTGGTATGCGACAGAGGGTGGTCATGGAGGACTCGAGGCTTTGTGGCCTGAGCAAATAGAAGCCTAGAGTGGCCACCAACTGCAGAAGGGCAAAACTGCTGGTGAAACAGGTGTAGAGGGAGACCAGGGACTCACAGGAGACGTGCTGAATTTGGGCTGTCAGACACCGGGGAAGAGATGCTGAGCAGCAAGGTGATAACGGCACAGTTCAAGAGCGGTCCCAAGGCCAGAGACTGTTCTCTGTAGAGAGGCCTGTCTGCTGGGCTGCACGTGAGCTGACACCTGGATCCAGATTTCAAGAGGGCTCCCACCACTCCCAGAAAGCCTGCTGTTCCCTAAACAATGAGGTTTAGGCTGAACACCTACTTTCCTCCTGGGAGTCTGAAATGTGGGGTACGTGCCAGGCAGGGTGCTTCTGTGACCAGCTCCAAACAAAACCCAGCACTGGGTCTCCAAGGAGCCTCCTGGCACAGCAAGCAGTGTCTCGCGTGGTGACAACTGAGTGCTGAGGAAGGAAGCCTGGGCCAGGCCCCCGCACCCTGCGCCCCTCCCCTTGCTGATGTGCTTTGTGATCTTTCCTTGGACTAGGTCACTGCTGAGTCACGTGATGGTCCAGTGACCACCAGACCTGAGGATGCCCTTGAACCTCCAACACGCATTCCTTTCAATAAATTAGGGAATGAGAGCAAGAGGTAAAGGGGCAAGATGAAAAACACAATTGTGCACTCATAGCCTCCAAATTTTAAAGTTGGTGGGGAAGGAGAATGGAACTGTTAAAGAACAGTGTCCCTATCTGTAAAGATACCAACTTGGTTATACAAAATGCTGGGTGGTTCTTTTAAGTCAACTATTTATTTTACCAGAAAAAAGCCTTTCACTCACAAAGTGATGAAATTAAATGGAGAAAACGTCGGTGCTCTGCCTGCCTGGAGAAGCCCACCAACAATGGCAGAGGGCGGTCCCCCAGGCAGTTCCACTGAGGGAAGGGAAAGCCTTGCACCTCGGAGCCCTCCCACAGGCCTGGGAGCCGGGTGAGAAGACAGCGGCCAGGACTGTTTAGTGAGTGCATTAGCGCAGCTTCACGGCAGCATTAAAACCATCACCAGAAACCAGCACCCCGGCTGGCACCTGCCATTTCCAGGCCCGATGGACCCAAACTCATCTGACCATCCTGGGGCCTGTTTTTAATAAGACTGAATAATACTGTTCCCTAACCCTTTTTAATATTTAAGACTATTGCACAAATCAATAGAAAATATGTATGATTAGAAAGTAATATGATAAATACATTCCACCACATACACATTAAAATAAGGGCTGTCTCTAATTTTATAAAGAAGACACTATTAAAGAATAGTGTCCCTGTTTGGTGCTATGTATATTTTTTGCCCATGCTCAAAGATTTGAATAACTGCAAACTTACAGAGATGACAACATGTCAGCTGCCACGACATTAAAACCCAGCGACAGAACACCACTGCTGCACGCCCCAAGTGGACCGAGAGCGTCCTGGCACAATGAGGAGGAGACCAAGGTGCTACTCTGTAATGACGATGCAACACTGGCAGGGCATCACTTCTGAACATCAACCACTGAGTCAGCGGTGGGCATTAGACACACATGAGCAGGCCAAGGACGACGGGCCAGGCACAGAAGGTTACCAGGTGGACAGCCCTGGGTGTCTAGCAAAGGACAGCTGTAGGGTGGGACCTCATCCCCTGGGTGACCTTCCTCCCCAAGCATATTACTTTAGACCCCTGACCTTTCCTCCCCAGAGGTAACAGCTAGGCCTCAGTTGTAGTTCAGCTTCAGGCCCAGAAGAGCAGCAAAACCAGACAAGTGACCCCACAGCTGACGTCAGGCCCAGCTGCACTGGGCAATGACCCCCTGCCCTGGTGCTGACCACGGTGGAGACCATGACCCTGGAAGGACACAGCTGGGAAGCTGCTGACTATCCTATTGAGATCTCCCCTGGGACCTCCCCTAAAGTCTCCACCCTTAAAGCCCTTAGGACGGAGGACCCAGCGCCCCCTCCAAGGAACAGGACCCTGCCTTTTCCTCTCTCCCAGGAGCACACTGGCACCTTCCCTTCTTCCCTCCCCCTCCTTTCAGGTGGGTCACCTTGATCCTCCTCACTCCAAGCTCCAAGGGCCCTTCTTTGCCTCTGTAACTTGTTTCCTCAGCCCATTTCTTCTATGACTCATTTCTTTCACTTCTGTGACTTTCTGAATAAATATTCTCTTATAGCTTAAGTCTTGGCTCTAAATTGTCTTCTAGCCAGCACCAAGGTTGCTGAATCTGACCCTACCTGTCTTACAATTGGTGCCATTCCCTCTGGTCCCAACATACCCATAATAATAAAAGTATAATATGCTAATTAGACCAGGGGTGCCTGGAAGGTGGAAGGAAGCCAGGGTCCCAGGTGCCAGAGGGAAGCCAGTGCCAGCAGCAGGGGAAAGGAAGGCCTCCTCTTGCACAAATTCCCTGCATCGGGCCTCTAGTCCATAAATAAAATGAAGACTTTTCAATGTGAAAAACACAAATGCCTGAGGAATAGGCTATCTTACTCTGAACCTTCTTCCTCTGCTTATTTACTTAAAAGACAAGAAGAGAAGAGGAGAATATTTATCTTTTATAAGCTTCTGGTTACATTCTTAAATTAGAATAAATTAATCTAAAATAGAAATACATTATATCTCTGCCAAAACCAAAAGAATTAGTCCTTTAAAAAAAATTCATTATCACATCATCACCAGTATGGCTGTTTTTAAAATACTTTACCAGGTACCTGTATGTTGAGCAGTTATATTACTCTGGGGGGGTGGGGGGGGGGGATGAATAAGAAAAAAAAGAGAGGAGGGATACCTTTGGAAAGGCTTGGACCCCAGGCCTGCCTTTGTTTCTTGGAGGAAGTGATGTTACCTGCCTCCGAGGTTGCTGCACAAATTCGAGCAGGTGCCTATGCGATGCAGGAACTAGTCCTTAAAAAACTCTGGTTCACTTCATCCCCTCTATACTTTATAGCCAGTAAGTCTTTACCACCTAAGATTACTTCCATTTTTTAAATTTTTTAAAGTTGATTTGAGAGAGAAGAGGGAGAAGGGGGGAGGGGGGGGACAGAAGGAAGGAAGGGAGGGAGGGAAGGAGGGAGGGAGGGGGGGGGAGAGAGAGAGAGAGAGAGAGAGAGAGAGAGAGAGAGAGAGAGAGAGAGTTGCTGTTCCACTTATTTATGCATTCACTAGTTGCGGTTCTTATATGTGTTTTGACTGGGGATCAAACCACAATCTTGGTGTACGGAGACAATGCTCTAACCAACTGAGTTACCCAGCCAGGGAGAGATTAATACTAATATGTAATGAATTGTTTTAAAAAAGAAAATATTAGAAACATTACAAAGCTTACTCTGGCTCATCTGTAAAAGGCTGTGTGTCTATCTTAGTCTATCCCGGGCGTTCTCAATGTGGGAGTTGTCACACTAGGGGCACAAGGGTGGTTCTTAAAGGTAGAGGGAAAGCCTACTGCTTGTATGTATAAAGCATAAAGAAACGCCTGCCAGCGTGGCTCTAAGAAGTCAAGGTGTGATTCCTGATCAGAGCACATGCCCGATTGCGGGCTAGATCCCCAGTGTGGGGTGTGCAGGAAGCAGCCGCTTGATGATTCTCTCATTACTGATGTTTCTCTCTCCCTTCCTCTCTGAAATCAATAAAAAATGTTTACACACACACACACACTCTCTGAGTGGCCAGATTATTATGACCACCCCATCAGTACTTAATTGGGTCACCTATTATGACCACCCCATCAGTACTTAATTGGGTCACCTATTATGACCACCCCATCAGTACTTAATTGGGTCACCTATTATGACCACCCCATCAGTACTTAATTGGGTCACCTTTTGCCTTCAATACTGCGACAATTCTTCTTGGCATTGACTCCATGAGATGTTGAAAGGTGATGTAAGGAATCTGACACCATGCCTGATGAATAGCACTGTCCGGTTCTGCGAGATTTGATGGCTGTGGAACCAGCTGCCTGATGGCTCTTTTAACTTCATCCCACAAATGCTCAATTGGATTGAGACCTGGTAATTGTGGGGGCCACCTAAGCAAGGTAAAGTCTCCCTCGTGTTCTTGAAACCACTCCTGAACAATACAAGCACCGTGGCATGGCACATTGTCTTGTTGGAAGAAGCCATCTCCATTGGGATACACCACCAACATGACAGGATGAACTTGACCAGCAACAATAATGAGGTATGTTGTGCTATTCAGACATTATTCCACACGAATTAAAGGCCCCAAATCATGCCAGGAAAACCTGCCCCAAACCATAACACTGCCCCCACCAGCTTGAAGGGTTGTACTCAGGCATGATTGTACTCATGCTTTCATGCTGTTTCCACGAAATTCTCACTCTGCCATCTGCATGATCCAACTGGAAACGTGATTCATCAGATCACATGACTTTTTTCCAATGCTCGACTATCCAATACTTGTGTTCCTGTGAAAATTGGAGATGTTTTATCTTGGTAACTGCAGACAGCAAAGGAGTTTGAACAGGCCTTTGGCTTCCATATCCCATACAATGCAGTATACGGCTAGTTTGCCTACAAATGTCAGGTGGTCATAATAATCTGGCCACTCATTGTATATACATGAACAGATATACTAGAGAGAATCTAAAATTTTCATGGGGTGACTAGGAAAAAATATCTTAAAAGGATTCTTCTTAGGGAGGTGATAAAGAAAATAAGGTTAAGAAACACTACGGTATTCTATGAGAGTATACTGAAACTATTGGTTCTCAATATCTTTGTCATACTTTCCAATTAAAATAAATAAAAATTCAACCAATTCCTAACTTGCTTTAAGAGCTTTTTTCCAAGGACTTATACCAATATTAAAAATAAAGATGTACAATTTGGGACCTTTACTCCATCCACAGAACAACTGAGTAAAGAAGACAAATCAGGAAGTTAAAATTGAAGAGCAAGATCATTTAAATTTAGAAGTTACCTAAAGTAAGAAAATTCAGCATTCCACAATCTTGTATGGCAGTTTCTCTCCCAGTAGACATGAAAGAGAAGGTAGTTTGTTAAGACAGGGAGAAAGCAGACAAAGTATGGACAGAAAGAACAGTTGGGGAAGGGGACACACACACCCAGTGGTTCTCACGGGTGCAGTGAGGGCTCCCCACAACACTGAGTGCGCGGGTGGCAAGCTGCCAGGGCCAGGCAAGGGCAGGAGAAAGAGCCGCCAGTTGCCTGAAATGGAAGAAGCCAGTACCAAGCAATGAGGCCTGCAACATGGAACTGGCCTCCAGGAACAATAGGTCACGAGGTCCGTGACCTCTCCCTCCCTTCCTTTTGTTCTTTTCAGTCTAGACAAGAATGGCACATTCAGGACACGGTGCTCCTCCCCCTGCAAGGCAGCGAAACTGCTAACCCGCACAGGCCCTGCTCTGTAACCCGGAGTAAGCTTGTTTCCCTCCAGCTCGCCACGGCAGGCAACACAGCAGAAAGGGGTCCTGCTCCTCTGTGGACCCAGCTGGGCCAGCGCCAAAGGTGATGTGCACTGCTTGGCATGAGGCCACTGCTGCTGTGGCTCTGGCCTCACCAACGTGAGGACAGGCTGCAGAGTGCAGTAGCAGAGCACACTTGCTGGACACTCTTGACAACCCAATGTGAGTCCTTATCAGGCAGGACAGTATGTGAGTCAAGTGCTATGTCAAGAATGAGGTCTAACAGGAATGCTCTTAGGCGGGGAACAGGATCCAAAACCACAAAGCTGGACACTGGGATAAGGACTCCACTGACCTCCACCCTTGCCGGGCACAGAACTCAAGAGTTCCTACCACCTCCATAGGACGCGGGCCCCGCTAAGGTTGCCTTGCACCAGTGGACACTTCCAGTGACCAGGACTATGTGCCGGGAACTCCCCTCTCTGTGTGTAACCTGTGTGACTACTGCTGGCGAGGAGGTCTCCCCTAAGAAATGCAGCCCTGCAGAAAGAGTGTGTGATTCCTTTCGGGAATGCTCCCTTGCTCAGGACACAGGCAGAGGCTGAGCTTTTACTGGTTGTTCTAGGCAAGGCCGGATGTTTATGTAGCTTTCCTACCATACCTCTAGCAGCACAATGCAAGAAAGATGGAAAGTACCCAATGAAATCTGCTGGCTGGTTTCCTGCACCCCCTTCTCCTCCAAGGTATATATCACAATTACCAAGGTATATATCACACACATTTTGTTCATGAAACTACAATTAAGTCAAGGTCCACCCATCATTTATGGTCCAGATTAAACCAGCTCTCTCAACATACCTACTTAGACCCCATGTTTGAAATTGTTGGTAGTTTCAAAGAGTCAATAAATTGAGAATCAAATATCTGGGTTCTAATCCCTAAACCCTAATTAGCAATATCCCCCTAAACAGAGGTGGTGGGCCTGTGAGCTAGAACGCCTCACTCCTAGACAGGAGGTGGCCTATGATCTGAGGTGCCACTGAAGCCAGGGTTTTCAAATGTGAGGGAGCATTCCACCCCTAGAGATGTTGTTACAGCCCAGATTGCTGGGCCCCAACCCACAACTGACCTGCACTTCTAACAAGTTCCCAGGTTGAGAACCTGCAACTTTAATCTGATCCTATGTCCAAATGCCCACTGAAGGGAAGACCCCGAAGCAACCAGAACACTGGCTTCATACAGCGCTCCCACTCAGGTGCAAACTGTGGTAAAACACTCCCCATACTGCACCACTCAGCTCCAAGTCAGCTCTGCTCTGCTGCAACACCCCAGAAATGAGTGGCCCCATAACAAGCACAATAAAGGCACCGAAGCTGCATGCAGCACATGGGTAGGCGGTGGTCAGTCGGTAGGACGATCTAGCCTAAACTTCTCTAAATTGTTCATCAAAATGTACACCTACTTGTGTAGATTTGATCTGTGAACAATGTAAAGTACTACACATTCAGGAATTAAATTAAATCAGAAAAAAAGCAAACCCTACAAAAGAATCAATACAGACACTCAATCTAGCTACAGATCAAACTGATGAACCTGACAGAGAAGAGAATTACTTCAGGTAGCTTCTGAACACAGCACTCTGCCTAACAGACACACTGTAACAGACAAAAAGAACTTCACAGAAATCCTGAGCTTCATGTCTACTGATAAGTAGTAACATTGTTATTAAATTCTGGAAAAACTTTAAAATAAAGCAAATAAGTAAATGCATTACTTTATTATGAACCAGTTTTTTAATAGAAAGTATACAAGATTTTAAAAACGAAGGAAAAACTCTGATTTTGCAGCAATGAGCACACATTCAAACGCTGGTTTCTAGCCTGCCCAGTGTCTCTCACTGGCTGAGCACCGACCTATGAACCAGAAGGTCACGTTCGATTCCTGGTCAGGGCACATGCCAGGGTTGTGGGCTCAATCCCCCACAGGGGGCGAGCAGGAGGCAGATGATCAGTGATTCTCTCTCGTCATTGTTGTTTCCACCTCTCTCTCCCTCTGCCTCTTCTCTGAAATCGACAAAACCGTATTTTAAAAACCCACACCACAAAAACACACGCACTCTGAGCTGAGGAAACCTGTGGACGGTGCCATGCCCGCTCTGGCCCGCTCACGGAAGGCACAAGGCACCAGGAGTGACGCGCAGCCTTGTTTGTTACGCACAGTGGAATCCCAGTCAAAGGCTTATCTTATAATCCACGCACTTGTCTCGCCTTGTTATGTTCATAGACTTTAATTGTAATGTTGTACTACTAGAGGCCCAATGCACAAAATTCATGCGCAGGTGGGTCCCTAGACCTGGCGGGTGATCAGGGCCCATTGGAGCCATCTCGCCCAGTCCCGACTGGGGCGGGTGAATCAGGTCCAGGCCAATCACGTGTGTGTTTTTGCCACCTCCCTGTGTTCGGGGGGGTGGGGGGGATGGACAGGGCCTGCGGTGACAACAGAAGTGACATAACCGAGGGGCTGTCATTGGTGGGGGGACCAGGGGACATTGGCTGGCCACAGGAGGATGGCTGTGGGAGTGCACTGACGACAAGGGGGCAGCTCCTGCATTGAACATCTGCTCCCTAGTGACCAGTGGACATCATAGTGACTGGCTGACCAGTCGTTCCAGTCGTTTGGTCACAAAGGTCACTTAGGCTTTTATATATAGAGACTAGAGGCCCGGTGCACGAAATTCATGCGGGGGGGGGGGGTTGTCCCTCAGCCCAGCCTGCACCCTCTACAATCTGGGATCCCTCTCACAATCTAGGACTGCTGGCTCCCAACCACTCACCTCCCAGCCAGCCTGATCACCCCCTATCACCCAGCCTGATTGATGTCTAACTACTCCCCTGCCAGCCTATTTGCCAACTTCCTTCCTCTGCCGGCCTGGTCACTGCTAACTGCCCGCCCCCTGCAGGTTTGATCACCCCCAACTGCCCCCTCTTGCAGACCTGGATCCTCCTAACTGCCCTCCCCTGCTGCCTGGTCATCCCCAACTGCCCTCGCTTGCAGGCTTGATCATCCCCAACTGCCCTCCTTTGCAGGGCCTGGTCCCTCCCAATGGCCCTCCCCTGCTGGCCATCTTGTGTCCATATGGGGGCAGCCTTTTTGTGTGTTGAGTGATGGTCTATCTGTATATTATCTTTTGTTAGATAGGATAGAGGCCTGGTGCATGGGTGGGGGCCAGTTGGTTTGCCATGAAGGGTGTCCCAGATCAGGGTGGGAGTTCCCTTGGGGCATGGGGCGGCCTAGACGAGGGGCCTATGGAGATTTGCAGGCTGGCTATGCCCCCGAGACCCAAGCCAAAGCCGTGGTATCTGGGATTTATTATCTTCTACAATTGAAACTTTGTAGCCTGTAGCAGAACTAAGACTTCTGCTCGCTCAGTGGCAGTAGCCATTTTTGTTGGGATTTATTTGCCTTCTATAATTGAAACTTTGTAGCCTAGAGAAGAGGCCTGAGCTGGCAAGGGCAGGCAGAAAGCTTGGCTTCTTCCATCGCCGGGGGAAACTAAGCCTCCCTCCTGCTCTCTCCATGGCCACAGCCATCTTGGTTAGAGTTTATTTGCATATTTGCTCCTGAATGGCTGGTGGGTATAGTGGAGGTATGGTCAATTTGCATATTACTCTTTTATTAGATAGTACTAGAGCCCAGTGCACAAAATTCATGTGAGAGGAGGGGGAAGTCCCTCAGCCCAGCCTGCAACGTCTCCAATCTGGAACCCCCTCAGGGGTTGTCCCTAGCAGGCCTAAACCAGCAGTCAGACATCCCTCTCGCAATCCTGGACTGCTGGCTCCTAACCACTTGCTTGCCTGCCTGATCATCCTTAACTGCCTCTGTTTGCTGGCCTTATCACACCCTAACTGCCCCCCTACCAGCCTGATCGCCCCCCTAAGTGGTCCCCTGCAGGTCTGGTCACACCCTAACTACCACCCTGCCAGCCTGGTTGCCCCCTTTCTGCCCCCCTGCTGGCCTGGTTGACCCTAACTGCCTCCCTGCTGGCCTGGTTTGCTTGCTGTCTGGAAGGAAGTCAGATGTCTGGAAGATGTACAGTCAACCCAGTCTAATTAGCATATTACCCTTTTATTAGTATAGACTAGAGGCTCGGTTCCCAAAATTCATGCCTGGGGTGTGTGTCCCTCAGCCCAGTCTGCACCCTCTCCAATCTGAAACATCCCTCTCACAATCCAGGATTATTTGCTCCCAACTCTTGCCTGCCTGATTGCCTCTAACCACTCCGCAGCCAGCCTAATCAACACCCAACATTGTTTCTCTGCTGGCCCAGTCACCCCTAACTGCCCTCCCCTGTTGTCCTGGGTCCCCCACAACTGCTCTTCCCTGCAGGCCTTGTCCTCCCACCCCAACTGCCCTTCCCTGCCAGCCCAGTCACCCTTAACTGCTCTTTCTTGCCCGCCTGGTCAGACCCAACTGCCCTGTCCTGCAGGCCTGCCCCTCCCCCCAACTGACCTCCCCTGTAGAGCTGGTTTCCCCCAACTGCCCTGCCAGCCTGATCCACCTAAGTGCTTTCCCCGCCAACCTGATCCATCTAACTGCTCTCCCCTGCCAGCCTAATCACTCCTAACTTCCTTTGCCTTGGCCTCGCCACCATGGCTTTGTCTGGAAGGATGTCTGGTCTAATTAGCATATTACCCTTTTATTAGATTGGGGCTGAATGGTCTGCCCTGAAGGGGGTCCTGGATCAAGGTTAGGGTCCCAGATCAGGGTGGGTTTCCCGTTGGGGGATGGGGACAGCTTGGGCAAAGGGTTGCCAGAGGTTTGCAGGCTGACCACACCCCCATCAGGTCAGCAGGCCGGCCTGGGCAAGGGACTGAAGGCTGTTCGCAGGCCATCAACGCCCTCATCCGGATGGATGGGGGTCTCTGCTGAAGAGCAAGCAGCCTGGGTGAGGGGTCTGGGGCAATTTGTAGCTGGCCAGTCCCCTGATGGGGTAGGGGATCCCTGCTGGGGGCAGGGCGGCCTGGGTGATGGCCCAGGGGGTGGTTTGCAGGCCAGCCAAGCCCCCAGCTTTGTTTGCAAGGACATCTGGAAATGTCTCTGGAAGGTGTCCCAGTCTAATTAGCATATTACTCTTTTATTAGTATAGACTAGAGGCCTGGTGTTGGGGCACGGGGGGGGGGGGGGGGGTCCCCCTCAGCCCATTCCTGCACCCTCTCTAATCTGGGACCCCTCGAGGCAGTCAGACATCCTTCTCACAATCCAGGACTGCTAGCTCCAAACTGCTCGCCTGCCTGCCTCCCTAATTGCCCCTAACCACTTCTGCCTGCTAGCCTGATCACCCCCTAACCACTACCCTGCCAGCCTAATTGATGTCTGACTGCTTCCTGCCAGCCTGTTTGCCCCCAACTTCCCTCCTCTGCCTACCTGGTCACCCCTAACTACCCTCCCCTGCAGGCTTAACTGCCCATAGCTGCCCTCCCTTGCAGGCCTGAAACCTCCCACTGTCCTCCCCTGCTGGCCATCTTGTGGTGGCCATTTTGTGTCCACATGGGGGCAGGATCTTTGACCACATGGGTGCAGCCCTCTTGTGTGTTAGAGTGATGATCATTCTGTAAATTACTCTTTTATTAGATAGAATAGAGGTCTGGTACATGGGTGGGAACCGGCTGGTTTGCCTTGAAGGGTGTCCTGGATCAAGGGGGAGGGGTAGTCCCCTTGGGCGTGGGGTGGCCTGGGCAAGTGGCCTGTTGTGGTTTGCCGGCCAACCACACCCCCCAGCGACCCAAGCAAAGGCCCTGGGATCTGGGATTAATTTATGTTCCACAATTGAAACTTTGTAGCCTGGAGCAGAGCCAAGACTTCTGCTCGCTCTGTGCACTCTGTGGTGACAGCCGTTTCTGTTTGAAACTTTTTAGCCTAGATTGGAGGCCTAGGCTAGGGCTGCAAAAGTTTGGCTTCCTCCATCTCCTGGGCAACCCAGCCTCTTCTCTCTCTCCAGGTCCCTGGCTGCCGCCATTTTTGGTGGGATTATGTATCTTCTATAATTGAAACTTTGTAGCAGCCCTATGGAGCCCTATGGGCAAGCGGAACATTTGGCTACCTCGTTGCCAGGGAAACCCAAGCCTCCCTCCTGCTCTCAGTGGCAGCAGCCATCTTGGTTGGGGTTTATTTGCATAATTTGCTCATGATTGGCTGTTGGGCGTGGTTTGATCCAAGGTATGGTCAATTTGCATATTACTTTTTTATTAGATAAGTTAGTTATACCACTGGGGGGTAACTGGGTAAAGGGTGTACAGGACCTCCTTGTATACTTTTCTGCAAATTCATGTGACTCTATAATTATTTTAAAAACAAAACAACACATTCTACATCTCATGTCCTGGTCATGACCAGCTAGAACACATCCTTAACCTGTTTCTGAAACCCTTCCCACAACCAATCATATAAGTGACAAGCTTTCTTCAAAATCCTAAAGATAATCAATTCTTAAAATGTTAAAATCTGAGAAGCAATATAAAGAGACTAGAGGCTCAGTATATGAAATTTGTGCACAGGTAAGGTCCCTAGGCATGGCTGGCAATCAGGACCGATCAGGGCCTTCCTTCCCTGGCTGCCAGTTGCGAGCTGGGGCCTTCTTTTGCTCAGAGTGGCTCCCTGGTGGTCAGCACACATCATAGGAGAGCGGTCGAATTCTTGGTCGCTCAAACTCCCGCGGGGACAATTTGCATATTACCCATATTATATAGGATCTTTATATCTCTTCAAATAAATGCCTTTCTTTCAGATTCCTTAACTGCCTACAGTCCCTAACACTCAGCCCCAGGGGGAGATATGAATGCTCTGCTGGCTTTGTGTTCCGGGTCCAGGTACATAATCAAAGTAGGTGAGGTGTGGCCACTAGGGAGCACGTCCACTCAGGACTGCTGAAGCCACGCTGGACAGAGCGCGCCCCACACTCACCTCCCCAGACTGCTGCTTTTCTCGTCTTTAGGGCCTAAGGAATAAGAGGAGCCTGGTAACTGCCTCTTAACTTCACTTAAAAAACTGACTCAAGAGTCAGTGATTTTTCCCCCCAGAATAAACATTGACAACTTTTTGCTCCCCAGACAAAATTGAAAAGTCAAAAACCATGCAGAATCCCGCTCTCCTGCTGGAGTTGAAAGCAGAAATATTTCAGTCGCAGGAATGTGCTCCCAGGTCTGACCCAGGCCAATGCCTACAACTTCGCAGGTCTGCCAAGAGGCCCCCAATGGGGGTCGGGCAAGACCATGTTTCCTGGGGTGCCAGCTGCACACTGTCCTCTACCACACTGTGCCCAAGCGATAGCACAGAGGTCACTGCGTGGACACAGGATAGAGCGGCCAGGACAGTAGATGCTTGACTGAGTTGCATTTGTTCTCAAGACTCACCATTTGGTGTCCATTCCACCCCACACATGGGTTGTGCGTAACCATTTTTAAGGAATCCTGAAAACGCGTTTTTCAACATGACCTGGCCTTTTTGTATACAACTCAGCAGCTGTGGACAAAAGCAGCTACTGCACACAGCTGTGTGGTTCGGAGCTGTGCTCGCAGACCGACAACAGGAAACCAGCGAGCACCACAGTGGTCATGTGAGGGGGAGAGGAGGAGGAAGTGCAAAAAGTTAACTCTCCTTGACATGTTATGTTTTACACGTTTTTAAACAGTGACCATGTTCTGCACACGTATAACCCGAGCCAGGCCTCGCAAGGAGGACCTCTACAGGGAAGACCCGCCTCCCTGCGAGGGAAAGGAGCTGGCCAGGCAGCCCCGGGGAAGTGAGGAAAACATCAGCCCTCTGGACTTCTAAATGCTTCAAAACTCCGAAAGGTGACAGTTACTGTGGCACCCATCAGTCTGCCAGACACGTGTGAACAAATGTCACAGAGCACGGGCTCCAGCCACACGGCCTCCCATGGAGGTGCCAGCGCTGGGCACCAACACTGGCTAGGGGATGGTCATCCTAGTCACGGTGAAAAGCACCCATTTCCTATGAGCTGTACACCAGGAAGGACCCTGCACACAGCACAGAGCCACATCTCCGTGTGCCAGCCGGACCCTGCACACAGCACAGAGCCACATCTCCGTGTGCCAGCCGGACCCTGCACACAGCACAGAGCCCCATCTCCGTGTGCCAGCTGGACCCTGCACAGCACAGAGCCACATCTCCGTGTGCCAGCCGGACCCTGCACACAGCACAGAGCCACATCTCCGTGTGCCAGCTGGACCCTGCACAGCACAGAGCCACATCTCCGTGTGCCAGCCGGACCCTGCACACAGCACAGAGCCACATCTCCGTGTGCCAGCCGGACCCTGCACACAGCACAGAGCCACATCTCCGTGTGCCAGCCGGACCCTGCACACAGCACAGAGCCACATCTCCGTGTGCCAGCCGGACTCTGCACACAGCACAGAGCCACATCTCCGTGTGCCAGCCGGACCCTGCACAGCACAGAGCCCCATCTCCGTGTGCCAGCCGGACCCTGCACACAGCACAGAGCCACATCTCCGTGTGCCAGCCGGACTCTGCACAGCACAGAGCCCCATCTCCGTGTGCCAGCCGGACCCTGCACAGCACAGAGCCCCATCTCCGTGTGCCAGCCGGACCCTGCACACAGCACAGAGCCCCATCTCCGTGTGCCAGCCGGACCCTGCACAGCACAGAGCCACATCTCCGTGTGCCAGCCGGACCCTGCACACAGCACAGAGCCACATCTCCGTGTGCCAGCCGGACCCTGCACACAGCACAGAGCCACATCTCCGTGTGCTACCCGGACCCTGCACACAGCACAGAGCCACATCTCCGTGTGCTACCCGGACCCTGCACACAGCACAGAGCCACATCTCCGTGTGCCAGCCGGACCCTGCACACAGCACAGAGCCACATCTCCGTGTGCCATCCGGGCCCTGCACAGCACAGAGCCACATCTCCGTGTGCCATCCGGGCCCTGCACAGCACAGAGCCACATCTCCGTGTGCTACCCGGACCCTGCACACAGCACAGAGCCACATCTCCGTGTGCCAGCCGGACCCTGCACACAGCACAGAGCCACATCTCCGTGTGCCAGCCGGACTCTGCACACAGCACAGAGCCACATCTCCGTGTGCCAGCCGGACCCTGCACACAGCACAGAGCCACATCTCCGTGTGCCAGCCGGACCCTGCACACAGCACAGAGCCACATCTCCGTGTGCCAGCCGGACCCTGCACAGCACAGAGCCACATCTCCGTGTGCCAGCCGGACTCTGCACACAGCACAGAGCCACATCTCCGTGTGCCAGCCGGACCCTGCACAGCACAGAGCCACATCTCCGTGTGCCAGCCGGACCCTGCACAGCAGTCAGTGCCACAAGAACCTCTGGCCAGCCAACCATGCAGTGGCCCTTTTCCTTTGCAGGTGCCCATATCCTCTGTGGCAGAGAAAAGAGCAGCCACTCACAGAGAGCCACACCTCACACTGTGGAGCTCTGTCACTGTCGGCACCGAGACCATGGTCCTCTCCAACTCTCTAACACGCATGTGGGAGAGCAAGGCAGCGAGAGGCTCTCTACACCACTCACCTGTGCTAGTACACCTGACCCCAAGTCAGCCACGTCTCCCTCGACAGACCCTAGATTGGAGGATATTGGGGCTTGATTTAAAAATACCCCAAACCCCAGGCTGCTTGTTAGCTCTCTCTCGTATCTGTGCTATAAGATGGCAAACCTTATTCGGAATTAAACAAGTTATAAGCAATCATGAGAGTGTGAAGTAAAATTTCTGGTGAAAATGCAGGTGACCATTGAAAAACATGGGGGGGCAACAGGTTAGGGGTGATGACCACTGAAAATTGCTTATATCTTTTGACTCCCCAAAAACTTAACTGCTAATTGCCTACTGTTAACAAGTAGCCTTAGTTAACACATCCTCTGTGAACTGTGTGTGCTATATACTATATTCTTATAACCAAGTAAGCTACAGAAAAGAAGATACTAAGAAAATCATAAGAAAATACTTTTAACAATATTAATTGAAAAAAATCTGCATATAAGTGAAATCGCACAGTTCAAACCCATGTTGTTCAAGGGTCAACAGTAACTTAAGGACAGAATGGGTTTAGTCACTATGACTATGGCTATTTAAACAGCAACTATGACTCAATACATGTATGCACACAGGCACATACAGAGGAAGGCCCTCCCTTTCTGTGGTGTTGACTTCTCCTTCCACCTAGAGCCGTGATGACGAACCTATCACATGCGTGTCAGCACTGACACGTGTAGCCATTTTTGACGACACACGGCCGCATGTGGTCGAATATAGTGTAGACACTCTGTGCCGGAGGTCTATAGGCCAAAACAACAGAACTCTGGCACAGAGAGTCCAGTTCTGGGACTTCTGGTTAGGCCATTAGAGAATCTTTGACTTCACTTCCGGCCTGGGGAGCAGGGAGCAATGGAATGCTGTGGGGGGCACATCTCTGGGGGCCCTGTGATCGCCATTACCAGCAACCACATAACCACAGCAACCATCATCCAATCTACTGTTCTGGGGTGTCATGGATTTGTAATTGACCATCATTACTGACATAAGTGAGGGGGAGGCTGAGAGAGGCGAGGGCCTGTGCTATGGGTGCCCTTTCCCGCCATTAGAAATATCGGCAGCCATCTTAATTTATATAAGGAACGTCATTTTGCAGCATAGTGCAGACTCCATTTCACCACTGTTATTGTTGTGCATCCTTATTAACCCCTATTTCTGCTTATTGACCCTGCCCTTTCCTAAAAGACAGTTACATGTGCCATCTTGTGGTCAGTTAGGCTAGTTAACCCCTAATTGCCTTCAGGGTTAACAGGCTATCTATAATTCTATCTTCTGTCAATGCCCTCCTGATGGAGAACCCAAAAATAAAAAACCAAGGTTAAGTAAAGGTAGTGGTAGTAGCAGTAGCCGGCCCTTTCAAGAGACATGGACCGAGATGTATGGCATTATAGAAAAAAATGGCAGACAATTTTGTGTTCTATGTACTGAAATGGTAGTGAGCAGACCATGGAATATAAATAGACATTTTGAAACTAATCATTCCCAACTCTTGAAAAAAAGTGAAGATGAAAGGCAGGAATACATTTCCAGGCAGCTACACCTTTATAAGAGCCAATCTAATTCCATCCTTAAATTTATAAAAGGCTCACAAATTTAACATCTGCAAGTTTGAGCATTGCTCACTCCATAGCTCAGCATAGAAAAGCAGGCAGTGAGGGAGAATTTATTTAAAAACTCTCCTAAGAAATGCACCAGTTCTATTTCACAATATGCAGAATAAAGATGCAATTAAGAGAATATCTGAGTTACCACTCAGTAGAAATATCATAAAAGACCAAATAATGAGACTGAACACAAACGTACAACATCAATTGAAGAGAGACATAAGTAATTGTAAATACTTTTCAATCTCTCTTGATAAAACTACTGATGTCACATCACATGCTTAGTTGGCCATTATTGGTCGATATTCTGATGGTCTCACAATGAGAGAAGAGTTGATAAAGTTAGTATCAGTGCCAACAAGTACATCAGGAAGTGAAATATGTAAGGTTGTTATGCAAACATTCTGTGACCTAAGCATTGATATCTCTAAAGTTGTGTCAGTGACGACAGATGGGGTACGAAACATGGTGCGGAAAAAAGTCAGATTTGTCAAATTGTTTACGGAAGCTATTGGACATCCGATTGTGCCTTTTCAGGAGGTTTTATGTGCCAAGGTAGGATTTACCAACAAATAACTTAATGTCAGTTGTTACAAAAATAGTTAATTTATTAGCTGCTCACCCCCTTCACAAGCAAGAATTTTCTGCTCTTTTACTGGGGGTTGATTCCACCTACAGTGGACTGCTGATGTACAATAATGTTAGATGGCTGAGCCGAGGCAAAGTTCTTGAGCGCTTTGTGGAGTGCTTTGAAGAAATTAAGGTATTTCTTGAGGATAAGGATCTGGGAAACTTTTCTCAGCTCAATGATGATAAGTGCATCAACACCCTGATATTTTTTACAGATCTCTCTGTTCATATTAATGAACTGAACTTAAAGTTACAAGGTTTTGGCAAAAGCATTGACGTTGTGTTTGGGTACATAAAAGCTTTTGAAAGTAAACTAAACATTTTCAAGCTGAGATGTAGTAACTAAAACTTTTAAGTATTTTCCTCAAGTAACAAAGTATTTTGAGAAGGCCAGTGCAGCTGTACAAAGTGAAATGGAACCCTTGAATATAAAGTACCAGCATGTTGTAGACTCATTACTTGACCAGTTCCGTGATGGATTTTATCAATTTAGACGCCCAGAACAGACCATAAAAATAATTAAGTTTCCTGATGTAGTAGTCTACAGTAGTTTGGAATTAAATGGTTTCCAATGGATGCAAAATGATGATTTGGAGATGCAACTTGCAGAATTTCAAGACAGCATCTGGGCTCAGGTGTTTGTCCATTTGAGGTCAAAGCTTGAGATTGAGAATCTGGAAAGGTGCAGCTTGGAGAATCAAGAGGAGTGCCACTACCAACAGGAAATTTGGAGTGCCTGGAACCGATTACCAGACACTTTTAGCACCCTGAAAAATATAGCAATGGCTTTATTCACAATTTTTCCCACTACGTACTTTTGTGAGACCTTATTCTCAGCGTAAATATCAAAACCAACTAAAGAAACAGGTTGCCAGATGAAGTTAGTAGCACTTGCTTGGGCTTGAAGTGTACAAAATACCAACCTTCAATTACAAAAAAGTCACTAATAGGCAGGTTAAAGAATCCCCCCCCCCCCTTATCTTAGTTCATGACATCCCACACAAGTTAAATAATATCAAGACCAACAAAAGAAACCGACTGACAGATGAACAAAGAAGTTAAATAATTAGTTTTTGGTTTATTAAGTACAGTTATATATTACAATTATACATTTTTGTTAAACTATAAATATAGTGAAATTATGTGGTTTTTTTTCTCGAAGTGACACACCACCCATGTTATGCTCAGTTTTTTGGTGAATTTTAACACTCCAAGCTCAAAAGGTTGCCCATCACTGACCTAGAGCTACACCGTAAATCCCACATGACCATTTTAAGAACTATTTTTTGCTATTAAATTTTGCCAACAATCTGCTCAGCATTCTAGCAGAACACTGTGAAGTGGCTGCACCTGTTTTCTTCCCCATGTTAAAAATAAGAGAAGTGGGTAGGAGGAACCAAGATGGCGGCTGCCCCACACAACAATTTCAAAACTACAACTAAACAACAGAAGGGACATCATCCAGAATCAACAGGAAGCTGGCTGAGTGAAAATTCCACAAATAAAAGTAAAGAGAGGACACTGTGACTCAGAGGAGCTGAGGAGGGCAGAGTTGAGGATACGCGCGGAGTCAGAGGTTTGGTGCCGTGCACACGAGCGGATAGCACGGGCGGCTGGATACCCAGCTGGTTTTCTCGAACGGGGAGAAAGACAAAGGCATTCCACAACACTGATTCCCCAGTTCTGGGCGAGGTCCAGGGAACCCACACTCATACGGGGTGAAACTGGACAGTAAGAAGGAAGCACGCTGAAACTCGGGCGCTGCAGAATTCCCACGAGCTTGTGGAGAGGGCGCGTAAACTTGGGAATTGTGGAAGGGAGCGAGCACGCAGAGAGGACTCCTAACTTGCTCTCTCATTTGAGAGGGGAGAAAAAAGGGAAACCACGGGACTGCATTGTTTTACAACCCTGGATGAGACTTTGGGTGTGCAGACTCTTTTGGGGAGAGGCTGAATTGTCTGGCAGCAGGTAGAGCTCAGTGCCAGCTTTCTCTCAGAAGTGCATGCAGCCATTACCGCCAGTCACAGAGACCCAGGTGCCGCATAGGGCGGAGCTGACGGGAAATCAAGGCTGCCTGCTCACCCAGGAGACTCCGCCCATCCAATCTGAGCACAGCAGCTCTCACAGCGTAAATATAGCTGATCCTCACAGCCTATTGTCCTGGAGGTCAAACCCTCCCAGTGCTAACAACAATAATCTAGGCTTAACTACAAGACTGTGCAACCCATAAAGGGCTGCACCAAGAGTATCCACCTCAGGTAACTGGGAAGGCTGAGCCACTATCCCCTACAGGACATTTACCACACAAAGGTAATCGACCAACTCAGGAAAGCAGCCACCATGCAGAGACATGGAAAGAAATCACATTTGGAGAGAAAAAAACGACTGGACATAGAATTCAAAACCATAGCTAGAAGGTTTTTCAAGAGGCTCCTAGAAAAAGCTGATGAACTTAATGAGACCTTCGAGAATATAAACGAGACCCTTGAGGATATGAATGAGACCCTCGAGGATATGAAAAACGACCAACGAGAAATTAAGCATACACTGACTGAAATAAGAAATATGATCCAAAGACCTAAAAGCAGTCTAGAGGACCGAAAGAATCAAGTCAAAGATTTGAAATACAAAGAAACAAAATCCACTCAGCCGGAAAAGCAAGCAAAAAGAATCCAAAAAATTGAAGATAGTGTAAGAGGCCTCGGGGACAACCTGAAGCATACCAACATCCGAATTATGGGGATGCCAGAAAAAGAGAGCAAGATATGAAAACCTATTTGAAGAAATAGTGACAGAAATCTTCCCCGACCTGGCGAAAGAAATTGACTTAAAAGTCCAAGAAGCGCACAGAACCCAAAACTATAGGAATCCAAAAAAGACCAAGATACAATCATAATTAAAATGCCAAGAGCAAAAGATAAAGAGAGAATATTAAAAGCAGCAAGAGAAAAACAGTTAGTTACCTATAAGGGAGCACCCATACGATTGTCAGCTGATTTCTCAACAGAAACTATGCAGGCCAGATAGGAGTGGCAAGAAATATTCAAAGTGATGAAAAGCAAGGACCTACAACCATGATTACTCTACCCAGCAAAGCTATCATTCAGAATTGAAAGTCAGATAAAGTGCTTTGCAGATAAGAAAAAGCTAAAGGAGCTCATCACCGCCAAACCAGTATTATTATATAAAATGCTGAAAGATTTTCTTTAACAAGAGGAAGATGAAGAAGGTAAAGATAAAAATTATGAACAACAAATACACAGCTATCAACAAATGAATCTACAAACCAAGTGAATTGAAAATCTGATGAACAGGATAAACTGGTGAATATAAGAGAATCATGGGCATAGAGAGGAAATGGACTGACAATTCTTGGGGAGAAAAGGGGTGTGGGAGGTGCAGCAGGAGAATGGACAAAAATCATACACCTATTGAAGAGGACAGTGGGGGGCAGGCGAGGGTAGAGGTTGGGATTGGTACCGGGTGGACGGGAGCTATGGGGTGGGGGTGGGGGGGGGGGGGAAGAGACACATTGTAATTAATAAACTGAACAATAAAGATTAAAATATTAAAAAATATATGTCTCTTAATGTAAATATGTTTACCTAAGAGATATTTTATGCAGCAAAAAAATAGAAAGAAAAGGAAGGAAAGAAGGAAGGAAGGAAGGAAGAAAGGAAAGAAGGAAGGAAGGAAGGAAGGAAGGAAGGAAGGAAGGAAGGAAGGAAGGAAGGAAGGGAGGAAGGGAGGGAGGAAGGGACGGAGGGAAGGAAAGGGCCCAAATGTGGCCCGGTACCCCAGAGGAGCTCCCCTCCCCCACACCCTGACTCTCCTCCACTTATGTGACTTCCCCATCCCCTCTCAAATCTCATCTTTTCCAGTAGAAGATGTTCCCAATTATGGCCCATTATGTTGCCAAGGATGATATCACTCAGAGGTGTGTTTTTTTGTTTTGTTTTAACAAGATGCTACTGATTGTTATTTACTTGGGGACAATCTGCATCAATTTAGTCCACTATTGTGCTGGGTCTTATGAACCCACAACATGGTTGAATTGTCGGGGGGGGGGGGGGGGGGGGGGAGCGGTAATTTGCTGAAGACCGATTCTCCAAACAGAACAATGCTCTTCCACTGACAGGGACAGGGGTCCCTGGCTGCTACCTCCCGATATAGGTAAGTATGTGTATGACCCAATCTTACCTCAGTAACATCCATAACTTTGATGGCCGCCAGCTGACCTGTTTTAACATGTCGACCCTGAAAAACAGAGGAAAGAAAGGTAATTGGCACCACTATTTTTGCATAATCACTGGGACGGAATGGTTGGTGCTTCAACAAATCAGTTCTATTTTTCCCTTCATCAGTTCTATTCCCCCCCCCCCACGCTTTCCAAAAGAATATTGTTACTAACACCAATGAACCACACGTGATAAACAGAACAATTGAAACAAGTGAGTTTTTATAAGTTTCTCCTTTTTTCCCCAGGGTTTAATTTCTGTATTGTTACCCCTCAACCCAAGCAACTAAAATGTATTCTTCTATTCATTCATCAGATTGAGCACTCAAAAAAGAAATAACCAAAACAAAACAAAAAACCCCATACCTCCATATGTGTATTGCTGAAAATGACTAACAGTCCTTCCCTAGTGGCGTTCCCAATGCCAATACCTGACTTCACAAGAGTTCACCTGGGTCTTCCTTGAAGGCTCCCGCATCCCGCAGCCCCAGTGCAGAAAGGCTGGGAGGTTCCCCCACAACGCAGCGAGTGCAGCGGCGGGACGGGAGGATGCAAGCTGAAGCTCTATGGTAATTCCGGACCAAGAACCCAAAAATGCACCATCACTTATATCACTAAGCATTTCTATTTTTTAAATTTTTATTGCTGAAAGTATTACATCTGTCACCTTTCTCCCCCATTGTCACTAGGTATTTCAAATTCGGTCATTCTCCCCTCACCAGCGCAAGGCTACTGGATCAGTCCCTGTGCATCTCCCTGCTCTCTGCACCCTCTGCCGAGGTTGGTCATTTCCCAGCCCAGAAGCAAAAAGCCCGTGGTACCCTGAGCACCAGCGACTTGAGAGCTTGATGAGGAACGGTCCCTGGGCTGCCACAGGAAGGCACAGCGAGAGCCCCGGATGGAGCACTGGGACATTGGAGCTTGAGCCTGAGAAAGCTCTCTCCCTTTGTCTGGAGAATTCTGGGAAGTTTACATAGCCCAGTTATAACTGGGTCAAAACACCGACCTATGAAAATGAGCCATGGTCTCAGGGAGCCCCGCGACGGCCATCGCCCTGCAGTTCACAGCAGGATGGGTGCCCGGATAGATGCGACCCTCGAACATACAGGCAACCAGGGCCCACACGCCCTCAGGCCAGGCCCAGAGCTCCCCAGCTCGCGCCCCCTGCAGGCACTGTGACCTGGCCTTCCCCATGGCTGCCCTCCTGTCTCCTGCACTGTTGCCCTGTGAGTGGGGTCCCATCTGCAGTTCTGCTTGAGGCAGCAGAGAGATCCAGAGCCAGGTACAGGGAACCCTGCTTTCTCGCCCCCCAGGCCTGCTGTGCCATCTGCCCAGCCTCAACAGGCCTGACCCGACACTCACTGCAGCCGCATGGTGCCCACAGAGCTCCGAGAACGTCCGGCCCGGGCAGTGCAGTGACAGCTGGGCTACCCGGGATCCTGACAGAAAATGTTGTCCTGCCTCTTAGTTCTGCAAACACAGCACTGTTCTCAGCAGCAGCACACAGAAGGCTAAGCTCTCGTCCTGGGCATGCAGGAGCCTGCAGTTGGCCTGCCACCAGGAAGGTACACACAGCAAGAGCCCCAGATGGAGCACTGGGACACTCGAGCAGGACTGCCCTCCTGTCTCCTGCACTGCTGCCCTGTGAGTGGGGCCCCACCTGCAGTCCTGCTCAGGCAGGACCAAAACACAGCACCTCCTCCCCAGGCTCAGCATGGCTGGCGCCTCACACTCCCATCTGTCAACAGGGGTAAACTTGTGCCCACTTCACAGGTTTATGTTAAGAAAAAAAACCCAAGGCATGGCACATGCAAGCAGAGCCCGGATAATAAATGACACCTGAACCTTGTTTCTCTCAACAAGGAGATAAATGAACTTCTTAGCATCGTATCAAGCAACTGCCACGCGCTCCTATCACATGAAACCAAATCATGATTTCCTTGAATCCAGGAAGCAAGAGTAGAACTCTAGAAGACGGGGTGCTGCTATCATCCGGTCCCTTCCATGTAAGAGACTCAAGACCATCTCCTTACCACCCAGTCAGCCCTCAAATCTGCAAACACATGCCTACTCTGTGCAGTGGTATTCCTTCCAAATGACTAAAGCAAACTGCTGACAGAATCCGAGAAAACACCACAAGGCTTGCGCCAGCTTTCTCTTTCCAAGAGGGGCAAGCAGCACGGTGCTGGGAGAGTGCAGGTGAGGGGTGGCGAGTGTGAACCCCGTGTCTGAAAACACCTCTCCAGGTGTCACAAAGGAGCAGTCCCTTCCTCCCCCCCGCCCCCTCCCCACCTGAACTCAGGGCTGCGAGTGTACGAAGCAAAGCTCGGTCAGGACAGTGGCACAGAAGCTGAGCTGCGGTTCAGCCAGTTTTTGCTTTATACAGAATATTAGTTTTCCTGAGAGACAGACTACAGAATCAGGACCTAACAACTCATCAGACATAACAGACCAAGTAAAGACTTTAGTTCTGATTATTACATACCAGTTCTTCCAAAATTAGGTCCCACTTCAAATTGAAATATGACTCAGGAAACTGACTCCCTCCTTCCTGAGAAACACAACAATGCCCTGGAAGAAAGCTGTTTGGGCAGCCTTGGGCTCTCGCTCAGCGCCACTCAGCACTGCACTTCCTCAGGGAAGCTGCATACCCTCTCCCAGCGTCCAGGTCACTGCGGACCCCAGTGAAGGCCGTCCCCAGTGCCCGGGGCACAGAGCGCTGCCCTCACACCTTGACACTCAGGTGAGAGTCTTCACTCCTTCCGGAGGCCATGCTGGCTCCTGATCTTGACTCAGGCTCAGACCTCAACAATGAAGGCCCATTTCTCATGGTCAGAGGGCACGGCCAACATGTGGAGAGACTGTGGGGTGCTACAGCGAGGTACTCTCCCCTCCCGCTCTCTAGTATTCCACCTACTGGGGTGGGCCACCATATGTAAAGGAATCAAAATGGGAATCAAAGTGCCCTGAGGAGGCTGAATGTGCTGAATGTACATACGTATGTGTATGCAATTGTGGGCTAAGGAGGCTACACGAAGGGTAGTTTGAAATAATAAACACGTGTGTGATTTACTCAACACCACTGAGAGGATCTAGGATGGCCCTTCTCCGGGTGGCTGGGGCCATGAGAGATGCCCCGGGTCCCCTGGCGTGGCTTCAGCTGTAACAAATGGCCCTCCTTCGTACTGCCTCAAGCAGCATGGAAGGAGAACACACACTCAGAACCACCTGACCGCTTGGGACTTGAGGGCTCAGAACAGAACTCTTCCCTGAAGTCGAGGTGGTAATGCACCTGTGAACCCCACCCAGTCCGTCTCCTAAGAACAGCTTCAGGGTCTGCTCCTGTCGAGGGAGAAAATGCCACTTCCTGACTGACTCTGAACTCCCGGCCTGCGCATGACGAGATGAGAAACCCATTGCAACACCCATGTGTGACCCTGACTCTTCTGTCCTACTGTGTCCATTTATTGGGCACTCAGTGTCCCATTCGGGCTATAAAATGCCACAGGGAGGGCAGTAAAGGCCATCGCTTGCTATGCTGATGAGGCCCCACATTGGTGAAAAGCCTCTTAATACCATTCTGTTATTTTCCCAACAGACCCTTAAAAACCCTCTCAGGGCAGTAAAGCAGGTCACTATCCTATTCTGAAAGTGCAGAACTGACAGACCTCCATCAGCCTTCCTTTCAGGTCCTTGTTATTACTACCGCACCACCCTGCCCCTAAACAACGAGTGTGCTGCAACTCCTTTTCTACTCCTGATGCTTTATACCTAAGTCTCAGCTTTCTTCACGGAATCAGAAATCTTCTGTACTCATCCAGCCTGAGTACAGAGTGAGCAGAAGATGAGAGGAAGAAAGTCTTATTAAGTTTATGGCACTATAAAAGGTAAGTAAACAGAGTTTAAGTTTAACAAGGATTTTCCCCCACAAGACAGAGGGAGCATGCAATGAACTCTAGGGACATGTAGTGAACAAGGCACTTTGCACACATTACCATTTATTCCTCACATGACCCAACTTATGTGTCACTGTCCCCATTTTATAGATGGAAAAACTGAAGCTTTGGAGAGTGTTAACTAGTTAAAGATGCACACCAGGCTTCTTCCCTGTTCTAGGCTGTGGATTTTAAAATAGAAATGGCCATAAATGTCCTAATCAACCAACGACCAGAGAGACTGATAAGTATATTCCTCTGCAAAATAAATATCTTAAGAGATTATAATTAAACATGTCAATATCATAACCAGTAATAAAATGTAGTTTCACTTCCTGGACTTTCCTTTCCCGTCACAATTCAGAAAAACTCAAGCAATGAACATACCAAAGGAATTCTTTACGGAATCTGAGGGCATGTGTGAACACACTCAAAGTCCCTATCCCAGGCTTCCCAACACTGATAGCGGGGTTTTGTTTGTTCCTCCATCGGTGAGCCAAAACCAGCAGTCCAACATCACTGCCACTCCTGCTCATCCCAGTGAGTCCTGATAAGGGAGGCGCACGCCCCCATAGCAATGCTTATCAGCCATGAGCCCTATGCCTGGAGCCCAAACACACGGATTCAGAGGAGCTCTACACTCCACCAAGGAAAGGTGAGATTTCACCTGGGATAAGGAGAGAACTACATAACAAGGCACCCAGAGAAGAGACCATGGGGAGACAAAGAAACAGCCCACATATGAAAGAAAAGGAGGTATCACCAGAAAAAGTAAACAAAATGGAGGCAAGCAACCTGCCAGAGAAAGAATACATAGAAATGGTCATAAGGTGGAAGAATGGAAGACAAATCTAACAATATGTATAAGAACCTAAAGGAAATGAAGAACCAAGAAGAAATGAAAAATGACATTGCTGCTATAAAGAACTCAATAGAAAGCATCAAGAATAGACTAGAAGAAGCAGAGGACCAAATAAGTAAGCTAGAAGACAAGATAGGGATGCCCATTCTCACCACTCCTTTTTGACATAGTACTGGAAGTATTAGCCATCGCAATTAGACAAGAAGAAGAAATAAAAGGCATCCACATTGGAAAAGAAGAAGTAAAACTGTCCTTATCTGCAGATGACATGATATTCTACATAGAAAAAAAAAAAAGACTCCATCAAAATACTAATAGACTTAATAAATGAATTCAGCAATACAGCAGGATACAAAATTATCGCGAAGAAATCTATGGCATTTCTATACACCAATAGTGAACTTACAGAAAGACAGACTAAAAAAGCAATGCCATTTACCATCACACCAAAAAAATTAAGATACCTAGGAATTAAATTAACTAAGGAAATAAAAGACCTTCACATGGAAAACTACAGGACACTGAAAAAAAGAAATAAAGAAAGATGTAAACAGATGGAAGAACATACCATGCTCATGGATTGGGAGAATCAACATCATTGAAATGTCCATACTACCCAAAGCAATCTATAAATTTAATGCACTCCCCATTAAAATACCAATGACATATTTCACAGATGTATAAAGAACTCTCTAAAAATTCATCTGGAATAAAGATCCCGAACAACCACAGCAATCCTGAGAAAGAAGCACAAAGTAGGTGGGATATCAATACCAGATTTCAAGCTGTATTACAAAGCCATTGTTCTCAAAACAGCCTGGTACTGGCACAAGAACAGGCATATAGACCAATGGAATAGAATAGAGAACCCAGATATGGACCCAAACCAGTATGCTCAATTAATATTTGACAAAGGAAGTATGGATATACAATGGAGTCAAGACAGTCTCTTCAATAAATGGTGTTGGGAAAATTGGACAGATATATGCAAAAAGATGAAACTAGAGCACCAACTTACACCATACACAAAAATAAACTCAAAATGGATACAGGACTTAAACATAAGATGGGAAACCATAAAAATACTAGAGGAATCTACAGTCAGAGAAATCTCAGACATATGCTGAAGCAACTTCTTCACCAATACCGCTCCTAGGGCAAAGGCAGCGAAAGAGAAAATAAACAAATGGGACTACATCAAAATAAAAAGCTTTTGCACAGCAAAAGAAATCATCAACAAAATAAATTAGAAAGCCCACTGTATGGGAGAACATATTTGCAAATGTTGTCACTGATAAAGGTTTAATCTCTAGCATCTACAGGGAACTTAAACAACTTAATAAAAGGAAGATAAATGATCCAATAAAAAAATAGGCAATGCACCTAAATTGAATCTTTTCGAAAGAAAAGGTAAGGAAGTGCAATATACATATGAAAACATGCTCAAAGTCACTAATAATCTGAGAGATGCAAATCAAAACGACAATGCGGTACCATCTCACACCTGTCAGAATGGCTCACATCAACAAATCAACAAATGACAAGTGTTGGCTGGCGAGGATGTGGAGAAAAAGGAACCCTCATGGATTGCTGGTGGAAATGCAGACTGGTGCAGCCACTGTGGAGAACAGTATAGAGTTTCCTCAATCTAAAAATGGAGCTCCCATTTGACCCAGTAATTCCACTTCTGGGATTATATCCCCAAAAAACTAGAAAGACCAATCAGAAAGGATATATGCACCCCTATGTTCATAGCAGCACAATGCACCCACCATAGCTAAGATTTGGAAACAGTCTAAATGCCCATCAGCAGATGAGTGGATTAGAAAACTGTGGTACATCTACACAATGGAATACTACGCTGCTATAGAAAAGAAGGAATTCTTGGAGGAACCAAGATGGCAGCATAGGTAAACACCTATACTGTTGCCTCGTACAACAATTTCAAAAATACAGCTAAAAGACAAAATGGACATCATCCAGAACTACCGGAAAGCTGGCTGAGTGGAAATTCTACAACTAGAAGGAAAGATAAAAGGACACTGGGACTGAGAGGAGGTGTGGAGGACAGGGGTGCTGAGATGCGGAGACGGGTGCAGAGACGCACGAGTGGAAAGGACGGGTGGCTGAATACCCTGCTGGTTTCCTTCAACAGAAATGAAGACAAAGGCTCCCCCACTGTGCTGAGCCTCAGTTCCAGGGGAGTCTCGGGGAACCTAGCCTCATACGGGGTGAAAATGGACTGTCAGGAGGAAGCACACTGAGACTCAGGAGCTGCAGAGGCATGTGAGCTTGCGGAGAGGGCACATAGCTAGCTCTCTCATTTGGGAGGAAAACAAAACCTCCGAACTGCACTGCACCCCAGTTCTGGATGAGACTTTGGGTGTCCAGACTCATTCGGGGAGAAACTGGACCGTCTGGCAGCAGGCAAAATTCCAGGGCAGCTTTCTCTCAGAGGTACATGTAGCCATTGCCACAGAACACAGAGGTCCAGGCACTGTTTAGGGCGGGGCTGACAGGAAACCAAGTCTCACTGCTCAGTCCTGAGACTTCGCCCCATTCAAGCTGAGCACAGAGGCTCTACCAGTGTAGACACGGCTGATCCTCACAGCCAGTTGGCCTGGAAGTCAACCCATCCTAGTGATACCAACAACAATCTAGGCTAAACTACAACAAGACAGTGCAGCCCATAGAGGGGTCCAACAAGAGTATCCACCTCAGGTAACTGGGGAGGCTGAACCACTGTCCCCTAGAGGACATCTACCCACCACACAAAGCTATTTGACCAACTCAGGGAAGCAGCGAAAATGCAGAGACAAGAGAAAAGATCACAATTGAAAGAAATGGACAGAAAGAAACAACTGGACAGAGTTCAAAACCACGGTATAAGGTTTTTCAAGAGGTTCCTAGAAAAGGCCGATAAATGTAACGAGACCCTCGAGGATATGAAAAATGACAAACTAGAAATTAAGCATACACTAACTGAAATAAAAAACATCATACAGAGACCTAATAGCAGACTAGAGGACCGCAAGAATCAAGTCAAAGATTTGAAATACCAAGAAGCAAAAACCACTCAGCTAGAAAAGCAAGAAGAAAAATAATCCAAAAAATTGAAGATAGTGTAAGGAGCCTCTGGGACAACCTCAAGCATATCAACATCCAAATTATGGGGGTGCCAGAAAAAGAGAACATGATGTTAAGTGAAATAAGCCAGGCAATGAAAAAAAAAAAAAAAAACAACCATATGACCTCACTCATTTATGGAAAATAAAGGACATTATAAGCTGATGAATAAAAACACAGATACAGAGGCAGTAAAGCACAGAACAGACTGTCAAATTACAGTGGGAAGACTGGGAAATGTTGGGGAGGGTGAGAAATAGACCAACGAAAGGACTTGTATGCATGTATATAAGCACACCAATGGACCCAAGACAATGGGGGCGGAGGGTGGGATGAGGGCAAGACACAGGGGGTAGGGGAGGCTGGGGGAAGGTCAATGGTGCGGGGGGGAGAGAGGAGATATGTGTACTAATATATGTAATATTTTAAACAATAAAAATATTTTAAAAAATAAAACATAGTGAGCCCTCATGTAAACTACAGACTTTGAATGATGATTATGTATCAATACAGGTTCATCAATTTCAACAAATGTACCACTCTAGTGGAGGATATTAAAAATGGAAAAGTTATATGCATGTGTATATATGGGAAATCTCTGTACCTTCTCAGTTGCTATGAAACCTAAAATTTCTCTAAGAACTAAAGTCTTTAAAAACTTTTAAAATTCAAATCCACTCTCCCTTACATTTTCTATTTTTACGAGTAACTATAGTTCCTGTATGACCTGTGGTGAGTGGCATGAGCTCAGCACTCCATCCACGGAGCACTCTTTCTAAGATCCTACACTTACGATCCCAAAACAAAGACCAGCATAATGGGTTCTGCACTGTAAACCCCCAAACCACAGGCTGGGTAGGCTGTTTCCCAAAAGGAAGTGCCTGCAAAAGACCCAAAATTCAACTAATGGGAGACATGGTGCAGGGCACTACTCCCGTCTGAGAGGAGGAACGGCCCAGGCCCCGGGGAGAAGACAGGAGCAGGCGTGTGGCACTGCCCTACCTTGCTCCTCCAGCCTCAAACCAAGTATGAAGGGAGCAGGCTCATACTTCTGCCATTTTACCCTGCAACTACTATTTCTTATTATAATAAGACTAGAGGCTCAGTGCACGAAATTCGTGCCCAGGGGTCAAGGGTGTCTATCCCTCAGCCCAGCCTGCACCCTCTCCAATCTGGGACCCCTCGAAGGATGTCTGACTGCCCGTTTAGGCCCGATCCCAGTAGAACACAGTAGGATCGGGCCTAAGCGGGCAATCAGACATCCTTCTCACAATACAGGACTGCTGGCCCCAAACTGCTCGCCCTGCCTGCCTCCCTGATTTCCCCCGAACCACTTCTGCCTGCCAGCCTGATCACCCCCTAACCACTACCCTGCCAGCCCAATTGATGTCTAACTGCTCCCCTGCCAGCCTGTTTGCCCCCAACTTCCCTCCTCTGCTGGCCTGGTCACCCCTAACTGCCCTCATCAGCAGGCTTGATTGACCTCAACTGCCCTCCCTTGCAGGGCCTGGAACCTCCCAACGGCCCTCCCCTGCTGGCCATCTTGTGTCCACATGGGGGCAGGATCTTTGACCACATGGGGGCAGCCCCTTTTGTGTGTTGGAGTGATGGTCAATCTGCAAATTACTCTTTTATTAGATAGGATAGAGGCCTGGTGCATGGGTGGGGGCCAGCTGGTTTGCCCTGAAGAGTGACCTGGATCAGGGTAGGGGTTCCCTTGGGGCATGGGGTGGCCTGGGCAAGGGGCCTGTGGTGGTCTGCAGGCCAGCAACGCCCTCCAGTGACCCAAGTGGAGGCCCTGGGATCTGGGATTAATTTATGTTCTACAACTGAAACTTTGTAGCCTGGAACGGAGTCAAGCCTTCTGCTCACTCCGTGGTGACAGCCATTACTATTTGGGTATATTTAAATTCTATAATTCAAACTTTGTAGCCTAGAGTGGAGGCCTAGGCGCTAGGGCTGCAGAAGCTTGGCTTCCTCCATCACCCGGGCAACCCTAGCCTCTGCTCTCTACAGCTCCGTTGCTGCCACCATTTCTGTTGGGATGTATCTTCTATAATTGAAACTTTGTAGCAGTGAGTGGAGGCCTAGGCTGGCAAGGGCAGGCGGAAAGCATAGCTTCCTCCATTGCCAGGGAAACCCAAGCCTTCCTCCTGCTCTCAGTGGCCTCAGGCATCTTGGTTGGGGTTTATTTTCTCCTCATTGGCTGGTGAGCATGGCTGGCGGCCGTGGCTTGATTGGAGGTACAATTTGTATGTTACTCTTTTATTAGATGGGATCTGTTTATTGGCTCTTCCTCCCTTCTGTGACCAGAGCTGTGGGTGAGTAGGCAGACAGAGGAATCTTGGCTCCAAGACTTGCAATTTAATGAGAAGACAGTGCTTTTATTCCCTGACATTTAAAATTAAAGACTTCCACATAGAGTCGGGCCTTTCTTAGGCCAGAGACGCCTTCTCTGGAACGTTCCGCTTAAGGAAAGTCATGTCTCAACAGCAGAGTGTGAGACAGAACGTCCACTAAGAACGAGACGGTCCTGAGAGCACGGTGAGACGGAGCCCCGGTGCCCACTCCCCACGACGGTCTCTTCTGCCCGGGACTCGGCAGGCAGCTCACACAATTCACCACGCACCATGCTGGAGAGAAGCCTTCGAAGCCCTGGGATCGTGAGGACACTGAAGAGGCTTTTCCCAATGGTACAGGCAGTCTCGTGAGCGTCCATGACGACCTGCCCTTCAAGTAAGTGACTGCTTCCCGGAACTTCGCATCAGCCTCCCACAAAGAGAGGACTGCTCGGCTGGCCCCCTCGCTTCTGCTGTGCCCAGCTGTGCTGTGTTCTAGAACAGATGGAACCAGTGGGGTCTGCCAGACAGCAAGCTGAGTCCACAGGGTGCGCTAGCACCGTAGCCAAAATCACCTTCAGGGTGAGAAGTACAGACAACACAGGTGAAGAGAGAAGAAATCCTGCCGTGAGAATTCGTGAGCAACTCCTTCCAGGGCCAGTGGTCACGTGGGAGGGAAAGACAGCTGCTTCTCATAGACACCTGGCAACGCTGCATGAGGACAGCGCCGCCCCAGGAGGCAGCAGCCCGCGGGCAGGTGCCCATGGCACCAGGTGCCTGGACCACAGCATCCAATGTGAGGAACTATGTTTTAAGAGAGTGGCAAACCCAAAAGCACCAAGAGGCCCTGACCAGTGTGGGTGGGTAAGTGGTTGGAGCAGTGGCCCAAGCACCAAGGGTTTGGGGTTTGATTCCTAGTTAAGGGCATGTAGCTGAGTTGTAGGTTGAACCCCTGGCCCAGGATGGAGTATGGATGGAAGGCAAACCAATGGATGTGTCTCTCTCACATGGATGTTTCCCACCCTCCTTCCCTTCCACTCTCTAAAAATAATAATAATAATAATAAATCAATGGAAATAATATCGTTGGCTAATAATTAACCAAAAAAATAAAGAACATCACCGACCAATGGAAGTACACACAAAAACATAACACACAGTCCCTAAGTCAGTGCTCACTCACACACAGCAGAGCTGCCCATAACATATATTGTTTCCTTATGTGCTCACTGTCTGAAGCTACTAGAAATAGTGACTTCGTCTTTCTCTATTTTTCTGTAACATCAATATTTTTAAAGTTAAAATGTTAATATTTTAAAGGAGAAAAATAAACTATTTCTTCATTAGTTCATTTCACATTGTAAATACTTAAATACTGCATAAAGGAGTTCCAAGAGGGCCCTGGATTGGAAGCCCAAGCCCGTACGCGAGGAGGTGCCGGCGGCCGGCCCCGGGACCTCCGCTGACCGCCAGCCCTCCTCGGTACGGCGGGGACGGGCCGCCTCCCTCTGACGGCCCGGCCGTCCGGCAGAAGCAAGCACCAAGGCAGCAGCCTGGGTCTGGCCGGCAGCACCACGCCGGGCGAGGGAAGAGCAACCCGCGGGCAAGACTCAGGGGTCCAGCCCTCCGAAGTGCTCACTACCTGGGTCAGGGTGTCCCTCAGGGAGCTCTCTTCCAGGGAGCGGACTGCCCTCCCTACACAGCCAGCACAACACCATCATGCCATTCACTCACACGGCAAACAGCATACAAAACCAGAAGCTTTCTCCAGTCCCGGCACAGCTACTATTAGAAATTGGTATCTTTCCTTACTCACTTAAAATAAGCCATATGCCACGTGTTTTAGTTTAATTATCACAAGGTAATGACCCGTTTCTCTTGGAATATAACTGTCAATCTGAACTCCTCCCTGGCACTCCCTTAGAACAGGGGTCAGCAAACCACGGCTCGCGGGCCACATGCGGCTCTTTGGCCCCTTGAGTGTGGCTCTTCCACACAATACCACAGCCTGGGCAAGTCTGTTTTGAAAAAGTGGCGTTAGAAGCAGCTTAAGTTTAAAAAATTTGGCTCTCAAAAGGAATTCCAATTGTTGTCCTGTTGATATTCGGCTCTGCTGACTGATGAGTTTGCTGACCACGGCTTTAGAAGAATGTAGGGTGACCATGGGTTTCTACTCCAAGGCAAGGAATCCTGTCTTTTTCAAATACACAGGGTGGAGCAAAAGGTTTACAGTTGTTCATGCAGAAAATAATACACTAGTCCTATATAATAAAGAGGTACTATGCAAATTGACTGCCATACTCTCACACAAGATGACCGCCCCCATGTGGTTCCAAGATAGCTGTTACAATATAGCTGGCAGCTGGGGGCGACCGGGCCTGCAGGGGAGAGAGGGAAGTTGGGGGGAGGGGGGGAGGGCCAGGCCTGCAGGGAAGGGCAGTTGAAGGGGACCAGGCCTACAGGAGAGCAGTTAGGGGCAACCAGGCTGGCAGGGGAGGGCAGTTAGGGATGACTGGGCCAGCAGGGGAGGGAAGTTGGGGGGAACCAGGCCTGCAGGGGAGGGCTGCTAGGGGTGACCAGACCTGCAGGGGAAGGCAGTTAGGGGCCGACCAAGCCGGCAGGGGAGGGCAGTGAGGGATGACTGGGCCAGCAGGGGAGGGAAGTTGGGGGGGGGGGGCAGGCGTGCAGGGGAGGGCCATTAGGGGTGACCAGGCCAGCAGGGAAGGGTAATTAGGGGCGACCAGGCCGGCAGGGGAGGACAGTTTGGGGCAACCAGGCCAGCAGGGAAGGGCCATTAGGGGTAACTAGGCCTGCAGGGAAGAGCAATTGGGGGCAATCAGGCTGGCAGGAGAGTAGTTAGGCATCAATCAGGCTGGCATGGGGAATGGTTAGGGGATGATAGGGATCGGGCCTAAAACCGCCAGTCGGACATCCCCTGAGGGGTCTTGGATTGGAGAGGGTGCAGGCTGGGTTGAGGGATCCCCCCCACAGTACATGAATTTCGTGCACTGGGCCTCTAGTTAGTAAATAATAAAACAAGAAAAACTGTTTCACATACTCATAACAGTAGGCCTATTTTTGCCCCAACCTGTAAATGCAGTTTTAAATTTTGAGTTTTTCAAATATGGAGGCAAGAGAGAATCAGGGAAGGGGGCTAGGCCTCATAACTAACCAGCGGGACCGTGTTGCAGCACAACACAGTGCACAGGGCTGCGCCGCACCACTAAGGGGCCGCCCACAGCATCTGAACCCCACGATGAACTTCAAGAACCAACAGGGCTGCCCACAGTGTCTTGTACAACATGATGAACTTCAATAAAACCTTGACTAAACATGCATCCAAAACAGAAGTTGGAACACAGAATTCTTTATGTTCCCTTTTTTCTCTTCCTAATTCCCTCGCTCCCAAGAAGTTTTCCTACACATTTCCCTTGTGACTTCACAGTACACTCAATTTTTAGAGTTATGCCCATTGTGTGATTTCAATATTCAATACTTCAAGCATCACTAGGGCACTCAAACTAAACTCTTCTCATTGCCTTAGAACAAGCATGTCAAACTCAAAGGCTAACATGAGCCAAGTAAACAAGGTTGAAGTTTCTGTGGGCTGCAAAAAAACAAAAGCTTCAATTTTCATAGAAACGTAGGTTTATTTTGATACAGACATGCTGACTACAAAGGGCTGAAATAAACAAGTTATCCTATTTAATAAAAGAGTAATATGCAAATTGACTGTACCTCCAATCAAGCCACACCCACCAGCCAATCAGGAGCAAATTATGCAAATAAACCCCAACCAAGATGGCTGTCGCCACTGAGAGCAGGAGGGAGGCTTAGGTTTCCCTGGCAACGGAGGAAACCAAGCTTTCTGACTGCTGGCCTAGGCCTCAACTCAATGTTACAAAGTTTCAATTATAGAAGATACATAATCTCAACAGAAATGGCAGCCACAGAGCTGGAGAGAGAAGAGGCTAGGGTTGCCAGGGTGATGGAGGAAGCCAAACTTCTGTAGGCCTAGCCTAGGCCTCCACTCTAGGCTATAAAGTATCAAACAGAAATGGCTGTCGCCATAGAGCGAACAGAAGGCTTGGCTCCAATCCAGGCTACAAAGTTTCAATTGTAGAACATAAAATAAATCCCAGATACCAGGGCCTCCACTTGGGTCGCTAGGGGGCGTGGCCAGCCTGCAAACCACCATAGGCCCCTCACCCAGGCTGCCCCACACCCCAAGGGAACCCCCACCCAGATCCAGGACAACCTTCAGGGCAAAGAACCAATCCCCAACCATGCACCAGGTCTCTATCCTATCTAATAAAAGTGTAATTTGCAGATTGACCATCACTGCAACACACAAGAAGGCTGCCCCCATGTGGTCAAAGATCCTGACCCCGTGTGGATACAAGGTGGCCACCACAAGATGGCCAGCAGGGGAGGACAGTGGGAGGTTCCAGGCCTGCAAGGAAGGGCAGTTGTGAGCCATCAGGCCAGCAGGGGAGGCCAGTTGGAAGGGACCAGGCCTGCAAGGGAAGGCAGTTGGGGGCGATCAAGCCTGCAGGGGAGGGGAGTTAGGGGTGACCAGGCCTGCGGAAGAGGGAAGCTGGGGGCAAACAGGCTAGCAGGGGAGCAGTTAGACATCAATTAGGCTGGCAGGGTAGTGGTTAGGGGGTGATCAGGCTGGCAGGCAGAAATGGTTAGGGGCAATCAGGGAGGCAGGCAGTTTGGAGCTAGCAGTCCTGGATTGTGAGAAGGATGTCCGACTGCCCATTTAGGCCCGATCCAGGATCGGGCCTAAACGGGCAGTCAGACATCCCTCGAGTGGTCCCAGATTGGAGAGAGTGCAGGCTGGGCTGAGGGATAGACACTCCCGACCCCTGGGCACGAATTTCGTGCACTGGGCCTCTAATCATTAACATAAAATAGAACATTTTCATAAAAATTAGCATTTTTCTTAAACATTAACTTACGAGACACTGAATAACTGCACAAATTCATAGATATAATGCAAATAAACCTATTTTTCTTGTTCTCTGAAAGTGAAATATTTCCTGTTGTGCACACCAAACAAGGCAGTACAAGACTAATGATGTGGCGATCGGCTGCTGAAATGTTCGCTGCTGTTATTAGTGGAGAGAAGTGGTGTGCCTGTGTGTAAGGCACATAAGGGAAATGAAACACAATGATAGTAATCAGTCATAGCGAATATTGTAGTCGCTATTAATAATCATAACAGGATAATGTAAAACTCAAGTTACAAAATTTTTATTAAAATGTTTCTTACATCGGTTACATTGGCTGGGCCACATGCGGCCTGCAGGCCACAAGTTTGACATCCTTGCCTTAGAGGAAAAGTTGAAAGTTTCAGAATAAATGATGCAAGGAGTTCCAATCCATTCTGGGCTCCTGACCTGCCCACAGTCGCCTTCTACTCATCACCCACCCAACCTTCAATTAAAGCTTTCAAACTGTTCTTTACTTTTTCTCAGAATTTTAAGAAATTGACTCTAAAATAAAACTGCCCTTGAACATGGATATATTTACAGTGTTTATATAAAGTCACACTGTAAGCAGCTTTGTGTCTCCCTGAACAGTCCCTAAACACAGGCCTGGTCTGATTTCAGCACCCAACAGTGCTGAGTCCTGAAGCTGGCGCTGACACCATCAGAGGCGAGATTCTGACCCAGAATGTGGTCTCTGAGGGCAGGACAACAAGTTCTAGCGTGTAACAACAGATAAGGTCTGTGACTTCATGCCAAACAAAGTTTACCATAGGCTAACTGGCATAAATAAGAGTAAGTTCCCAGGGCACCTCATCAATGTTGTAACGAAACAACCCTGTTCCCTGCAGCTTCCAGTCGGTGCGATGCGGCGCTTTCCTGGTGGGGTGCTCACAAGCTATGTCATGCACCACTCAGGGCTCCCCTCCTCCCGTCCTCTCCCGGAGAGCAGCCACCCCACCAACCTAAGTTTCCAGAGTGAAAGCTCCACGAGCAAACTCACACCAAGTTCACCAAAATGTAACTCAGTGCCTTACGAGCTATTTCCACAGAAAATATGAAGAACTCGTGCCTCACTATTTGAAAACAAGAATTTTCCTCAAAGCATCTTTTGCTAAAAATCATGACATGTTTACAAAGGCACCAGTGTGTTTTTCTCCATGGTATAGACCATTTCCCCTTGAGTTGTACATGCCCATTCTAGCTTTCTGAGAAGAATCATAACAAAAGACTGAATAAGTAAATACAATAAAAAACCGGTTCTGTGACCTTGCTAAGGCACATAAGCCTCGAGGGTCACGGCCAGTGTTCTGACCACTCCCCAAGTGCAGGCCAGGCATGACCACACCATGCAAGAGGTGATTGGGCAGACTGTGCTTCCCTCTGCCCGCCCCCTTCTATCCTCCTCCTTCCTACCAATACCCATCTTCACTTGGCAAAGAATGACGGTCACACCCATCACGTGTTCATTCTTCTTTAGCACTCAATGGCACAGAGTCCCTGCAGCCACGTCACAGGGAAAAACCACACCCACTTTACAGAAAGGCAGGGTGGTTCTTTGGGGTTAGTAAACCAACCCGAGGCCACCCAGCCAGGGAGCAGGAGATGGGAACTCCCTTGGAGCTGCACTTGCATGCCCTCAAGGCCCTGACGGGAAGAGAAGTCTGCAGCCCAGGACTGCTCACCTCAATCAGGAGTAACTGGCAACAGGTGGGCAGCAGGCAGGGCAAGCTGTGAGGAGACGCACAGGCCAGTCCGGTGGCTGTGCCCCTTCCTAGAAGCGCACACACTTTCTGGGTGGCCTCCAGGCAGAGGGCCCTCCCGAGGGCTGCTATAGGACAGCCCTGTCCACCCCGCTCCTCCCAAACCCCCTTCTACTTCCAGGGCCCGGCTGGGCCACAGCCTCAGGTGCTGCAACAGGTACCTTGAGAAAACGGATGGCCTGAGGCGCTGCCGCCATCACAGACACTCCTGTCCGGTGCCACCTGAGAACTCCTGAGAACCTCACTGGGGCCCGGCCAACCCGGGGCCATCAGATGAAAGGGCAAGACTCAGAAGATGTGGAAGGGAGGGAGAGCCGTGGAAGGGAGGGGAGCCGAGACCTCACAGCTGCCTGGGGATCAGAGACCAATCAGGGCAAGGAACTTAACGACACTCACAAGCTTATGCCATTGCCTCATGAGATCTGGCGTGCAAGATTCCTACCTGGGTATGGCAGGAGACATCTTCCCAGAACACAAAGTTCTGCTGTGCAGTTCAGCCCGAGCCCACCTGCACCCTCCCATCAGCACCCTCTTCAATGGGCCTGCTGCTCCGGGGAAGTACTCTCCTCCCCAGTTTCAGCAATAACCTGAAACTCTACAAGGCACAAATACACCAAAATTTTCTTTCTTACGATAAATTCAGTTATTAACAGTGAAAGGAAACTTCGATCTTCTGAATCAACTGCTCCCCCTCCCCACTAAGCAGCGTCATGACCATGCGGTCCCGCCACTTCTCACTAGACAAGGTGCAAGACTCTGATCTGCTCCCGGCCAGCACTTCACTTGCTGGGGGACACACAGCGGCCAAGTAGGTGACGTCACATCTGTGCACTCATTCTGAGGGGAACACAAGCAATAAACAGTGGTCGCAAGTGCTGCTTTGTAAATACTCTGGGAAAAGGGTGTTTGCGCTTCAGGGAAAATTCCTGGCCGGAGGGCGCGTGCCAGCAGGGAGAGGTGGTTCACATGGTGCCCTGTCATCTGGGCAGAAAACTGAAGGAGGTGATGAATGACTGGCCCTGCAGGACCTCGGGAGCCTGAGTTAATCTCCACAGAACAGTCTGGCACACTGCAGGCTGCAGACAGGCCCGCAGCCCTGGCCAGAGCTGGTCACGGTGGCCAGCAGGCAGGCAGCAGGAGGTTCGAGGAAAGCATCAGGAGTGCTCGCCCGCTCCCCGCCCGAGGGCCAACAGCAGACACAGGGTTGCCAGTCCTGCACTGACCACGCCCAGGGCAAGCCTGAGCTGTCCCGGAGGGCTGCCAGAAGCAATGGCAGAGGCTCTGGCCAAAAATTGCCTCCAGGCTTCCTTTACCACCTGGCTGCCAGCTTCTCTTCAGCAACACTCACCCTCAAGCGGCGCCCGAGGCCAGGGGGAGTCCGGGATTTCCTCGGCACACACTGAAGACAACCATCCTTTTTCCAGGACGGCATCAGAGGAAAACAAACGGTTGTGAGCGAAAAACAAATCCATCAACTTCCGGTGCACATCACTGCGTATTATTTTTGGCGTGTGGCTACCTGGCCGACGAAGTTAGAAAATCCAAATACTGAAGATAACGAAGGCCGTCTCAGAGCCATGTCACAAGGGCCTCTACGCCGGCTTGTCACAGCTGCACCTCTTCCAGCCCAGGCTCCCTGGCATCTCACGAGGCAATTCTTGAGGTCTATGGCCAGAAACCACTACCTGATGCTGATAAAGAGCCAAGATCCCCAGTAAGTCACTGACTAAATTGTGTGTGTGTGGGGGGGGATATCTTTTTTGTTAACGCAACATTCCGAAAAGCAAGAGGACGCAAACTTTCTGAAACCCAATTTTTTAATTTCTCTTGAAAAATAGGTTTGTTGGCCCAAACCAGTTTGGCTCAGTGGATAGAGCGTCGGCCTGCGGACTGAAGGGTCTGGGTTCAATTCCGGTCAAGGGCATGTACCTTGGCTGCGGGCACATCCTCAGTAGGGGGTGTGCAGGAGGCAGCTGATCGATGTTTCTCTCTCATCCATGTTTCTGACTTCCTATCCCTCTCCCTCCCTCTCTGTAAAAAATCAATAAAATCCATTTAAAAAAGAAAAAGAAAAAGAAAAGTAGGTTTGTTAAAGTTGGGTCCTGCTGGGGAGGAGTGTGCAGACCGGCCTGAGCAGAGGCTGCAGGGCCGGCGGGGCTCTCGCAACCCTACGCCTGGTGGCAGGCAGGTGCCCCACCAGGCAGGTGCCCTGGATCAGAGGGGTCGCCGGGACTTCACTCTTGCTGGCAGTCAGTCAGCAGAGATTTGTGGATGCGGTGTGTTTCGTGGGGCCTGTGTGTGCGTATTTTATAATCTTCCTTAAATCACTCAGAATAACTGCAACTATGGCCCCATAAGGGATGTCAGGAAAACTCTAGTAGGTACCTCCAAACCCGTGTTTCCAATAAAAATGGAAAGTCCATCCCCCTAAAAGTCTCACCTAGAGCACGTGATACTGCGGCAAGGGCCACACTGCAGCTAGCAGATGCACCGTTGTCACCTCCCAGACCCGGGAAACACGCAGCCGTATGGTCTTATCAGCAAATAGGACATGGAGAACGCACAAGGCACAGTAGGAAGTACACAAGGGCAGCAGGAGTACAGGGCTGCAGGGGAGAGCAGAAGGAATGGCACCCACCCTTCACCATGCTTCAAGAATGTTTGTTTTAAGGAGAAAACCAAAGAAGTCACCCAGATTGTAAGTCACTAATTATCAGCTATTCTCTGGAGCATTACCTCAATTCACTGTGGTTCTGCTTCCAGGCATATGTTGATAGTTTGGCTCAAATAAACTCAAAAATTCTTTGCTAGTACAGGTTTCAATGGTTTTTCACGATAACAGCTTCCAGAGGGTCTGGGAATAAATCCGGGAGCTACAAATCCTTCGTGAATAACCACCAAACGGAGGAGACCCGAGACAACCCAGGAGCTGCTCCCTCCGGCAGTGCAGGGCCCGCACCGACCTGCCGCTGCGGCAGACGGGCTACCCTCCTCAACAGCACTGGACCGCAGCCCTGGAAGCCACTCCACATACAGCAAGCTTGAAAGTTAAGACCACTGGGAAGGGGGAGAGGGGAGTCCTGAAAATCAACCACAAAACCCACGATTATCCACAAAGTGGCTCTGCTGTGTGCTAACTCCTGCCTCACCCCACATCTGCCTGAGGCAGGAGCCTCCCACTGGAGTAGTAAGTGTAAGAGGTGCCCAGGCTCTGCTCCGTGAGTGCCTGAGCTCTGTGGTTACTGCTCCCTACAGGCCCTACAGCTAGTGAGTGTCGGACGGGGTCAGAGCTTCCCCACCCAACCGCCCACCGCCCACCGCCCACCGCCCCTCTAGCCCTGAGACACTTCACAGGCTGACATAGGAACCATTAACTACCAATCAATTGTTGATCACATGTTGTGTTTACACAAATAGGCAGCCACTCAAATTCCGCATAACAGCAGCCCAAAACAGCTGCTGGAAACTAGCAGAAAGCAGACTATTGCTCTCCCTAATCCTTCCTTCTCCCAATTCAAGTCACGCTAACAGCCCCTACTAGGCTTGGGCCATCACAACAGAGGGAAGCCCGAGGCCAGACCTGCCAGAGCTCCCATTCAGGTGCCATGCCCTCAGGAACCTTCCTGGGCCACCGCTGCTGCACATGCCCTGACCAGGAATCGAACCCATGACCTTTTCTGTATGGACTATGCTCCACCCAACCCAGGCACCAGCCAGGGATCACCACTCCGTTTTTATTTTTTAATATATTCTTTTTATTGATTTTTTACAGAGCGGAAGGGAAAGGGATAGAAAGTCAGAAACATCGATGAGAGAGAGACATCGATCAGCTGCTTCTTGCACGACCCCTACTGGGGATGTGCCCGCAGCCAAGGTACATGCCCTTGCCGGAATCGAACCCAGGACCCTTCAGTCCGCAGTCCAACGCTCTATCCACTGAGCCAAACCGGTCTTGGCCGTTTTTATCTTTTTATTTTTTATTTTTTGAAATTTTAACTTATTTTATTTTTTTATCTTTATTGTTCAGTATATTAATTACATTGTTCCCTTTTTTTCCCCCCTACAGTTCCCTGCCACCTGGTACCCATCCCACCCTCCGCCCTCACCCGCCTCCACTGTCCTCTCCCATAGTTGCATGATTTTTGTCCAGTCTCTTGCTGCACTTCCCACACCCCCTTTCTCCCCAAGAGTTGTCAGTCCATTCCCTCTCTATGTCCGTGATTCTGTTACATTCACCAGTTTATCTTGTTCATCAGCCTATCAATTCACTTGATTTTTAGGTTCATTTGTTGATAGATGTGTATTTGTTGTTCCTAATTTACACTTTTATCTTCTTCCTCTTCTTAAAGAATATCTTTCAGCATTTCATATAATATTGGTTTGGTGGTGATGAACTCCTTTAGCTTTTTCTTATCTGCGAAGCACTTTATCTGACCTTCAATTCTGCATGATAGCTTTGCTGGATAGAGTAATCTTGGTTGTAGATTCTTGCTGTTCATCACTTTGAATATTTCTTGCCACTCCCGTCTGGCCTGCATCGTTTCTGTTGAGAAATCCGCTGACAATCGTATGGGTGCTCCCTTATAGGGAACCAACTGTTTCTCTCTTGCTGCTTTTAATAGTCTCTCTTTGTCTTTTGCTCTTGGCATTTTAATTATGATGTGCCTTGGTGTGGTCCTCTTAGGGTTCCTATATATTGGGGTTTGGTGCGCTTCTTGGACTCCTAAGTCAATTTCTTTCACCAGGTGTGGGAAGTTTTCGGTCACTATTTCTTCAAATAGGTTTTCATTGTCTTGCTCTCTCTCTTTTTCTGGCACCCCTATAATCCAGATGTTGGTATGCTTGAGGTTGTCCCAGAGGCCCCTTACACTATCTTCAATTTTTTGGATTTTTTTGGTTTCTTGCTTTTTCAGCTGAGTGGATTTTGCTTATTTGTATTTCAAATCTTTAACTTGGTTCTTGGGGTGCTCCAGAGCACTTTTAGGTCTTTGTACAATATTTTTCATTTCAGTCAGTGTATGCTTAATTTCTGGTTGGTCCTTTTTCATATCCTTGAGAGTCTCCTTTATATCCTTGAGTGTCTCCCTCATTTCCTTGTAGGTCTCGTTCATTTCCTTGTACGACTCATTCATTTCCTTTGCAGTCTTGCTTATTACTTTATAGGCCTCGACCTTTTGTTGGAGCCTCTTGAAAAACCCTATAACCATGGTTTTGAATTCCATGTCCAGTCGTTTTTTTTCCTCCATTTCTTTCACATCTGATTTCTTTACATGTCTCTGCATGGTGGCTGCTTCCCTGAGTTGGTCAATTAGCTTTGTGTAGTAGACTTCCTACTAGGGACAGTGGCTCAGCCTCCCCAGTTACCTGAGGTGGATATGGGCTGCACAGTCTTGCTGAAGTTAAGCTCAGTGAATCGTTGTTAGCACTTGGAGGGGTTGACCTCCAGGCCAATTGTCTGTGAAGCTCAGCTGTGCTCAGGTTGGATGGGCGGAGTCTCCGGGCCAAGCAGACAGCGTTAGCTCCGCCCTATGCGGCCCCAGGGACTCTGTGCCGGGGGCAATGGCTGCCAGCACCTCTGAGAAAGAGCCGCTGCCAAGCTCCACTGGCTGCTGGGGAATTCAGACTCTCCCCAAATGACTCTGCACGCCCAATGTCTCACCCAGGGTCGTAAAACAAAGCAGTCTGACGGTTTTCCGAATGAGATAGCAAGTCGCAGAGCACTCTCTGCACGGTCACGCAGCTGAGCTGTTCTCGCGCAGGCTGCCTTCTCCACAAGCCGGGAGACCCGGCAGCACCCGAGCTTCGGCGTGCCCTCCTACTGTCCAGTTTTCACCCCGTATGACAGTGGGTTCTCTGGACTTCACCCAGAGCTGGAGAATCAGTCCAGTGGGACGTCTTTGTCTCCCCCGTTCGAGAAAACTGGCCGGTTTTCAGCCGCCCGCCCTATCCACTGGTGCGCGTGCTCCAAACCTCTCTCCGCGCGAATCTTTCAACGCTGTCCGCCGCCACTCCTCCGAGTCACAGTGTCTTATCTTCACTTTTATTTGTGGAATTTTCACTCGGCCAGCTTTCTGGTGATTCTGGAAGGTGTTTGTTCTTTCGTTAAGTTGTAGTATTAAAATTGCTGAGTATGACGGCAAGATAGGTGTTTTACCTCTGCCGCCATCTTGGTTCCTCTCTCACCACTCCGTTTTTAAGGAGAGCGCTTTATGTGCTCTGTGTCCAGATGTCTCAGCATGTCTGAGAGCCAGCTTGAGAACACAGATAGTATGAAAACCCAGAAATATTTTAAAGGCTTAAGTGAAATAGAGTCCAAATCTTTTTAAAGGAATTAAAGAAAACTCAGCTAGTTTTCACTTTATTACAGTAGCGCCCCTTCCCAAACTTCTCCTCTTGGCCAGAGCACTCAGAGCAGCAATCTCAAGAGGAAATGCCAAGAAAATGGTGTCATGCAAGAATCCCTAATGAAAAGAAAAATGGACAAGACCTCCTTCTAGGAGAAAAATGCCCAGGAAACCCAAGGAAGCAAGCTTTGTTCAAACAGAGAGAAGTCAACCTAATTTAAGGAACCTTTGCAGCCTATTAAGAACTAAAACTAAGAGAATATCTGAAGCAGAGTGGCCGTTCTCCCCATAGAGAGCTCCATTTAACACCGAGGGAGTGTGTGCCCAGTGTGCAGCTTCCAATGGCACATTCCTGGCCTCTGCCAAATCTGTGTTGTCTTCCCTTTGTTCAAACCCTATGGTTCTCCCAAGAGAATGATGAGCATCTATAGCGGAATTATGGTGTCAGTCAGGATTACGGTTATCAAGGAAAAGTGGCTAGAAAATCTAAGTCCTGGGAGAATTATAGTAAATAATGAACTTCACTGCCCTTGATCACTGACCTAACTTGAGCAGAGTAGTATGTCCCTGAAAATGTGAAGTGTATCCTCAAATCTAGTAAATGACAGATATAAAGTGACTGATTACCACAATCTTGACACATAGGTGTCTGTTTTATCATCTTCCATGTTTCCAGGACTCTAATTCATTACTATAAAAACTTTGTTTTTCCACGGAGTGTGTATTACATGCCCATCACTATTACTACTAAATGTCTGGTTCACTGGGAAAAAAATGCTGTCCTGGGTTCAAGTCTTATTTTTACCATTTGCAAGGTTCAGGTTACTTTTCTATAGACCTTATATTTTCACTTACTATTTATTGTTATATTTATTATTTACCAGGAAGATGTTCTCAAATGTTACAGAAAGAGAGATAAATACACAGAAACAGATTTATATATAGTGTTTTTTTAAACCTGTACAAAGCATTTTGAGGTGAACAGAGAATGAGTGAAAAAATAAGTGAATATATCATTATTTGAAAAAGCATTTGTCAAACTCATTATTTCAGTGAGTTTCTGATTGCTCTGTGACTGTGTGAAACAAAGGCCCACGCTCTTTATGACCTACACTCCACTGACCCCCTCACCCCGGGACACTCAGATGCTCGTGAAGAGATCTGAGTTGAATGAGCTCTCCTCAGTCCTCAGCTCTGCATGGAGTACCTGGACAGACAGACAGCCGTGAGGCTCCGCATCTGATCCCAACACAAGCCGCCGTGACACTGCTGAGTGCGGAGCAGGGAACTTATCTGTAAGCAAAGCGGCCCTTCAACAATAAAGCACACCTGTGGTAACGGTGACCTGGCCCAGCAAGTTCCATTCCAGTCCTGCTGCTAACCAGCTCTTTGCCTCTGACTTCCAATAACAGTTTAACCATATCATTCACCTGCTGAGGCCGGAGCTGGTATCCCAGCTCCAACACAGGACCAGAGTAAATGGAATGGACCCACGTGTTCCCAGAGTCCCCCTGAGCTCCACGAGACCCTTTTCAAGGCTCACACTGAAGTCTGCAGAATCCCCACTGGGCATGCTGATTTCATGGAGACCCTGTGTCTTCAATGGCCTCCTGAAACACGGCTGAGCCACAAACAGGTATAGGTGGGCACCTAATTCTGCTTGCAACTTGGGCTGAAAGCAAGCATACCTTTCTACTCAAAATCACTCCCTTTCGTCAACTTACCTCATCAACACAATGAACTCCTCACTCCATCCAAACCAAGCCCAGGAAATTCCTGTCGTGTCCCCCAGAAAGAAGTCAGCCTAATTTAAGCAGAGTAAAAGGAAGATCAAGCCCCCCCTCCCCTCCAAGGCCCACCCCGACAGGGTGCTACTCAAGCACCAAAACCAAGAAGGGGCACAGACTTCACCCCAGTGAAGCAAGGAGAACACTATGGAGCCACTTGTGTCCACCTCAGCCCAGGAGCTAAGGAGAAGGGCCAAGAACTGCCACTTCAGGCACGTGCTTATGACAAAATGGTGGACTGCGTTTTAATCCCGACTTCCTACTGGAAGAAAGGCCCAGTTAAAAGCTGCAATCACATCCTCAGAGGTGAATGACGCAGCTCAGACATGTGCTCTCTGCTTTGGGTACGCAATTAAGTGTCAGAGGCCCTTTCATAGAGTTCTCAAACACACTGACAGAACCCCCGCAAAAGCAGTGCAAACTGCTCTACCAAGTCTGAAGGACGTGCATGTGGGAAGTTCACACACTGACATCCAGTGCTGGAGGGACAGACTTTGCTAATACACAACTTGGCTAAAGTGGCCAGAAACTAACCCAGGCCTGTGCCATCAGAACCGTGCGCTCGGAAGAAAGCCTCCCTGCAATGCACAGGAGCACGGTGAAAGCCACCCAGCTGGCTGTGCTCTCACTAAGCCGCCAAGTGAAGAAGCAGGCAGGGCACACCGCGAGCCCGCTCAGTCCGCTGCGGCTGGGAATCGGCGGAGACAGAGGGCAGACTGCACTTCTACAGATTTTCAGCTGCACAAGAGTCAGGCCCCTAACCTTGCGTGGTCCAAGAGTTACTACAGCTAAGCACGTGTCTGTACAAACTGCCCCGTGCCGCCCGGCACAGCCTGACTCGGCTCTCGGCTTCAGGGATGGCATGCCACTCGGAAGTCCTTGATGGCTGCCAGTGTCCTCCACTGAACAGCCAGCTCTGCTCAGTGAGCAAATGTAAGAGGCAGAAGAGACAGAAGCGGGGAAGAAGGGATTAATGCAAAAAACAGGGCGGGAGGAGAGAGGGCTGTACCAAAAACTTTTGCTCTGTCCAGACACAGAGGTGATAAACTGTCCCTTTGTGCAGTATCTGTCTCTGCAGCAGTGGTCTCGGGCTCTGGGAGTGAAGCTCTCCTTGGAGAAGAGCCTCATGGGGGTCGGGTCATTGCAGAGACAGGCGGCTCTTCCTGTGGCTGGCTAAGCAGTCATCTCCCCACACTCGTGTGAATCCGTCTGCACACACAAAGGGCCTGGACTAGGAAGCCCATAAGAAAACCTTAAAGAATTTTAGGCCTGCCAACAGGTGTGGCTCAGTGGTTGAGCATAGGAATATGAGCTAGGAGGTCACGGTTCAATTCCCAATGGGGACGCATTCCCAGGTTATGGGCTCAATCCCCAGTGGGGGGTATGCAGGAGGCAGCCAATCAATGATTCTCTCTCATCATTGATGTTTCTATCTCTCCCTCTCCCTTCCTCTCTGAAATCAATAAAAGTATATTTTTTTAAAAAAGAATTTTAGCCTAGAATACAAGAACTTTTCACCTTACTTTTTTTTTAAAAATAAGACATCAAAGTAAATGTTTAAAAGGCATCTGACAAATCTTGTCACTCTTACTCATTAGTGATTCCCAAAATCTAGCAAATAAGGCCAATTCCTCATTGAGTTTTCTTAACTGCTCATCCAAATTTGAGAAGGAGGTTAAGCTTAGCAAGAAAGTCAAATCATGGCTGTGTTGTACACAATCTCTCTAACCCTCTGGTTTAATGTCTACAAAACTGAAAATAATCACAGTGCTTGCCTCGTGACAATAATCTGAAGAACTAAATGAGACAGCGTGTGCACAAGTGTCCACGCAATCAGTGCTGGCTACTGTTATTCTCTTGTAATTTTGTTAAAATTGTTTTTATTGATTTTTAGAGAGAGAAGAAAGGAGAGGCACAGGAAGATGGAAACATCGATGAGAGAGAAACACTGATCAGCTGCCTGCTGTATAGCTTTTACTGGGGAACGAGCCTGCAACCAGGGCATCTGCCCTGACCAGGAATCCAACCATGGCCTCCTGGTTCACAGGTCGATGATCAAACACCCTGAACCTCACCTATGGGCATGCTGGCTATTATTCCCATCATGCACTCTGCAGCAAACATAGAGCTGGCACTGTTCTGCCGTCGGCTGCTGCCCTGCAGTGCCTGGCTCCCTGCAGCTGGAGCCTGGCACCAGCAAAACGATGGCTGGGTTTCCTGAGACTGACATGGTTTCCTACATGGATGTGGGACAGTGGCTGGCAGCGACCACAATCTGGACATGGCCAGTAAAATACTGGGTGTGATTTTAGTGAGACAAGCTTGAATTCTGACTCAGCACCGTCAAAAGCTCTATGACCACGGACAGGTAACTTAACTTTGTCCAGTCTCATTTTCTCTGTGGTGAAATGGGAATGTCACACTGATCCCTGCACACCAGCTCAATGTGCCTGCTTTCCACCATCCTCTCCTTCCCTCCTCCTTCCTCCAGTAACTTTCTAATGCTAAGTGCCTGCTAGTACAGGTGTGAGCTTGTCAACTGTGATAGCCAGAAAATGGCATGGGTGTTTTATGAAAAAATGTAGGTTGACACAGGAAGCGGCGTCTCTCCTGAATCAAGAATGAACCAATGGGCAGCTGGATAGTGAAATAATGCCACCTTTCGGACAAGAACTGAATCTGAGAAATCACGCAGTAAAAGATAAGCTGCTGCGCCGTGGACACAGCCTGAGAAATGCAAACCTGAGTGACTGTGTGATTCCTACGCTAGTTCATTTCATTGGCTTTCATATCATCTTTCATTCAGGCTAGGTTTCCAATAGCGTAGGGTAATTTCATTTATCCTTCAGCATGTCATAAAAATGTCAATATAAAATTAATTCCATCCAGTTTATGACTGTGGAAGGAAGGGAGGTTCAAAAGAAAAAGATAACAAGAGAAATAAGGACCTGAACACCATGCAGTTCAGAAAGCGCCATCTCCGGGGAACAGCCAGGTCAGCCATTCGGCCGAGCACTGGCTGAGTGGCGCCTCTGAAACCAGTGAGGCCGGCTGCAGGGCGAGCAGAAGGCAGCCGTGTGGCACGTGAATGTGGCACAGTCCAGGCCAGAGTCAGGGCTCAGATCTGAGGGTATCAGAGGTTCGAGTGACTCAGTGAGTAAGGAACCATTTAAAAGGTGTTTTTGAATCCATTATAAACGTGCCCACCCCCACCACTCCTTTCCTCTCTACCCCCTCATTGCCCAAATTTTACCCAATTCCCTCCTAACCCATTTTGGGGAAGCTAGGTAAGAGAGAACATTTAAAAAAAAAAAAAAGACGCTAGGAAAAAAGAGACCTGTCTATCCTACTAACCACTTCCCCCATTCTACATTCAAGGAGGCTCATAAGAAAGAAAGGAATGTGCTCGGAGAAATGCCCATCACACAAGTCCCCAACTAAGGCTGGTGTTCACTCAGAGGACAAGAGTCAGAAGAACTCATGGTAGGGGTGATGTCCTGACCACAGGCCACTCCAGCCCGCAAACAGTAACTCCCCACAACCCCACCAAACCAGGAGCTACTCCTCAGCATACGCTGTGAACCTGTGCTGTAAAGACAAACACGGCTACACGTGAACACAAACCAGAGCCCAGAGCCTCAGGTGCCATGTGCCATGTGCCATGTGCTCTGTGCAGCGAGGAGACTGCTGGACCCCGAGACAGACGCCCGGCCGCACACACCTACTGCTCACTGAGCTCCCGCGGCCCCGGCCAACCTGAGACCCCGGATGGATACCCAAATGCACACACCATGCTGCTCACTGAGCCCCGGCCCCGAGCCCCGGCCCCGGCCCCGGCCCCGGCCCCGGCCCCGGCCCCGGCCATCCTGAGAAGACACAGGGCAAACATTTGCACCCTCACTGTGTCCAACAGAGAAACAGACGTAAGTGGTCATCACTGACGAACTCCTGCAATGGGAGCCCGGCCCGTGGCCATCCGCACAGCCCGCCATCCATGCACCCTCCACAGGTAACTGTCCAAAGACTTCCGGCAAGAAAACCCTTTTATCGATGTGAAGTTCTAGCCTGTAGATGGTAAACTTTTCATTCCAAAGCAAATGTCAACACCAGTACCTCTACTTTTCCGACAATTCTCTTCAGCTAAAATTATCCTGAAGCAATGACTTTTCCCGGGCTGTGTGTACATCAGGCCTCAAATCAAACAAAAAATAACATCTAAAAAAAAAAATGTCCATGGGCTAAAAGCTAACTGGCCTGCCACTCAGGAAAAGAGGACCCTTCGCAAGTGACCTGGACAGAAGCAGCAGATGGACGAGCCGGAGAGCCGCAGCAACACCTGCATTAGAACAACAACTTACACAGACGCTTCGGGTGTTCGCCAGACCTGGGCAGCCGGCCAGGACGCACACGCATGATCAGGGCACTGGTGGCCATCGAGCTTCCAGACTCTCCTCCCAGGCAGCTCTGTCTGCAGCTGCTGCCAGGGTCCTCAGTTAGACAACTTCCCTGTCCCTCAGCAACTCCTAACAGTCCCTCAAACTGCATGTCCACAGTCACAGATCTAGGAGCTGCCAGTTTTGTGCCCACTTTCTGCCACACTACCGGCCCCACTGGTTTCCTCGCCCTCGGTAGGTACCCAGTAACTACCTGCTCAGTGCTCAGGGGCTGAGGAACACCCGCTCTGCAGAGGAGACATGGTGCTGCAGGCGGTCGGCTGTTTCCACGGTCGCCACGCCGGGATTAGGAAGCGGCCCTGGGAAGCCCACGAGAATCGCTCTCATTCGAGTATTCTGCCTCTCGGTTTACAAAAATGAAAAGGGAAGGGAAAGAGCATTTCTACAAAGTCAGTATCCTTTTCAATATATTCTACTGAAAGTCTAACCAATTTCTGAGGTCTGCTTTTTTCTTTCCTTTCTCAGGTGACTTCTTGCTCCTTAACCTGATTAGAATGTGTGTGTACATCCGTGAACACCCGAATTCCTCACAGAAGTGCTAATTCATAACTGAAGAGCTGGTATTAAAGTCAGATTTTTCAACACACCGAACAAGACAGGCGCGGGCCTCCCGCTCCGGGGACCAGTGCAGCCCGGAGCACCCCGGGCTGTGAGGTGGAGAAAGTAAAGGGCCACCACGGAGAAGGGGCAGAGGGCCCCGCAGGTGGGGCTCAGCGGCGGAGCGGAGACCTGTGAGCCAGGAGGCCACGGTGCGACCCCCGTCAGGACACAGGCCCAGGCTGTGGGCTCCGGCTCCAGCTGGGGGCGTGCACGAGGCAGCCGATCCGTGATTCTCTCTCATCACTGATGTTTCTAACTCCCTCTCCCTCCTCTCTGAAATCAATAAAATATGTATTTTGTAAAAAAGACAGGGCAGAGGGTTCAGAGCAGAAGAGATTATGTGCATCCCATCCCCTTTGTGAGGGCATTCCTTATTTCTAAATGCTGACTCATATAGTCCAAGTTCAGAGCCAAAAATGGTAAGGAGAAATTACACGGATATATGAAACCTCTTCAATAAATTTGTCTGATAGTCACTGGCTGGTTTCGGTCCCAAAATAGAACAGTGGGAACATTTTGGTTGTTATGCTTGACTGTTTTTAAATGGCAAATGCCCAGAAGCACTTATTTCCACAAGATGTTCAAGGTGTGCAAATGGAACTCTAATTCAGGAGCCTCCCTGCTCTGAACAGCTTCACTCACTGCAGTCTAGAGCAGCAGTCGCCCACCTTTCAGACCTTACGGACCACCAGTGGACCACTGATTGCCAACCACTGCGATAGACTCTTCTTCAAAGTGAAAAAGCAAGGTTTATTGTTCACAGACAGTACCCACCAACTTTCTCTGAAAACGCCATAAATTATTCAGATGCTCTGTTTTACAACAGGTTGTGGCTGTTCCTTTGAATTATACGATCTGAAACCACACATGCTAAACACAAGCTAAAGAGACATTCAGAGTCCTGGGCTTCTCCAAAGAAAATGCCTCTGCCCTCAGCTCCAATAGTGCTCAGGCTCGGGTTCGAGCTCCACAGCTTTCCCAGCATGGCCTACAGGCAAGCAGCTCCCCTCTGAGCGCTCCATTGTTAAAAAGAATGCTGTGCATAGGATTAAAAATGGCAGCAGAGTACATGGATGCTGCATGAACAAGCTCCACGCAGAATGGAGTTACAACTAAAATACAGAAAAACTTCATGAATGATCAACAGAAGACTCGCTGGAGAGAACCCTGATACTGAGGACAGGAAGTGAAGGCCGCCCTGAGACTGATATCTCAGCTGTTGGGAGTTGCCATTGAGAACTCTGGGATCTAATGTACATGCTGGGCCTCCAGGAGAGAGCACCAGAACTGAGAAGGGTACCCACAGAACACCTGACCGTGTAAAGCTGCAGAGTTGCTATCTGCCAGGGACAGAGATGGCTGGAAATTCAGGCACCCTCTTCAAGGGCCAGTGCACAAAATTCCCTGTGCAGCCACTCACCTGGGGCTCCAACAGAGGGAGGGCAGAGTGGACTGGAGCTGTGGGAGCAGAAGCCAGGGTTGGGTGCTCTGAGGTTAAAGCTCAGAAGAAAGACACACCGGTTTCCTGTGCTGAGTCATTCCATCACACTGCACAGATCATCTTTTTCACACAGACATTTGCTATACAGGCTACCTTGCCTGGGGGAAGGCAGATGACCCATCCTATTGGAAAACACCTTGCCCCATGTATGAAGTTGCTCAGGCTCATTAAGAGAATGAGAACAACAATTGGTCTCCAGGCAGAGGAAACTCCCCATCCTGTCGAAAAAAAACTCTTGTCACACCTGTGGACAATTGCCTGAGGACAATTCAAGACGAAATCCTGAGTCTGTAGACAGAGGATCTCTGAAGACTTTAAGTCTTTTCCTGATCTACTTAGTCAAAAACAGCATTTGACAGTGTCCTGCAATAGAGATTGAGAGGTGTAGCAGATCTACCTAATACACAGTTACAAACCCAAACAGGCAACTAAAATGCGGAGACAAAAAAAACCCCAAATGAATGAACTAGAGAATTCTCCAGAAGAAGAGATAAATGAATCAGCGATAAGAAATTTATCTGATATACAGTTCAGAATAATCATGGCAAAAATGCTCAACAGCATAAGAAAAAATATAGTAACTATGAAACAGAAATAAAGAATGACAGCACAAATAAAGAACACACAGAAAGGAATACACAGCAGATTACGAGGAAGCTGAGGATTGGATCAGTGAATTAGAAGCCAGGGTTGAAAAAAATCACCCAATCAGAGAACCAAAAAGAAAAAAGTTAAAAAACAGGAGGACAGTTCAAGGGAGCTGTGGGATAATATGAAACGTAACAATATTCAAATAGCAAGTGTACCAGAAGAGACAGAAAAAGGAGAAAGGCATAGAGAGTTATTGGGAGAAATAATGGCAGAAAACTTCCCTCACCTGGTAAAGGAAAAAGTCACACAAGTTCAGGAGGCACAGAGAACCCCAAGCAAGAAGAACCCAAACAGGCCCACACCCAGAAACATCATTATTAAAATGCCAAAATTTAAAGACAGAAAGATTCTTAAAGGCAGCAAGAGAAACACAAACTGTTAAAAGGAGCTCCCATAAAGCTGACACCGAAGGAAGTGGCATGAAGTACTCAAGGTAAAGAATGGACAGCAAGGATCTGAGACCAAGATTACTCTATCCAGCAAGACAGAGAGTAAAATAAAGAGCCTCCCAGACAAAAAAAAAAAAAAAAAGGCTAAAGGAGTTCGTCACAACCACGCCATCATTACAAGATATGCTAAAGGGACTACTGTAATGAAAAGAAGAAAGAGAAAAACATAGGTATATAGACTTAAAATAGCAATAAATAAGTACCTGTCCATCATAATCTTAAATGTAAATGGATTAAATGCTTCAATCAAGAAGACATATGTTAGCTGAATGGATACAAAAACATGACCCTACAACAGACTCACCTCAGAATAAAAGACTCACACAGGAGGAGAGGGAAGGGATGGGAAAAAATTTTCTATGCAAACAGAAAAAAAAAAGAACAAAAGCTGGGGTAGCACATTCGACAAAAAAGACTTCAAAATGAAGGCCATCGTAAGAGACAACATCCAACAAGAGGATACAGGCCTGGTAAACATAGGTGCACCTAAAATAGGGGCTCCTAAATATATTCCAGAGGTCTTTAAGGGAGAAATCAATAAAAATATAGTCATAGTAGGGGACTTTTAACACCCTGCTAACTTCACTGGATAGATCTTCCAGACAAAAAAGGAAACAGTGACTCTCAATGACACACTGGATCAGATGGATTTAATTGACTTGATGGGACATTTCACTCCAATATCCATTCTTCAGAATACACATTCTTCTCAAGTGCACATGCGTCATTCACAGACAGACCACATGTTAAGACACAAAACAAGTCTCTACAAAGTTCAAGAAGATTGAAATCATATCAAGCATCTTCTCAGATCACAGTAAAATGAAATTAGAAATCAACAACAGTAAAAACACCCCAAAACATTCAAACACATGGAGACTAAATAGCATGTTACTAAACAATGAATGGGTTACCAATGAGATAAAAAAAGAAATTAAAAACCTTGTGGAAACAAATGAATATAGCTCTGAAACATAGCAAAAGTAATCCTGAGAAGGAAGTTCATAGCAGGCCTACCTAAGAAATAAATAAGTAAATGAAAATTAAATAATAAACTATTTAACCTGACAACTTAAAGAACTAGAAAGAGAATTAAAAAAAAAAAAAAAAAAAAAGCCCAGAGGAAGGAAATAACAAAGCTCAGAGCAGAAATAAATGACATAGAGATACCCCTCCCAAGGGAAAAAAAAAGTAGGAAAGATCAATAAAACCAAGATCTGGTTCTTTGAAAGGATAAACAAGATTGATAAACCTCTTGCCAGAGTCACCAAAAAACAAAAAACAAAGAGATAGAACCCAAATAAATACAATCAGAAACAAAAGCCAAAAGGTAAGCAACCACCAACCCACAGAAATACAAAAGTTTGGAAGAAAATACTATGAACAGCTAACTGCATGCCAACAAGCTGGACAATGTAGTGGAAATGGACAAATTCCTAGAAAAACACAATCTCCCCAAAACTGAACCAGGAAGAATCAGAAAATCTGGACAGGCCAATAACTGAGGAAATAGAAGCAGTAATTAAAAAACTCCCAGCAAACAAAAGCCCGGGACCAGACGGCTTCACAGGGGAGTTTTGCCAAACATTCAAAGAGCTAACACCTATCCTCCCCAAACTATTCCAAAAAGTCCAAGAGGAAGGAACACATCCAACCTCTTTTTATGCGGCCAGCATTATCCTAATTCCAAAACCAGATAAAGACACTGCAAAGAAAGAGATTGCAGGCCAACATTCCTGATGAACATCCCTTCGGATGTTTTTGTTTGTTGATTAGTTTGTTCATTGCCTCAGAAAACTTTCCTCACCCCTTATCAAAGTTAAAAGGAATAAAACATTCCTTGGAATAAAAGCTGGCAGGATGAGCCTATTGGAACATGCATCCAATCTTGTGTCTGAATTGCGCTGTTTTAATTTGTGGTCACTGTCAGCTTCTCTAAAGAGAAGGTTAAAGTATCTGTTCCTTTATTTATTCCACCATGAAAGGTCTGCCCCTGTTACAGACCGGACTCATCGCTCTGCGCTACCCAAACCCGGTGGAAACGCACACCAACCTTTACCTAGAAAGAATATGTGCACAAAAGCAGCCCAGTACAAGCCTTGAGATTTCTCTCCTGGTCTCAACCTAAACTCTCCTAGTGAACTTGACTTTGAATGCAAACCTACAATAGGTTTAAGGGTAAAAGGATGGGGACATAAGGACGAAATATTTTTATTCACCTAACATACTTGAACAACCTGTGATCCTGGATCCCTCAATACTGCCTACATTTTAGCAACAACACACCCCTACACGAGAAATCTCAAATTTGTATTTAAAAAAAAAAAAAAAAACAGGAAAAGAAAAAAAATGAAATGGTTCTAAAAATCAAACCACTGAAGTCAAGAAAGGAAGGGTTGGGGAGGGAGAGAAGAGACTTAAGAAAACAGGTCCACATTTTGACCTAAACTTTTTTACTCAAATACTTGTACTGTTCACAGAAGTGAAATGTAATTTAGTTTTAATATGAGTTTAAGTTTCCTTAAATGAGCATTTATAAAGACACAGTCCAAAATATACAAGTCCCCAAAACAGCATTTTTATATCCTGAAATTAAAGAATCCCAGAAAATTAAAATTCCAAAAGACAGGATATAGAAGCCAGCTCCCTGCCTTGATTCAGCCTGAGAAGCAGTCGGCTCTCCATAATATATAACATACATTTCTGTGAGAGACCAACAATCAACTCACTCACTTTATTTTAATATGTTTTCACTGATCTTAGAGAGAGGGGAAGGAAGAAGAATAAAAAGACAGAAACATCACTGATGAGGGAGAGCACTGCTGGACTGCCGCCTGCATGCCCCACACTGGAGATTGAGCCCGAAACTTTGACATGTGCCCTAACCAGGAATCAAACCTCGACCTCCTGATTCACAGGTCGATGTTCGGCCACTGAACCATACCAACCGGACAAGCCACCGAGGGGTCCCGGAATGTGAGAGGGCACCCTTCAAAGTTGTGGTCATACAGGGTGTGGAATGCAAACACAAGTGTGCAGTAAACCGGATTCGGGGCCAATAGTGCCCCAGCAACAACATAACCCATGGCCAAAGGTAGAATCATATAGCCCCATGAGCAATCGGGCTCCCTCCTCTCTGGTTTCAGGGTGCATCACCTGAGAACCGCCACTGCCAAGTCACTGCAGCTCGGCAGCTCCTGTGTTGGGCATCTGCCGCCTGATGGTCAGTGAGCATCACAGGAACTGGCAGGATGGTAGGAGAGCCACTTAGCATACCTTTTATATATACTAGTGGCCTGGTGCACAAAATTCATGCACGGGGGGGGGGGGGGGGGTGAGTGTCCCTCAGCCCAGCCTGCACCCTCTCCAATCTGGGACCACTCGAGGGATGTCCATCCAACTGACTGTTTAGGCCCGATCCTACTGGGATCGGGCCTAAACAGGCAGTCAGACATCCTTTCATAATCCAGGACTGCTAGCTCCAAACTGCTCACCTGTCTGCCTCCCTGATTGCCCCTAACTGCTTCTGCCTGCCAGCCTGATCACCCCTTAACCACTATCCTGCCAGCCTAATTGATGTCTAACTGCTCCCCTGCCAGCCTGTTTGCCCCTAACTTCCCTCTTCTGCTGGCCTGGTCACCCCTAACTGCCCTCCCCAGCAGGCTTGATCGCCCCCAAATGCCCTCCCTTGCAGGCCTGGTCTTTCCCAACTGCCCTCCCCTGCAGGCTTGATTGCCCCCAACTGCCCTCCCTTGCAGGCCTGGAACCTCCCAAAGGCCCCCTCTGCTGGCCATCTGGTGTCCACATGGGGGCAGCCCTCTTGTGTGTTGGAGTGATGGTCAATCTGCATATTAATTTTTTATTAGATAGGATAGAGGCCTGGTGCATGGGTGGGGGCCAGATGGTTTGCCCTGAAGGGAGTCCAGGGTCAGGGTGGGGGTTCCCTTGGGGCCTGAGTGAGGGACCTGTGATGGTTTGCAAGCTGGCCACGCCCCCCACAGACCCAAGTTGAGACCCTGGGATCTGGGATTAATTTATATTCTACAATTGAAACTTTGTAGCCTAGAGTGGAGCCAAGCCTTCTGCTGGCTCCGTGGCGACAGCCATTTCTGTTTGGGTTAATTTAAATTCTATAATTCAAACTTTGTAGCCTGAAGTGGAGGCCTAGGTGCTAGGGCTGCAGAAACTTGGTTTTCTCTATCTCCCAGGCAACCCTAGCCTCTGCTCTCTCCAGCTCAGTGGCTGACACCATTTCTGTTGGGATATATGTATCTTTTATAACTGAAACTTTGTAGCACTGAGTGGAGGCCCAGGCTGGCAAGGGCAGGTGGAAACCTTGGCTTCCTCCATTGCCGGGGAAACCCAAGCCTCCCTCCTGCTCTCAGTGGCTGCAGCCATCTTGGTTGGGGTTTATTTGCTCCTGATTGGATTGTGGGCATGGCTTTTGGGTGTATCAGAGGTATGGTCAATTTGCATATTACTCTTTTATTAGGTGAATTTCGTACACCTTGAAAGGGACTCTGGGTCGTGAGGCTGTGGTGGGCACAGGGGTGTATTTTGGCCCATCCTCTGCACCTCTGTCAGTCTCTCCTGTCATGGCAGGCAGTCCCCTCTCTGCCAGAAGTCCCACTCACGCTACCGCTGCTCCCACACACTGACGGCACCAGCCACACTTGCACCCACTGATGGTGCCAGAGCCACTGCTCGTAACCACTGCCAGCGCCAGCCCTATGTGAACCCACTGGGGGTGCCAGCCCTGCTCACAACCGCAGCCAGTGCTGGAGCCGCCACCTGCACCCACTGCCAGCACCCGGCATCGGTCCCCTTCCCTTGGTACCATCACTGGGTGCGAGCAGCAGCTGCTGACCCAATGACCCTCAAAAGCAGGAGGTGGAGAAGCCCTGAGGGGTGACTGAGGCTGGCGTCGGGTGCGAGCAGCAGGTGTGAGCAGCAGGTACGAGTGGTAGCTCTGATGACAGCTGTGGGTGCAAGTGGGGCCAGCACCAGCAGCAGGTGTGAGCGCCAAGCAGGACAGCCGTGCATGGAAACAAAGAATTTTAAGTAACCACTAGAGGTTCGTCCAATGACAGCAACTGGCACCCCTGCTCACTGCTCCACTATCCCATGGCTGATGCCTGAAATGTTCCATGCACACCCCCTGGTGGTTAGCACACATCATAGCAATCAGCTGTCCTGCTATTCGGTCTATTTGCATATTAGCCTTTTATTATATAGGACAGATTCTGTAGTAAAAGCCTGGGGATCATTGGGCTGAAACTACAAACCTTGGCAGCTGCATCTTCTATGGTTCACCTTTGAAACTTATGCAAATGAACTAAAGGAACCACTACCAAACACCTTTTCAACAGAGCAGGTGCTGCTCTCACCACACCCCTCAGCCCTGGTGCATTTGTCGGTCGGACTTGCTACTCACGGTAAACAGAAGACTGGCAACACCTGCTGCGTAGCAATAAAACGGAATTGAAATTTTCTGCCACGTTACTGAGGACAGAAGTACCTAGAACTCTTCCCCATAAAAGTTAGTAAGTCCACTTCTGATGCTCAAAGAGTTCCTCTCTGGGAAACTAACTATTCAGAATAACTTATTTCCTGTCTTTTTCATGTAATTAGCATTCAGAGGTTCAGACCATATGCCCTCTAAATAGACATTTTAAAGCCACCCACTTGGTTCTTAGGAAGGAGCAATCTGCAGACAGTGAAGACTAGGAAGTGCCCCCAGCACCCCAGGTCTTCAAGTGAGGCAAGACCCTGCAGGCGGCTGGAGGGCAGCAGAAGCTCCCTACCAAGCCTCTGCCATGGGTGCACTGGCGCCCATGCCTCCCTCGTGTACCCCAAGCCCGAGGACGAGCCGCACACCAGCTCCCATCTCCTCGCCTCCTCACACCAAGTGGGCACAGCAGAACCCTTTGGGGCGAGGGGAATAACTAAACAACATTTCATTAATAAAAAGGCCAAACTCTAAATCTGCTCTGTCCACTTCAGAAGCCACTTCAAGACTTCTATGCTCTCTTGGTTTACATGCTGAGACAAATCCCACTGGCAGTCACTTTGCCGGCCAGACTCGTCCGGGTTCTAGCAGAGCAGGACAGAAAAATGTGCCAGATACACCTTGGGAAAAGAGCCCCTTCACCCTCACGGTTTTGTTCCTTCAAGTGTTGTTTTGGAGTGGTGGCGGCCCGGGGTGTTGTCCCTGACAAAACAGTGACTGGGTCTGGGTGGGAGGGTGGGGCAGAAGGAGGGTGAGATCCCCAGAGCTCAAGGGGCAGCCCCTGCATGGGCAGGGAGGGATCAGACGCCACATTTACTGAAGGGCCTGCTGCTGGGGAGAGTTGGGGGCTCAATAAAAAGTTGATCACTGGAAGAAATGGGCCTCGTGAGCCCTCTCCAGCATGTGGGCTTCTGACTGATGGAGTTTCCCCGCGCAAGCAGAATGTGGGCAGGAGGAAGAGGATGCAGGAACAAAGAAATGGGCTCCTGGGCCAGCATCCTGGTGGAAACCCCCAGCGTCCGCCTCAGCTAGACAGGGGAGGTGGAGCAGCTAGAAAGGCCTCAACCCAGTGTTTTTAATGGCCCCACGGGAGACAGCAAGACCCAGGCAACGTGTGAGGAAACAGGCGACCCCACAGTACCAGCCAATAAGGAACCAGAGGGGGGACTGGATAACTAGGCTGTGTTTGCTGCCCTGGGTGTGCCGGACAATGGGCAGTCCCCTCTCAGGAGTGTATTAAAGTCTCATTTTCGCCAGGCCTGTCTCCTCAGAGTCGGCCATCTGAATTCAGACAGGTGAGCGGTTTCTCACATCCACACTGAGCGGCCGCGCTGGGCCGGCACGGTGCCGGGCGCGGCTGTGTCAGCCTGTCGGGCACGCTGCTGGTGGCGCAGCCGAGGAAAGCCCCTCGGGGGCGCATGAGCATGTGAGGAGCATGTGCTCTTACAGCCCCAAAGAGAAAGACGGCTCCCCTTTAAACTGTGCCCGTGACACCCCGCGCCGCGCCACACGGAGCGCGCCCGGCGTCGGGGCGCGCGTGGCCCTGCGGTCTGCCGCGCTCGTCTTACCAGCCCTTCAGGCAGAAAACGTGAGGCAGAACTTTGTGAACAAACTTCTGTTTTTCAGAATCTTAAATTAAGTAAAACCGCTTTCTAAAAAGGGAGGCTGTGCGCTGGGCGGAAGGAAAGCCTCCTGCTGGTCCACTGAGATGTAAAGTCTAGAGAGAATGGGCCTAACTCACAACGTACACGCGATGGGCGGCGGTGGAGCTGCTTCGCGCCAGCCCATTCGTGGAGGTGGGGTAATTCACGTCCTTTCGGCCTTTTCAGAAAACACACGAGAGCAATGTCTGCTGTCCTGAGCAGTCAATCTGTGCCCCCTTTCACCTGTACTAGGACACTCAAGTTCGCTTCCAGAGGTCTATGTCCACATACCCACAAGTTTCAACAACAGTCCCTCCACCTTTTCCCCTGGGCATGAAACAACCCGCATGTCCCACCATCAGTCAAACCTTCAGGAGGAAACCCTCCAGGGAGAATGAGCAAGGCCTCGCCCAGAACCAGCTGATGGAAAAGGTGGCATAGGGGGACAGGCGGGGGCCGGGGGGGGGGGGGTGAAAGACCGGGAAGGGGGTGCCAGAAGAGGTGGGGAGGAGGCTGCATGGCCCTAGTTCCCACTTAGGTATTCAGCCAAAGTTCATGCTCACACATCCTCAAGAGAGGAAAAAAACCAAGGGGGGGGGGGGGGCAGCATGGTGGGAGCCAAAGCCAAGGAAATCCTCCGAGAACAGCACCAGCCCAGAGATCCCTGAAGCGAACTGCGGCGTCCAGCCCACAGTCCACTGCCCGGGGCTGCAGCCTGCACGCTCTGCCCCACTGGGCAGGTCAGCAGCTGTCGGCACCTGCCTGGAAGCCCCCAGCAAAACCCCCGATTGCCCAGAAGGTAGGGCTCAGATTCACTGGGGAGGGCACTTTCCCTCCAAGTCAGGCTGAACCCAAGAGCACAGGACGTGGACGGTCCTTCGCAATCCATAGCAAGACTCACGGGGGGGGCGGGGGGGGGGCACAGTAGGGACACTTAATTGAGCGTCTAGCCCCAGAGCAAACACTGGGCATGTGCTACTTTAGTTAAGCCTCACACTCTATCACAATTACTACTACTGGCCCCGTTTTTCAACTAAGGATATTGAGACACAGAAAGATAACTTTCCCCGTGGCCCAAGCTAGCCAATGCGAGAAGAGGGCAGCTGGCCCAGAGCCTGCACTTTCAACCACAAGGCTCCCAATTCTCAAAACCTTTGGTCTCAGGGTCTCTTTATGCTCACAAAAATTAACAACTCCACGCAGCTCTTGTTCAGGTGGGTTGTATCAATATTTACCACATTAGAAATTAAAACTGAGTACTTAAAAGTGGGAGAAGAGGGAGAGGAACAATAAAATACCTTTGATCTAACTTAGAGGATGGGTAAGGAATGCCTCATTAACAGAGTGTATGACATGCTCACGGAGAAAAAGCTCATTCCCTTCCCGTCCCCATGTAAAATGAAGGGGGGTCAAAAACTGCAGAGGTGCTAATAAAATGGTGTGAGTCCCCCAACACAAGGTTTTGGTGGAGTCCCACATCCTTCACTGTTACCTCCTTCTGGCCTTAGGTGAGATGAGGCACCGCCACAGGCGGTCCCGGCCTCACGCCTGTAGCTTCAGGAATAACAGCTGGTGGGCTACTCACAGGGTGAAGACTCAGCAGGCTGTCGGGCACATCACCACCCAAATGCTGCTCCTATGACTGGCCACCCAGCAGGAGAGCCGACAGGAGGGCTGTCTGCGGCACAGGCCTGCTTCCTCCCCTCTGAAAATAAGGCTCTTCTCAACATGAGTAAGGGCAGCTGTGCTGGTGCTGACCCATCTTCAAATGTGTACTTTGCCATTCAATGTCTAATTCCTTTCCGTCCTCACAGCAAACCTGACACCTAGTCAGACAGACCACCGTCTTCACTCTGCCGGAGACAACAGTGACCTTGACTGCCTGGTGCTACAATCTGTACAACGAACTAGTCACAAGACAATCAAGTAAGCTTCAGATTGTGATGGCTGGCGGGAATCAATCAAGGTACTTCCGTGGGCAGACGGCCTGCAGAAGGTTCCAGTCTTTTCCACTGACCGAGGACACTCAAGTTCGCTTCCAGAGGTCTATGTCCACATACCCACAAGTTTCAACAACAGCCCTCCACCTCCTCCCCGGGCGTGAAGCAGTGAGAGGCCTCCCTGCGGCACAGGAAGCGCCGGCGTCTCCGACAGAGCGAGGAAGGAGGAGGGGGGAGGGTGACGGCCTGCTGCCATTTACACGTTCAGACACAGAAGCCGCCCTGGCCGGTTTGGCTCAGTGTCAGACGTCGTCAGCGGCGCGGACTCAAAGGTCTCGGTTTGATTCCTAGTCCAGGCACACACTCGGCTGCAGGTTCCCCAGCCCCAGCCAGGGTGTGCCTCTCTCACATCAGTGTTTCTCTCCGCCCCGCATCCTCTCTCCCCTCCACTGTAGAAATCAATGGGAAAACATCCTCAGGTGAGGATTAAAAAAGAGGCAGAAGCCACCCTGAGTCCCAAGGCTGGTCCCCAAATGCAGTTCTCCAATACAGCGCTGCCGCAGCTGAAGGCTCCAGTAGACTGTATGTAGGAAGGCAAGTGCCCCCCCACCCCGCCCGCCCCAAGAGCCGCTTACCAGCTCAAGACCACCTGAGTTCAGCGGGAGTGATTTACGGTCTCTGGAAATTCTACCTGCCATCATGTAAAGAAAAAACAAGTTTTCAGAGGCAGGTTTATCTATTTTAACCTTTTTCATATGCAAAGTAAACCCGTTAGCCGGATCAGGCAGAGAGCACTTAGGCTGAGGGGGCAGCTGGCACCTCCAGGCGCCTTAAGCCACAAGCACTGAGAGCCCGGGCGCAGCCTGCGGCTCCTGCAGAAATGCCTCTGCTTTCGGAAGTCGCACTGAACTATTTTAAAAGTAATACAGCCAAGAAACCTTTACAATCAAATAAGACTTAAGGGAGAAAACACTTTAGGACTCCTAGCCATGAAGAAAACCGTTCCCATTTATATCTGACATAAAATGTCTTCATCAACGCTTTTCTCCTTCGGGGTCATCCAGCTGGTAATGGAAGGCGGTGGAAATCCGCCTTCCCCAACAACAGAACTGAGCACTACGGGGGACCCGGGGACACCCACTGGGCCCGCAGACAGACAGAGCTGATGCCCACAGAGATCTATATCCCTCACTGGCATTTATATTTTTAGAAAGCACTACCATCCCAAGTAATGCGCCAGTTTACTTACTGAACATCGACTGTATGTAGGAAGGCAAGTGCTCGTGCTGGAGTCAGCTTTATTGGAGCAGCCACAGCTCTGCCCGCCAGGCCAGGCCTGCGCCACCAGAAGGCACAGCTCTGCCCGCCAGGCCAGGCCTGCGCCACCAGAAGCCACAGCTCTGCCCGCCAGGCCAGGCCTGCGCCACCAGAAGCCACAGCTCTGCCCGCCAGGCCAGGCCTGCGCCACCAGAAGGCACAGCTCTGCCCGCCAGGCCAGGCCTGCGCCACCAGAAGCCACAGCTCTGCCCGCCAGGCCAGGCCTGCGCCACCAGAAGGCACAGCTCTGCCCGCCAGGCCAGGCCTGCGCCACCAGAAGCCACAGCTCTGCCCACCAGGCCAGGCCTGCGCCACCAGAAGCCACAGCTCTGCCCGCCAGGCCAGGCCTGCGCCACCAGAAGCCACAGCTCTGCCCGCCAGGCCAGGCCTGCGCCACCAGAAGGCACAGCTCTGCCCGCCAGGAACTATGGTAGAACAGGAGACAACCATAATAAAGAGGACAAGAAGCAAAACGCCCTACCAGAGAGACCAGGAAACGTGACGGCCAGCAGCTACCACACCGACACGGTCACCTAGAATCAAGACTTTATTTAACCTGACAACAATTCTCTCTTGACCAAACTCCAGCCAGGCTCCTCCGAGCCCTCTCCTCAGCTGGCCTTAACCTGGAACGATGTTACAGACTTGAGAGAACACACAGCTTCCGTGACAGCTCAAGGCCGCCTCCGTGGGATGACCCGAGCCCCCATCAAGTGCCCACCTGTGGAAACGCAAGCTGGCAGAAGAACTGACTGTCCCAGCCAAGGCCTGAAGACAGGCCTGTCTCCCGGTCTCAGCGGCGGGCCAGGGGCCCAAGCCCAGCCAGTGCCGGCCAGCACACCCAGCTGGCCTCACACGGCCCCATCTCCATCCCAACTCCAGAGCCTCTTCTCTCCCACTCCTCATGCCCCCCGTCACCTCTACAAGCTGAAGCTGAGTCCAGTTTATGCGGGACTCTTCCCTATTACAGCAGCTGTTACGCGTTACAGTCCTTATCTCATTAGTGTCCCACTGTGTTTGTCTGAGAACCTTCACACCTCCCCATTCGCAGGCCCTAAAACAACCAGCCTCTGCCTGCAGCTGAAAAAATGGGTTCCTAGAGTCACCACCTACTTGATGGCAGTCCAGGCAGACAGTGATCTTTCTACCCCTCAATGCTTTCTTTAAACTACTTGGGGCCTTGGGGAACCCAGACAGCAAGGCAGAGTGACAGGAACAAAGAGGGAAGGAGGTCATGAGGCACTGCACCCAAGACAGCCCCCAGCCTAGTCCCAGGGCACTCCCAGGGGCACTCCCCAAGCAACAGAACGGGTCGGGGATGGCCAGGTTCCAGGTGTCCAGGAAAAAAAGTCACTGAACCCAATAGCCTTCTGCAGATCATTACCCTATTTTTTCACACCACAAACCTCCAAGCACCAAATCACCTCCCAGAGGCAACAACTAGCAATCCTGTTCAGCGGACACTGGCTTCAATTGCCCTGAATAAAAATGCCCCCTCCTGTTTGTCGCAACCTGCATGTCAGCCACCCCAGGACTGAGGGAAGCGTGTCTTTCCCCATGCACTGCACCTAATGTGCCGCACCCTTCCAGGGGCCCCTGAGTTCATTAAAAGTCTGTTTCTGCTCATTTCTGTCCTTAAGTGGATTGAAAGGACCCAGGTCCTTGGTGTTTGAAGTTTCCCAGTCTTTACCTAGTAATGTATTTTAGTGACTTCAGAGAAGAAAGGAAAAAGGATCTTCTCCAGTGGGGTGGGGGATCACTTCAGCCGACCTTCCCTGGTGGGGAGACAGCAGCAGAAGGGAGCGCGCGCCTTCCGGCTGTGTGACGCTGCCGTCTCTGGGGGCCAGCTCTCTGCATTTCCGGCCTCCAGAGGCTGACACAGATAGGGACCAACAGTGTTCATTCACTCATGCCACTCCTTTCCATTTCAATTTGTTACTGGCAGACGTTTAAGTATGGAGAAGGTTAAAGAATCGAGATGGAAATCTAAATGAAGGAGCAAGCAAGGAGGAGGAGTGGAGAGGAAAGGCGTAATACGGGCATGAATGACAGCGAGTAATCAGAAAATGACAGCTTTTTTCCTTTAAAACTTTATTTCATCTGAGTCACCTGTTCCAGACACAAGTTCTGGGTCATGAGCAATTCAAAAGGAGTGGAGAGAAGAAAGGAGAGGAGACGCCCATCATCTGGGAGGCGTGTGTCCCGCGGAGGAAGCACTGGGCAGCCGCCTCCAGACGATGCACGCAGGGCAGGGCCTGTCTGCGAGCGTTATCCTGCTGGGGTTTCCCACCCTCTCTCTCAGACCCGCAGAGACAACGATCAGTAACAGGAACACATTAGATAAAGCCTCAGTGGCTTAAGTAATTGGAGCAGTAACGTACATTCCTAAATTCTTTGGGACCATGTAGCCAATTTCATTTGATCCAAGAATTAGAAAGAGGGCGCAGCCCTCATTACCCAAATAAGGGGGCAGCTTATCACTCTTCTGTGAGCCCACAGCCCTGGTCATGCCTTCGCATCTCCCAGAAACCGCCCCATTCACAATCTGACCAACAAACACCCCCTTTCTGAAGGTCAGAATAGCAGCTCTTCCAGGTGACAAATAATTTCACAAGATCCCAGTTTATTGGAAGGTTTCTCATCTGTGCTTCACGGTTTTGTCATAATGACTAACCTTTCATAATAAAATCCCACATTGCTCAACAGCCCCTTTCCCTATATGTGGACAGCGCATGATAACGCAGCAAGCATGGAACATCTGCCCAGATAGTAAAAATGAGCTGTCAAAGGAGAAGGAAGAAAATGTGGAAGTGAGGGAGGGAGGGAGGGGGGAAAGGAGAGAGAGAGAAAGACAGGGGGGATTAACTGTTCTGATAGCAGAACCTCCTCTGCCGGTTCAGATGGAAGCCTTTCTAAGGCGCTGAGCCTTCATTAGGCCCGCACTCAGGTGGCCCGGGCCTTCCAGCTGGCGCCAGGCGGGTGCAGGAGCACTAGCCCCGCTGCCCTCAGAGCTCGCATCAGGCTGGTCAGCAACCACACAGCAAAATGGGAGAGCTGGGTGACATCAGATTGGGGTACAGGGGACACCCTGCAAAGGTGTAGGACGATCATAATAACTACTGAATATAACTTTTCTGAATACTTGAGGGTCAGCCACAGAATGAGTTACTATAATGCACTAGATAGAGCTGAATTCCAAAGGACACAGGGATGGATCACTTCTTGGCCTTCTGGCTAAGATTAAGTACAAAACCTAAAAACCGGCTATGTGTCAGGTGTAATGGTAACAAGGGGACACCCTGTGGTGATCCCTCTCCAACACTAGTCCACGATGAAGCAAGCTGTGAAAGCGCAGCGGAGACACGTGCTCTGACAGTGAAAGACAATGCTCCAAGTCCGGGACTGGTGACCAGGAGCCAGCTGGTACGCCAGGGAGACCAGCAGAAGTCTCGGGTGCCTGGCAGGCAGAAACGGGACAAGAGGCGAGGGCTGACAGGGGCCAGTGAGTGGAGGGGGACGATGTCACCTGGCCGAGGGCTGGGCCAACCTGGGCCTGGCGTCAGACCGGAAAGTTCATTCAGCCTGCATCCAGCGACTGTAGGGGAGCATGGTCAAGGTGTTCTGAACAGACCCGACAGCTGAGCCGTAGGGACAGATGGAACGTGGAGGCCAGCCAGGATCAGGTGTGGTGGGACGGGAAAACAAGTGGGAAGGAATTCTGACAGCAGCAGCAGCACTAGAATTTTTAGCTTTGGAAGTATTTACAGTAACTTGTTTTGGGTGGAATACAACATCTGGAATTAACAGGCTTCTGGAAAGTGTAAGGACATTAGCACAGAAGGTGGGGAAAGTGGATTTCTTCTGTTCAGCAGAAGGGCCACCCATCCCGAGAGCATCTCAGCAGCCAGTGCAAGCCCTGAGACGTCACCATCGCTGTCTACGACCTGTCATCAGAGCTCACCCGCCGTCCTCATGCAACTCACACCGGCGCACTTCTACCTACGTTCCCCCTGGCCCACGAGGACATGTCCCAAGACTCCTAGTGGAGGCCTGAAACCAAGGATAGTGCCAAGCCCTATATAGTCTCTGCTTTTTCCTAAACGTACAGACCTAGGATAAAGTTTAATTTATAAATTAAAGCACAGTAAGACTACAATAATATTCAGTTGACCTCTGCACAGCACGGTTTGAAACCCGTGGGCCCACTTAAACATGGGAGTCTTCCGATCAATACCCAGCTGGTCCTCCGTGTCCCCGGGTTTCCCACTCAAAAGTCCACCAACAGTAGACTGGCAACCGTCTCCAGCTCATGTTTGAAAACACATGATGCGGAGGGCTGACTGACTGCACATGCCGCTCGGATCTGAGCATCCCAGGATTTGGGATGCCGCTCAGGGCAGCGTGCCTGGAACTGATCCCCAGAGCATACCGAGGGATGACTTTAAGTTTGGGGTCAAAAGTTTAAAGATTTTTGACATGTGGAGGAGGGAGGGTCACTCATCACAGGAGTTCCCTTAAGTCTTCATCAAGGCTCGATGCTTCCTGGCACAATACGTTTCTCTGTTCCAACAAATTTAACACCTTTTTCATCTTTTACAGCACTTCCGTAAACACTGGGGCTGTAACTTTTGCAGTTTGAAATATGGCAACGAAACTAGCACAGATTTCTTTTTCCTTCTTCACAACTTCAGGAATAAAAGATTAGCTCTTACCTTAGATCTTAGAAACCTCAGCGTATGATTTTTTTCCCCTTTTCTTATGAAGTTGAGAACTTTCCCTTTTCACTTCAGGGAAGCTCTGCACAGCTTCTCTTTTGCATGTCCACCTTGCCCGCATCACTCCTCTTGAACCCGGAGCCACTTATTAGTAAAGTAAGAGTTACTGAAACACATCATTGCAACCTGCTGATCAGGGCAGGGAATGCACAGTGTCCACACGCTGGACAGAGGAGACTCTTGTCCTGGTGGGATACGACGGACACGTGGACCCCACCCACGAACGAATTTGTGCACTGGGCCCCTAGGCATTTATAAGCAATTAGAATATAATTATAGTAAGGTTAATTGCAGTCTTTTAGGTAAACTACCTGGTATTAGTGCTTAATTACCAATCAGCATAATGCCATCACAGAGGCATGGAACAATGTGCCACAGACTGACCTTGTCAGTTTTTGTACGTTTTTTAATACAACAGTAAACGGTACCTGCCGCAATCGTGTGCCACAACATAAACGAAAAATAAGGGGTGGGGTGGACACCACATGTCACCACGTCATTGTTTTCTTTATATTACCCATAACTGTTTTATCTTGTAGATTATCAGAAAAAGTAACTTCAAAATTTTAATCTGCTCTATTAAATTATGGTATGATTCCCTGTGTAATGCATAAGACTCAACTTGTGGGATCTCTTTCTGATCAACAGTCTCAATAATAACGGAAGAAAAAAAATGATAAATTCCTACCACATACCTCAGGGGGACAAGCCCAGCTAAATTCATGAAATGCCATTCCCTGCCAGCCAGGCTGGTCCTGCAGGTGGGGACCACAACACCCTGTGCAATCCAGGAGGGGACATGACGTGACCCTTTCACGGTCAAGCAGCTAGAATGTACGAGAACGAACTGGAACTGACATGGAAACATCAGACTCTAATTCCGCACTGTTTTACAGGAGAGCCCATCCCTGGCCCACCAGCAGGGCCGCCAGGGGCAGGGAACCTGGAAAGGAGGCGTGTGCTGCCACGAGGGGCTGGAGGGGCTGGCGCTATGCAAGGCCACCTGCACCCACAGCATTTCATCTGCAAAGTAAAGCATAGCGGGTAGTTTGCAGGAAGAAAAAGAAACTTCAAGGAGAATACATGTAAGTTGTCCAACATTTCCAAGGTCGGAAGTGGCAGGAAGGATAGCTAAATCTCAGTCTGGCTCCAAAACTCTTGTTCTGTGCTTCCCACTTCCCCATGCATGCTTTGGGAGATAACAGGGGGGCTGACGGGCCAGTCACCTCCTCCTTCTGGATTCCTCTCTTCCAACTCAACGTTACTGTACCTGCTGCTCCCACATCAATGGCCACACCTGATGCCACTATTCTTCTCCCCTCGCAGATGTCCGAGACCCAGCTTAGTTTTAGACTTGACACCACCTACTGGGTGAAGCCTTGTGCATGATGTTTAACCTCTTCGGGCCCATGAGACTAGTGGAGCAGATGGACATGAGGTTCTTGAACAAGCCTATGTACAGGGGTTTCTTGACACCACTTTCACCCTCACACCCCTCATCACAGGTCGACGACAACCTCCAGGTCTGGGTGGGGCTGTGCAGTCCAGGGAACAAAGATTCCAGGCGCTGATATAACGTGACCAAACCAGGTGTCCTCAAAGCCTGGGGGCAGAGCTGCTCTGAGACCTGTACCACAGAGTGGGCACTGCACAGCACAACACCCCATCAGTGCCAATCGTAGTGCCCAATGCCACCCAAAACCTTCTCTGGGATGCTCCTTGTAATTTTAACACGTACTGTCCCATTGAAATCAATGTACATGTATTCTCTGACATACTGCTGAGTTGAAGTGATAGGAATTAAAACTTGAAGAAGTTACAATGTCCTTCAAGGAAAAGAAAGTGCCCTCAACCACACTAAAACCTTTTCCATCTCTTCCAGATACAAGGGGAGCAAGCCCTGCAGAGACATACCAGTGCTCATGGGCACTCCCCCCGTCCTAAAGGCACGGCCGGTCTGCGACCTGCAACCATGACCTCCAGGACGACCTTCTTGCACAGGCTTTCCTGCAGGTGCTCGCCAGCCCTGAGCTTACCGCCAGCTCTCCTCTGCTATCACCAACACAGTCTGAGAAACTGTCCCCTGCCATCCAGAGCGGGGAGGGCCTGAGAAGGTGGACTTTGCAGTCAGGAAGAGATGGCCTGTCGGTCAAGTTTACTCAGCCCTCACCCTGGAGAGTGTTGCTCAGTAGTTAGAGAGTTGGGCTATGCACAGAAGGGCCCAGGGTTCAACTCCCGTCAAGGGCACGTACCTGGGTTGCAGGTTTGAACCCCAGCCCATCATGGTACTTACGGGAGACAGCCAATCGATGTATCTCCCTCACATCAATGTTTCTCTCCCTTCCACTCCAACAATTAGTGGAGAAAATATCCTCAGATGAGGATTAACAAAAGAATTTTGCACATCCCTCTACCCCAGACTAAAATTCACATCATCACAAAATCTCTCACAACCAATGGAAAACAGAAAAAGTAAACTATGAATATGATCCTGAAATAAACCACCCACCAAACTGTTCTCTAATATCTTAATGGCAGAAATCCACAAGATGCCACACAAGGCATTTCAAATGATTAGATGCATAAGAAACATGAAAAAAATTGTTTTGGATACAAAGTAAATGGAGAAAGCAGAAACCATCCAAACAAGCCTTTTCCTTCCCAATCCCGGTCCAGAGACAGCTGTACAGGATGGGGCCTGTCCCACTCCAGCTCGTCTCCGCAGGGAAGACCCCGTCCCCGGCAGGAGGAGAAGCACACCAGGCCCACCCCCGTCAGCTGCCTCCTCAGCCACTCGGGCGGCGCTGCGGGCAGGAAATGCCACACTGGTCCAGACAACCCTCAAGCCCGGAAACATCTTGAGAACCAAGAGGAAGGGGACAGGAGACAGGGGCTGAGCAGGACTTCATGACAGGAAAGACCTCTGATGTGAGGGGCAGGACACACTGCTGGAGGGGGTGGTCCTGGGCTTCAGTGGGGGCGGGGGAGGAGGGAGGGGTGGGCGGCCAAACAAAGTGGGTGGGCGTGGTGCAGAGCAAAGCACCACTGGACCACAGTGCAGAAAGCAATTAAATGTTTATTTGTTTAATAATTCCTCACTTTTACTAAAGAACCTAGCACACACCTCTCATTTCATTAGCTTTTAACCTGTCTCGACTGCAACCAATAATTAAAAGTTAACTTAAGGAGGAGGAACCAAGATGGTGGCATAGGTAAACACCTATAGGCTGCCCTGGACAACAATTTTGAAACTACAACCAAGGGACAGAACAGACAGTATCTAGAACCACCAGAAAGCTGGCTGAGGGGAAATCCCACAAATAGAAGGGAAGATAAAGGGACACTGTGACTCAGAGGAGCCGTGGAGACCTGTGGAAAAGGAGGTTCGGAGCTGCACACGAGCGAAAGGAGAGGGCGTGTGCGGCAGAGGCGCACAGCTGGCGGAGTGCGCGCATAGGCAGAGGAGCGAGAGCGCGTGGAGAGGGCGTGTGCGGCAGAGGCGCACAGCTGGCGGAGTGCGCGCATAGGCAGAGGAGCAAGAGCACGTGGAGAGGGCGTGTGCGGCAGAGGCGCACAGCTGGCGGAGTGCGCGCATAGGCAGAGGAGCAAGAGCACGTGGAGAGGGCGTGTGCGGCAGAGGGGCACAGCTGGCGGAGTGCGCGCATAGGCAGAGGAGCACGAGCACGTGGAGAGGGCGTGTGCGGCAGAGGGGCACAGCTGGCGGAGTGCGTGCATAGGCAGAGGAGCAAGAGCACGTGGAGAGGGCGTGTGCGGCAGAGGCGCACAGCTGGCGGAGTGCGCGCATAGGCAGAGGAGCGAGAGCGCGTGGAGAGGGCGTGTGCGGCAGAGGCGCACAGCTGGCGGAGTGCGCGCATAGGCAGAGGAGCGAGAGCGCGTGGAGAGGGCGTGTGCGGCAGAGGCGTGCATAGGCAGAGGAGCAAGAGCACGTGGAGAGGGCGTGTGCGGCAGAGGGGCACAGCTGGCGGAGTGCGCGCATAGGCAGAGGAGCGAGAGCGCGTGGAGAGGGCGTGTGCGGCAGAGGCGCACAGCTGGCGGAGTGCGCGCATAGGCAGAGGAGCGAGAGCGCGTGGAGAGGGCGTGTGCGGCAGAGGCGCACAGCTGGCAGAGTGCGCGCATAGGCAGAGGAGCGAGAGCGCGTGGAGAGGGCGTGTGCGGCAGAGGCGCACAGCTGGCGGAGTGCGCGCATAGGTAGAGGTGTGAGAGCTAGCTGAGAGGACGCGTGGCTGGTTCTCTCGCTCAGGAAGAAAAAACCCACCGGACTGCATTGCTTTCCAGTTCTGGGTGAGAATTTGGGAGTACAGGCTCATTTGGAGAGAAACTGAACTGTCTGGCACTGGTCAGAGCTCGGGGCAGCTTTCTCTCCATTGCTGCGGGGCACAGAGACCCAGGCGCCAGAAACTTAGGCTCAGCCCAGAGACTCCGCCCCATCCAGGCTGAGCAAAGCCGCTCTACCAGCATAAACACAGCTGATTCTCACAGCCAATTGCCCTGGAGGTCAACGCCTCCCAGTGAAACCAACAACAATCTAAGGCTCAACTGCAATAAGACTGTGCAACCCATAAAGGGGTGCACCAAGAGTATCCACCTCAGGTAACCGGGGAGGCTGAGCCACTATCCCTTCGAGGACATCTACCACACAAAGCTAATGGACCAACTCAGGAAAGCAGCCAAAATGCAGAGACAAGGAAACAAATCACATTTGAAAAAAATTAAGAGAAAAATAAACGACTGGACGTAGAGTTCAAAACCACGCTTATAAGGTTTTTCAAGAGGTTCCTAGAAAAGGCCAATAAATTTAATCAGACCCTCGAGGATATGAACAAGACCCTCAAAGATATTAAAAAGGAGCAACTAGAAAGTAAGCATACACTGACTGAAATAAAAAAATATTATACAGAGACCTAAAAGCAGTCTAGAGGACCACAAAAATCAAGTCAAAGATTTGAAATACAAAGAGGGAAAATCCACTCAGCCAGAAAAGCAAGAAGGCAAAAGAATCCAAAAAATTGAAGATAGTGTAAGAGGCCTCGGGGACAACCTGAAGCATACCAACATCCGAATTATGGGGGTGCCAAAAAAAGAGAGAGAGAGCAAGATACTGAAAACCTATTTGGAGAAATAGTGACTGAAAACTTCCCACACCTGGTGAAAGAAATAAGACTTAAAAGTCCAGGAAGCACACAGAACCCCAAACAAAAGGAATCCAAAGAGGACCACACCAAGACACATCATAATTAAAATGCCAAGATCAAAAGACAAAGAAAGAATATTAAAAGCAGCAAGAGAAAAACAGTTAGTTACCTACAAGGCAGCACCCATATGATTGTCAGCTGATTTCTCAACAAAAACTATACAGGCTGGATGGGAGTGGCAAGAAATATTCAAAGTGATGAATATCAAGAACCTATAACCAAGATTACTCTATCCAGCAAAGCTATCATTCAGAATTGAAGGTCAGATAAAGTGATTTCGCAGATAAGAAAAAGCTTCTAAAGGAGTTCATAACTGCCAAGCCAGTATTATGCGAAATGCTGAAAGGTATTCTTTAAGAAGATGAAAAAGAAGAAAAAGGTAAAAAAAAATTATGAACAACAAAATAAATACACATCTATCAACAAGTGAATCTAAAAATCAAGTGAATTAAAAATCTGATGAACAGAATAAGCTGGTGAATATAAGAGAATCATGGGCATAGAAAGGGAATGGACTGACAATTCTTGGAGAAAAAGGGGGGTGGGAGGTGCAGGAGGAGACTGGACAAAAATCATACACCTATGGGAGAGGACAGTGAGGGGGAGGTAAGGGCAGAGGGTGGAATGGATACCGGGTGGAGGGGAGCTATGGAGTGGGGGAGGAACGTTGTAATTAATAATCTGAACAATAAAGATTAAATTAAAAATTTTTTAAATTTAAAACCACCACCCAATACACACATAACACAAAATTTTAATCAAAATAAGGGTTTCTAAAACTTTCACCAAACCCTCCCCACCACCCCGCCACCCCAAGTACATAAGATACACTCTACTTTCTATTCAATAAAAGGAAAGTGGCAATGGTGACCGACTCAGCTGGTGTATACCACAAAGGAGCTGATTCACCCACACCAAGAGAAACACAGTCTGACTTCGTCAGTTTATGAAAAGCAGGCAAAAAAAATTGAGGATGAGATTGTAAACTTAAATCCTAAAAAAACACACATAGTTTTTGAATACTCAGGTAATGGTTAGCATTTTGTAGCAATAAAGTATCTTCTAACTAAGGCATGCACATTGCTCTTATACTCCTGCCCTAGCAGCTTCCCAGAGTGTGCCTTTTCTGTGCACGGGAACCAACAAGGCCTGGGGCTCGCTTCTCTGGTGCTCTGGAACCCAGCCCACATGACCTCTGAGGTACGAATGCACTGGATGATTCCAACTAGTAGGTTTCATGAAAGTCAAAACTTGACAAACAGTGGAAAGACTGGTGGTTGTCAGGGGAGGGGTAAGTAGTAGAGCACAGGGAATTTTGAAAACACTGTAATGATGGAAATATTTGCCCAAACCCACACAATGCACAACGCCAAGAATGAGCCCTAATGGGAACCATGGAGTCTGGGTGACAGTGGCGTGTCACTGCAGTTTGTCACCAGTGGTAACAAATGTGCCACTCTGGGGGGGGTGCTAATGAGAGAAGCTATGTGAAGAGAGGGAGGGAGAAAGTATAGGGGGATCTCTGTACCTTATTTTAACCCACCTGCAATCCTAAACCGCTCTAAATACAATAGGGTGGACTGACGGATATATGTACAATTATGTGAGAAAGCAAATACAATAAAATGTTAATTATAAAATCCAGGAGGTGGGTGTATATGGATCTTCATTTTATACCTCTAACTTTCCTGTAGGCTTAAAATTTTCATAATTACACTAGAGGCCCGGTGCACAAATTCATGCATGGGTGGGGTCCAGCCGGCCCACCCCAATCAGGACAATTGGGCTGGGCTGGCTGGGGGAGGGGCTGTCCCTCCCTCCCCCGATCGAACTCCTGGTCTAGGGGACAGGCAATTATAATACGAAGCTATACCTCAAAGTGGGGTCCCAGCACAGGTGTTTCCACAGCACCCAGAAGCCTGGTAGCAATCAGGTTCAGTCCCAGCCCCACTGGAGGAGGCTCTGACGGTGCCGGTGAAGAAGGGTGGAGGGAGGCTGCACAAGCATCTGCGGAAAATGTGCCCGAAGTCTGCATTTCCAGCCGCAAACCCCAGTGCAGGTGTAACCCAGGGACTCAGGAGCTGGCCGCCTCTGGCAGCACTGGGAGCCCCTCAGCACCTCCTGAGGGCAGCGCACCGGACCGGCTCCCGGCTCTCTGCTCCACGGAGCCCTAAATGTGCACCTCACTCGGCCTCCACACAGCTCCTCAGTTTCATCAGGTGTCAGTGCAAAAGCTAAATCAACAAACAAGTGTCTCTTTCATTTCCCTGTCATTTTATATTCATCTGTATTTGCAGAAAAAATTATAGTCTAAAACAGCAGTCACCAACCTGTGGTCCGCACACCACTGGCGGTCCGTGAGGCCCAAAAGGTTGGCAACCACTGGTCTAAAACACAGGCCACTTATTCTGGAAGCTACATCTGACAAAGGCAGTTTTTATCTCAGATGAAACGCACTTTGTCTTGAAGGAGTCCCACCTGCACACAAGCTCACTCACAGAATCAGAACGCCAAGTACATTTTGAGAGAATACCGTTCTCTTTTTGAAAATGGTCATTACAGCAATAATATACCTGTTCTGTTTCTACAGATCACCTCTAGACTGTTCAACTTACAGCATGAGAAAGTTTGAGACGGCGGAGCTGAATTCCTCCTCCCTCTCCTACAAAACAATTATGCAAACAACATCAAGATCACTATGTTCTTTCCTATGTAGTTTAAAGAATCTGTTCTAGCCCTAACCAGCTTGGCTCAGTGGATAGAGCGTCAGCCTGCGGACTGAAGGGTCCAGGTTCGATTCCGATCAAGGGCATGTACCCTGATTGCGGGCATAGCCCCAGTAGTGCAGGAGGCAGTGCAGGAGGCAGCTGTTCTGTAATGCTGTGCACTAAAGCTCTTTAACTCCAAAACAGAACTATTTGTGTTTTAAGTAAAACTTGAATCCTTGGTGACGGCATATGAGAGGTCATCCAGACCAGTGGTCAGCAAACCGCAGCTTACGAGCCACATGCGGCTCTTTGGCCCCTTGAGTGTGGCTCTTGCACAAAATATCACAGCCTATTTTGAAGAAGTGGCGTTAGAAGAAGTTTAAGTTTAAAAAATGTGGCTCTCAAAAGAAATTTCAATCGTTGTATTGTTGATATTTGGCTCTGTTGACTAATGAATTTACTGACTTCTGACCCAGACCAATGCAGAGTAGAAAATGAACAGAAGGCTTTCTGCTATTGTCTACTAAAGGTTCACCATTTACTACAAGATGATTGGCTAATATTCACTCATTTGTTGTTGTGAATCCTTACCAGAAGATATTTTTTCCACTGATTTTTAGAGAAAGTGGAAAGGAGAGGGGAAAGAGTGAGAGAAACATCGATGTGAGAGAGACACATCTATTGGTTGCCTCCCACATGCGGGAATCTAGCCTGCAACCAAGATACATGCCCTTGACTGGAATGGAACCCAACACCCTTCAGTTTATGGGACAACACTCCAACCACTAAGTCAAACCAGCTTGGACATTAGCTAATACTTAACTAAAATTAAACTACTAAAGAGAAATGGCTCAGAAATTAGCTTACTAACTGGTATTTCTCTGTGGCAAAACATCCATATCTACCTACTTAACCCACATCAGACCACACAACTTATGACAGAAAGTGATGGTTATACTGAAAGGGCAGAGTGGGATTGACTACCATGTCCTCCATCTTGTGTAACTGTGTAGAAACCACAGGATGAGTCAGTTGCTCAGCCCGCCCTTAATTCAGCCAATGGGAATGCAGGAGTATGCTGGTCACATCCTGTCTTTGTGTAGCCAGACCCTGGCCACACCCTGCCTTTGCGTCACTAGCCCCAGCGTCACCCAACAAATCAGAATCGGCCAACTCAGTGGTTCGAGTCTGGCCCCACCTCCCTATAAAATCATTGTGCTTTTGAAACACGCCCTCTTTTGCATCCTGCCGCGGCGTCAGTGGGGCAGAGAGCCAAGCTCGAGCTTGTAATAAAGGCTCTTTTGCTTTTGCATCGGACTCGGCTCTCTGGTGGTCTTTGGGGATCATGAAATCTGGGCATAACAATATCAGGTTGTAAAGCCCAAACAAATTCAAAATCAGTTTCCCTGATAATTCCTTGAGTCACCAGAAATGTACACAGAGACCCTTTATAGTTCTAAATCCTCACTTGAAAGATAGTAAAGTAGTTTCAAAACTCTTAAATTTGCAACTCTCTAACATATAAACGAATCTGATTGGTTTATCTTCATAAAGTGTAAGAGATGAAATGGCCAAATGAGTTATCCCATCCCAGAGTCCAAGTTACTCCCCAACAGCTATACCCAAAACTGAGAAGTTACGAAACTAAACAATGACAGGCCAACTACCACCGGACCTTCAAGTTACTCCCCAACAGCTACACCCAAAACTGAGAAGTTACGAAACTAAACAATGACAGGCCAACTACCACGGGACCCTCAAGTTACTCCCCAACAGCTACACCCAAAACTGAGAAGTTACGAAACTAAACAATGACAGGCCAACTACCACCGGACCTTCAAGTTACTCCCCAACAGCTACACCCAAAACTGAGAAGTTACGAAACTAAACAATGACAGGCCAACTACCACGGGACCCTCAAGTTACTCCCCAACAGCTACACCCAAAACTGAGAAGTTACGAAACTAAACAATGACAGGCCAACTACCACCGGACCCTCCTCAGACACTCAGCTTTCATGCCGACTTCTGCCAACAGAGCGTGAGGTGGCCAGAGGAACGGCTCTCACCCTGAAAGAAATGAAGTCCACACATGAACCAACCAGTCTCGCAGAATGCTGAATGCCACGTGTAAACCATGGCACCAGCGCTGGCTCCTCCCACCAGAGCTTTCCTTTCACGCCCTCGGTGCTGAGATGCTGGTTTGCCACAGGAGCGCTGGGTGGAGGACGTCTCTTTTCACGTCACCTTGCAGACTTGAAGCCCAAGTGGAGCTGAGTAGCGTCCCCGTCCTGACTGCCCAGCAAGCACACTAGCAGCTGGTGTGGCTGCAGAGGTGCAGGTGCAGGGAGCTGGTGCCCCAGCTGAGTTTCAGGTGAGGTGAGCAAGGCGCTTATCTTACCCTTACTTTTTATGTCTAAACTCAACTCAACAGGCAAAAGGAAATGGTCTCAAAGAGTGAAACATTTTCGACCAGCCGGCATGGCTCAGTGGTTGAGCATCACCCTATGAACCAGGAGGTCACGGTTCAACTCCTGGTCAGGGCACATGCCTGGGTTGTGGGCTTGGTCCCTAGTGTGAGGCATTCAGAAGACAGCCAATCAATGATTGCCTTTCATCATTGATGTTTCTAGCTCTCCCTCCCTCTCCGTTCCTCTCTGAAATCAATAAAAATATGTTTCTAAAAAGTAAAACATTTTCTTTGCTTATCTAGAAAACTAAACCACATCCTCACCAGCTTTAACACATGGACAATTTTGTTCCTCTCTGCTTCTACCTCCCTCCCTCCTTGCACCAGGCTCCAAACAAGTAAAAATCAGACACGCATCATTTCATGTGCAAACACTTCACTATTTATAAGAACTAGCATTTTCCAAACTGGCTGTGTGGAGTCACTTGTAGAGCTTGAATAAAATATAAACCAACTGAACTGACAATAAATAAATAAAATATTTTGCCATTCGCAACTACTTATTTGTATGGATTGGAATTTTCTCAATATTTGCAGCCAAAACAAAATTTAGAATAAAACCGGATTCTGAGGTTACAAAGACACAAATGAACACCCAGAACCCGGTTTTAAGCATGTGTTTGTGAAAACTGACTCACTGTTTTCACTCATTTTATGATAAGTAGATGTTCTGTATTTTCCTAATATAAATGTACTTTAATAAATAAACAAAGTACCGGTTTTGGTCTGGGTAAGGTGCTGGATCAGGTTGTTTGTAGTCTCTCAGGATAAATCTCCCCGAGCTGGGAAAAAAGAGCTAGTCCTTAAAATATAGACCCAAAGCCAACTTGTGTTTCATTCGGTCCAAAGAGAGAATCTTCTGAAGAATATGGGAAATGTAACAAAAATAGTAAACCAAGAAACCAATTTAGACCTAAAACTGTGAGTGGAGCCCTGTGTCCTATAAACTTCAATCACTTTCGAATGAACCCTGTACTAGAGGTTTCTAAAGTGCACCTTGTGGAAGCACTCAAAATGTTAGAGATAAAGAGACCCACGCTGGGCCCCCTTCCCCTTCTAGAAACAAACCTGAGGCCAGAGAACTGGTCCTATCACTGCAGAAGGGAAGGGATCAGTCCGGACCCGCGGCTGTCACTCAAGGCTCTGCCTGCTTTCCTCCCAGAATCCAGCCTGCAGGGAGAGTAACTGCACTCTGGTTGGACAGCACACTCCCGGGGCCGTTCCTCTCTCCCCCTCCCCTTTGCACCACCATTTTAAACAGGCCATCATCAAGCTGGAGCAAATCCATAGGTATCATGTCAGTCAAACACAGGAACACGGAGAGGACTACAGGTGCCCAGCCTGGCTGGCCATCACTCACAGGGCAAGAGCTGTGGGAAGGAAATGTCAGCTGGCAGTTCTAAGTGTGACTGATGTAAATACTGTCCCTATGAGCTTGCAAGGGGCAAGAACAAAGGACTGGCCAGAGATGCCGTGCGTTGGGAGGGTCCTAAATGTGGGTGGGAGGCAGCACAGACTAGTCAGCCTGTAAGTTCCTTCTCCAATTCCATGATCGAGGGTTCACTTAACTCCATCAGGCCAATTTATGGTTTCCTTTCAATCTCACAATAAAGTTGAGAGAACAATATTATGCTGGAAACAAAGAACTTAGTAAACGGCCCTGGCAATTGTGTTCACTGGTTGAAACGCCAGCTTGCACATCTATGTTTCCTCTCTCTCTCCTCCCTCTCTCTCTATGAAGAGAATATCCTGGGGTGAGAATTAAAATAACAACAAAAAGAAAAAGGCTGTAAATTATTTGAACCTATGAAAGATAATTTCTAAGTTTCTTAATGTGAAAGCTACAATGTCTACTCACTGGCTGGCTGTCCCAAGGTTTCACCTACAGAAAACACATACCCTACACAAGGCCGAGGCTTTTTTTCCAATCCTCACTAGAGGACATGCTTAGAGGAAGGCGGGGGGGGGGGGGGGGGGGGGGCAGAGAATCATCAATATGAGATAGAAACATTGACTGGTTACCTCCTGAATGCTCCCTAACCAGGGATCAAACTAGAAACCCAAGTATGTGCCCTGATCGGGAATCCAACAGGCAACCTTTCCGTGGATGACACGTGCTCCAACCACTGAGCCATTCCGGCCAGGTCAGGGCAAGGCTTTCTTACACCTAACCTCACAGAACAAAAACTGCGATTCTAAGGTTTTTCCAGAAGTTGTGCAAAAACAAATTATAATCTGCTTTAACCACCCTCTGTGCTTATCCAAAGCCTATTGTTCTTACCTTTACTTATAGACGACTAAATATCTAGCAACACTATCCTACACTTACTGTAAGTATTTACAAGGAAGCATTTATAGTGCATGGGTGATACAAAGTGTTTGTATTATATTCAGAAACCTTAGGGGAAACATCCTCAGATAAGATGCTGAATACTCCTGCTACAGACAGACAATGTCAACTGCACTGTGCGCCCTTCTGCAGGAAAGGAGAGGGGGTAAGGAGCGGATGCTGCTGAATCCCTTGTAGTCCTTGGGTCTCAATGGCACCTTCCTCCAAAAGCGGTCTAGGTGTCCTAGTCCCTAGGAAATGCCTCTAATCAAGTTGCACATAAAGTCATGTCTATGAGAAAGCTGCACAAACCATGAAAATTAACAACACATTCCCCAAAGGAAGAACCTCCAACACAATACCTAGGTAAGCCAGTCAGAAAATTATTAGCAATGCATGACCTTCCTATTCAGGGAATGATAGTAAAAAGAAAAGAGGGAAAAAAAGCAGACTTTGATTTACCCTTTTCACTAAAATGTAGAACTAGCTAAGGAGCAATCAACTAAACATGTGTCCCCAAAATTGATTGTAAATCAGGGTGAGGAACACCCTGCCCAAGGCCCAAGAAATCCTGCCAAAGCATTAAGGCAGAGTTAATTAAATGTTTGACCAAATACAGCAGCTCATTTTTAAGTTGATAATTTTGTATGGCCTGTGAATGATGTTATCAATATCCAAATGGCCCTCGGAAGAAAAAATGATTCCCCACTCCTGTTATAAATCAAGATGAAGAGGACAAGTGAACTGAAAGAAAGATGCAAAGGATTTCCACATTAAACACTCAGGAGGCCCCAGGCAGTCAGACCAATTGCAGCAGACAAAGGGTATTGACCACACTCACAGTTTAAAAGCTTGACTATGCATAATCCAGGAGCTTTCAAAAACCCGCTGCCCACCTGGCATCCTCAGAACCAGAACCCCTGGGACAATCAAGTCTGAGCCTCTGGGTCTCAGCACAGTCACCAACACTTTTAAGCTCCCCATGTAGCTGCAATGTGAAGGCAAGGCTAGGACTCACTGTTTAGGATGAGGTTTAGAAGCTCCCCAAAGTGACCCGAGGTGCACGAGGGTGGAGAACTCTGCCCCATGCTTCTCTCTCTCTCTGCTGAAAACCAGGAGCGCCCAGCTAAAAGGTCACGGTAAGACCTCGGTTTAACAGGTGCAGCAGGAGTTAGGGAATGAAATACAGTAGAGAAGTCGCTATCAATTTTTGTCTGGATAGCTGTTGTTGGTTTTTCAGGAAAGAGAAGAGGAGGAGCAAGGGGCCTGCCTGCTAGGCATTGCTGGGAAAAGGATTACATTACCCCAGCTTCATGAAAACTCCTGTCTACTATATGAACTACCACAAAAGCAACAAAGCCCAGGAAATACAAACAAATGTCTCCCATGAGGTGTTGACGATTTCTAGGTTTTGTATTCTCTTTCATTAACCTCAGAGCCTACTGACAGGGTCCTACAGTGGAAATTAACTTTCAAAGGCCTATCTGTGAAATGGGAATGTTACTTCTGTAATGTTTAGGTAACTGAGAGATTGGAGTTCCTATTAGTAACATGCCTGTGAGTAGCACTAAAAGCAGCAGCTAGAGCACAGAACTTTTAAAGGACAAATTTAATGTGATTTCTTATTACTGTGAAACATAGAAAACATAAGTATTAAAAATGTCATTTTCTAGCCCTTCCCAGTTTTCTCACTAGTTGAAGCATCGGCCCTCGAACTGAAAGATCCCGGGTTCAAGTCCAGTCCCTTCTGTTCAATACCTCAGTTCCAGGCTCGACCCCCGGCCCCAGGTAGAGTGCATGTGGCAGGCAATCCATCAATGTGCTGCTCACTGATGTGTCTCTCTGTCTGCCCCTCCCCCGCCCTTCCACTCTAAAATCAATGGGAAAACATCCTCAGGTGTGGATTAAAAAAAAGTCATTCTCTAAAGACAGCCTGATGTAACAAACTGCAAAACATTATAACAATTCTACCAAAACCAGAAATTCAGCAATAATTCCACTTGCTCTCCAAATTAAAGACAGACAAATCTAGTACTTATTCCCATATTTAAAACATAGTAGCAAAAGAGTACTGAATTACCTTAACTATCTGCATTTTCAGGAAGCAGTGTCTGTAAATCAGAGTGACAAAAAGAACTATATTCAATTACAGTGCCTGTACGTAACAGGTGCTCAGTAAAAAAGGTTTTCTTAAATGAATAAGAAAAGAGAAAGCCAAAATGTCAACAAGTCAGTTTAGGCAAAAACGACCAAGTCGTCAGATGCCACCACAGGCCCCTGACCCACTACGCTGGCCTCCCGGAAACTTTCACTCATTCCCTCTCTGAAACACGCTGTGCGAGAAGTGGATAGGAGCACCATAATCAGTTTCTTATTTTGACTTTTGTCGTCTCACTAGATCACCAAATGGGGTGGGGAGGGAGGCTGTCTTTGCCTGCACTGCCTTCAGCCCAGCAAGAGCTTCAGAAAGCACTGGCGGTGACTCGGGAGTGGGCAGCCTCAGCGGCCATCATGCCCGCCCAGATCAGCCTTCCCAACATGAGTCCTGTAGTTCTCAGAAACCACCATCCCAACTGAAAGCTATAGTCCCTTCACAAAACCATCCATTTTGAACGGATGACACACAGTATATTTTACGCCACACAGATAAGACAGAATCCTCCCCCAAATAAGTCACCCCAACAGCTGTGCTCCAATGAAATGTCTACATCAGCTGCTAACCACCAACTCTTCCTGCCCTCCTGCACTTTGTTCACCTAGGCCCCTGATATTCGAAGTCTGAAGTTCCTTGAGCCTCAGCTGGAGTGACTGGAGACTGAATCCCAGACCCTCAGACTGAATCAGAGTCTGCACTAGAACAAGCCCCAAGCTGACACAAGCACATGTTCATTCAGGCTGAGAACCACCAAACTGGCCTAAAAAGAGGGGAAGGAAAGCTTAAGGCTGGCAGCTTCTGTCTTTTTCTTTCAACCCCACCAAGTCCCTCTTCCCATTGTCATCCAAGGCCCCAAGTCCTCCCACCTTCTCTAGGGCTAGTCAGTCATGTCCATACCCTGGAAACAGTCTGGCAAATGGTTAAGTATTAAACTGAAAAGTCAAGACTGAAAGGTCTTAAAATCTGGTGTCTTTCCCCCACCAACTCTGCTTATGGATTCGTGCACCAGTGGGGTCCCTCAGCCTGGCCTGCGCCCTCTCACAATCCAGGACCCCTTAGAGAATGTTGGACTGCTGGTTTCGGCCCAGTCCCTGCAGGCCAGGCCGATGGACCCCACCAGTGCACAAATCCATGCATCAGACCTCTAGTATGCATATAAGATCTTTGGTTAATCTCTCCCAGCCCTCCTCCCTCCTTACTTCCCTCTGAGACTCACCAACCTGTTCCAAGTTTCCATGCCTGTGTGTTTAGTGTCTGCCCCCTGGTGGTCACTGCACATCATAGCTACTGGTCGAATGGTTGTTTAGGCTTATAGACAGGAAGGATGAAAAGATCTCATGGTGTCAGTACAAGATAGCTATTATTTTTTTTAACACATTGCCAAGATGTCCCTTCTCTTTAATTCAAATAAAGCATGTTGGTTTCCAAAGCTCCCACACACCCAGCCAGCCTGCAACATCAGCATTTTCTCTTCTGTCTTTAACTCTCCACCTCCATCCACTCATACATCACATGACAAGGGCTGATGAGTGCTCACTGGGCTGAGCACATCTTGACTCTCTTCTAAACCCACCAAAACCTCTGTGAAATAGCCTCAACTCAAACCAGTGACCAGTGCACTGCAGATGGCATATAGCAGACCCCCATGTGCCACCCACTGAACCTGAAATCACCCAGTAATGGAGCCCATGCCAACTTTCCCATTAACAAGAGGAGGCCATGAATTTGTAAACTAGCTCATTAATTCAAGAGTCTGTTCTCTTCCCTACACATAAAGAAAGTAAGAAAGAGCCTTAACGTCAAGAACTGACACCTCCAATCCCAGCACTTGCTTTCTTCTTCCTAAGAACTGAAATGCATCTTCAGACTTCATCTTCTACCAGATACACAGCAGATACAATCTGGTCGTTTACCAGTAGAGAGATTTCACATCCCCCTCATAATCGACATTTCTGGGAAGGGAATAAGCTTCACTTACCCTACTCAACAACCAACGAGAAGCCTGCAAACGGAGAATGGGTGTGCAGGACTTCCGGGGCTGGCCCCACATACACTTCCTGTGGGGCTAAGAGCAGCAGGTCCGAGTTGCAGTGCATGAGCTGAGGCACTGAGCACCTAAAGCTAAAGCAACTTCGGGCTTATTCTTCACTGGGCCGCTATCAGCCTACCCAGGAAGTGGATGGAAGAGCCTAACTTCTAACAGCAAAGCAGGACATGTGGCAATACTGCAATTAATGGTGATGAGACTCTTTCATAAAATGAAAATATTAACAAGATCAGCATTGCGGCTCCATCTTAATTCATCAAAATGTAATTTTCCACAATACCCAAAACCTTCCTTAATGAAGAATGATAGGAAGAGAAAACTGATATAAGGTAAGGAAGATAACAGATGCTTTAAAGGCTGCCAGGGGCCCTTGAGCTAGGTGACCGCAGTGGCCGGAGCCCTGGAGAAACCAGCAGAATTACCTGCAGAGCCTGGCCCTCGCCCAAACTGCTAACCCGCAGAATCATGAGCAAATGAAATGATGGTTGTTTTAAGCCAGGAAGTTTTGGGGTGCCTGTTACACAGCAAAGGCCAACTGAAAGAGGCACTGATCACCACCTTATGTATTTCTTTTGTCTGCTTAAGCCCCATAAAAACAAGGACTGTCTTTTTTGTCAATTCTACACCTCCAACATCTAGAATAGTCTGTGGTATTTCTGCATTGAATAAACATGCCATATATCTGAAGAGAAGACCATATCTACTTCTTACTAAAAGTTTTTAAAAGTGAAATTCCTAGTTTATGAGTTAATAAGCATTAGTACCTTAGAGCACGTGTCTTCTGCGTCTTCACTGTCTGCACGGCTCTGTTAGGAGCTGAGCTGTGTTCAGCCTCCCCGCTTTCTGTGGCAAAGGCCTGGCCTCCCCACAGCCCACTCGGCAAGTGGCTTTGTGCGGACAGGACCCTAACGAGGCAGTATGGTTAAAGTGAGGTTGTATGAGTTGACCAGGCACATGGAGACATGGGGTTGTCCTGAGGAAGCCCATGTGAGGGCACAGCGAGGCTCGGCCATCTGCAAGCCACAGAGAGGCCTCAGGAGAAACCAAATCCGCCGACACATTTTGGACTTCTAGCTGCTAGAACTGCAAGAAAATTAATTCTGCTGTTTAAGCGTCCTGTCTGTGGTATTTTGTATGGCAGCTCAAGCCAATCAATGCAGATAAGGAGTTCACATACATTTGTTCTTGTGGCCTCACAGTGTTACCACATTCTCTAAAAAATAAAAATTACTGAAAGATTCATGGGAGAAATGTTCGGTGGCAAGTAATTTTTTGAATTTATTTTTTTTAATCCTCACTGGAGGATTATTTGCCCATTGCTTTTTAGAGAGTGGAAAGGAGGGAGGGACAAGGGGAAAGAGAGAATTCGATGTGAGAAAGACACATCAATTGGCTGCCTCCCACACAACCCCCAACCGACCGGACTGGGACCTAACCCAAACCCAGGGCTGTGCCTGACGGGGACTGAGTCCAAGGCCTGCATAGAGTGCATGGGCTGATGCTCTATATGCTGGCTTGGTTTTTAACTCGGAAGTGGGCTTTAGTCCCACTCCTGTGACTGATGAGCCCTGTGCTTTTACGGGGGCCTGTCACCTCTTCAGAACAAACCTTGGGCCCATTCTTTCACCAAAGTTTCAACCAGATAATCTTAAAACCCCCAAGCAGCCCTAACATGCAAGTGAGCAAACATGGGAATAATTACCAGAATGTGCAAATGAATTCTGCAAGTGATTTAAAAAGGAGTTTCAATTTCCACTTTTACTCAGGGTTGGTTTATATCACTGTTCAACAGCCTAAGGAACTTTCCCCATAGTTTGTTGGTGAAATAAAGCAAAGAAATGCTATGTTGAGCAATCAGATAGTTGCAGAATATGTTTATTATATTCTTTTTATATATTTTATTGATTTCAGAGAGGAAGGGAGAGGGAGAGATAGAAACATCGATGAGAGAGAATCATTGATCGGCTGCCTCCAGCATGCCCCCTACTGGGGATCGAGCCTGCCACACAGGCATGTGCCCTTGACCAGAATCGAAGCAAGGAACTTTCAGTCCACAGGCCGACACTTTAGCCACTGAGCCAAACCAGCTAGGGCTGTATTTCTTACATTCTTTTGAGGGGAGAGAATTTCTCTTGCCATTTTCTTCAAAGAGCTTCTTTTGTAAGAAAATATATCTCTTAAGTAGAAGTATGTAGCATAGCGAGGGCCGTTTTCTTCACAAGCAGAGGAAATGCACTTTAGCAAAACCTTCCTGACCTCCAATTCAGTCCCCACAGGTTTGCTAGGATGAAATCTGTGTTCCAGGTATTTCCTCTTTTGCTAATATTTATAAACAAGTAGTTGGAAATGAGAGCTACGCTTCGGGAGTATAAGAATAATAAATGTTAAACCTGCAAAGTGCTTTAAAATCACCATTTTGTTTGTTTGTTTTTTAATATATTTTTATTTCTTTCAGAGAGGAAGGAAGGAGGAGAAAGAGAAACATCAATGATGAGAGAGAATCACCGATTGGCTGCCTCCTGCATGCCCCACATGGGGACCAATCCTGCAGCCCTCGCATGTGCTCGAACCAGGAACAGAACTGGTGACCTCTCGGTTCACACAACAACGAGGCACACTGTTTCCGGAAGCAGCCCTCTGGGTCGGGCTGGGATTTGTCTGTACCGTACGAGGGAGACTCTTCAAAGACGTTAGACAACCTGCTCTTGTCAGGGGCCAGGTGAGCTCGAGACAGACTGAAACGGAAAGCTCCTGCAGTGTGTGCTATTTTGGATAGGGGCAGGGTGATAAGAGAATAAAAACTTTTTCAGTGATAACTGTCAAAATGGAATATTGGGTCAGCAAAACACATTTTTTCTTAGATTAAATATTTTAAGCATAACGAAGATTTTGGCTTAATCAAAATTTTATGAATAAACACCTTAAGTCCAAGGCAAACTCTTTCTCAGTGTGGTTCAAGGCCATAATTACTCTTATCTCGCTACACTGTTCTAGGTTAAGTAATTTGTACATATCCTGGAAGACTTTTTACAGTGAAATTCTTGTAAGAAATATAAAACTAAGCCAGATAGAGTTATTCTATATCCAGATATCTGGGCTTCCAAATGGTTCTATTTCCTTTGATCTTTTATTTTTTCCTCTTCTGTGCTATACAGTACTGAATTTATAGGGACACTAAGAACCTGAAAGAATCAGTGGCATTATCAAATTACTCCTTCAAGTATTTGCTGATGGAAGAGGATTCAAAAACATCTCTAAATGCTCCCTAACAAGCGTGTTTGGGGAGGGAGAGGGTTCTATGTGATAGGAACATATGTATGAGTAACAAAATAGTAAAGAGAGAAAAAGTCCCAATTCATAAAACTTTTGCCAATTTTTATTTTTATTTTTATTTTTTTTTAAATATATTTTATTGATTTTTTACAGAGTGGAAGGGAGAGGGATAGAAAGTCAGAAACATCGATGAGAGAGAGACATCGATCAGCTGCCTCTTGCACACCCCCTACTGGGATGTGCCCGCAGCCAAGGTACATGCCCTTGCCGGAATCGAACCTGGGACCCTTCAGTCCGCAGTCCGACGCTCTATCCTCTGAGCCAAACCGGTCTCGGCCTTTTGCCAATTTTTAAGAAAAAGCTTCTTGAAAGTATGTGCTAGGGTCAGTCATTAGTAAAAAGATGAGAAAAAAAAAAGGTTCATTTGAAAAACAAAGCTGGAGGACTCACACTTCCCAATTTCAAAACTTACTAAAAGCTATAATAACCATGACTAGGGTACAGGCACAGAGTAAACAGAGATCAATGGCATAGACTGAAGAGTCCAGAAATTTAAAAAATAATAAAAAGAGTTTAGAAATCCTCACATTTAAGATCGTGTGGTTTCCAATAAGTGTACCAAGACAACTGAATGGAAAAAGAACAGTCCTGAAAACAAATTGTGCTGGAACAACTATCCATGCAAATGAGCCACATTACAACAAAAATTAATTCAAAATAAATCAGAGAACTAAATATAACAGCTAAAAGTAGAAAATGTAAAAGAAAACATAGGAATAAATCTTCATGACCTTGGCTCAGACACCGGTGTCCTAAATACACTAAGAGCACAAGCAACAAAAAAAATGGATAAAATTTAAAAGTTTTTGTGCTTCACAGTACACCATCAAAAGAGTAAAAGCAAAGCAAATAATGGGAGAAAAAACATTTTCAAGACCTGCATCTAATAAAGGACTTATATCTAGAACACTAAAGAAATCTTTTAACTCGATTTTTTTTTAAACAACACAATTTAAAAATGGGCAAAAGATTTGAATAACCATTTTTCCAAAGAAAATATTAACATGGCCATCAAGCATATATAAAAATGCCTACCATCATTAGTCATCAGAGAAATGTATAACAAAATCACTAAAATAAGATTCCACTAGGATGGCTACGATAAAAAGACAGAGGATTGATTATAAGTGTTAACAAGGATGTGGAGAAACTAAAACCTTTCACACTGCTGGTGAGAATGTAAAATGGTCAGGTTGCTTTAGAAAACAGTCTAGCAGTTCCTCAAAAGGTTAGACATACACTTACTACTAGATACATATCCAAGAGAAATGAAAATACAGTCTACACAAAAACCTGTACATACATGTTCATAGGAACATTACTCCTAAAAGCCCAAAAGCAGACAGACCCACATATACTCATCAACTGATTAACATATAAAATGTGATATATCTATACAATGGAATATTGTTCTACAATAAAAAGAAATGAAATACCAATACAAACTACACACTGATAAACCTTAAAACATGCTAAGTGAAATGACTAGTCACAAAACCCATATTGATTCCATTTATATGAACTGTCCAGAATAGGTAAATCTATAGGGACAGAAAGTCAAGTAGATGTGGCCTAGGAATGAGGACAGGAAAGGAGAGAGGTAGTAATAGGATGTCTGGGATATGGGGTTTCTTTTACCATGCTAAATGTGTTCTAAAATGCAGCTATGGAAATAGAACCAAGATGGCGGCATAGGTAAACACCTATTGTTCTGCCCCGCACAACGATTTAAGAACTACAACATAACAGCAGAACAGGCATCACCCAGAATCGCCAGAAAGCTGGCTGAGTGAAAACTCCACAAGTAAGAGTAAAGATGGGACACTGAGACTCAGAGGAGCAGCGGGAGCGCAGCCTTGAAGACGGAAACAGGTTAGGAGCAGTCCTGGTCACGCGCGCAGGCTGTAGGGCTGGAGCAGCAACCCCGGCTGGATTTCGCCAATGGGAGGGTGGAGACATCCCACTACACGGATTCCCCAGCGCCAGGCAAGGTCCGAGATCCGGGGTACGTGGAGACATCCCACTCCACAGATTCCCCAGTGCCAGGCGAGGTCCAAGGTCCGGGGGACGCACCCTGGAAGCGGGGCACGGCAGAGGTCTCCTAGTCTGCGGAAAAACCGGGCGCGCAAGTGTCTCACAAATGTGTGACTGGCTCCCTGGAAACTTGTCTCCTAGCTCCGGAAACCATCTATTTTACAACCCTGGGCTAGACTTTGGGTGTGCAGACACATTTGGGGAGAGGCAGAGTTGTCTGGCAAGGAGAAGAGACTAGCGGCTTTCTCTTGGAGGTGTCTGCAGCCATTCCCATCCAACAGAGACCCGCGTGTGCGAGCGCCGCATAGGACATAGCTCACACTGAGGCTGCCTGCACAGCTCAGAGACTCCACCCATCCAACCTGAACACAGTCTCCCTTCACAGCCAATTGGTCTGGAGGTCAAACCCTCCTAGGGCTAACAACAACAAGCTGGGTTTAAATTCAAAAATACTGTACAACCCATAAAGGATTGCAGTAAGAGTACCCACCTCAGGTAACTGGGGGGACTGAGCCACTGTCCCTTTGAGGATATCTACCACATAAAGCAGCCACCATGCAGAGATATGGAAAGAAATCAGGTGTGAAAGAAATGGAGAAGAAAAGACAACAAGACACAGAGTTCAAAACCACGGTTATAAGGCTTTTCAAGAGGCTCCTAGAAAAGGCCGATCAACTTAATGAGAATTACCAGGAAATAAACAATACCAACCAGGAAATGAATGAGACGTACAAGGAAATGAATGAGACCCTCAAGGAAATGAACAAGACTTCTGAGGATATGAACCAGACCTTCACGGATATGAAAAAGGACCAACTAGAAATCAAGCATACACAGACTGAAATTAAAAATATTACACAAAGTCCTAAAAGCAGTCCAGAGGGCCACAAGAACCAAGTCAAAGATTTGAACTACAAAGAAGCAAAATCCACTCGGCTGGAAAAGCAAGAAACAAAAAGAATTCAGATAATTGAAGATAGCGTAAGGGGCCTCTGGGACAACCTCAAGCATGCCAACATCCGAATTATTGGGGTGCCAGAAAAAGAGAGAGCAAGACAATGAAATCCTACTTGAAGAATTAGTGACTGAAAACTTCCCCCACCTGGTGAAAGAAACTGACTTAAAAGCCCAAGAAGTACACAGAACCCCAAAATATAGGAATCTAAAGAGGACCACACCAAGACATATCATAATTAAAATGCCAAGAGCAAAAGATAAAGAGAGAATATTAAAAGCAGCAAGAGAAAAACAGTTGGTTACCTACAGGGGAGCACCCATACGATTGTCAGCGGATTTCTCAACAGAAACGATGCAGGCCAGACACGAGTGGCAAGAAATATTCAAAATAATGAATAGCAAGAATCTACAACCAAGATTATTCTATCCAGCAAAGCTCTCATTCAGAATTGAGGATCAGATAAAGTGCTTCGCAGATAAGAAAAAACGAAAGGAGTTCATCACCACCAAACCAGTATTATATGAAATGCTGAAAGATATTCTTTAAGAAGAGGAAAAAGAAAAAGGTAAAAATATAAATTATGAACAACAAATACACATCTATCAACAAATGAACATAAAAATCAAGTGAATTGATAGGCTGATGAACAAGATAAACTGGTGAATATAACAGAAACATGGACATAGAGAGGGAATGGACTGAGAATTCTTGGGGAGAAAAGGGTTGTGGGAAGTACAGCAAGAGATTGGACAAAAATCTTGCAACAATGGGAGAGGACACTAGGGAGGGGGAGGTGAGGATGGAGGGTGGGATAGGTACAGGGTGGAGGGGAGATATAGGGGGATAAAAAAAAGGGGAAACAATGTAATTAATAAACTGAATAAAGATAAAAAAATAAAAAATAAAATAAAATAAAATGCAGCTATGACAGCACACTGTGAATATACTAAAAGCCACTGAATTATACAATTAAAATGGGTGAATAGTGGAATATCTGAATCACATTACAATAAATTCCTTTTAAAAAATTTTTAATTTATTGATTTTAGAAAGAGGGAATAAGGGGAAATGGAAGGAGACGGAGAGAGAGGGAGAGGGAGACAGACATCAACTTTGTTGTCCCATTTATTCGTGTATTCATTGGTTGCTTGTATGCGCCCCTGGTCTGAAACCTTGTGTTAGGACAATGCTCTAACCAATTGAGCACTGGCTGATATAAACCATTTTTTAGTGAAGATTAGTGTTCTCCTACTCCCCAGTACTCCCATCCAAAAAGGCGGAAGGGCCCCAGCCAGTGTGGTCACAGGTTTGATTCCCAGTCAAGGGCAAGTACAGTACCTGGGTTAGAGGTTCGATCCCCAGTCCTGCCGGCTGGAGGCAACCAATCAATGTTTCTCACATTGATGTTCCTCTTTCTCTTTCTCCCCCTACTTCCACTCTCTCTAAAAAACTATGAAAAAAATATATCCTCTAGTGAGGATTAAAAAAAAAAATGTCTGAGATGAAAAATACTAGTACACTAGATGGGATTAATGGCAGAGTCAACACCGAAGGAAAAAAAGATACTTTGACATAAGGCATAGCAAAAAAAACTAGCCCCCAAAAAGAGCCCAAAGTGGGGGTAAGGGGGAACCATGAAACAACTTTAGGTGGCCTAATGAACATGCGATGGGAGTGTCCAAATGTAAAAACAGGGGAAATGAAAAAAATTTGAAGAAATAGTGGCTACCATTTTTCCAAATTTGAAACTTCTAACTAAACCCACCGATCCAAAAAGCTCACAAACCCCAAGCACAGGAAACCTGAAGAGAAATACGCATCACAATCAATTTCTCAAAACCAAGGGTAAAGGGAAAATCTTAAAAGTGGTCAGAAAAAAAACATCATATATGTATACAGAGAACTAAATGAATAGCAGGTTTCTCAGTAGAAACAATGCAAGTGACAAGACAGTGGAAAACATTCGAAGAAAAAACAACCCACCTGTTAAAAACGAAAGCAGCCATAAACAAGTTCTCAGACATACCGAGACAGGCCAGGAGTCCAGGACAAGCAGAAGAGGGAAACAGACAGGTGGTTAAACAGCAGAGTGCAACCATCTAGAAAATCAAGATGCCAAACAGCTGCAGCCAACTAATAAATGCCACCTTCCCTGACTGGACACCTCAGAGTAAATGCTTGGCACTTCCCCTCCACCCAAGGGTAACAAATCACCCCACTCAGGGAGACCGAGAGCAAAAATCCAATTAGTGCCATTTGCCAACCACACCCAAGGATAGGTGGAGTTAAGAGAACAAATCTCATTGTGGTACATCAGCATAAAGCTGATTAATCTTCTATTGAAATACTCCTTTCAGACCTCTCCTAAACTCCCAGCCTTTAGAATCCCTCAAAACAAAGTGCCAGCACATACTGTCCCTCCAGGAGCACTGTGTGCCTCTCCCAGCCTGTCCTTCTCCCACAGGCAAGCGCTAAGGACTCCACTTGGGCTTGCAACCAGGACAGCAACGGGCAATGGTAATTCATCCCAGGCAAACCGTTAGAGTCTGTCTCAGACTTCCTAGTGAGCCAAGGCAGACCAGCAGAGGCTCATTCCCCAGCCCCCGTTGTCTCACTGTTTAATAAACACCCTCTGAAATTCACCTGGACCTGTGCTGTGAAATTCTCTTCCTGCATGAAGTAAAGAACCCACCCAGCACCAGCTGACTCTAGGCAGCCGCTGCAGAGCCAGGTCCGCTTTCCTGTAATAATACAAAAGCTGAAGAAAGTTCATCCCAGCAGTCCAGTATTACAAAAATGATCAAGTCAGTCCTTCAGGCAAAAGAAAAATTATACCGGATAAAGTGTGGACCTATACCAGAAAGGAAGAGCCCCAGAAATACAAACCACATGGTACTTATATTGGGGTTTGTCCCTTACTATATACATCTTTTTCACCAATATATATTTTGAGATTTATGATATATAAAAGTAAAAGGTATAACAAAAATACTATAAGGCAAAGTAGGGAGAAATGAACCTGATACTATTATAATGTTCTTATATTGTACATGAAGTATTTATCATTTGAAGGTAAACTGTGACAAGTTAAAAGTATATACTATAAACCCTAAAGCAACCTACAAAATAGCTAAGCCAGAAAATGGAATCATAAAACCACTCAATTAATTAATCCAAAAGAAAGCAGATAAAAGGGGAAAGACAAACCACAAATGAGAAGAAAAGCCACAGCAGAAAGACAAACAAAATACAGCTCAAGAAGGCCTTACAGGCCCTGGCCAGGGTCTCAGCTGGCTGGAGCGGACAGCACAAAGGGTTTGGGTTCGACTCCCAGGCAGGGCACATATCTAGATTGCAGGTTCTAGCTCCAGTTGTACAGGAAGCAACTGACCAATGTTCGTTCCTTCTCTCTCTCTCTCTCTCTCTCTCTCTCTCTCTCTCTCTCTCTCTCTCTCGTAAATATAGCCTCGGGTGAGGGTTTTTTAAATCCTATATTTGTATTTTAAGTCACTTTTTTCATGTAATAAGGAGAATATATACTTTCAACTAATTGAATAGCAAACTAATTCAATCTTGGTGTTGACTGACAGAGGCCTTATTTAAACAAAATAAGACAAAAGTTGAAATTCACATTTTGTTAGCTAGCAAAGGCCATTTTGCCAGCATTATTAGAGAAAGGTTAGAAATATTTCACGTGATATTAAATTTTTTCAAAAAAGCCCACAAAATCATTTCACTCAATTAAGCTTAGGAAAATAAAATTATCTTTTGCCTATATTATAAAAATTAAATATAGAACCTAAAAAGAAATGCTTTAAAAACGGCGCTCTTTACTTTATTTCTGTGTATATCAGAACTCCAGAAACTCATTAAAAACTATGTGCGTATCAGCAGCACCACTGCCGCCACTTCACAGACTACCTTCTACCCGAAGGCCCTGGCGAGCACAGCTCAATCCGGTAGTCTCTACAGTGCTCCCTGACGAGCACAGCTCAATCCGGTAGTCTCTACAGTGCTCCCTGAGGAGCACAGCTCAATCCGGTAGTCTCTACAGTGCTCCCTGAGGAGCAGAGCTCAATCCGGTAGTCTCTACAGTGCTCCCTGAGGAGCACAGCTCAATCCGGTAGTCTCTAAAGTGCTCCCTGAGGAGCAGAGCTCAATCCGGTAGTCAATCCGGTAGTCTCTACAGTGCTCCCTGAGGAGCAGAGCTCAATCCGGTAGTCTCTACAGTGCTCCCTGAGGAGCAGAGCTCAATCCGGTAGTCTCTACAGTGCTCCCTGAGGAGCACAGCTCAATCCGGTAGTCTCTACAGTGCTCCCTGAGGAGCAGAGCTCAATCCGGTAGTCTCTAAAGTGCTCCCTGAGGGACAATGCTCCCTGAGGAGCAGAGCTCAATCCGGTAGTCTCTAAAGTGCTCCCTGAGGGACAATGTGAGGACCCACGTTCCAGATAGGAGTCTGGACGTTGCTGAAGCCACTCCCGGCACTTTTCTGGGGACGCCGAGGGTACTAAGGGATCAAGTGTCAACTCCTCACTGATGCAGGATGACCACCACAGCAGCACACACTAGAAGGAAGGCCTCCCCAGGAGGGCTTGTGGCAACTGAAAGGGCCACCATTACCATAAGCAATGACACCCCCTCCTCTCTTTATCCAAAGTTCTCTCATCATCAGCTCAAGGCTTGTTTCGACTACAGGCTGACTGTCCTTGCTCCCAGCCCATCTGAGCGGCATCCAGAGAACATGAATGTAAATCACAAAGCACTCCTCCAGTCTATCAGACCTGGAGGAGGCACACCCCAACAGGCAGGCTCTTCTCCACCTGCAGGTTCATCCTATTCAAATCGCCTGCTCCGTGCCCCACAAGGGCACGAGATGACTGCTCCTCCTCTGCCGGTCACCAGTGAGCAGACCTGGCCTGGCACTGGAGGAATGATTGACAGGAATCTTGCCTAGCAGAGCAGGCTCAAAATATCCAGACAGAGGAACACTAACCAAATACTCAGTCCCCAAATCACTAGCGTAAAAAGCTGAACATCCACAAGTTTTTTCTGGAAACTAAGGGAACAACAAGAATGGATACAAGAGCATACAGGGTGGGCAAAAGCAAGTTTAGAGCTGTGAGTATACAAAACTGTTTATTCTTGCACTATTACTTACTAATTATTATATTATTTTCCTTACGAATATCTGTAAACTTACACGTGCCCCACCCTGTGTAGACAACATTCAGAGCGCGAACAGACACGCTCTGGTGTGCCCACTTCCAACACAAGGCCTGGAGTTGAAGGCACCCCCTTGCAGGTGAATGAAGACACTCGGTGGCCTTTGTGTCACTTTAACATACATCCTCCACCTCACAAGACTCGGTGCCCAACATGGGAACCCAATAAACTGTATGCCCCTTGGATACACTGCCCTAACTCATGTCTTGACTTGAGGCCTCCAACTGAACAGTCATAGAACTGCACACCCATGACATGAAGAGGGTCCCAGAGCACTGAGGCTCTGGTTGCAGGAGTATTCTGTCATCATCACAGCAGGAAGGAAAGAAAGCTCCAAGTACAATAATTTTCCAAAGGGCACTATTATTAAATTTAATTAGATTGTACCTGAGTGCAGTTAAATCCCTAATAAAAGACATCATAAAAGTACTTTAGAATAAACGATTTTAAAAATACTCTAAAGGGAGAGAAACCAGGATGGCAGCATAGGTAAACACCTAGACTGCTGCCTTGTACAACAATTTCAAAACTACAACTAAAAGACAAAACAGACATCATCCAGAACCACAGGAAGGCTGGCTGAGTGGAAATTCTACAACTAGAAGGAAAGAGAAAGGACACCGAGACTCACAGGTGCTGTGGAAGGCAGAGATACGGAAGCACATGCGTGGAGGGGGCTGGCAACTGAGTACACGGTGGGCTTACTCAATCAGGAGGCAGACAAAAGCTCCCAACTGCGCTGACCCCCAGTTCCGGGCGAGACTCTGGGGACCAGGGCTCATACAAAAAGAAACTGGACTGTCTGGCAGCAGGCGAAACTTGAGAGCAGCTTTCTCTCAGAGGTGCTTGCAGTGATTACTGCCAGACACTGAGAACCAGGGGCCTCTTAGGGCAGGGCTGAAGGTAAGCCATCGCTGTTTGCCCCACCCATGATCCCACCCCACAAAGTATGCTCTGCCATGAAACTCCGCCCCATCCAAGCTGAGAACAGAGGCTTTTGCATATGAATGGCCTGGTCCTTTAAATTTTAAACTTACCTACAGCTGAGTCTTTGAGACACAGAACATCCAAAATAAGGCCCAAGGCTCCACAGAGGCTTGCATTGCTTCACAGCTGGGCTTCATCTGGGCACCTCCAAAACCCAAACAAAAAGGAATCTGCTTAGCTCCTGCTGGGTGGCCTCAGGAGAGGCTAAAACATCACTTCCTTTGAGATCCAAGAACCAGAGTACTCAGGGATCAGAGTGGAACCATCCAGATTAAAACTCCTCAGATCCTTAAGAGACATTCTCAGGGGGCAGATTCAGTGAGCACCAAAGCCCCACTGAAGCAAGTCTTGCCTCATAAGAGTGTCTCCAGCACAGAACTTCTTCCATCGTAGACACAGCTGATCCTAACAGCCAATTGGTCTGGAGATCAATTCCTCCCAGTGATACCAACAACAATCAAGGCTTAACTACAACAAGACTGTGCACACAGCCCACAAAGGGGTGCACCAAGAGCATCCACCTCAGGTAACGGGGGAGGCTGAGCCACTAAGCCCTATAGGACACTTAGCACACAAAGCCACTCTATCAACTCAGGAAAACAGTCAAAATGTGGAGACAAAGAAACAGATCACTAATGAAAGAAATGGAGGAAAGCAAGCTACTGGATATAGAGTTCAAAACCACAGTTATAAGGTTTTTCAAGAATTTTCTAGAAAAGGCCAATAAATTTAGTGAGAACCTTGAGGATATTAAAAAGGACCAACTAGAAATTAAGCATACAATGACCAAAATAAAAAATAATATACAGAGATCCAACAACAGACTACAGGATCCCAAGAATCAAGTCAAAGATATGAAATTCAAAGATGCAAAAAGCCACCCAACCGGAAAAGAAAAAAGAAAAAAAGAATCCAAAAATATGAAGATAGTGTAAGGAACCTCTGGGACAAGCATATCAACATCAGAATTATGGGGGTGCCAGAATAAGAGAAAGAGAAAGATACTGAAAACTATTTGAATAATGACTGAAGGAACCAAGATGGTGGCATAGGTAAACACCTATACTGCTGCCCCACACAACAACTTCAAAACCACAACTAAAAGACAAAACGGACATCACTCAGAACCACTGGAAAGCTGGCTGAGTGGAAATTCTACAACTAGAAGGAAACATAAAAGGACAGAGACTCGGAGGAGGTGCGGAGGGCAGAGTTGCGAAGGTGCATGTGAGCGGAAAGGGTGGGCAGCTGAATATCCGGCTGGTTTTCTCAAACTGGGAGGAAGACAAAGGCTCCCCACTATACTGATCTCCAGTTCCGGGCAAGTCTCGGAAAACCCAGACTCATATGGGGTGAGGCTGGACTGTCAGGAGGAAGCATGCTGGGACTCGGGAGCTGCAGAAGTACGTGAGCTTGCAGAGGGGGCATATGGATGGCTCTCTCGTTCAGGAGGAAAATGAAACCTCCGAACAGCATTGTATTCCAGTTCCGGGTGAGACTTTGGATGTCCAGACTCTTTTGGGGAGAGGCTGGACTGTCTGGCAGCAGGCAGAGCTCGGGGGCAGCCTTCTCTCAGAGGTGCGTGCAACCGTTGCCATGGAGAATGGAGACCCAGGCACCCCTTAGGGCGGGACTAACGGGAAACCAAGGCTGACTGCTCAGTCCCAAGACTCCATCCCATTCAAGCTGAGCAAGGAGGCTCTCCCAGCGTAGACACAGCTGATCCTCACAGCCAATTACCACAGAAGTCAACCCTTCCAGTGATACCAACAACAATCTAGGCTTAACTACAAGACAGTGCTGACCATAAAGGGGTGCACCAACAGTATCCACCTCAGCCGAAACCGGTTTGGGTCAGTAGATAGAGCGTCAGCCTGGGGACTGAAGGGTCCCGAGTTCAATTCCAGACAAGGTCTTGTACCTTGGTTGCAGGCATATTCCCAGTGGGGGATTTACAAGAGGCAGCTGATCGATGTTTCTCTCTCATCCATGTTTCTGAGTTTCTATCCCTCTCCCTTCCTCTCTGTAAAAAATCAATGAAATATTTTTTTTTAAAAAAAAGAAGAGTATCCACCTCAGGTAACTGGGGAGGCTGAGCCACTGTCCCCTAGAGGACACCTACCATGACCAACTCAGGGAGGCAGCCAAAATGTGGAGACAAAGAAACAAATCACATTTGAAAAAAATGGAGGAGAAAAAAACAACTGGACATACGAGTTCAAAACCACGGTTATAAGATTTTTCAAGAGGTTCCTAGAAAAGGCCAATAAATTTAATGAGACCCTCGAGGAGATGAGCACGACCCTTGAGAGTAAGAAAAAGGACCAACTAGAAATCAAGCATACACTGACTGAAATAAAAAATATTACACAGAGACCAAAGAGCAGACTAGAGGACCACAAGAATCAAATCAAAGATTTGAAATAAAAATATGCATAAACCACTCAGACGGAAAGAAGAAAAAAGAACCCAAAAAATTGAAGATAGTGTAAGGAGCCTCTGGGACAACCTCAAGCATACCAACATCCGAAATATGGGGGTGCCAAAAAAAAAGAGAGCAAGATACTGAAAACCTATCTAAAGAAATAGTGACCGAAAACTTCCCCCACCTGGTGAAAGAAACTGACTTAAAAGTCCAGAAAGCGCACAGAACCCCAAACAAAAGGAATCCAAAGAGGACCACACCAAGACACATCATAATTAAAATGCCAAGAGCAGCCGAGACTGGTCTGGCTCAGTGGATAGAGCGTCGGACTGTAGACTGAAGGGTCCCGGGTTCAATTCCGGTCAAGGGCATGTACCTTGGCTGCGGGCACATCCCCAGTAGGGGGCGTGCAAGAGGCAGCTGATCGATGTTTCTCTCTCATCGATGTTTCTGACTTTATATTCCTCTCCCTTCCGCTCTGTAAAAAAAAATCAATAAAATATATATTTTTTAAATAAAATAAAATAAAATGTCAAGAGCAAAAGACAAAGAGAGAATAAGAAAAACAGTTACCTACAAGGGAGCACCCATACGATTGTCAGCTGATTTCTCAACAGAAACGATGCAGGCCAGACAGGAATGGTAAAAAATATTCAAAGTGATGAATAGTAAGAACCTACAACCAAGATTACACTACCCAGCAAAGTTATCATTCAGAATTGAAGATCAGAAAAAGTGCTTCACAGATAAGAAAAAAACTAAAGGAGTTCATCATCACCAAACCAATATTATATGAAACTAGAGGCGCGGAACACGAAATTCGTGCACGGGGGAGCGGGGGATGTTCCTCAGCCCAGCCTGCACCCTCTCCAATCTGAGACCCCTCAAGAGATGTCCGACTGCCCGTTTAGGCCCAATCCTGGTAGTGATTGGGCCTAAACGGGCAGTCGGACATCCTTCTCACAGTCCAGGACTACTAGCTCCAAACTGCTCACCAGCCTGCCTCCCTGATTGCCCCTAACCACTTCTGCTTGCCAGCCTGATCACCCCTAACCACTACCCTGCCAGCCTAATTGATGTCTAACTGCTTCCCTGACAGCCTGTTTGCCCCCAACTTCCCTCCTCTGCTGGCCGGGTCACCCCTAACTGGCCTCCCCTGCAGGCTTAATCACCGCCAACTGCCCTCTCTTGCAGGCCTGGTCCCTCCCAACTGCCCTTCCCTGCTGGTCTGATCACCCACAAGTGCCCTCCCTTGCAGGGCCTGAAACCTCCCAACGGCCCTGCCATGCTGGCCATATTGTGGTGGCCATCTTGTGTCCACATGGGGGCAGGAGTTTTGACCACATCGGGGAAGCCCTCTTGTGTGTTGGAGTGATGGTCAATCTGTAAATTACTCTTTTATTAGATAGGATAGAGGCCTGGTGCATGGGTGGAGGCCAGCTAGTTTGCCCTGAAGGGAGTTCCGGGTCAGGGTGGGGTTCCCTTGGGGCGAGGAGCGGCCTGGGAGAGGGGCCTGTGTAGGTTTGCAGGCCAGCCACTCCCCCCAGGGACCCAAGTGGAGGCTCTGGGATCTGGGATTAACTTATGTCTACAATTGAAACTTTGTAGCCTGGAGCGGAGCCAAGCCTTCTGCTTGCTCTGTGGTGGCAGCCATTTGTTTGAAACTTTGTAGCCTAGAGTGGAGTAGCCTAGGCTGGCAACCGCAGGCAGAAAGTTTAGCTTACTCCGTTGCCAGGGAAACCCAAGCCCCCATTCTCTCCAGCTCAGTGGCTGCCGCCATTTCTGTATCTTTTATAATTGAAACTTTGTAACATTGAGTGGAGGCCTAGGCTGGCAAAGGCAGGCAGAAAGCTTTTCTTCCTCTGTTGCCGGGGAAACCCAAGCCTTCCTCCTGCTCTCAGTGGCGACAGCCATCTTGGTTGTGGTTTATTTGCATAATATGCTCCTGATTGGCTGGTGGACATGGCTGTGGGCGTGGCAAAGGTACAAATTTGCATGTTACCCCTTTATTAGACATGACTAGAGGCCCAATGCACAAAATTCATGCACGGGGCGGGGGGGCTGTCCCTCAGCACAGCCTTCACCTTCTCCAATCTGGGACCTCTCAAGGGATGTCTGACTGCCTGTTTAGGCCCGATCTTAAAACAGGAAGTCGGACATCCTTCTCACAATCCAGGACTGCTGGCTCCAAACTGCTTGCCTGCCTGTCTCCCTGATTACCCCTAACCACTTCTGCCTGCCAGCCTGATCACCCCCTAACCACTACCCTGCCAGCCTAATTGATGTCTAACTGCTCCCCTGCCAGCCTGTTTGCTCCTAACTTCCCTCCCCTGATTGCTCCCAACTGCCGTCCCTTGCAGGACGGCTCCCTCCCAACTACCCTTCCCTGTTGGCCTGACTGCCTACAAAACTGCCCTCCCTTGCAGGCCTAGAACCTCCCAACGGCCCTTCCCTGCTGGCCATCTTGGGGTGGCTATCTTGTGTCCACATGGGGGCAGGAGCTTTGACCACATGGGGCAGCCCTCTTGTGTGTTGGAGTGAGGGTTAGTCTGCCTATTACTCTCTTATTAGATAGAATAGAGGCCTAGTGCATGAGTGGGGGCCAGCTGGTTTGCCCTGAAGGGAGTCCCAGATCAGGGTGGAGTTTCACTGGGATCATGGGACGGCCTGGGTGAGGCACCTGTGGTGGTTTGCAGGCCGGCCACACCCCCCAGTGACCCAAGCAGAGGCCCTGGAATCTAGGATTAATTTATGTTCTACAATTGAAACTTTGTAGCCTGGAGTGGACCCAAGCCTTCTGCTCACTCCCTGGCAACAGCCATTTCTGTTTGGTTTTATTTAAACTCTATAATTGAAACTTTGTAGCCTAGAGTGGAGGCCTAGGCCTGCCAGTGCTGCAAAAGCTTGACTTTCTCCATCATCAGGCAACCCTAGCCTCTGCTCTCTCCAGCTCCGTGGCTGCCACCATTGCTGTTAGGATTATGTATCTTTTATAATTGAAACTTTGTAACATTGAGTGGAGGCCTAGGCCGGGCAAGGGCAGGCAGAAAGCTTGGCTTCCTCCACTGCCGGGGAAACCCAAGCCTCCCTCCTGCTCTCAGTGGCGGCAGCCATCTTGGTTGGGATTTATTTGCATAATTTGCTCCTGATTGGCTGATGGGTGTGGCTGTGGGCATGGCTTGATCAGAGGTATGGTCAATTTGCATATTACTCTTTTATTAGATAGTATGCTGAAAGGTATTCTTTAAGAAGAAGAGGAAGAAGAAGAAAAAGGTAAAGATAAAAATTATGAACAACAAATACACGTCTATCTAGATAGTGAATCTAAAAATCAAGCAAATTAAAAATCTGATGGACAGAATAAACTGGTGAATATAATAGAATCAGGAGCATAGAAAGGGAATGGACTGACAATTCTTGGGGGGAAAGGGCTGTGGGAGGTGCAGGAAGAAACTGGACAAAAATCGTACACCTATGGATGAGGACAGTAGGGGGAAGGTAAGGGCAGAGAGTGGGGTGGGTACTGGGTGGAAGGGAGCTATTGGGGGGGGAGGGCCTTGTAATAATCTGACAATAAAGATTTATTAAATTTAAAAAAAAATAATGACTGATAACTTCCCTCACCTGGTGAAAGAAATAGACTTACAAGTCCAGGAAGCGCACAGAACCCCAAACAAAAGGAATCCAAAGAGGACCACACCAAGACACATCATAATTAAAATGCCAAAGTAAAAAACAAAGAGAAAAGAGGAACACTGTAATAATCTGAACAATAAAAATTTATTTTTTAAAAATACTCTAATATACTGGAAGTGAATCAAATGAGTAATTGTATTCCCCATCTATACTAACAAAAGGATAATATGCTAATTAGACTGCATAGACCAGACGTTTTCCAGAAGTCATTCCAGACATCATTCCGGACATCCTTCCTGACAAAGCTGGGGGCATGGCTGGCCTACACACCGCCTGCGGCCTCTCACCCAGTCAAGCCCTGCCCCCAGGGGGAACTCCCCACCCTGATCCGGGACCCCCTTCAGGGCAGGCCAGTTGGCCCTATCCATGCACCAGGCCTCTACTTTATAAAAGGGTAATATGCAAATTGACCCTAATTGCAGAATGACCAGAATGACTGCTGGACCAGTCACTATGAGGTGCACTCATCACCTCTTGGTCCCTTTCCCTGGCTGGCAGGCTCTGATAGCCTCATGGCCACGCGAGGTGTGGGCGGGGCCGGTGAGCGGGTGAGAACAGCCAACCTCTGGGTCCCTTCCCCTGGCCATCACACACCTATCACCTGTTTGCAAACAGTACCAGGGGTGGGGGGCAGCAGGGGGCAGGATTGGTTGCAGGCAGCTGGGGAAGATGTCTCTGATCACAGGCCAGGCCTAGGGACCATACCCCTGCACGAATTTCGTGTAATATAAGAAATCACTTCTTTAACTTGGTAGCCATCCTTCTGACCAAAGAGAATAGATTTTTTTGTTTTTCTTTCTAAATCCTCGTGAGGCCCAGCGTCTGCCTGCCATGAAGGGAACCCCAGTCTTCAGCACCACATGGCAAGTGGTGACTACTACACCTGGAATCCCCCAAAAAGCGCAAGAAGGAAAAATTGTTTCAGCCTAGCTCCTGATACTTGACCTCACTGATAGCAAACAGTTTGTCTTCACAGTGATCAGAAACTGGATTCACAGCCAAAGAAACGACATAAACTTCTAAATTCCCAGTGATGCCAGGGGGGAAGGACAGACAGGCAGCGTAGATGGCAGGAAGAGCCACAGCGCCTGCGGCATCTGCTCTACTAACGAGAAACAGGAAGCCCCGCAGATAAAGCTCCACTCTGTCTCCCTTCACGAAGACCCCTCGGTGAAACCCCACCAAACAGCTCCTCCGTACAGGTCAGGATGCCAGGCCAGAGTGGAACAGCTAAACCAGACACAACAGCCACCCGTCTCAACTGGGGAAAACGGCCAAGCTGCAGCACCATACCCATACTCTGGAAACTATTCAACAATAAAAAAGGATAAGCTACCACACTTAGCAGTACAGTGAACCTCAAAAACATGATGCACAGTGAAAGACCACAGACACCAGAGACTGCATAGTGCATGATTCCAATGATATGAAATGTTCAAAAAGGCCAATTTATAGGGTCAGGATTAGTGGTTGTGTGGAGCTCTGCACTGGAACAGGAATTAACTGTAAACAAATATGACCTGGTTAAGGTGACGAGAGTTCTAACACTGATTTGGGGTGATGACTATACCACCCAGTAAATTTACTAAAAATCACTGAACTGTAAGCTTGCAATGAGTGAACTTCATGATACATCAACTATACCAGTACCTCCAAGAAGCTGTTTAAACAACAAAAGCAGCCCTAACTGGTTTGGCTCAGTGGATAGAGCATCAACCTGCGGACTGAAGGATCCTAGTTTTGATTCCGGTCAAGGGCATGTACCTTGGTTGCGGGCACATCCCCAGTAGGGGGTGTGCAGGAGGCAGCTGATCGATGTTTCTCTCTCATCGATGTTTCTAACTCTCTATCCCTCTCCTTTCCTCTCTGTAAAAAATCAATAAAATATACATTTTTTTAAAAACACACCAAAAGCAAACCTGCTGAAGGAACTTCTAAATCTCTCAAAGGCTTGCTCAGAAGGCAGCAGTCCTGGCAAGGCACTTCTCTGCATCCTGCCCCTCTCCCATCCTCATCCTCACCACCCTGGGCCTGCACCTCCCAAACTGAGTGTCAGCACAGAGGTCAAGCACTAAGGCACTGCTTTACTCCTGGTTTTGTTTTCTGTTGTTGCTGTGGTTTTTTTCATTAGTTTTTGTTCTGGATGAAAAATAGCAAACACCTGAGCAAAATCAAAGAAGTTTGAAGTCAAAGATAAGATTTCTAGTAAACCTCTAGGTTGGTGGACTAACCACGGGATTCCAGGGGGTCCAAAAAAAATTATAAGATAAACAGAAGAATCTATATATATAAAAGCCCAAGCGACCATTCGACCAGTTGCAATAACATGCACTGACCACCAAGGGGCAGACACTCAACACACAGGCATGGAAACATGAAACAGACTTATGAATCTCAGAGGGAAAGGGGAGGGGGAGGGAAGCGGGCAGGAAGAGATTAACCAAACATCGTATATGCACACTAGAGGCCAAGTGCACCAGTGCGGTCCCTTGCCCTGCCCCGCGGGGACCAGGCCATGCTGAGGGACCCCACTGGTGCACAATTCCATGCACTGAGCCTCTAGTAAAGAAACAAAAGGAAAGAGATGACACCAGAGGTCATTTCTAACATATTTTGACAATTTAAAAAAACGGATGGAGTGGTAATCCATTCAGTGAAGAGGAATCCTTACAACCTAAGTGAATACTGAGGAGGATCCGAACAGAAGGCAATTTGCCCCTGGGAAGATCGCCATGTGGAACCACTGATCCCAGTGCACGGCAGGAGGACTGGTGCTTAGGGAGGAATTCCCGGTTCCATCTACCTCCTGCAGGCCAGAGAGGTCACCCCACATTAGCTGCACCCCTGGAGCCCGAGGGTTAGTCCCTGCAGAAAGGAAGGAAAGAAGCTCTATGAGAGGACACGTGGCAAAGTCTCAGAGCTGAGAAGTCAGCATGTCAGACCACAGGTGCCCAGCTCCTTTCTCCACCCTGAATCCCGGAACTACAACAAACAGATGGAAAGACCCTGAAAAGGAAAAGTCTCTGAGTGTTACTCTTAGAGAAACTGACCCCCAAAAAAGGCCCACAGATGTTTGAGTGGGGTTCTGAGTCTGTGATCATGTGCTGATCCCAACCTGTCCTGCCGACGCTGAGGACCACCAGCAACACCCTGCTGGGCCTGCACAGTGGGCCTCCGACCCGGGTCCAGCACTGATTTCAAAGATGCCCAGTCATGAACCTACAGGCATTTAAGGAAAATCTTCAGCGTTAACGACAACGACCAAAATAAACAGAAAAAAATGAAATCTGGGCAAAACAGGGAAAATGCAGGAGCACAAGAAAACCATACAAACAAACATAATGTAACTCAATTTCCTCAGAGAGATAAGAACATACCCATGAAAGAGCAGATGCAGTTAAACAAAAAAGTGAGTGATGCTCTAATTAAAAATTCAATAAAAATAGTGAAATGTAAAGTCAGAGACATCTCATAATAGCAAAGCAAAAAGACATATATAATAGAAGAAAAGATAGGGAAAATCAAAGAGGTGGCTAACATGACTTACAGAAAGAGAAAACGAAGAAGTTGGGAGGGAAAGACAAAAAAAATTCTCAGCAATAAAGGACATCTCCAGATCTTTAAAAAATTAACCAAATACTTAGAACAGTAAATGACAACAAGACACACCAATGTTGAATTCAAAATTCCAAGGAAAAAGGATATTCAACCTAGAATACTGTCGACCACACAGCTGACATACAAATCCCATATAAAGAAATAGTAAGAACATGGCAGCCATCCAAGGACCGTTACAGCCATGCACCTCACACAGCCACCGGAGAATGCGCTTTAGGAAGGTGAGGCAGAAACCAAACAAAGACGACTGTGGTACCCAGACAGAGACAGTCCAGGTCAGCAGCTAGGGACCAGGTCCAGGGGCAGCCACACCTGGCCAGCTGTGAGACACCTCTCTGGAAGAAAACAGTGGAATCAACAGGTTATCTGAAACACTTAATCATCTGACATATTTAAGCATTTGGAAAAGCTGGCATTTGTATGTCTTTTAGGGCAGTGGTCTGCAAACCGCAGCTCGTGAGCCACATGCGGCTCTTTGGCCCCTTGAATGTGCCTTTCCACAAAATACCACGGCCTGGTCGAGTCTATTTTGAAGTGGCGTTAGAAGTTTAAGTTTAAAAAATTTGGCTCTGAAAAGAAATTTCAATCTTCGTATTGTTGATATTTGGCTGTTGACTAATGAGTTTGCTGACCACTGTTTTAGGGCAATGCAATGATAAGTACACAGAAAACTAGGCTAATGAAAAGTAAGGCAACACAAGGGCATAGGAATGTTTAAAAAACTAAGCTAAGCAACACAAGGGCATAGGAATGTTTAAAAAACTAAGCTAATAAAAAGTAAGGCAACCTGAGGGGGGTGAGTATTTAAAAAAGGAAATGCAATCCTATTAGGCTGCCTGGCTCAGAGATAAATGGTATTTACATAATCATGGTAATATAAGCAATTATCATATTAACCCAAAATTATGATATACTTATTCATTTAAGGGAGATGAAGAGCTAAATCTTCAACTACCGTAGAACTTCACTAGCAGTTCAACAACTGTAATGTCAAAAGTCAGTAAGTATATAAAACTGATGAATTAAGAAATAACCACATAAGCATGTAATTTAGCAATATGGTAGTAAATTTCAGATGTAGCACCTAAAAGCACTGAAAACAGATTCCTCTTGGCACTAGAATAACTACTCCGAGTTCTGATGTGAGAATTTTAGCATCACTAAATTGTAACCATGTGCTTTAATGACTCTGATTAAGTTTTTTAAGGCCCTACTTATCATATCATGAAAATAAAGTTTTTAACTCATAAAGTAAAAGCAGCTTTTTCTTTTCATTCTTTAAGTTTAATAGAACAATTTGTCCAATATTTGGCCGTATTTGAGATAGTTACAGTGCCCCAGGATCAAAGGCAAATTAGGCATAAAGCTGTCAGCAGCACGACCCTGGCTCCCTACTTCTTCAGGTGGGAGAACACGCCCTGGACGTGGACTGTGGCCACCCATTCTGCAGCTGGTTAATGCGGCCAATGCCCTCCGTAGGGCCGAGAGGCCGGGGCCAAACCCACCTGCCAGATCAGTGCTCTTCCAAGTGTGGTCTGGGGCTGTGGAACACAAAGCTGGCTCAGAAACTGAGAACAACTGTGTGAAAACTTTTATAACTTGTATGTCTATTTTTTCCTTTCACTTTTCTCGTTATTGTAGTACAGCCCTGCTGAGGCTGACACCCAGTGAGTCTGAGTGGCTGCACTCGGGGAAGCAGACCTTCCTGGAGGCAGAGTGGATGTCCCACATTTGGCATTTTTTGTTCAGTTCATCCCTCTGGTCCCAAATTAAATAGCAAGTATATCTTAGTATTTTAACACTGGTAATTCCAACTGGTATTATAAGAAACCTATTTGAATTTGCAAAAAATCTGTAGTAAATATCCAAAGCAATTACTTGCAAGTACTTTTATCGGATGACCGGGTATCATCTATATATCTACTTGTGAAGGAAACGAAGTTTTTAAAAGGTAAGGCAGTGCGCGCTGGCCAGTGTGGATCAGCTGGTTAGAGCACTGTCCCACGCACCGAATGGTCAGGTTCAATTCTCGGTCAGGGCACAAGTTGTTGATTCGAACCCAGTCCTGAAGGTGGCAACTGAACGATATGTCTCTCACTTGTGTTTCTTTCCCTCTTCCTTCCTCTCTCTCTAAACAAACAAAGAGAATGAGAAAACATAACCTTGGGTGAGGATTAAAATATATATACATAGTAAGATCGCAACCTAAAGTTGTTTCAACCATTAAAAATTGTCACAAATCCTAAATAGTTTGATTTTGAGAATTCCCTGTGAAGTCCTTGACTCTAACACGGTCAACTGCCAAGCAGTCTGCATTTGTGCCTGCTCTTACTTCCATGTCCATGACAGACCTGCATATAAGAAGGGAGAGGGCCTTCCAGGGTCTGTCCCCGGTCAGTGCAGCCTCTGGCCCACAGTTCTGTCAGGACCGGGCCACCTGGGCTGAAAGCAGTGCACCCGTGCAACTAGTGCAATTTTCGTCTCTCTGCCAAGTTCTTTTCAATGACTGAGACACAAAAAAGTGACAATTAATACTAATGATAAGAAGCACAGGCACCGCAAACTTAATACAACTGCGAGATGGAAAACATCTGATGCTCTAAAGGCCAGGCAATTCCTCGGCTCAAACAGCTATTCACAACCAGCGACCAGGTATTTACTAACAGAGCAAAGAAACAAAATAAAAGACCATATATGAACTTCATGTGTCCAAGCATCCATCTCTAAGTTAAAATGTACTTTTAGTTCCCTGGGAATGAAACTCCTTAGATCAGAGGTCGGCAAACTCATTAGTCAACAGAGCCAAATATCAACAGTACAACTGAAATTTTTTTTGAGAGCTAAATGTTTTAAACTCAAACTTCTAACGCCACTTCGTCAAAATAGACTCACCCAGGCCGTGGTATTTTGTGAAAGAGCCACACTCAAGGGGCCAAAGAACCACATGTGGCTCGGGAGCCATGATTTGCCGACCAATGCCTGAGACGATTTCCCGTTGGCTTAGCACACCTGCTCAAGAGTGCATTATCACAAAAGTAGGATGGATTACTTCAGAAATTCTTTGCTTTTCCAGGATCAGTTCAGAACCCACAAACACACAACACTGCACCAAAAATGCCCTCAGGTAACATTTTTTTGATTATGTCAACATGTAGAAATATACATATATCCAATATTGGATAAGAAAAAAGGAAAAATACAAGTCTGCAACTATGCAAATGAACACATATTTATCACAAAGTTTCAAGCAAGAAAAAACCATCACCACCAGGGTTTAGATGTTCCTGATTTAGGTGAGATCCAAAACAATTTTTGGACGTTTGGGGTTGGTATTTCTTAAGAGGTGCACACCAACACGTGCTCAGCAGGGCTGGCTTCCTCCCACCTGACCAGTCCGGAGCCCTCCCCACATTAAGGAACTCTGTCCCGAGCAAGTCTGCACCGGGCACGCTGTGGCAGGCCAGCGTGCCTCCTAAGGAAACGTCTACCTGTACAAAACTGGTTTTGCTCCCTGGGGAGAACATTTGGTTAAGAACATCTGGAAGATAATATTTAGAGAACTCCTCACAATAGTCCAAGTGCTTGCTTCAAAATGTCAATTTATATGGCACTTTTTTGGTGAGCATTGGAAAGTGGTTTTGGCACTTTCACAAGCCCAAGGCTCCTAATCCAGTTGGCAAGCAGTGCACCCTTTTAAAGGGCCACACCAAAGCCTGTGGAGAATACACAAATTCACCAAGTTCAATGGAGCCCAGAGTCTACCCCTTATTCTTGCTCTCGCTCTTGCTCTACTAGTACTGCCATCACCGCCTCCCCTGCTCTCTCCTGGGCTGCTATCCTAGGCAAGCCATCTTTCCTGTTCCTTTCCAAAACATCATCCCAGGGACCTCAAGCCTAACAAACTCCAATGGCTCCTTAATGCTCAAAGAATGATGTCCCTCCTCAAATCATGCACAAGCAACCTCTCCCCAAGATGACCACTGCTTCCTGAACCTCCTGCCACTCCCAAAGGTCACCAGTAGCCTTCCAGCCATACAACCCCTCCCCATTGTCCTCCAGTGAATGAGGGTGACAGCAGGAGCACAGTGTACACAGTGGCAAACTCAGTGCTGGTGCTGCTGACCATCCTCTGGCCAGAGAACTCTCCTCCTCTGCCACCCCGGCCAGGGTCAGACAGGGCCAAAGGGCTGGATCCTTCCTGGGAATAGCTCTGACTGAAGACACTCCACCCACTGAGCTCCACCCTCTCCCTCTCACTCCCTCAAGTACCACTCCAGAGACAGGGCCTTCCTTCTCCAGGTCAAGACAATTTAAAATACCAGCCACTAGATCCTCACAACATCCTATCTAATAAAAGAATATGCAAATTGACCATACCTCCGCTACACCCACAAGCCAATCAGAAGCAAATATGCAAATAAACCCAACCAAAATGGCTGCGGCCATGGAGAGCAGGAGGCAGGCTTGGGTTTCCTCAGCAATGGAGAAAGCCAAGCTTTCCACACACCCCGGCCAGCCCAAGACTCCACTCAATGCTACAATGTTTCAATGATAGAAGTTAAATAAATCCTCAAAAAAATGGCAGCAGCCACTGAGCTGAAGTGAGCAGGAGGGTAGGGTTGCCCCCAGCAATGGAGGAAGCCAAGCTTTCCTGCCACCCTTGCTGGTCTAGGCCTCCACTCAATGCTACAAAGTTTCAATTATAGAAGATAAATAAAGTCCAACAGAAATGGCTGCCGCCACTGAGCAAGCAGAAGGTTTGGCTCCGTTCCAGGCTACAAAGTTTCAATTGTAGAACATAAATTAATCCCAGATTCCAGGGCCTCTGCTTGGGTCACTGGGGGGGCGTGGCCAGCCTGCAAACCACCATAGGCCCCTCGTCCAGGCCACCCCACACCCCAAGGGAACCCCCACCCTGATCCGAGACACCCTTCAGGGCAAACCAGCTGGCCCCCACCCATGCACCAGGCCTCTATCCTATCTAATAAAAGAGTAATTTGCAGATTGACCATCACTCCAACACACAAGAGGGCTGCCCCCATGTGGTCAAATTTGGCTCCTGCCTCCATGTGGACACAAGATGGCCACCACAAGATGACCAGCAGGGAGGACAGTTGGGCAGGACAGGCCAGAAAGGGAGGGCAGTTGTGGGTAATCAGGACAGCAGGGGAGGGCAGTTAGGAGGGACCAGGCCTGCAAGGGAGGGCAGTTGGGAGTGATCAAGCCAGCAGGGGAGGGCAGTTAGGGGTGACCAGGCCTGCAGGGGAGGGCAGTTAGGGGTGACCAGGCCTTTCAGGGGAGTGCAGTTAGGGGCAAACAGGCTGGCAGGGGAGCAGTTAGGCATCAATCAGGCTGAAAGGGGAGTGGTTAGGGGGTGATCAGGCTGGCAGGCAAAAGCAGTTAGGGGCAATCAGGAAGGCAGGCAGGCAAGCAGTTGGGAGCCAGCAGTCCTGGATTGTGAGGGATGTCCAACTTCCCGTTTAGACCTGATCCCACTGGACATCCCTCAAGGGGTCCCAGATTGGAGAGGGTGCAGGCCAGGCTGAGGGACACCCCCCATGCACTAATTTCATGTACCAGGCCTCTAATATACAATAATAGCAGTTAGCCCAAGAAAAAAACAAAACAGAGAAAATATTTAAAATAATAAAATCCAATGTAACATAAAAGGAATTTTGATTTATTATTTCTGGTTTTTATTTTTCAAGCTAGCTAGCACTTTCTCCCTTCAATTAAAATAATTAAAATTCACTATATTTATTCCACATGCACAAGATCATCCTATAGCTACTTCTGTTACACATATGTGGTATTATGAATAAAAACACTGCAAAGAGAAATTCACAATTTTTTTAAGTTTTAATTTATATGTATGACCTTCCCTGTGACCCCCCTGAGAAACCTAAGGCAAAAAATAAATCCCTCTCAACAAAATATATCCTGTGTTTCAACTCTTTTTTTAAGATACAGGTATATACTGTTCAACTATACCCAGACTACATACTACTTTTTTAGAGATAGAGAAAATTATAAACTGGGGCCCAGTGCAGGAATTCATGCACCTTAAAAGGAACTGTGGGCCACAAGACTGCAGTGAGTACAGGGGTGGGTGGGTCTCGGCCCATCCTCTGCACCCCTGTTGGGCCCCTCAGTCCCGGTCTGCCGGCAGCCCCTCTCTCATGTGCTGACAGGTCCAGCCCTGCGCACACCCACTCATGGCATAGAGCGACTGGGACCTGATGCCAGCAACGGGTGCGAGCAGGGCAGACACCGGCAGCAAGTGCAGTTGCAGGTTCAGGTACAGGGGCAAGTGCCATGCAGGAACATGGTGCATGAGAGCAAGGAATTTTCAGTAACCACCAGAAGCTTGCCCAGATGACAGTGATTAATTAGCACTGGGCCTTGTCTGGCACCCCAGCTCACTTGCTCCACCATCCCACTGTGGCCAACACCCACCATGTTCTGCCACATTCCATGCTCTGCCACCTGCTGCCAAGGCCCGCCATGTTCTGCGCGCGTCCCCCTTGTGGTCAGCGCAGGTCATAGCACAGGTTGTTTGGTTGTTCTGCTGTTTGGTCTATTTGCATATTAGGGTTTTATAGATATCGATATGCTAAAAAAGCCATTTTCACAGAACCTATCAAAACTCATAGAACTCACCAACCACTGTGGCTATCACATAAAAAGTTCAAAGAGAAAGTGAAAAACAAAAATTTAATAATGAAATAAATTAGTACTACGGGTTGTTCAGCTTACAAGTGTTTTACCTAAAACTGCTTTAAGAAAAAAGAATTTCTTTATAAATAGTCACAAATATTTCCCAAACTCTGATGCTTTTCACACTGCGAGGTGTTTAGCAGCAATAAACAAATGCTAAAGTGTTAACAACCAAATCCCAAAACTACCATATACAAATCATGCCAACAAATACCCTAAACAAACTCCTATGCATAATAGTTCTAGAAATTACACATTTGAAGGGAGAAGAAAACGGAGACGTTAACTGTTTCTGCTATCTCCACCACCACTAAGACTTAAACTTCCCAGTGCATAACCATTAAAGAACTGTGATACTAAGAAAACACGCATCAGGAAAATGTGTGAGGCTTTGTTATTATCTACAAAACAAAAAAATACATTCTGAAGTGTTTACGGGTGAAATGATTAAGATAAGGCGGGAGGAAGACCACAGATACAGATTAGTCATGTGCTGGTAACTGTTAAACTGAGTAATACATTCTCTCTCCTTGTATAAAAATTTCCAAAGTAATAAAATAGAACTCCTAGTTAGCAAAATCTCAGGCACTATTTTGTTCATGATTGAAAATTCTTTGCTCTCATGCACCATGTTCCTGCATAGCACTTGCCCCTGTACCTGATTTTTTAATTCCTTAGGTTTGTATAATTTGAGATTTTCTCCTCAACAGTACAAACTCTGCAGTCAAAGAGCTGTGTCACTGCCAGAATCCCAAACACTTGCCAAATGCAGTGCTCCAGGGGCTAGAAGCAGAAAGGAAATTCAGAGGTAAAAGTCAGGAGCCTGCTACCCCTGCCACAAAGACCTCCCACCTCTTGAGAGCTTGTTTGGAGGTTCTGGCAGGGAAGTGCAGTACTCGTATACCCTTGGTGGAAGACAGGTCCTCTCCTCTGGGGGGAAGGTCATCCTCTTCGACCGATCGCGCAGCTTGGGAGGGACTAACAGGGATTGGTGAGGGAGGGAGACACCCGCCTAGCCTGCCAGGTCAGCCGAAACAACCCTGGCGATCAATGGGGTGACAGATGTCACAGCCAGATCGCCCTCACATCCAAGATCTCCCACCTCTTAGAGCCATTCACACATCCAGGTTCCACTCTTTCTTTTTCCTTATGGTTTAATCACAGACTCTGGTTTACTTCACCACCCTTTACATCCAAGCTGACCCAGGAAGACAGACACCCGACCACCGACCACCGTGTGACCATGTCAGAGACAAGTGGCTCGCCCACTTGGAAGAGTACACTCCCCACTGAGATTTGGCCAGAAAAGTCGGGCTAGAAAAAATGACTCCTTCTTGAACAAACACTGGTGCGGGGGAGTGTCATAGCCCGTTAGCAGGCCACTCAGTGGACCGGCACAGTCTTCTCCAAAATGTCCCACAGGCGTCCAATTCAGGCCGGCCCAGGAGGCTGACTTAACAGGGCTCCATTTCAAACTCACAAATCTGGCCTGAGCCCCAACAGCTACACAACAGAACTCGGGCTACTCCACTTGCGATCACCTAAGAATCCCTCCAGTCCAGACCCCAGGCCTGTCCTCAGCAGGGGCAGACAAACTCTCTCCTAAAGCAGAAGACAGACAATAGGCTCCACACTTCATCCGGCCGAAGAAAAAGTCCAAGTCAGCTTCCAACCCCTCCTCCATTTCCAATGGAACAATGACAGTTCTTCATGGAGAGCCACAAAGCCCTGCTTCATGAGGTATTTCTTCTCTCGCCGTGCACCCTCTCACGGCCGGGAAACTGCCTAGTGCACATAACTTCAGAAAACGTTTAACAAGGAGAAATGATCAAGACTCGGAGCATCTCCCACGGTGCGTGGGGTGCTCCAGGCCTGCGCCTCCGCTTGGCCGCGGCCCGGCTCCCGCAAGAGTGGAGAGGACGCGCCAGGAAGGCGAGAGGCCGCCGGGTGTCGGCCTCAGGCCGCTGGGCTCCAGGGTTCGGTTCGGTTCGGTTCATTTGCGGTGGGGCGGTGGGTGTTAAGGAAAGGCCTGGGTGGGTGTGAAAGCTGGGCATCCTCTTTACTCCTCGCCCTCCCTCATTTCTGTTTCAATTAAACACCTGTCAAACAGGTTATTCCTGGAACTAGATTTTGTAATCCTCACCCGGCTCTTCCGGCTCCTGCGGCCCAAACCCGGCCTCCCTCCGGCCCCCTCCCCCAGTTGTTTCCGTCAACAGAACGACGTCGGGCAGTTAGCGAGTGTCACCCCTGCACCTCGGGCCTGGGCAAGCACCCAAAGGAGGAAACAGGAGGGCAATTTTCAAGGCCAAGGCGGTGGTTTAGGATAATCACAGACAAGGCCTTCTATTCTGAATTTTAATTAACACGCGCGCAGAAGGCCAGATTTGGGGAAAACAACAAAATGAAGGCAGTCTTACGAAAAAAATGTCTTGCCATCTCAGCACAGAGCGCGCCTCAGAGTGCAATCCGTTTCCTTATCTCCCGGCCAGGAAATGAGGTCTTCCAGGCCGGCCTGAATGTCCGCTCTGTGTCCGAGCGGCGGCCGCGGGAGCCCCGCCAGCTCGGCCGCGGCGTGGCCTCGGCGGCGGCGCTCCGCACGGCCCCCCGCGGTTTCCACGCAGGGAGACAAAGAGGTGCCCACACTGACCTTATAGACTTGTCCGTAGGTGCCATTGCCAACCACTTCCACCAGCTCGAAAATCCCGGCCGGGTCCTAGGAGAGCAGGGCGGGGTTACCATCCGCGAGCAGCGAACAATGAATCAATAGAGCGGGGCCGCGGCCGACACAGGGCGGCCGCGAGGAGGTGGGCTCCGCCCCGCGCGCTCGCCCGGCCGAGAGCCGGGGCCGGGGCGCGACCCGCGCCCCCACCCGCCCCGCGCCCGGCCCGCGCCCTCACCCGCCCCGCGCCCGGCCCGCGCCCGCCGCAGGCAGACAAAGGGGCCGCGCGCCCGCGGCTCTGCCCGGCGCGGCCACTCACCCGCAGGGCGGAGAGGTCGATGTCCACCAGACTTTTCGCCGGGGAGTCGTTCGCCATTTTCCCGGTCGCCCAGGGCGGGCGTCGGGAGAGGGTCGGCCGGTGTCCGCCTGCGAGGCCGGAGCTGGGGCCGGGGGCAGGGGGGGCGTGCGCGGGCGGCGCTCACACCATGGCGCTCGGGCCCCGCGCGGCGCCTGCAGACGGGCCGAGCCGGGCGGCGATGCCGGGAGAGCCGAAGGAGGAGCGCCAAGCCGCGAGACAAAGCTGCCCGGCGCGGGGCGGGGCGGGGCGGGCGGGGCGGCGAGGGGCGGGCGGGGCCCGGGGGCGGGCGGGCGGCGAGGGGCGGGGCGGGGCGGCAGCGCCGGGAGGAAGGCGTCCCCGCCGCCGGCTCGGGCTGGAAAGCCGGGCGGAAGCGCTCTCGTCGTAGCCACGCCCCGGGCGCGGGGCGACGCCCGGGGGGCGTGAAGGAGCCTCAGGGGGCGGAGAGGTGGGGGCCAAACAGTGGCCCGGCTGCGGGAGTCGCGTGGGGGGGGGGGGGTGCACTAACAAGGAGGCGGGACTCAAGTGCAAGGGGCTCCTGTCCCCTGGGACGCGAAACGGGCGTACCATAGCCAGGGGTCCTCTCTTCCTCCTCACTCCCGCTCATCCCCGTCGCCTTTCCGCATCCCGGACTCTACTCTCCAGACCCGCATTTCTAATTCCCCCCGCATGGTTTTCTTTTCCGGGCCAGCTTTGTGACCCGGTTGTAGCTGCGGGATTCGCTGAGCATTCCTTGCCTGCCAGCTCCCCAAACTGTGGGTGGAAAGTTTCCAGAACAACTTCTAACTGCCAGGCGCTGAGTTACTTGCTCAGGTGGCTGGGATCATGGGCACTAACCCAAGTTTTGTGCCTGGAGATCATTAAAGATCAATAAACAGACATCTTCCAGCAACTTTGGAAACTTGTCAGTAATTAGACGATTTAATCCTATTAACCGAGTTTTTTTTTCTTTTTCTTTTAACCAACCTTAATTCCACTAACCAAGAATGTTTACTGACTGGAAACTTTCAATGGCTCCCTATCACTTCACAAATGTGCTCAAACCCAGGTGAGGGGATCGCCAGGAGGACTGGAGAATCCGATTGCTGACCTCACCTCCGGAGCTTCTGACTCAGCAGGTCCGCGACAGGCCCGAGTCTGTATATCTAACCAGTCCTCAGAAGGCGCTAGCCAACATTGCTGTGACAGGAGTCGCACTTTGAGACCAGAGCCTCATAGGCCTCAGAGTTAGGTTTCCGAACAGGCCCCGATCATTCCTGCTTTGACACAGTACTAGATTTAATCCCTCTATAGCCCAGGAGTGATATTATCCTTATTTTAGGAATGGGGAAACCAAAGTACTGAAAGATAAGGGATGTCTCTAAATTCCTTAAAAGTATATCTTGGAAGTGGAGCAAGTCAGCCAAGTGAATCTTATACCCAGAAGACGTTTAGCACTCTCCTGCCTCCCAGCAGTTTGGTTTCCGAGATTTTCGACTATCCCTTGTAAGGCTACAATACATTCAAGGAATCCACTGGGAAAATATAGTAATCAGAGTGTTCCTCGGAACTTCAGTGCTTTTCGTTGATTTTGCTTCATCATCTATCAGCAGCAATAGCATTATCTTTGAGTGTAAATTAAGTAATATACTTAGAGAGCTAGACTGCTGCACATGTGAACTTTCAGACCAGATTACTAGTAATAGTATTTTAGTAGTGTTTATTATTCGTGATAGATAACATGTATTGGGTCCAGACAGTGTGCTGATCCTTTACATGCATTATTTTATTATTCACATTAACCCCAAATAGTAGGTACTCTTATTTTCCCCACTTTCTCCATTAGGAAACCAATGTCTAAAAAAGTTAAGTGACTTGCTTGGTGTGCAGAGCTGAAGTCATGCATAAATACCAGACCCCTGTCCCCACAGGACCACAGCCTCAACTCTAAACTCATAACATAGAGGCCTGCCTCAGACCGCTCCCTTCTTCTTTGCCCAGCCAAATTTTCTCTGTCACCTCAAGCTCAACTCAGAAACCATCTCTACCTCCTCCTCCTGGTCTTTCTCCAAGTTTCTCCTATGCTGCTATTTCCCCATGTCACCACTGTGACACTAATTCCCACTTTCAATTCCGTGCCTCTTTTTGAAGTACCTACTCAGGGCAAGGCACTGGCTTTGCCATTTTTCAAGATACAAGGAAGGTTAAGACCCTCACAGCTTACAATCGAATAATGAGTGTAAGATTGTTTCATAAAAAGCTATAGCTAATGACAGAACATCATAAATTCTGGCTAAATGAAAAGTGGTCCAATACCGAATTTAGGGCAAAAATGAACTGGAATTGAACCTAGTTCTGATACCAGTTGTGCAACCCTGCACATGTTGCCAGCTGCTGAGGCTGTTTCCTTTTCAGCATGCTAGATGCAGACTAGAGTGAAAGGGCAGCAAAGAAACAGTCTCAGGAGCACAAGCAGAAGAGCCAGGTCTGGAGACTGGAGACACAAAAGTTCTCGTGCCAGTGGCCTCTCTGAAGACTTGGCTTCTGGTGGGATGCCAGAGGCAGTGTCCATGAGGAGGTAAAAATGCTGTGGGTGGGAGCCTTGTTCATATTGGCAGGATGCTGTCACGAACACAGAAAAGGATGGGAGGGTATGCCCTGCCCAACATGCAGCTCTGCTCCAGCTTCAAGGACAGAGGCCACGTTCTCAGTCAAGCAGGTATTAGCTCAGGCTGCATACTAAATACCACAGGCTAGGTGGCTTAAGCAACAGAAATTAATTTCCCACAGTTCTGGAGGCTGTAAGTCTCTGGTGAGAGCTCTCTTCCTGGCTTGCAGAGGGCCGCCTTCTCACTCTGTCCTTACATGGGCTCTCCTGAGTGTTAGCACACAGAGAAACCAGTTCTCTGGTGTCTTATCTAATACGGCCCAACCTTTGGACCTTATGAATTTTAACTTAATTATGTCCTCACAGGCTCCATCTCCAAACAGCCACACTGGAGCTTAGGGTGTCAGCATATGGGGACACAAACATTTAGCTCATTACTAGCATTCACAGCATGGGATGCCAGGGGTAAGCTTCAGTCATGGCCCTGGTCCTCAAGGATCTATTTGAGAACCCAAAGTAACCTCCCCCAAAATAATCAAGACAATAATTTGGGGAAAAAATACTAATTTGGTGTTTTAGGCTGGAGGAAAAAAACATTTGACCTCTCACATTGGCAAAGAATGAGGAAACTGGCCACCCTGAGCCAGAGGAGAACCCAGGGAGATAAAGTCAAATGGTTTAGGTGAGCCCAGAAGAAAAACTGAGGCATGGGCAATATGTGGTTTAAAAACGGAACCCAGATCAGGTCAAGCTCCAGTGGCAGGTGAGAGCTTGGTGGACCAAGGGTTTTAAGTGTGCCTCTCCCAGGGTAAATCAGTTTACCCCCGTTACAGAAATTCCAGGGGAGCCGAGCTATACAAGAGGCGTGAATTGACAACCCCCTTGCATTGTTTTACTTATTTCCTAGTTTTTTCTTTGTTGTTAAAATATTGATGGAAATTTATTTTCTTTTTTTTCTTTTAATATATTTTCATTGATTTTTCACAGAGAGGAAGGGAGAGGGATAGAAAGCTAGAAACATCGATGGGAGAGAAACATCGATCAGCTGCCTCTTGCACACCTCCAACTGGGGATGTGCCCGCAGCCAAGGTACATGCCCCTGACCAGAATTGAACCCGGGACCTTTCAGTCCGCAGGCCAACGCTCTATCCACTGAGCCAAACCGGTTCGGCGATGGAAGTTTATTTTCAACCTCAGAATGGAGCAGCAGAGCTGTGAAACAGCTTGAATATAAGTTAAGGGCTCAGGGTCATAGAAGAATTAGATCAACTGGAAATAAATGATGAAAATTGTAGTGAGCAAGAGGAATTGGGTCAAACAAGGAAACAATGATGAGATGTGTGCAGGAAAAGCTTAGAGAAAGGGAAGACCATAGGCTTAAGGGTCAGAGGTCAAGTTCTTAATCTTTTTTGGACAAAGTATCGAGCAAATGCTCACTCTTTCTGCCCCTCTTTTCTGTGATATTAGAAGTTTGGATAGAAATGATTGGAAGGCCCGTTAGGGCCTTAGAGACTCTGATTTATGTAACAACCCCCCCCCTACCCTCTAACTGCTCAAATGTCTCAGCCAGAGTGAAAATGGGTTTCCTGAGCAGCGGGAACTGATGGACACATAGAATGCTGTAGGTTCGACCATAGAACTCAGCCCTTTACGGGCACCTTTGAGCATAGGTAAAAAGATAGAATCCTTTCAACTTGATTAAAAGGAAGCAAGGATTCTAGTGCACAACACCGTGGTAGAGTGGGATGCAGAAGCACATCAAAGGGCAACAAAAGAAGAAGTGGACCAGAGGTAAGACAGATGTCCTACCCCGCTGCCAGGGCTGCAGAGGCTGTCACTTCTGTGATGAGGAAGTTGTCTTAGCTCAGGTCTTGAAAAAGGAGATCCTGAGACAAGGATTTGGTTCAGGGAGTTTATTTGAAAGATGATCCCCTGGAGCACAGGGACGGGAAAGTAGAAATGATAAGGAGTGGGAATCAGGACACATGGGCTCCAGATTCACTTCTCCCAGAGTCAGCACTAGCTCAATGGTTAGATTACTCAGCCTGGTGTCTTGGGAGCAAGTACTCACTAATTGCCAGTTCCTTCATTACCAAATGCTTCTTCATTCTCATAGGTATACCTGAGGATGAGCTGTGTCCTCGTTTCTGTCCATTGAAGTATGACCATGGTCTACTAGGGTCTACTTTGAACTAAATAACCTACCTCTTATTTCTCACACAGCACATTTGGGACAGAATTGGTAAGTAATAAAAACATTTTTAATTCTTCACAGTCAGATACAAAAGACTGACCAAAGTAATGAAAATAGTAGATATATAAAATAGAGTTGACCAACAATAATCTGGGCAACATTGCTTATTTTGAAAATTCAAATGATGTTTACAAAAAGTCTGTAATAATATAGAAATGCATGTCATATGTTAATTGAAAATATCACTATACAAAGTAGGTGTGAGATTATAGCAATGGCTACATAAAATATAAAAGCTGTTATAGGAGAAATAGGAAGAAAATACGTTACATTTTAGTACCTTTTGGTTGACAAAACTGTGAATGCTTTTTCTCCCCTTCCAGACATGTGGATCTACAAATAATTCACAATTTAAATGGAAGCACAAAAGATCCCAAATAGCCATAGTAGTCTAGAGAAAGAACAGAGTTGGAGGTATCACACTACCTGATATACTACAGTAAGGCCATAGTCATCACAACAGCATGGCACTGCCCAGCCAGGTGGCTCTGTTGATTGCAGTTGTCCCCCAGATCAAACAGTTGTGGGTTTGATTTCTCTCTCCCCCCCTCAACCTCTCACCCCTACGTCCCCTTCCTCTCTCTCTAAAATCAATAAACATGTCCTTGGGTAAGGGGTTAAAAAAAACAGCATGGATAGAGAAATTATCAGAGAAGCAAGATGGCGGCATAGGTGAAACACCTATCTTGCCGTCATACACAGCAATTTTAAAACTACAACTTAACGAAAGAACAAACACCATCCAGAATCACCAGAAAGCTGGCCAAGAAAAAATTCCACAAATAAAAGTGAAGATAAGACACTGTGACTCGGAGGAGCCGTGGCAGACAGCATTGACGATACGCACGGAGAGAGGTTTGGAGCGCGCGCCAGCGGACAGGCCAGGCGGCTGAAAACCGGCCAGTTTTCTCGAACGGGGAGACAAAGATGTCCCACTGGACTGATTCTTCAGCTCCGGGTAAAGTCCAGGGAACCCAATATCATACGGGGTAAAAACTGGACAGTGGAGGGCACGCCGAAGCTCGGGTGCTGCAGGGGTCTCCCGGCTTGTGGAGAAGGGAGCGTGTGTGAGTGCGTGTGAACTTGGGAATAGCGCAGCTGCGTGACTGCATAGAGAGCACTCGCCACTGGCTCTCTCATTCGGAAAACTGTCAGACTGCTTTGTTTTTCGACCCTGCGTGAGACGTTAGGGGTGCAGACTCATTTGGGGAGAGTCTGAATTCCCCAGCAGCCGGTGGAGCTCGGCAGCGGCTCTCTCTCAGAGGTGCTGGCGGCCATTGCCCCCGGAACAGAGTCCCTGGGCTGCATAGGGTGGAGCTAACGCTGTCTGCTTGGCCCAGAGACTCCGCCCATCCAACCTGAGCACAGCTGAGCTTCACAGACAATTGGCCTGGAGGTCAACCCCTCCAAGTGCTAACAACGATTAACCCGAGCTTAACCTCAGCAAGATTGTGCAACCCATATCCACCTCAGGTAACTGGGGAAGCTGACCCACTGTCCCTTGTAGGACATCTACCACACAAAGCTAATTGACCAACTCAGGGAAGCAGCCACCATGCAGAGACATGTAAAGAAATCAGATGTGAAAGAAATGGAGGAAAAAAAATGACTGGACATGGAATTCAAAACCACGGTTATAGGGCTTCTCAAGAGGCTCCTACAAAAGGTCGAGACCTATAAGAAAATAAGCAAGACCGCAAAGGAAATGAACAAGACCCTCAAGGATATGAACGAGACCTGCAAGGAAACGATCAAGATCAACGTGGAAATGATCAAGACCAACGTGGAAATGAATGAGTACTACAAGGAAATGAATGAGACCCTCAAGGATATGAAAAAGGACCACCCAGAAATTAAGCATACACTGACTGAAATAAAAAATATTATACAAAGACCTAAAAGTGCTCTGGAGCACCCCAAGAACTAAGTTAAAGATTTGAAATACAAAGAGGTAAAATCCACTCAGCTGAAAAAGCAAGAAACCAAAAGAATTCAAAAAATTGAAGATAATGTAAGCGGCCTCTGGGACAACCTGAAGCATACCAACATCCGGATTATAGGGGTGCCAGAAAAAGAGAGAGACCAAGACAATGAAAACCTATTTGAAGAAATAGTGACCGAAAACTTCCCACACCTGGTGAAAGAAATTGACTTAGGAGTCCAAGAAGCGCACCTAACCCCAATATATAGGAACCCTAAGAGGACCACATCAAGGCACATCATAATTAAAATGCCAAGAGCAAAGGACAAAGAGAGAATATTAAAAGCAGCAAGAGAAAAACAGTTAGTTACCTATAAGGGAGCACCCATATGATTGTCAGTGGATTTCTCACAGAAAGGATGCAGGCCAGACGGGAGTGGCAAGAAATATTCAAAGTGATGAATAGCAAGAATCTACAATCAAGATTACTCTATCCAGCAAAGCTATCATGCAGAATTGAAGGTCAGATAAAGTGCTTCGCAGACAAGAAAAAGCTAAAGGAGTTCATCACCACCAAACCAATATTATATGAAATGCTGAAAGATATTCTTTAAGAAGAGGAAGAAGAAAAAGATAAAAGTGTAAATTATGAACAACAAATACAGATCTATCAACAAATTAATCTAAAAATCAAGTGAATTAATAAGCTGATGAACAGAATAAACTGGTGAATGTAACAGAATCATGGACATAGAGAGGGAATGGACTGACAACTCTTGGGGAGAAAGGGGGTGTGGGAAGTGCAGCAAGAGACTGGACAAAAATCATGCAACTATGTGAGAGGACAGTGGAGGGGTGTGCGGCTGGAGGGTGGGATGAGTACCAGGTGGAGGGGGACTATAGGGGGGGCAGGAAAGGGGAACAATGTAATTAATAAACTGAACAATAAAAAAAAGAACACACACACACACACACAAAATAATAATAATAATAACATAAGAAAAATAAAAAAAGAGCATGGTACTGGCATAAAAACAGACATATAAATCAATGGAACAGAATAGAGAGCCCAGAAATAAACCCTAATATATCTGGTCAAGTAATGTTTTTAATTGATTTCAGAGAGAGGAGGGAGAGGGAAAGGTAGAAACATCAATAATGAGAGAGAATCTTTGATCGGATACCTCCTAATTGCTTCCTACTGGGGATGGAGCCCACAACCTGGGCATGTACCCTGACTGGGAATCAAACCATGACCTCCTTTCTGGTTCATGGGTTGACACTACACCACTGAGCAACACCAGCTGGGATGGTCAATAAATATTTCGGCAAGAACATACAATAGGGTAGAGATGGTCTATTCAATAAATGGTGTTGGAAAACTTGGATAGATATATGCAAAAAAAAAAAAAAAAGAAAGAAAAGAAAGAAAGAAACGAAACCACCAATTTACAGTATACCACACACAAGAATAAACTCCAAATGGATTAAAAACTTAAATGTGCCCTAGCTGGTTTGGCTCAGTGGATAGAGCATCGGCCTGCAGACTGAACAGTCTTGGATTCAGTTCTGGTCAAAGGCACATGCCTGGGTTGTGGGCTCAATCCCTAGTGTGGGGTATGCAGGCGGCAGGCAATCAATGATGCTCTTGTATCACTGATGTTTCTATCTCTTCCTCTCCCTTCCTTTCTGAAATCAATAAAAATATATTAAATGAAATAAAAATGTAATCACATAAAAAAGACTTAAATTTAAGAGTCAAAACCACAAAACTACTAGAAGAAAACATAGGCAGTAAAAGTCTCTGACATTCACATTTTTTAAAAATGTTAATTAATTTTTAGAGAGAGAGGAAGGAAAGGAGAGAGAGAGAGAGAAACATCAATGTGAAAGCAAAACATCCTGTACACCCACTACCAGGGATCAAGCCTACAACCCAGCGTGTGCCCCGTCCAGCAATTGAACTAGCAACCTTGCAGTGCACGGGATGACACCCAACCAACTGAGCCACACCGCTAGTGCAGCAATATTTTTAAGGGAAACAAAAGAAAAATAAACAAATGGAACTACGTCAAACTAAAAAATTTTGCACAGCAAAGGAAATGATCAACAAAACTGAAAGCAAACTCACTGATTGGGAGAACATATTTACCAATGATATATCTGATATGGGGTTAATATCTAAATTTTATAAAGAACTCATACGACTCAACATCAATAAAACAAATAATCTAATTAAAAATGGGTGGAGTGCCCTGGCTGGTTGCTCAGTGATTAGAGTTACCCCATCCTGGCACCAAAAGATCCAGGGTTTGATTCCTGGTCAAGGGCATGTACTTCCCTTGCGAGTTTGATCCCCACCTGGTTGGGGCAAGTGTAGGAGGCAATCAATCAATCTCTCGTTCTCTCTCTCTCTCTCTCTCTCTCTCTCTCTCTCTCTCTCTCTCTCTCTCTCTCTCCCTACTCTGTCTCCTCCACTGTCTAAAAAATTAATGGGGAAAAAAATCCTCAGGTGAGGATTGATTAAAAAAATTTTCTTTAATGGTAGAGGACCTGAATAGACACTTCTCCAAAGAGGACATGCAGATGGCTCATAGACATATGAAAAAATGCTTAACACCCTGGCAGTGTGGTTGAGTGGTTGAGTATCGACCTATGAACCAGGAGTTCATGGTTTGATTCCTGGATTTCAGGCTCAATCCCCAGTAGTGGGCATGCAGGAGGCAGCTGATCAATGATTTTCTCTATCATTGATGTTTCTATCTCTCTCTTTAATATATAATATATATATTAAAAAGATGCTTAACATCACTAATCATCAGAGAAATTCTAATTAAAATTACAATGAGGTACGACCTCACACTTGTCATACTGGCTACCATCAGTAAATCAACAAATAGCAAGTATTAGTGAAGATGTGGAGAAAAGGGAACTCTCGTGCACTGCTGGTGGGAATGCAGACTGCTGCAGCCACTGTGGAGAATAGTATGGAGGGCCCTCAGAAAACTAACAATGGAATTGCCCTTTGACACAGCCATCCCACCTCTGGGTGTATATCTGAAGAAACATTAATTCAAAAGAATGTATGCACCCCTACATTCACTGCCATGTTATTTACAAAATATGGAAGCAAACCAAGTGCTCATCAAGAGGTGAGTAGGTAAAAAAGTGGTGGTACATATGCACAATGGAATATTACTTGGCCATAAAAAAGAATGAAATCTGCCCAGCTGCCATGAGTCAGTGGTTGAGCATCAAGGAGGTCATGGTTCAATTCTAGGTCAAGACACATTCCCAATTCAGGGTGTTCAGGAGGCAGATCAATGATTCTCTGTCTTTATTGATGTATCTATCTCCCTCCCTGTCTCCCTTCCTCTCTGAAATCAATAAAAACATTTTAAAAAACAAGAATGAAATCTTACCACTTGGGACAATGTGGCTGGACCTAGAAGAGATTGTGCTAAGTGCAGTAAGTCAGTTAGAGAAAGACAAATACCATATTATTTAACTTATATGTGGACTCTAAAGAGCAATATAAACAAACAAACAAACAAACAAACAAACAAACAAACAGAATTGGAATCACAGGTGCAGAGATCAGACTGATGGTTTCCAGAGGGGAGAGGAATTGCGCAGCAAAATAGTCTTGGGGCTGTAAAGTACAGCAGAAGAAATGTAGTCGATAATATTGTAATAACTACTATGGTGCTACTTGGGTACTGGAAATATTGGGCAGAATACTGTAAAGTTTGTGGTTGTCTAACCACTGTACTATACACCTGAAATTAATAGAAAAGAATATCAAATATAAGCTGTATTTGAAAATTAGAAATATGTATAAAATAATAAAAAGGGATGTGTTTCTATAAATTTCCTCTATGAGCATGTCTTATTTTATAATTTAAAAATAGAAACTTAAAATTTAAAATAAAATGAAATAAAGCAATGGTGTGAGTTTCCCATGGCTGCCCTAACAAAGTACTACAAACTGGGTGCTTAAGACAGCAGAAGTGTATTTCTCAGAGGCCAGGCTCCCTTCAGAACATGTGGGCTGCAGCCCTTCCTGTCTCTTCCAGCGTCGGTGGCTCCCACAGTATTTGGTGTTGTGCTCACAACTGCACAGCTCCGACCCTGGGGCATTCTCCTGTGTGTCTGTGTCTTCATGTGACCACCTCCTCACAAGGACTCCAGTCATATTGAACTAAGGGCTCGTCCTGCTCCAGCATGACTATTTCTTAACTAATCACATCTGCTGTAACTCTATTTCTGACCAAGAACATTCTGAGGTATTTGGGATTATATCTCCTTTTGTGGAGGGACACAATTTAGCCTACAACAATAATTTAACAATTTTGGCGTTGCTTACAAAAGTTGGAGACCATTCTTCTTTCTTGCTTTAAGGTAGTGGTTCCACATTTCAGCACACAGATAGTTTAGGAAAGGGGTGGTTATGATAGCTTTGCCATGACTTCCTCACCTTCTCTTTGGCCACCCCTCTCAGTATCTGACTTGTGTTTATTAGGCAGGGCTGAGTTAGTCTATCAAAATAAAACACACACACACACACACACACACACACACACACACACATACACACACACAATTTTTTTCTAACTATTAACTACAAATTACTTTCATTTATTTACACTGTAACTTTCAAATAGACTAACTTTAAAATGAATGACTTCAGTTTGCAAATCACTGTAAATAATTATCTTTAAGTTAGATTATAAAAATACTAGACAGCTGGGAATAGCTCAGTGGTTGAACATCGACCCAGGAACCAAGAGGTCACTGATTTGATTCCCTGTCAGGGCATATGCCCAGGTTGTGGGCTAAATCCCCAGTAGGGGGCATGGAGGAGGCAGCCAATCAATGATTCTCTCTCATCATTGATGTTTCTATCTCTCTCTCCCTCTCCCTTCCTCTCTGAAATCAATAAAAATATATTTTAAAAAATACTAGAGGCCCGATACATGAAATTCATGCATGGGTGAGGTCTCTAGGCCTGGCCAGCTATCAGGGTTGATCTGTGAGGCAACCAGTGGGGCAACCAGGGCTTCCCCACCCCACTGGTACCCACCTTGGCTGGCCTAGGGTGTGCAGGCTGGTAGCAGCTCCTGTGTTAAGCGTCTGCTCCCTGGTGGTCAGCACATGTCCTAGTGACCAGTCCTTCTGCCATTTGGTTGATTTGCACATTAGGCTTTTATTATATAGGATTTTTTAGATCTTTCTACAAATATATAATAGATGATATGGAAAAAAGAAAGTAAGAAAACTAAAATAGAAATAGGTCAAAATAAAAATGAATTTCGCTAGTTGTAAAGCAGGAGGAATATTTTTTCAGCTTTCTATAACCTCCAGTTTGGTTGGGATATTTGTGAATTAGTGAAAATATTTAAAAATAGTGTCTTACTGATTTTGAACTGTTCTTTCTCCCACTGCATTGCTAGAAATACTTTCATTTTTTAAGTGGAAATTTAAGCGTATTTATTTAATTTTTCAAAAGAGCTATATTTTGCTGTGTGACAGAATTGCTTAGCATAAAAATATAGACCAGAAAATGTAGTGTCACATGAGCAAAGCAAGCATCACCTTCTTCACTCTCTGACTGTGATTATATTGCTGCTGCATGCCTTTGAAAGGAAATATATTTATTTTACTTACATGTACACATTTATTTTATTCAGTAACATCTGCAAATCAGCATGGGTATGCCATCATGCAGTTACTTCTTTTATTTCCATCTTCTTGTTAAGACTGTTTTGTCTCTAAAAAGCTAAGGGAGCCCTGGTCAGTTTGGCTCAATGGATAGAGCATTGGCCTATGGACTGAAAGGTCCCAGGTTCTATTCTGGTCAAAGGCACACGTCAGGGTTTTGGGCTTGATTCCCAAGAGGGGATGTGCAGGAGGCAGCCAATAAATGATTCTCTATCATCATGGGTGTTTCTATCTCTCTTTCTCTTCCCCTTTCTCTTTGAAATCAATAAAAAATAAAAATAAAAAAGAACTAAATCTGGTTAAGAGTGAGTAACCAGACATGTCACTATGCAGAGTAAATGATGAAAGAGAATCATTGATCCTACATGCTCCCCACTGGGGACTGAGCCCACAACCCAGCCTTGTGCCCTTGACTGGAATCAAACCCTGCAGTCCATAGGCCAATGCTCTATCCACTGAGTCAAACCTGATCACTATTTAGAGCTCTGACAACAGTACAAAGGTAATGCCCAGTTTGTTGTTTTTAACAAAAGTAAACAGGCTAAACCCCAAGGATACCTCTTGGTGGCATTTTTACATGTTGAAACAAGAAAGTCAGGGGCCACTGTGGGTGTGATGTTGCACTGAAATGCACTAAAGACAAAGGGAAACAAAGCCCCACAGCAGTGGTTCCCCAATGTGGTACACACGCCCCACAGGGGGCAATTTGATTTTTAAGAAGATCTATTCAAAAATGAGTTATAAACAGTAAATTTTTTGCATTTCTTATAAAGGCCTCATATATGGTATATAAATATATATATTGTGACATAGTTATGCATTTCAGTTCTCTATTATTATGTTTTGAAACTACTATTTCTTCACATGATTTCATACTATTATTTTTTAAACAATTTCTTAGTGATTTTTTCCTCTGTCCTTTTGTTCTTTTATTTTTCTCTTTCATGGACGCCATGTTCTTTTATGGCTTGTTTAGACCAAGATAATGGCCTTTTAGGCTTCCTCCCTGTGAATAGAAGTTCACTTTTTTTAATAAGAATTAAATGTCACACAAAAAAGGGGGGGGGACAGTGGGGTAATACCATGTAAGGAAAAATATCCTATAAGTAAAATACATGTAGAAAATTCTTATTCCAGAAAAGAAAATTCCATTTGTAAAACCAACTGCAGGAAACCCATGAAAAAACACTCATGGTGTCAAAATAAGCCAAAGGAAAATCATTAGGCAAAAATAAAAAGAATCCCAAGTCTATTTTGCAGAGAGGATCCCTTCGTTAACTTTTGGTCGAGAATGTGTTTGTGTGTTTGCAGAGAACAACTCCAAGACCATATGGGTTCCTGCGACAGTGAGGAACTGACGGGTCTGTTCCAGCCATGAGGACGGTCCAGAGATGGGGGACACTGACGACACCTTGCCATGCTAGCAGTTGGCAGCTGTGCGTGGCTGCAGGTGGCCCAGGACCATACCAGAGAGGATGGATCTTGCATTGCCACGATGTGTCCACCATCTGGATACCATTGCTGACATGTACACATGAAGAACTATTTGACATTGAAACTGGGACTCAGAACAGTTGGACATTGAAACTGACACTCAAACTTTTTTTGCTCTTATACGTTTGTTTTCAGTATGCAGAGGCAAGATATTTTTGAAGAAAAGAAACAGGGGGAAGTGATTGATATAGAGGCAGGGTGGCCTCGAACAGGCTGTCAAGCTACAGGGGGAAGGCTGGAGTGAATGGGTGGCAGATGCTGGGGGAGATCAACCGAAGGACTTGTATGCATACATATGAGCATAACCAATGAATGAAAGACACTGGGGCGGGGAGGGGGGCAGGTGGGGACATGTGCTGGGGGGTAAGGGAGGCTGGGGGGAGGATATTGGGTGGGGAGGAAAACATATGTACTACTATTAAATATAAGTTATACAGTAAATGAAATTTAAAAAATTAAAAAAAGAAATATATCAAACAAAAAAAATAAAAATAAAAAATCATTTTAAACAGTAAAAAAAAAAAGAATTAAATGTCACAGGGGAAACATCAGGATTTTAGAGATGCTTAGGTGGCACGGCCAAAAGCAAGTTGGGAACCACGGCCATCGAGGGTGTTAGGTGGCCCAAGGAGGACCGCAGGAGGCCAGAATGGTGAGGGATTACGAATTTGTTCGCTCATCTGCGCACCGAGTGGCTGAGCCTAGGTGGCTCCAGCCCCCAGTGAAGGGAACCAGTGGTTTTTACAGGACTCTTGGCGGGCTTTTTCTGGGCGGAGACTTCTCTGTGCAGGTCCAGATTCTGGGCAGTCCTGAGGGGAGAGAGGATGGTCTTAGCAAGTGGATTGTGGTCTAGGCAAGTGGAATGTCCATTGTGAAGTGGCATAAAGGTTAGTTCCTAGGGCAGGGGTATTGATTCAATAGTTCAATAGTTTGATCAAACCAAACAGCGGGTAATCCTACATTGACCTGTTCATTTTAGATGTATTTAATATATTACACACACACACACACACACACACACACACACGCACACGCACACACACACACACACAAACACACACAATTTACTAGTACAACTTACCAAATCCCTCCTTCTCTGACATAGTATTACCAATAAGTGAGCAGGAATAGGACACATGAGGCAGTTTTGAGGGGGCTGTAGTTTTAGCTCTGAAGGCAGTTGGCTGGCATTAGGGTTTGGGTTCCCCTGTAATTCTTGGCACCCACCAGGTGAGAATATCACAGTGAATCCTGAAACTGACTCTGACTGAGGATGAGTAATAAAGTGTGGCTAACTTGGGGCCTATAATAGTTTATGTTTTCATTTGCATAGAATAAAACCTTTAATTAACATGAAAATATTTTTGTAATGATGTTCCCACATAAATGGCTCTAGAAAGAGCACACAAAGACAGTAATATTATAGTAAATCTGTTATCTTAACTTTTCTAATTGTAAACTGTGGTGGGATTCTGCAACTTTCATATTATTATATCACTAGAGGCCCTGTGCATGAATTCATGTACAGGTGGGATCTCTTGGCCTGGCAAGCGACTGGGGTTGATGGGGATTAAGGGGGCAGAGTGGCTGGGGGGCAGGGCTGTGGGAGGTTGGCTGGCTGTGGGAAGTTGGCTGTGGGAGCGCACTAATCTTCAGGGGGCAGCTCCTGCATTGAGTCATTTGGGCATTCAGTTCTTTGGTCACTTAGGCTCTTATATATATAGACTAGAGGCTGATGCACAAAATTCATGCAAGGGGCTCAGCCCTCACTGCCACAGCAACTTGCCTCAGCCCTTGCAGCCCAGGCTTTGTCCAGAAGGTCCTTTGGCTGTCCAATCTAATTAGCATATTATGCTTTTATTGTAGATTATTGTAGATGTGACAGTACAGTGGAATGTTACTTTAATAACAATAAATTTAATAATACTAAAATTATTAGGTTAGTCATTCACAGCTACACTTAATCTGGCTGGTGGGATGTGTACAAATGTAAAAAATCTATCACAGTGTTAATGTAAAAACATTGAAACCTATAAAGAATTTTTGTGAGTGCTCGCTTCAGCAGCACATATATTAAAATTGGAATGATACACAGAAGATTAGCATGGTCCCTGTGCAAGGATGACAATCAAATCCTTGAAGTGTTCCATATTTTTATGGCAAATGTTCAGGACAGAGAGAATCTTAAAGGCTGTAAGACAGAGATAGAAAGTTACGTATAAGGGATCTCCTATTAGATTATCAAATGATTTCTCAGCAGAAACACATCAGATCAGAAAAGAATGGAAGGAAATTTACAAAGTGATGCAAAGCAAGGGACTGAATAAAAAAATACTCTATGCAGCAAGGCTATCATTCAAAATTGAAGGGAAAATCATGAGCTTCAGACAAAAAAAAGGCTAAGGGAGTTTATCACTACTAAGCCAGCAATGCAAGAAATGCTAAGGATCTGGTATAAAAAGAAGAAATAAAAAGGTAAGAAAGAACACAGGCACAAAAAATAAAAATGGCTACAAACAAGTACCTATCAATAATAACTTTAAACATAAACAGACTAAATGCTCTAATCAAAAGACATCGAGTGTCTGAGTGGATTAAAAAAAAACAAAACATGACCCATATAAAGCTGTCTACAAGAGATCCACCTCAGAACAAGGGACTCACAAAAACTAAAAGTGAAGGGATGGAAAAATATTTGTCAGGCAAGTGGAAAAAAAAAAAAAAAGCTGGGGTAGCAATACTTATATCTGACAAAATAGACCTCAAAGTGAAGGCCATAATAAGAGTTAAAGAAGGCCACTTCATAATACTAACAGGATCAATACAACAAAAGGGTATAATCCTGATAAACATATATGCACCCAATACAGGAGCACATAAAAAAATTCCTGGAAGATATCAAGAGAGAGACTGACAACAATACAATCATAGTAGGGACTTTAATACACCATTGACATCACTGGATAAATCATCTAGACAAAAATCAGCAAAGAAACAGCAATCCAAAATGACTCACTAGATCAGATGGACTTAATTGACATCTTCAGAACATTTCACCCCAAAGCCACAGAATATATGTTCTTCTCAAATGCACATAGGACATTTTCAAAAATAGTCCACATATTGGGTCACAAGCAAAGTCTCTCCAAATTCAAGTAGAAATCATATCAAGCATCTCCTCAGACCACAGTGGCATAATCCTATCTAATAAGAGTAATGTGCAGATTGACCATCACTCCAACAGACAACATGGCTGCCCCCATGTGGACACAAGATGGCTTCCACAAGATAGCCATCAGGGGAGGGAAGTTGGGAGGGACCTGTCCAGCAAGGGAGGGGCAATTGTGGTCGATCAGGCCAACAGGGGAAGGCAGTTGGGAGGGACCAAGCCTACCGGGGAGGGCAGTTAGGGGTGACCAGGCCAGCAGAGGAGGGAAGTTGTGGGTGACCGAACCTCCAGGGAAGGGCAGTAGGAGGAGAATCCAGGCCTGCAGGGGAGAGAAGTTGGGGGGACCAGGCCTGCAGGGAAGGGCAGCTATGGGCAAACAGGCTGGCAGAGAAGCAGTTAGCCATTGAGCAGGCTGACAGGGGAGTAGTTAGGGGGTAATCAGGCTGGCAGGCAGAAGCCATTAGGGGCAATCAGGAAGGCAGGCAGGCAAGAAGTTGGAAGCCAGCAGTTCTGGATTGTGAGAGGGATGTCCAACTGCCTGTCGGACATCCCTTGAGGGGTCCCAGATTGGACAGGGTGCAGGCTGGGATGAGGGACATCCCCCGCCCCTCGTGCATGAATTTTGTGCACTGGGCTTCTAGTGTTAGATATAAACAACGATTAAAACAATACAAAAGTTCCAAACACTTAGAAGCTGAATAGCATGCTGTTAGACAGTGATTGGGTTACCAAAGAGATCAAAGAAGAAATTAAAAATATCCTGTAAACAAATGACAATAAAAACACAACAATCCAAAATCGATGGGACACAAAGAAGGAAGTCCTGAGACAGATGTTTATAGCTCTACAGGCGTACTTTGGGGGGAAAAAAAGAAAAAAAAAAAACAAGAAAAAATGGTAGTAAATCATCTTATTCTACAACTTAAAGAATTAGAAAGAGCAACAAGAAAAGCCCAGAAAGAGCAGAAGGAAGAAAATAGTAAAGATCAGAGCAGAAATAAACAACATTGAGATTGGAAAAAAAAAAAAAAAAAAGGTCAATAAGACCAAGAGCCGGTTCTTTGAAAGGATAAACAAGATTGATGAATCTTTAGCCAGGCTCACCAAGTAGCAAACAGAGAGACCCAACTAAACAAAATCAGAAATGAAAGAGGTGAAATAATAACAGACCCACAGAAATATAAAGTATTGTTAAAAATACTATAAATAATTATATTCCAATTAACTAGACAACCTGGAGGAAATAGATATTTTCCTAGAAAAATATAATCTTCCAAAGCTCAATCAGGAAGAATCTAAAAATCTCAACAGGTCAATAATTATGGAAATTGAAGCAGTCATCAAAAAGCTCCCAACAAACAAAAGCCTAAGGCCAGATGGCTTCACAGCAGAGTTTTACCAAAGGTTCAAGGAAGAACTAAAACCTATCCTCCTCAGACTATTCCAAAAAATTCAAAAAGAAGGAGCACTTCCAAGCTCATTTTATGAATCCAGCATCACCCTAATACCAAAACCAGGTAAAGACAACGCAAAGAAATAGAATTACAAGCTAATATCCCTCATAAACATGGATGCCAAAATCCTCAACAAAATTCTAACAAATTAGACCCAGCGTTACATCAGAAAGATCATATATCATGGCCAAGTAGGATTTATACAAGAGATGAAGGATAGTACAATATCTGCAAATCATACAAACAAACTGAGAGATAAAAATCACATGGTCATTTCAATTGATGCAAAAAAAGCATTTGACAAAATCCAGCACCCTTTCTTGATTAAAAAAAAACAAAAACTCTCAGCAAAGTGGAAATACAGGGAACATACCTCAACATGATAAAAGCCATCTATGACAAACCCACAGCCAACATCATACTCAACTAGTGGCCCAGTGCACGAAATTCATGCACTAGGGGTGGGTGATCTCTCAGCCCAACCTGCCCCCTCACACATACTGGGAGCCCTCAGGGGATGTCCTACTGATGGCTCACCCCTGGCCTGCCCAAGGCCAAAAGCCATTGTGTCTGGCCCAGGCTTTAGGCCTTGGGCACCCAGCCATCGACCTGCTCTGCTCAGCTCCGGCCTTAGCCCCGACCACCGGAGGGCCATGCAGTCGCCGCTGGGCGCCTCAGCTCCAGTCCAGGCCTTAGTCCTGGCTGCCTGCAACTGTCCAGTCTTGGGGGACGCGTGGTTGCCACCACCACCTTGGCTCCACCTCCGGGGGCCACGCCCTCACCATCGCCACTTTGGCTCCACCCCCAGGAGCTGTGCAGATGGGGCTAAGGTCTGGACCAGAGATGAGGCGCCCGGCAGCGAGTGCATAGGTCCCAGGGATGGAGCCAAGACGGTAGCTGCTGTTTCGGCTCTGCCGCCAGAGCCCCGTGGTTGCTGCCGCCACTTTGGCTAAGCCCTCAGAAGCCGCATGCTCAACTTGACCACCCCAGGAGCTGAAGCGGCCAGCGGCAACCACAAGGTCCCTGGGGCCAGGCAGTCACAGGCATATGGGGCTAAGGCCTGGACTGAAGCTGAGGCACCAGGTGGTGAGTGCACAGCTACCGGGGGGTGGAGCCAAGACAGTGGCTGCCACCATGGGTCCCTCAGCTTGACCTGCACCCTCTCTAATTTGGGAACCCTCAGGGGACCCCCTCCAATCTGGAAGTTTCTGTCTGTCTTTGCAATCACATGAGCGAATTATCTGAGACCCCAACCTTTGCTTTCTCTCCATTCCCCACCTGCAACAGTAACTTATTCCACACTCACTTTTATATAGTGTCTAGGAGTGTATGCCACCAGAACTACATTTCCCAGCATTCCTGGTGCTCCACCTCTTGGGGCCAGAGCACACGACCCTGAGGACTCACAGCCCCACCTTGCGCCTAGCATTCATTACCCAAGGTGCCCCTGGCGCTCATTTGCATGTCCCACGCGAAAGGTAAACCCCACACCTCAGTCATAGCCTAACTATCAGAGCATACATGCAAGCCTGGTGAGGGGATCTCATGGCATGAAATTCCCTAAGGGTCCCAAGGTCACTACGAAAGGTCGCGACTCAGTCAACAGTAAATATAAGGAGGGAGGGATCTCGTGAGCCCTTAAGTAGCATGTGGGCAGAGCTAATAGCATGGTGCTTACTTATGCGGCACTGTGGCCATGCCCCTGTCTGCTGGCCACTCCCCTGTATGCTGGCCATGCCTCCTGGCCATGCCCCCTGCTCCTGATTGGCTGGTAGCATAGCGGAGGTACGGTCAATTTGCATGTTACTCTTTTATTAGATAAGATAGGCAAAAACTAAAGACATTTTCCCTAAGGATAGGAACAAGACAGGAATGCCCACTCTCACCACTCTTGTTTGACATAATCCTGGAAGTACTGGCCATTGCAATCAGACAAGAAGAAGAAATAAAAGGCATCCAAATTAGAAAAGAAGTAAAACTGTCCTTACTTGCAGATGATATGATACTCTACATAGAAAATCACAAAGACTCCATCACAAAACTACTGGACTTAATAAATGAATTTGGCAAGGTAGCGGGATGCAAAATTAACACCAAGAAATCTATGGCATTTCTATACACCAATAGTGAACTTACAGAAAGAGAGATTAAAAAAGCAATTCTATTTACCATTGAACCAATCAAATTAAGATATCTAGGAATAAACTTACCTAAGGAGGTAGAAGACCTGTACTCAGAAAACTACAGGACACTGAAAAAAAAAAACATAAAGGAAGACATAAAAGATGGAAGAACATACCATGTTCATGGATTGGTAGAATCAACATCATTAAAATGACCATACTACCCAAAGCAATTTATAGATTCAATGCACTCCCCTTTATTTATTTTTATTTTTTTATTCTTTAAAGTATTACAAATAGTAGTACATATGTTTTCCTTTTCCCCCCATTTTCTTCCCCCCAGACTCCCCTAACCCCCAGCACATGTCCTCACCGACCCCCCCCAACCCCCGCCCCAGTGACTTGTATCCATTGGCTATGTTTATATGCATGCATACAAGTCCTTTGGTTGATCTCTTACAGCTCCCACCCCATACCCTCCCCAGCCTTCCCCTTGTAGTTTGACAGTCTGTTCAATGCTTCTTTGCCTCTACATCAATGTTTTCCCCCTATTTCTTGTCTTCAAAAAGATCTTATATCCGCATACTGGAAATAAATGTATAACAACAAAAAATGTTTGAGTCTCAGTTTCAATGCCCAACTGTTCTGAGTCCCAGTTTCAATGTCAAATAGTTCCTTGTGTGTACATGTCGGCAATGGTATTTGGATGGTGGAGATATGGAGGCAATGCAGGTTCCATCCTCTCTGGTTCGGTCCTGGGCCACCTGAAGCCACGCACAGCTGCCGACAGCTAGCATGGCAAGGTGTTGTCAGTGTCTTCCATCTCTGAATGTCTTTGTGGTTGGAGCAGACCTGTCAGTTGCTCGTTGTTGCAGGAATCCATATGTTCTTGAAGTTGTTTCCTGAAAATATACAAACATATTGTTGACCAAAAGTTAGTAAAGGGATCTTTTCTGTAAATTAGACTTTGGATTCTTTTTATTTTTGCTCAAATGATTTTCCTTTGGCTTATTTTGACATCATGTGTGTTTTCTATGGGTGTCCTGCTGTTAGCATTACAAATGGAAGTTACTTTTCTGGAGTAAGAATTTTCTAAGAATTTACTTACAGGATATTTTTCCTTACATGATATTACCCCACTACCCCCCTTTTTTTGATTAATGGGGGCTTTTGGAAATTTTAGATTGCAGTCTTGGTAATTTTAAATTTTAATTTTTGCACACAAATATGACTGCTTTAGGTCTGTGGATGTTAGGCAATTTTACAATGAGAGGAACTACTAATAGAAATTTTAGTTAATATTTTAGGAACAGCTTTTTGTCCAGTACACTTAAATTTTCTTGAGTATTCACTTATTTCACTTGGCCAATTTAAATTGATCTGAAAACTTGATTACTATTTTATTTTCAAATTTAATACTCAAGCAAAAATCTTAGTTTATCCTGTAAATATTAGTGGAAAGAATTATTTGCATTCTGGAGTAAGCCCAAGAATTCCTGGTACTAGACTAAAATTAGATATAGGGCAGCTGTTGCTGGCCGAGTCTCTGTCTGTAACCTGGCTCCCAATCTGAGCTGTGCGTGGGAAGTGAAGCAGCCCTGGGGGCAGGAGACCTCCCTCAGAAAGGGTGAGAGTTCAGGCCCCCATGCACTCCCCTTTAAAATACCAGTGGCATATTTCAAAGATCTAGAATGAACTCTTCAAAAATTCATCTGGAAGAAAAACAGACCCCAAATATCTGCAGCAATACTGAGAAAGAATAACAAAGTAGGTGGGATCTTAATACCAGATATCAAGCTGTATTACAATGCCACTTTTCTCGAAATTGTCTGGTACTGGTACAAGAACAGACATATAGATCAATGGAATAGAACAGAGAATCCAGAAATCGACCTAAACCACTATGTTCAATTAATATTTGACAAAGGAGACAAGAACATACAATGGAGTCAAGACAGTCTCTTCAATAAATTGTGCTGGGAAAATTGGACAGATAGATGCAAAAAAAATCAAACTAAACTACCAACTTACACCATACACAAAAATAAACTCAAAATAGCTAAGGGACTTAAATATAAGATGGGAAACCATAAAAATACTAGTAGAAACCACAGGCAGCAAAATCTCAGACATATGCCGAAGCAATTTCTTCACAGATACAGCTCTTGGGGCAATGGAAATTAAAGAGAAAATAATCAAATGGCACTACATCAAAATAAAAAGCTTTTGTACAGCAAAAGAAATCATCAACAAAACAAGAAAATCTACTGAATGGGAGAATGTATTTGCCAATGTTATCAGAAACAAAGGTTTATTCTACAACATTTACAGGGAACTCAACAAAAGAAAGATAAACAACCCAATAAAAAAATGGGCAATTGACCTAAATACATACTTTTGTTTTATTTTATTTTTTATTTAATCTTTATTGTTCAGTTTATTAATTACATTGTTTCCCCCCTTTCCCCCCTATAGCTCCCCTCCACCGGGTACCCATCCCACCCTCTGCCCTCACCTCTCCCGCACTGTCCTCTCCCATAGGTGCATGTTCTTGAAGTTGTTTCCTGAAAATATACAAACATATTGGGCATTCTCTCTCTATGCCCATGATTCTGTTATATTCATCAGTTTATCTTGTTCATCAGATTTTTAAAAAATATTTTTTATTTTTTTTTTCACAGAGAGGAAGGGAGAGGGATAGAAAGTTAGAAACATCGATGAGAGAGAAACATGGACTAGCTGCCTCCTGCACACCCGCTACTGGGGATGTGCCCACATCCAAGGTACATGCCCTTGACCGGAATCGAACTTGGGACCTTTCAGTCCACAGGCCGATGCTCTATCCACTGTGTCACACCAGTTTCGGTGTGTTCATCAGATTTTTAATTCACTTGATTTTATATTCATATGTTGATAGATGTGTATTTGTTGTTCATAATTTTTATTTTTACCTTTTTTTCCTTCCTATCTTTCAGCATTTCATATAATATTGGTTTAGCGGTGATGAACTCCTTTAGCTTTTTCTTCTCTGCGAAGCTCTTTATCAGACCTTCAATTCTGAATGATAGCTTTTCTGGGTAGAGTAATCTTGGTTGTAGATTCTTGCTATTCATCACTTTGAATATTTCTTCCCACTCCTGTCTAGCCTGCATAGTTTCTGTTGAAACATCTGCTGACAATCGTATGGGTGCTCCCTTATAGGTAACTAACTGTTTTCCTCTTGCTGCTTTTAATATTCTCTCTTTGTCTTTTGCTCTTGGCATTTTAATTATGATGCGTCTTGGTGTGGTCCTCTTTGGATTCCTATAGTTTGGGGTTCGGTGCGCTTCTTGGACTCCTAAGTCAATTTCTTTCACCAGATGGGGGAAGTTTTCAGTAACTATTTCTTCAAATAGGTTTTCAGTATCTTGCTCTCTCTCTTTTTCTGACACCCCTGTAATTCGGATGTTGGTATGCTTGAGGTTGTCCCGAGGCCCTTTACACTATCTTCAATTTTTTGGATTCTTTTGGCTTCTTGCTTTTCCGGCTGAGTGGATTTTGCCTCTTTGTATTTCAAATCTTTGACTTGTTTCTTGCAGTCCTCTAGATTGCTTTTAGGTCTTTATGTAATATTTTTTGTTTTAGTCAGTGTATGCTTAACTTCTAGTTGGTTGTTTTTCATTGCCTCGTAGGTCTTGTTCATTTCCTTGAAGCTCTTGGCCTTTTCTAGGAGCCTCTTGAAAAACCTTTTAACCCTGGTTTTGAACTCTATGTCCAGTTGTTTTTTTCCCCTCCATTTCTTTCACATCTGATTTCTTTCCATGTCTCTGCATGGTGGCTGCTTTCCTGAGTTGGTTGATTAGCTTTTTGTGGTAGATGTCCTCTATGGGACAGTGGCTCAGCCTCCCCAGTTACCTGAGGTGGATACTCTTGGTGCAGCCCTTTATGGGTTTCACAGTCTTGTTGAAGTTAAGCCTAGGTTATTGTTGTTAGCACTAGGAAGGTTTAACCTCCAGGCCAATTGTCTGTGAGGTTCAGCTGTGCTCAGCTTGGATGGGTGGAGTCTCCAGGTGAGCAGGCAATGCCAGCTCTGCCCTATGCAGCCCCTGGGTCTCTGTGCCGGGTGGTAATGGCTGCAAGCACCTCTGAGAGAAAGCTGCCGCTGAGTTCTACCTGCTGCTGGACAATTCAGCCTCTCCCTAAATGAGTCTGCACACCCAAAGTCTCACCCAGGTTTGTAAAACAATGCAGTCTGGTGGTTTCCCGAACGAGAGAGCAATTCACGAGTCCGCTCTAGGTGCTCGCACAACTCTGCTGTTCCCAAGTTTACACGCACTCTCCACAAGCTTGGAGACCTTTGCAGCGCCCGAGTTTCAGCCTGTCCATTTTCACCCCATATGAGTGTGGGTTCCCCGGACCTCACCCGGAACTGGAAAATCAGTGCAGTGGGATGCTTTTGTCTTTGCAGCCGCTGGCCCTCTCTGCTAGCTTGTGCGCGTGCAGGACTCCAAACCTCTGACTCTGCAGGTATCTTCAACACTGCCCTCTGCTGCTCCTCTGAGTCACAGTTTCCTATCTTTACTTTTATTTGTGGAATTTTCACTCAGCAAGCTTTTCGGTGATTTTGGATGATGTTTGTTCTGTCATTACGTTGTAGTTTTGAAATTGTTGTGGGGCAGCAAGATAGTTGTTTACCTATGCCGCCATCTTGGTTCCTCCCACCTAAAGGCCCTAAATACATACTTTTATAAAGAAGACATAAGGAAGGCCAAGAGACATACGAAAATCTGCTCAAAGTCACTAATCATCCAAGAGATGCAAATCTAAATGACAATGTGGTACCATCTCACACCTGTCAGAAACAAATCAAGAAATGACAAGTGCTGGTGAGGATGTGGAGAAAAAGTAACACTTGTGCCCTGCTAGTGGGAATGCAGATTTGTGCAGCCACTGTGGAGAACAGTATGGAGTTTGCTCAAAAAACTAAAAATGGAATTCCCATTTGACCCAGTTATCCCACATCTAGGAATGTATCCTAAGAAATCAGAAACACCCATCAGAAAGGATATATGCACCCCTGTGCTCATAGCAGCACAATTCACTATAGCTAAGATTTGGAAACAGCCTAAGTGTCCATTACCAGATGAGTGGATTAAAAAACTATGGTACATCTACACAGAGGAATACTACTCTGCAGTAAAAAAAGAAGGAATTCTTACCATTTACAACAGCATGGATGGAACTGGAGACCATTATGTTAAGAGAAACAAGCCAGTCAGAGAAAGACAAATATCACATGATCTCACTTATTTCCTATCTAATAAAGAGGTAATATGCAAATTGACCATCACTCCAACACACAAGATGACTACCCTCACGTGGTCAAGGATGACCACCACAAGATGGCCAGCAGGGGAGGGCAGTTGTAGGGGGACCAGGCCAGCAGAGGAGGGCAATTGGGGGTCACCAGGCCAACAGGGGAGGGCAGTTTCAGGGACCAGAATGGCAGTGTAGGGCAGTTGGGGGCAATTGGGTCAACAGGGGAGCAATTAGGCATTGATCAGGCTGGTAGGGGAGTGGTTAGGCGTTGATCAGGCTGGCAGGGGAGTGGTTAGGGATTGATCAGGCTGTTAGGCAGAAACAGTTAGAGGCAATCAGGTAGGTAGGCAGACAACCGGTTGGGAGCCAGCAGTCTCTGATTGTGAGGGGGATGTTCAACTGCCCTTTTAGACTCAATCCAGTCCTAAACTGGCAGTCAGACATCCCCCGAGGGGTCCCAGATTGGAGAGGGTGCAGGCTGGGCTGAGGGAGACCCCCCTGGAACAAATTTCATGCACCAGGCCTCTAGTTTGGAATATAATGAACAACATAAGCTGATAAACAAAAACAGATCCAGAGACAGAGAAGCATTATCAGACCATCAAACTCCAGAGCGAAGGTGTAGGAGGGTGAGGGTAAGGGAGAGAAATCAATCAAAGGACTTGTATGCATGCATATAAACATAACCAATCAACACAGACAACAGGGCATGAGTGGCGGGTGGTAAAGGAGGCAATGGGGCAAAAGGATACACATGTAATACCTTAATCAATAAAGAAAAAAATTTAAAGTATTTTTGTGAGTTTATTTGAGCCAAACTGTTGACAATTGCCAGGAAGCAGAATCTCAATGAGTTGGGATAGTGTTCCAGGGAATGGCAGGTTTTCACCTATTCTTATACATTGCAATCAAAGGAGAAAATGTAGGTGGGTTACATGAAATCCATTGGTGATAGATTAGAAAGGAGGTAGAAAGCAAAGTGGCAGCAGCGGGGAGCCTCTGGGATTGCACCCCTATAGAATTGGCCCTTAACCGGCAGTCAGACATCCCCTAAAGGGTCCCATATTGGAGAGGGTGCAGGCTAGGCTGAGGGCTCCAGGCTCTGACTTATCTCTCTCTGTCCTGATTGGCCAGACTTCAGCAGCAAGCTAACCTACCCATAGGAGCTTCTGGTGATCAATGTACATCCTAGCAACTGGTCGACCAGTCAACTGTCTGCCTGGCATGTGGTGGTCAGTGAACATCATAACAAGCAGATGAGTGGCCTTAGCATATCATTAGCACATTACACTTTGATTGGTTGCACAGATGATTGGATAACCAGATACTTAGCATATTAGGCTTTTATTATATAGGATGCCTGGTGCATGAAATTGGTACACTGGAGGGGGTGTTCCTCAGTCTGGCCTGCACCCTCTCATAATCCATACCTTTTAGGGAATGTCCAACTACCAGTTTAGGCTAGATTCCACAGGCATCCCTGTGGATTGGGGCTAAACTGGCAGTCAGACATCTCTCTTGCAATCTGGGATCACTGGCTCCTAACTGCTTGCCTGGCTGCCTGATCATCCCTGCCCACTCACCTGCCTGCTTGATCATGCTTAACCACTCATATGCCTGTCTGATCGCCCCTAACCACTCACCTAACTGCCTGATCACCCCAACAACTTGCCTGCTTGCCTCATCACCCCAACCACTCGCTTACCTCCCTGATCACCCCTAATCACTTGCCTGCCTGCCTAATTGCCCCTAACTACTCACCTGCCTGCCTGGTCACCCCTAACCACCTCTGCTTGCCAGCCTCATTGCCCCTAAGCACTTGCCTGCCTGTCTCATTGCCTCTAACCATGCTGCCTGCCTTCCTCATTGCTGCTAGCCCCTCATCTGCCTACCTGATTGCCCTTAACTCCTCCTTGGGTCAGGGCCAGCCAGGACGCGGGGCTGTGGTGCTCTGTCTCTGGTCATTCTGGTCATTTTGCCATTTCGGTCTCTGGGCTTTTATTATATAGGATTGTTGATTATCTCTCCCTTAAAGTCCTCTAGAAGTATTTTTATATATTTTGATGCTCCTGTATTGTGTGCTATATGTTTACCAGGAATGTATCCTCTTTAAGGGTTGATCCCTTTAGCGTTATGTAGTGACCTTTGTTGTCTCTTGTGATGGCCTTAATTTGAAGTCTGTTTTGTCACTAATGAGTATTGCTACACCTGTTTTGTTTTCTTATTCCATTTGTATGGAAAACTTTTTTCCCATCCCTTCACTCTCATCCTGTGTGAGTCTTGTTCTGAGGTGGGTCTCTTGTAGACAGCATATAGTTGGGCCATGTTGGTTTTTTTTAAATCCATTCAGCTACCCTAAGTCTTTTGATTGGCATGTTTAATTCATTTACACTTGAGGTTATGATTGTTAGGTACTTATTTATTACCATTTTAATTCTCTCTCTAGGTTTTTCTCTCTCTTTCTTCTTATTACAGCAGTCCTTTAGCTGGTTTGGTGGTGATAAAACCCTGTTGTCTTTTTTACTGGAAAGCTCTTTATTTCATTATCTGTTTTAAAAGATAGCCTTGCTGGATAGAATAAGCATGGCTTCAGATCCTGCTTTTCATTACTTTGAGTACCTCATGCCAATCTCTTCTAGCCTGTAGAGTTTCTGATGAGAAATCAGCTGACAGCCTTATGGGAGCTCCTTTGCAGGTAACAAATTGCTTTTCTCTTGCTGCCTTTAAGATGGTCTCTTTGTCTTTATTTTTTGACATTTTAATTATGATGTGTCTTGGCATGGGCCTGTTTGGGTCTTGCTTGGGACTCTCAGTGCCTCCTGTTCTTGTGTGACGTTTTGCTTCAGCAGGTTAGGGAAGTTTTATGCCATTATTTTTTTTCAAACATGTTCTCCATTGCTTGCTCACTTTCTTCTTCTGGCATTCCTATTATACAAAAATTTTTAAATAAGAATTTTATTTAAACAACAAGACACTTAACTCGAAGGGAAAACTATCTAGGATTCATTTTTTAGAGTAATTTATCCCTACTTAAAGACAGATTGCCCTTACATGTAACAACTATGTACAAAAAAGTTATAAAATTATCCTCTGTTTCACAATGATAAATAAAAAACATTAAAATTCTCCAATCAATGTATGCAATAATTTTTGTATTTTTTTTTGTTTGTTTGTTAAACAGTGAGAGCAAATTACTGGAATATAAAAATAAGAGCTGAATGAGCATGCCACTAATGGAGAAAAAGGGTATTTTCACAGAACCAGTGTTTTTCCCCATCCCATCTGCATTTGATTTAGATTAGCCATTTAGTTTAAAAAATGCAAATGCTTGTGCACATTCATCAGTTACTTTATGTACAATAAAGGAATGGGGAAGGGGAAAATGAAAGAATAGAGAAAACTATACTGTAGTAGTCAGATGTGTTGAAACCAAATTGCAAATTTCTAATTGAGAATGTCTTCTTGGTCTGGAGAAACAGAGTTCTGGAGTAAAGTAGCAGGTTCCCTTTTTAGTAGACACCTCCTGTCTGCTGCTGGAACACATCAATTGTATCTTCATCATCCATTTCCAACTGTGCAGGTGTGTCTGTTTCATTGATTGGCTGCCTGTTAAATTGGAATCTGATCTGCCTCATTGACAAACCCAGTCGTTCACAATAGGCTTTCATTAGTTTACTATGTGGTGTGTGCCCCTTAATCTTAAACTGCACCACAGAACCATTCTGCCCTGCCACCTTCAAATTAATATGATCATCATTCTCAGTCTTGACTCCTTCCTTGGGCTTTTTGCTGGCCATGGCGAGCACCCGAGTCTCCTCAGCTGCCGCTTCGCAAAAGAGGTACCAGGTCCACACCAAATGAGCACACAAGCAGCACCAGGAGTGGGAGAAAAAGGAGGCAACAGCGGTGGAGCCTATTATGCAAATATTGTCATATTTTATGTTGTCCCACAACTCTCTTAAGCTACCATATTTTCCGGTATATAAGATGACTTTTTTGGAAAACTTAATAAATCTTTATTGTTCAGATTACTACAATGTTGCTCTTTTTTCCCTCCCATAGGTACCCTCCCTCTGGTATCCATCCCATCCTCTGCCCTCACCCCCCCAATGTCCTCATCCATAGGTGCACACTTTTTGTCCAGTCTTTTCCCACCTCCCCCACAGCCCTTTCCCCTGAGAATCATCAGTCCACTCCCTTTCAATGCTCCTGATTCTATTATATTCACCAGTTTATTCTGTTCATCAGATTTTTAATTCACTTGATTTTTAGATTTCATATGTTGATAGATGTGTATTTGTTGTTCATAATTTTTATGTTTACCTTTTTCTTCTTCTTCCTCTTCTTAAAGCATTTCAGCATTTCATATAATGCTGGTTTGGTGTTAAACTCCTTTAGCTTTTTCTTATCTGCAAAGCACTTTATCTGACCTTTAAATCTGAACGATAGCTTTGCTGGATAGAGTAATCTTGGTTGTAGGTTCTTGTAATTCATCACTTTGAATATTTCTTCCCACTCTCATTTGGCCTGCATAGTTTCTGTTGAGAAATCAGTTGACAATTGTATGGGTGCTCCCTTGTAGGTAATTAACTGTTTTTCTCTTGCTGCTTTTAATATTCTCTCTTTGTCTTTTGCTCTTGGCATTTTAATTATGATGTGTCTTGGTGTGGTCTTTGGATTCCTTTTGTTTGTGGTTCGGTGCACTTCCTGGACTTGTATGTCTCTTTCTTTCACCAGGTGACGGAAGTTTTCAGTCACTATTTCTTCAAATAGGTTTTCAGTATCTTGCTCTCTCTCTTTTTCTGATACTCCCATAATTCGGATGTTGGTATGCTTGAGGTTGTCCCAGAGGCTCTTTACACTATCTTCAATTTTTTGGACTCTTTTGGCTTCTTGCTTTTCAGGCTTAGTGATTTCTTCTTCTCCTTCTTCTTCTTCTTCTTCTTCTTCTTCTTCTTCTTCTTCTTCTTCTTCTTCTTCTTCTTCTTCTTCTTTTTTCTTTCAAATCTTTGACTTGATTCTTGCGGTCCTCTAGTCTGCTTTTGGGTCTCTGTATAATATTTTTTATTTCAGTCAGTGTATGCTTAATTTCTAGTTGGTCTTTTTTCATATCCTCCACAGTCTCACTCATATCCTTGAGGGTCTCACTCATATCCTCAAGGGTCTCGTTAAATTTATCGGCCTTTTCTAGGAGCCTCTTGAAAACTTATAACTGTGGTTTTGAACTCTATGTCCAATCGTTTTTTCCCCCTCCATTTCTTTCACATGTAATTTGTTACCTTATCTTTGCATTTTGGCTGCTTTCCTGAGTTGGTTGAGTAGGTTTGTGTAGTAGGTGTCCTCTAGGGGACAGTGGCTCAGCCTTCCCAGTTACCTGAGGTGAATACTCTTGGTGCACCTCTTTATGGGTTGCACAGTCTTGTTTTAGTTAAGCCTAGATTGTTGATGGTATCACTGGGAGGGGTTGACCTCCAGGCCAATTGGCTGTGAGGATGAGTTGTGTTTAGCCTGGATGGGGCGGAGTCTCTGGGCTGGGCAGGAAACCCTGGTTTCTGGTCAGCTCCATCCTAAATGGCTCTTGAGTCTCTGTGCCCCGTGGCAACAGCTGCATGCATCTCTGGGAGAAAGCTGCCCGGAGCTCTGCCTGCTGCCAGACAGTCTAGTTTCTCCCCAAATGAGTCTGCACACCCAAAGACTCACCGGAATGGGAAAACAAAACAGTCTGGCATTTGTTTGTTTGTTTGTTTTTCCTCCCGAATGTTAGAGCCAGCCCCGAGCCCTCTCAGATAGCTCGCATGTCTTGGCAGCACCTGAGTTTCAGCGTGTGTCTTCCTTACAGTCCAGTTTCACCCCGTATTAGTCTGGGTTCTCCGAGACTCACCCAGAACCGGGGCTCAGTGCAGTGGGATGCCTTTGTCTCCCTCCCACTTCAAGAAAACCAGCCAGTTTGCAGCCGCCTGCCCTTTCTGTTCGTACACAGCTCCGAACCTCTGACTCTGTGCATATCTGCATCTCTGTCCTCCTCAGCTCCCCAGAGTCTCAATGTCCTTTTATTTTTCTGTTTGTATAATGTCCACTCAGCCAGCCCTCTGCTGGTTCTGAATGATGTCTGTTTTGTTCTTAGTTGTAGTTTTGAATTTGCTGTATGGGGCAGCAGTATGGGTGTTTATCTATGGCGCCATCTTGGTTTCTAAGATGACTTTTTAAATTTTTATTTGGTGTGAATTGGAAGAGGAGTAGTCTTATATGGTGAGTATATCCCAAACTCTATATTTTAACTGGAAATTTGGGGGTCATCTTGTATTCTCAGTCATCTTATATGACAGAAAATATGGTATCCTTGTGTTATTTATTTTTCTTTTTGGTTCCCTGCTTGTGTGATTGATTTTTTTCTTCCCTACATCTTAATTCATTGATCCAATCCTCAGCTTCCCCAATCTGCTGTGTATTCCTTCTGCTGAATGTTTTTTATTAGTCCTATTTCATACTTCATAGTTACTATGAGGATCTTTGCCATTATTATTCTGAACTCTATGTCTGATAAATTTCTTATCTTCATTTCATTTAGCTCTTCTTCTGGAGTATTCTCTTATTCTTTCATTTTGGGTTTTTGTTTTTGTGTTTTTGTCTTTTTATTTTGGCTACGTATCTCTAGTGGAGGACAGTGTTAAACACTATTTCTGACTAATTAGATCAGGTAAAGTGTCAAAACCTTCAAAGACCTACCTCTGCTTGCAGATTACTTGAATTCAGTCATGAGTAGCCTAAGCCACAGATGGGGCAGAGGTTTCCCCAACAGGATGGGGCAATTTCTTCTCCTTGGAGGCTAATTGTTCTCCTCAATCTCTTAACAGGCCTCAGAAACTCCACAGGATGGGGCAAGGGATTTTCCAATTGGTGGGGTAACTGTCTTTAAGGTCTGCCTAAGAAAGATGATCTTGCAGTGTAAGGGAATGATTTAGCACAGGAAACCAGGGTTTCTGCCCTCCAAGCTCTAACCTCAGAGCCCCCAATCATTACTTCTGTTCACACAGCTCCAGTCCTCTCTGCCCTCCCTCTGCTGGAGCCCAAGGTGAGTAGCTGCACAAAATGTTGTGCATTGGCCCTTTAAGTGAGTGCATGCATTTCTAGACATCTCTCCTTGGCAGACAGCAACCCTGCTGCTTGTCACAGCTAGATGGTATATGGGCACCTTTCTCAGTTATGGTACTCTCTGCTGGGGGTCCTTCTTGGGGTTTAGAGCTCAGAGTTCTTAGTGGCAACCCCCCACAACTGATATGTTTCTTCAGAACTTCAGCTGCTGTCTCTGGGTGCCTGGACAGCCCTTTCATACATCTGTTCTTCCTATCAGTCTTTATGCAGTCTCCACTTTCCATCCTTGGGCATCAGGATTCTCTCCAGCTAGTCTTCAGTTGATTATTCAGGATGGTTTTATTTGTTTGTTTGTATTTTAGTTGTAATTCCAGTTTGGTCCTGGGAGCATGTCTGTGCAGCATTGACTTACTGTACTGCCATCACTCCCAAAGTGTCTTTTACAACTGGCTTATTCCAACCCAGAATTCCTAACATTTTTTAAAATTTTTATTTTTTTATTCTTTAAAGTATTACAAATAGTAGTACATATATTTTCCTCCCCCCCATTGTCCTCCCCCCAGCCTCCTCTACCCCCCAGCATATGTCCTCACCTGCCCTCCCGCCCCAGTGTCTTGTATCCATTGGTTATGCTTATACGCATGCATACAAGTCCTTTGGTTGATCTCTTACAGCCCCCGCCCCCCACCCTCCCCAGCCTTCCCCCTGTAGTTTGACAGTCTGGTCAATGCTTCTTTGCCTCTATATAAATATTTTTCCCCACTTTCTTTTCCTTAAAAAGATCTTATATCTACATACTAGAAATAAATGTATAACAACAAAAAATGTTTGAGTCTCAGTTTCAATGCCCAACTGTTCTGAGTTCCAGTTTCAATGTCAAATAGTTCCTTATGTGTGCATGTCAGCAATGGTATCTGGATGGTGGAGATATGGTGGCAATGCAGGTTCCACCCTCTCTGGTTCGGTCCTGGACCACCTGCAGCGATGCATAGCTGCCGACTGCTAGCATGGCAAGGTGTCCTCAGTGTCTTCCATCTCTCGATTGTCTTGGCAGTTGGAACAGACCTGACAGTTCCTCATTGTTGCAGGAATCCATATGGTCTTGGAGTTGTTTTCTGAAAATATACAAACATATTCTCAACCAAAAGTTAATAAAGGGATCTTTTCTGTAAATTTGACTTGGGATTCTTTTTATTTTTGCCCAAATGATTTTCCTTTGGCTTATTTTAACACCATGTGTGTTTTTCATGGGTGTCCTGCTGTTGGCATTACCAATGGAAGTTACTTTTCTAGAGTAAGAATTCAGAATTCCTAACATTTTAATATAAACTAGTGTATTAGATAATTTTCTTTATAGCAGAAAGTAGACCAGTAAAGAACTCTAACATTCAAATTAAGTGAAGGTATGTTTGGGATCAGTGTGGCCAAGCATGGTAGTCTCCAGTGGATGTGGACTATGAGACTGGGGATAAAGATCCCTCAGTTAAACCTGTTGGGAGTGGCTGTGAGGAATGAAGTTACACACAAATGTACCTTTTCCCCTTTCCTGACTTAGTTTGTTTTATTTATTATTTTATTTTTTTTATTTTTATTTTTTTAATTTTCTTTTTTATTGTTCAGTTTATTAATTACATTGTTTCCCCTTTTTTATCCCCCTATATCTTCCCTCCACCCTGTACCTATCCCACCCTCACCTCCCCCTCCCCAATGTCCTCTCCCATTGTTGCAAGATTTTTGTCCAATCTCTTGCTGTACTTCCAACAACCCTTTTCTCCCCAAGAATTGTCAGTCCATTCCCTCTCTATGTCCATGTTTCTGTTATATTCACCAGTTTATCTTGTTCATCAGCCTATCAGTTCACTTGATTTTTATGTTCATTTGTTGATAGATGTGTATTTGTTGTTCATAATTTATATTTTTACCTTTTTCTTCTTCCTCATCTTAAAGAATATCTTTCAGCATTTCATATAATACTGGTTTGGTGGTGATGAACTCCTTTAGTTTTTTCTTATCTGCGAAGCACTTTATCTGATCCTCAATTCTGAATGATAGCTTTGCTGGATAGAGTAATCTTGGTTGTAGATTCTTGCTCTTCATTATTTTGAATATTTCTTGCCACTCCCGTCTGGCCTGCATCGTTTCTGTTGAGAAATCCGCTGACAATCGTATGGGTGCTCCCCTGTAGGTAACCAACTGTTTTTCTCTTGCTGCTTTTAATATTCTCTCTTTATCTTTTGCTCTTGGCATTTTAATTATGATATGTCTTGGTGTGGTCCTCTTTAGATTCCTATATTTTGGAGTTCTGTGTACTTCTTGGGCTTTTAAGTCAGTTTCTTTCACCAGGTGGGGAAAGTTTTCAGTCACTATTTCTTCAAGTAGGTTTTCATTAACTTGCTCTCTCTCTTTTTCTGGGACCCCAATAATTCGGATGTTGGCTTGCTTGAGGTTGTCCCAGAGGCCCCTTACACTATCTTCAATTATCTGAATTCTTTTTGTTTCTTGCTTTTCCAGCTGAGTGGATTTTGCTTCTTTGTATTTCAAATCCTTGACTTGGTTCTTGTGGCCCTCTGAACTGCTTTTAGGACTTTGTGTAATATTTTTTATTTCAGTCTGTGTATGCTTGATTTCTAGTTGGTCCTTTTTTTTATCTGTGAGGGTCTGGTTCGTATCCTCAGAGGTCTTGTTAATTTCCCTGAGGGTCTCATTCATCTCCTTGTAATTCTCATTCATTTGCCGGTTGGTCTTGATTATTTCCTGGTAATTCTCATTAAGTTGATCGGCCTTTTGTAGGAGCCTCTTGAAAAGCCTTATAACCGTGGTTTTGAACTCTATGTCTTGTCGTCTTTTCTCCTCCATTTCTTTCACACCTGATTTCTTTCCATGTCTCTGCATGGTGGCTGCTTTACGTGGCGGCTATCCTCAAAGGGACAGTGGCTCAGTCTCCCCAGTTACTTGAGGTGGGTACTCTTACTGCAATCCTTTATGGGTTGTATTCAGTGTTTTTGAATTTAAACCCCGCTTTTTGTTGTTAGCCCTAGGAGGGTTTGACCTCCAGGCCAATTGGCTGTGAAGCTCAGCTGTGCTCAGGTTGGATGGGCGAAGTCTCTGGGCTACGCCTCGGCGGCGGCGGCGGCGGCGGCGGCGGCGGCGGCGAAGTCTCTGGGCTACGCCTCGGCGGCGGCGGCGGCGGCGGCGGCGGCGGCGGCGGCGGCGGCGGCGGCGGCGGCGGCGGCGGCGGCGGCGGCGGCGGCGGCGGCGGCGGCGGCGGCGGCGGCGCGGCTTCCGCGGCGGCGGGGCGGCGGCTGCTGGGTCCTATGCAACGCTAGCGGGCTCGGGTCTGTGCTGGGTGGGGATGGCTGCAGACTCTTCCAAGAGAAAGCCGCTAGTCTCTTCCCCTTGCCAGACAACTCTGCCTTTCCCCAAATGTGCCTGCACACCAAAAGTCTAGCCCAGGGCTGTAAAATAGATGGTTTCTGGAACCAGGAGACAAGTTTCCAGGGGACAAGTCGCGGGTTTGCTGTCCCTTGGGACTAGGAGCTTCTGCCGCGCCCCCCGGACCTCGGACCTCGCCGGTTCTGGGGAATCTGTGTAGGGAGACTTCTCGTACCCCGGATCTCGGTCCTCGCCCGGCTCGGGAAATCTGGGCCCCGTCGGAGAAATCCAGCCGGTCCCCGCTCCAGCCCCAGCCCACGCGCGCGACCAGGGCGGCTCCTAACCTGTTTCAATCTGCGCTCCCGCTGGTCCTGAGTCTGCGTCCCACCTTTGCTCCTATTAGTGGAGTTTACATTCAGCCAGCTTTCCGGCGATTCTGGGTGCTGTCTGTTCTGCTGTTATGTTGTAGTTCTTAAATCGTTGCGCGGGGCAGAACAATAGGTGTTTGCCTATGCCGCCATCTTGGTGTCCCCTCCCTGACTTAGTTTGTTTTAGAGACAAGGAATATATTTTTGAAATAAAGTGGAGGGTACTGAATCAAGTGGACTAACTCAAGAACTGAAGATATTTTATCCTTTTCTCTATTAAAGGACTAACTAAAACATAAAACAACACAAGAAATGCAGGAAAAAATTTCCTTGGTGGAAAAAGAACAACATGAAAAGTCCTATTTAAAATTCAGGACCACAAAAGCAATTCTAAAATTTCCCCACATTTAGCATAAATGACTGCAAAAATAATAGGCCTGGACTTACAAGAAAACTTCAGAGCAATTAATTAAATAATTAATTTGGAGTAATTATTTTCTTCCTCTTTTTTTTTTTTTTTTGCTGTCCATATCCAATGATGACAGCAGCATGTGTTCCCAGTTTAATACCTTACAACTACTTTCAAACAAGAAATGTTGACTCTGTGGGTTAAAGAAAAATACAAGTTGATTCTCAGAAGTTCTTTCAGACCTTTATAGGGACATTAGAGGCCAGAAGAAAGAGGTGAAAAGAGCCGACTTAGTATTCACTTTTAAAGAACGTGAATACTTCTCCTAAGTCGGAAATTTGCCTCAGAAGGTCTATAGAATAAGAAATGGGGTTCCAGGAGGGAGGGAGCCCCAGAAGACAAGCTCCTCACATGAACCTAATCCCAAATCTTAATATTTCTCCATGATCTGACTAAGCTGACTAATCAAAACATTTAATGACAGTTGAAGAAGAATGTTGAATACAAACACAGAAAACCAAGATTAGCCTACTATCTGCTGAGAAAAAGAAAGCATAAAAATAATCAAACTAAAACAAAAAACCCTTAAGTACATAGTCTCAATAGAGAAAAGGGAAAATACATTATAAGTGATAACATCAGAGAAATTTTGATAGTTTTCATGTCCTTAAGACAAAATGGTAAAAGTACATGTAGGTGGGTTAAAATTTCTTTTTTAAAGGCTAAAAACTCTAACTGGGTTAAGAAAAAGTTCTTTATATCTTTTACTAGCAGTGTAGTAGAACAGGCTCAGGATTTGAATCTTAGCTTTAATATTTATTAATGATTTATGAAATAAAACAAAATAATTAGATTAAATAGAAGACTAGAATCAGATGAAAGTGTAAGACAGACTCATTAGTCAACAGAGCCAAATATCAACAGTACGATTAAAATTTCTTTTGAGAGCCAAATTTTTTAAATTTAAACTTTTTCTAACACCACTTCTTCAAAATAGATTCATCCAGGCCATGGTGTTCTGTGGAAGAGCCACACTCAAGGAGCATGTGGCTCGTAGCTGCGATTTGCTGACCATTGGTATAAGATTAACCCAAGAATTTTTTTCATTTTATTGTTAAAGAATAAACTATGGCAATGATCAGCCATGAAATAAACATTACAAGACATGAAATACAGAAAATTAAACATTTTTCCTACAGGAGTTCTAATGGTATATATATTCTTTCTCAATATTGTGCTAAAGAATAAAATGATATTATACTTTCTCATAAAGAAGGAATATGCAAATTGACCATCATGCCTTAACAAGATGGCTGTGCCCACAGCAGAGGCGAAGTTCCTGTAATGAGCCTTAAGAAGCAATCAGCAGGGACCTGAAGCTGCATGGCACTGGGTTGGGGCAGCAGACCTGAGGCTGATTCCCCTGCCTGGTGGGGTTTGATAAGGAACTTCAGGCTGTGACCCCTGCCCTAGCACCATGCTGGGGGACCTCAGGCCATGCTCCTGATCCAGCAGGGCTTGATGGGTACCTCAGGCCATGCTCCCTGGCACCAGGCCAGGGAACCTGACCCTATGCCCCACGCCACTGCACTGAGCTCTGGGACCTAAGGCTGTATCCCCTGCCCAGCTGGGCTTGACAGGGGTCCTAAGGCCATGCCCCCACCCATGGGGCTTGACAGGGGACCTCAGGCCATGCCCCCCGCCCATAGGGCTTGACAGGTGACCTCAAGGCACACCCCTGCCCCAGCCCGGGCTGGAGGACCTGAGGCTGTACCCCCTGGCCTAGGCCAGAAGACTTCAAGGCATGCCTCCTGGCCCAGGCCAGGGGACCTCAGGCTGCACCCCCTCTGAGGCCACATCCCCCACCCAGTGAAGCATGATGGGGGTGGGGCCAGCTGGGTCTGGATCTAGCCCAATGTGGGTGGGGCTACCATGGTCTGGGTCTTGCGTGATTTTGAGGTGCACATGGGTGGGTGGGGACTTGACTCTGGTTCCCATAGCATGCCCCAGACTCTAACAGGAGGAAGTTTTTCATATACATTTTACTAATTTTCTTTCAGTTCTGACACTTCTATTATAAAAAAAGGGCAAATAGCAATATTAAAATATTTCCTCTAATTAATTCCCTTTTAATATGCATGAATTTTGTGCACCAAGTCACTAGTCTATAATAATCTATAATAATAAAAGCATAATATTCTAATTAGACCAGATAGCCAAACAACCTTCTGGACATTCTTTGGGATGACCTTCCAGATGAAGCTGGGACTGCAAGGGCCCAGGACAACTGCCATGGTTCTGAGAGCCAAGCCCCTTGCACAAATTTCATGCATCAGGCCTCTGGTCTATATTAATAAAAGGGTAATATGCAAATTGGTCAGAATGCCCTCACAGTAATGACCAAATAGCAGGCTGCGTGGGGTGACCAGGCCAGCAGGAGGGGCAGTTAGGGGCAATCAGGCCAGCAGGCAGAGGTGGTTAGGAGTGATCAGGCTGGCAGGAGGGGCAGTTAGAGGCAACAGGCAGGCGAGCAGGTGAGCAGTTAAGGAGCCAGTGGTCCCAAATTGTGAGAGGGATATCTGACCTCCAATTTAGACCCAATTCTGGATCAGGCCTAAACTGGCAGTCAGACATCCCCCGAGGTGTCCTGGATTGTAGAGGGTGCAGGCTGGGATGAGCCCCTCCCCACATTCATGAATTTCATGCACTGGGCCTCTAATTTAACCATAAAAAAGAATGAAATCTTATCATTTGCAACAATATGAACATACCTCAAAGACATTGTGTTAAGTGAAATAAGTTAGGCATAAAAATAAAAAAAACAATACCATATGGTCTTATTTATATGTAGAATCTAAAAAATAAAACAAAACACAAAAGCAATCTCATAAATACAGGAAGCATGTTGATAATTGCCAGACGTGATGGGAGTAAGGGGGGTTAAGAGAAATCGTAAATGAATTCAAAAGGTACAAACTTTCAGTTATGAAATAAAGAAGCCATGAGGGTATAATGTACAGTATAGTATGGTGACTACAGTTAGTATCTATATTTCATATATGAAATTTGCTAAGAGAATAAATTTTAGAAGAATTAATCACAAGGAAAGAGTTTGTAAATATGTAAGGATTTTAACTAGACATTTTGTAGTGATCAATTTTGCAATGTGTACAAATATCAAATAATTATATTGTATACCTGAAACTAATATAATGTTACATGTCAGTTATACCTCAATTTTTAAAAGGTGAAAGAGATCATCATTGCAACCTTATATAACCTGTATATAAGGTTAAAATTTTTTTAAAGCTCCAAGAATAAAGAGAAATTCCTAAAACATCCAAAATACTAAAACAGCTTGTCTAGAAAGGATTGGTACTCAGGTCGACATTAGAAGCAATATATACAGAAGGGTGAGGGGAGAAAAAAAACCTCCCAAAGTGAAAATTACATCAAACTTTGAATTTTATACCTAGCCAAACTAACATACAAATAAAAAATAAAGACATTCTTATATATTATAAGGTTAAAAAATATATCACATAGGACCTCTTAGAAAGATGATATTCAAGAATGTTATTCAGCAAAGGAAACAGTTTTTATAAAAATCAAAGGAAAAGGGATGTGTGTCAAACATTTAAAAAAATTGATTAGCTTATCATAGCAAACATATATTTCCAGCTCACATTACACGATGACCATGAATTGGCTATGTCTTTACTTCCATGTGTTTTCTCATTCTGGTACATCAAGCATATCAAGCTCAAAGGCTAACATGGGCCAAATAAACAAGGTTGAAGTTTATGTGGCTGCAAAAAAACAAAAGCTTTGTTTTTCATAGAAACATAGGCTTACTTCAATAGAGACATGCTGAATACAAAGGGCTGAAATAAATGAGTAATCATTAACATAAAATAATAGAAAATTTTAATAAAAATTAATAGTTTTTATTGAACATTAACTTACCAGGCACTGAATAACTACACAAATTAATAAACGTCATGCAAATAAACCTATTTTTCTTGTTCTCCAAAAGTGAAATATTTCCTATTGCTCACACCAAACAAGTCAGTACAAGACTACTGACATGGCCATCAGCTGCTAGAATATTTGCTGCTGGTGTTAGTGGAGAGAAGTAGTGCGCCTGTACAGAAGGGGCGTAAAGGAGATGAATGCAACACGATTATAGTGATCAATCATTAGAGAACGCTGTAGTTCATTGTTAATAATTATGTATAACAAGACATTGTAAAAATTAAGTTACAGAATTTTTATTAAAACGTTTCTTACATGCCATTATTTTGGCTGGCCACAAAATATTCATTGCAGGCCACATGCTACCTGTGAGCCACGGGTTTGATATGCTTGCTCTACAGTATGAAAAATATAAAAATAAACAATCTGGCCCTACATCTAAAGAACTACAACAAGAATAACAAAACCCAGAATAAACTTTTGTACAGGAAATAAAATTACTCACAAAACAAAAAGACAACCTACTGAATGGTTGAAAATATTTGCCAATGATACATCTGATAAGGCAGTGGTTGGCAAATCGTGGCTTGCAAGCCACATGTGGCTCTTTGGCTCCTTGACTGTGGCTCTTCCACAAAATACCGCAGCCTGGGCGAATCTATTTTGAAGAAGTGGCATCAGAAGATTAAGTTTAAAAAATTTGGCTCTCAAAAAAAATTTCAGTTGTTATACTGTTGATATATATGGCTCTGTTGACTAATGAGTTTGCCGACCACTGTGATAAGGGATTCTATATAATAAAAGGGTAATATGCAAATGGACCCTAATGGTGGAACGACCAGGAATGACTGGTTGCTATGATGTGCACTAACCACCAGGAGGTGACACTCAATGCAAGAGCTGCCCCCTGCTGGTCAGTGCACTTCTATAGGGGAAGTGCTGCTCAGCCAGAAGCCAGCTCATGGCTGGCGAGTGCAGTGGCAGTGGCGGAAGCCTCTTCTGCCTCTGTGACAGCACTAAGAAGGTCTGACTAAGCTGCTATTCGGACATCCCCTGAGTGCTCCCAAGCTGCCAGAGGGATGTCTGACTGCCATCTTAGGCCTGTTCCCCCAGAAAGCAGGCCTAAGCCATCAGTGGGACATCCCCCGAGGTGTCCCAGACTGCAAGAGAGTGCAAACCAGGCTGCGGGACCCTCCCACGTGCACGGATTTTTGTGCCCTAGGCCTCTAGTTAATACATAAAGAATTTATACAACTCAATACCAAGAAAAAAAATAATCCAATTAAAAATGGGAAAAGGACCTAAGTAGACAATTCTCTAAAGAGGACATAACAGACATATGAAAAAATGCTCAAGGTCACTAATCATTAGTGAGATGCAAATTAAAACTTCACACCTGTCAGAATTGCTATAATGAAGAAATCAACAAACAAGTCCTGGTGAAGATGTGGAGAAAAGCGAATGCAGACCGGTGCAGCCATTATGGAAAATAGTATGGAGTTTCCTCAAAAAGTTAAAAATGGAACTCCCATTTGATTTAGTGATCCAGCTCCTAGGAATATATCCTAAGAATCCCCAAAACACCAATTACAAAGAATATATGCACCCCTATGTTCATAGCAGCACCATTTAAAATAGCTAAGACTTAGAAACAGCCCAAGTGCCCATCAATAGATGGGTGGATAAAAAGCCATGGTATATGTACACAATGGAATACTATGCAGCAGTAAAAAACATTCTTTCCATTTGTAACAGCATGGACGGTCCTGAAGAGTATTATGCTAAGTGAAACAAGGCAGTCAAAGGAGGACAAACACCATATGATTTAAATTATATGTGTGGCCCAGAGCCCGGGAGTTCAGCCGGTTACGGTCCCAGGCTTGTAGTCACTGGCTTCTTCTTTTCAACATGACAGATGCCGCCGTGTCCTTTGCCAAGGACTTCCTGGCAGGTGGAGTGGCCGCAGCCATCTCCAAGACAGCAGTAGCACCCAGCGAGCGGGTCAAGCTGCTGCTGCAGGTGCAGCATGCCAGCAAGCAAATCACTGCAGATAAGCAAGACAAGGGCATTATAGACTGTGTGGTCCGTATCCCCAAGGAGCAAGGAGTCCTGTCCTTCTGGCGTGGTAACCTGGCCAACGTCATCAGATACTGCCCCACCCAAGCTCTCAACTTTGCCTTTAAAGATAAATACAAGCAAATCTTCCTGGGTGGTGTGGACAAGAGAGCCCAGTTTTGGCGATACTTTGCAGGGAATCTGGCATCAGGTGGTGCCGCTGGGGCTACCTCCTTGTGTTTTGTGTATCCTCTTGATTTTGCCTGTACCCGTCTAGCAGCTGATGTGGGCAAAGCTGGAGCTGAAAGGGAATTCAAAGGCCTCGGTGACTGCCTGGTTAAGATCTACAAATCTGATGGGCTTAGAGGCCTATACCAAGGCTTTAATGTGTCGGTACAGGGTATTATCATCTACCGAGCTGCCTACTTTGGTGTCTATGATACTGCAAAGGGAATGCTTCCAGATCCCAAGAATACTCACGTCTTCATCAGCTGGATGATCGCGCAGTCCGACACAGCTGTGGTTGGGTTGACTTCCTGTCCCTTTGACACTGTTCGTCGCCGCATGATGATGCAATCAGGGCACAAAGGAACTGATGTCATGTACACAGACACACTCGACTGCTGGAGGAAGATTGCTCATGATGAAGGAGGCAAAGCTTTTTTCAAGGGCGCATGGTCTAGTGTTCTCAGAGGCATGGGTGGTGCTTTTGTGCTTGTCTTGTATGATGAAATCAAGAAGTTCATATAAATTATTTCCTAGTCTTCCCTCCTCCAGACCCGGTGAACAGGCATGTTGTATTATGTAACATCTTGAGCATTCTTGACAGACTTTTTGGTTGTCTGTTTATCAGTGGCAACTACTTACTGTTTGAAAATGGGAAGCAATAATATTCATCTGACCAGTTTTCTCTTAAAGCCAATTTCATGACGATGATGGGACTCAATTATATTTTTTATCTCAGTCACTCCTGATAACAAATTTGAAGAAACAAAAACTATCTGAAATAAAAAAATAAAAAAATAAATTATATGTGTGGAATGTAAAGAACAATATAAATGAACAAAACAACTGACTCATAGATAGAGAAGACAGAGTGATGGTTTCCAGAGGGGTGAGAAGTTGGTGGTCTGGGTGAAAAGGGTGAAGGGATTAAGCAGGAAAAAAAAAAGGAAAGAAAGAAGAAAAACAGACAGAGACAGTATGATGATTGCCAGAGGAAAAGGGGGTGAGGAAGGTGGAAGAGGGCAAAGGGGGGATAAATGGTGGCAGAAAGTGACTTGACTTTGGTGGTGAGCACAAGATGCATGTGCAGATGATGTGTCATCCACTTGGAACCTGTGTAGTTTTATTAACCATGTCACCCCAATACACTTTTTAAAAAGATAGTTGAAAAAAACTTAAAATTTTTTTTACTTGGTATATGGACACAATCAATAAATGACAGCTATTGGCTATCATCATCATTTTTGTTATTTTTCAATATATGGATATATTAGGAAAAATAATAAAATAAATCATTCTTAACATTGAATATTTTGTATTTTAAAAAATGAATTTAGATAAATATACAGCTAATTTGGGCAACTTGATTCAGTTAGTCATCCCATACTGTGCTTTAAAAGTTCATACTTTCTTATTGCCCTTATATTTAATTTACTTGGACATTTTTGTCTAATTTAGAAGGTAATTATAATTTACTAGTGGTCTGATTCACAAAATTTGTACACATTAAAAGGGCACTAATTAGAGAAAATACATTAATATTGCTATTTGCCCTTTTTCTATAAAAGAAGTATCAGAGGTGAAAGAAAATTCATAAAATATATATGAAAATCTTCCTCCTGTTAGAGTCTGGGGCATGCTGTAGGACCTAGAGTCAAGACTTCGCCCACCAGCAGCACATGCTTCAAAAACATAGGAGACCCAGACCCGGCTGGCCCCACCCTCATTGGGTGAGACTCAGACCTGGACGGCCCTACGCCTGTCAGGCCTCTCTGGGCAGGGGGTGCAGCCTCAAGTCCCACGTCAAGCCCTGCCAGGTGGGGGGCGTGGCATGAGGGCTCCCAGTCTGGCACCCGGGCGGGGAGGTGGCCTGAAGTCCCTTGCCTCAGCCAGGTGTCATGAAGCCTCAGGTCCCAGCTGTTTGATCGTGACGGTACACAGTACGGTGTCCCAGCTATTTTGCATATTCCTCTATTATATAGATAGATTGTACATCACATGTAAAGTATTCTTATCACAATACAGTTTTTAAATTTAAATTCTTTATTGTCAGAAGTATTACATATGTCTCCTTTCCCCCCATTGACCTCTCCCCAGCCGCTCTCCTCCCCCCACACACATGCTCTCTGCCCCACTACTGTCTGTGTCTATTCATTATGCTTATATGCATGCATACATGTCCTTTAGTTGATCTATTACACCCCACTTCTACACCCCCTTTTCCATCGCCTTCCCTCTGAGGTTTGATGTCTGTCTGATGCTTCTGTGTCTCTGGATCTATTTTTCTTCATTATATTCCACAAATGAGTGAGATCATATGATACTTAACCTTTCTGGCTTATTTCGCTTAACATAATGCTCTCCAGGTCCATCCATGTTGTTGTAAATGGTAAGATTTCCCTCTTTTTATAGCAGCATAGTATTCCATTGTGTAGAGGTACCATAGTTTTTATATCTAATCATCTGCTGATTGGCATTTAGGATGTTTACAAATCCTAGCTATTGTAAATTATGCTGCTATGAACATAGGGATGCATATATTCTTAGTGATTGGAGTTTCTGATTTCTTAGGATATATTCCTAGAAGTGGGATTACTGGGTCAAATGGGAGTTCCATTTTTAATTTTTTGAGGAAACTCCAAACTGTTTTCCACAGAGGCTGTACCAGTCTGCATTCCTACCAACAGTGTTAACTAAGGAGGTAAAATGCCTGCACTAAGAAATCTATAGGGTGTTGAAAAAAGAAAAAGAGGAAGATATAAACAAGTGGAAGAATATACCGTATTCATGGGTTGGTAATTAAGCATAGTAATCACTCCTTTGGAAAACTGCTGTTTGAAACTGCTGTTTGAACTACTCTGTTATTCTTAGACAGTCTCTTATTCTGTAGGTCAACTCTTATTTTTAGATAGTCTCTTATTATGAAAAATAAATTTGTTTTAGCTTAAATAATAGAAAGATTAACTTAATTGTCTGACCTTTCAAGCTAGCCATCCTATATAATAAAAGAGAAACATGCAAATGTGACCGTACCTTCACTCCTGATTGGCTATGCTACCAGCCAATCAGGAGTGGAGGGGGGCCAAGTGGCATGAGCGCAGGGCCCGGGGGTGAAGATGAAATGGCAGTGGTTGCAAGTGCCCATCCCCCGGGCACTGTGAGTGGAAGTGGTGGTGAGTGCCCAGCCCCCCGGGCCGGGTGGTCGCAGGCAGCCAGGGCTGAGCTGAGCAGGGCGATGGTTGGGTGCTCAAGGCCTAAAGCCTTGCCAGAAGCTTTAGGCCTTGGGCAGGCTGGGGGTGAGCCATCAGTTGGACATCCCCTGAGGGCTCCCAGTATGTAAGAGGGGGCAGGTTGGGTTGAGGGACCACCTACCCCCAGAGCATAAATTTCATTCACCAGGCCCCTAGTCTAACATAAGGGACTAATAAGCTAATACTGATGCCAGGTGTCTGTATAGATATGTACCAAAGGTTACAGGAGTCTGTATAGATATAATATGTACTCAAGGTAACAAGTTGTCTGTATAGATACGATAGGTGTATGCTAGATATGATATGTACTCAGGTTATAAGCTGTCTACAAAAATAACTTACACAAAGAACTAGAAGGATATAAAAAGGAAATACTCCTTCCTGTGTTTGTTCAGAATTTGACAGAGGTAATCTGCCCTGAACCTGCATGCAATACAGATGACTCCTAACTAACTGGCTCATTAAGGTGTCTTTTCTAGCTCGCTGATTTGCGATACAATAGTTGGAGGCCCCAGCGAGATAAGATGCAGGTGCCTACCCACACCTAGTCTCAGATGTCTGGGATGGACGGCCTCCCAATCTTGGCTGCCAGGCCCTGAGGATCTCTAGGGGGAGGTAGCACCTGACAAAGGTTTCCAAGGCCCCAGAGATGCTTCTCAGTGGTCTTGATAGCCAGACAAGGGACACCTGACATGCCCCTGCATTCTTTTGAAGTCATTGGAAAGAAAGCCTCAAGGGGTAAGTGAATTCAAATTTAATTAAGGAATTTAAAGTTCACTTTTCTATCTGCTTGACTAGTCTTCTTGTACCAGAAGAAGGATTGGATGCAGTCATAACTTCTCCATTGAAGTTCTCACTGAGATATTTCAGTCAAGAATCTTGTCCTCGGGCATGGGTGCCAATAGTGCTCCCACATCCATTAGGGAAGTTGGGCAGTGTTCTAGTTATCTGCTTAACTTCAAAGAATGCTTATCTACTGAAAGAGTGTGAGGATGGGTGTTTGTCTGTCTCTCTCGGCATATTTATTTATTCATTAAGTGGTCTATAAATATAAGTGTGAGAGCCTGCATAAAAAAGTGAAAGCTACTTTGTGTTATCCTGTTCCTTTAACTTGTCTGGTGAAAACATTTGATTTATTTAAGGCTGAACACTGTGACAAACTGCAAAAGTCTCTAGCAGCTGCTGAGATTTATTTTTCTCAAGGACATTTGCTCTTTGTCAAGGAGGGAATCAGCCCACTTAGCTAATAAAATTTCTGTATATATTTGTACAGTGGGGTTTTGGTTTGCTCTTCCCTGATTTGTAATTTTGCTGTATTAGGTTAAAATTTTGGAATTCTAGGATTAATTTAAAGGTATAAATTTGTAAAGGTTACAACCAAAAAAAAAAAAAGTTTAAACAAAGGCTAGACTACTTCCCTTTTTTCCCCTGCTAAGGCTTGTTGGATTAAGATTAATACATTTTCTCAGGGCCTGTGCCAGATGAGAGAGAAAGACTGCCAGATTTTTCATAATTAACTGCTTTGTGTACTGCCTTTTACAGCCCTTCTAGCAGAATTATGTGGTCCTGAGACCTGCGACCTGCATGCCTTTCCTGATAGATTTACAGTGGGAACAGCACCCACTCTGACTGGGGTGGGGGGCAGCAGGGGGTGTCTGTGTGGCCCTGGGCATGAAGTCAGAGTTGGCACCAACAATCTCCTGAAGTGGGCACTTTAAGGCTAGTACCAAAGTAGGAGAGGAAGAGAGCTCTGGAGCAGGTGTGAGATAGGATAGTGGTGGTGGGAGAAATAAAAAATAGTAAGGAGGAGGATTTAAGATCCTCTGGAAGCTTAAAGAAGAAAAAATCTAGAGGGAGAGCGGCTATTGCAGAGAGAAAATGTTTCCTTAAATGTAAAAAGCCTAAATATACAGGCTCTTAGACTATTTGTCTTGTTTCAGGACAGAGTAAATAGTTAATGCAGAAATGGGAGGACACCGATGGGGAGAGCAGTAAGAGATAGGTTTCTGTTAATTTTTGTTTATCTGAGCTATGCTAAACTCAAGGCCACAAATGTTCTACAAAGCACAATAAATCTTTCTCTGTCCCATTTTGTTCTCTTTAATCCTTCCAACTCTAAATTATACCAATATAATATACTTAAAATTACATTAGGAAAAATATAGCAGTTTTTACTAGATAAGTTTTAATTTACCTGCTCTTAGTTTTATCACAGGTCTAGGTATATTTTCTTGATAAAGTATGTTTAAAGTGTGTTTATAAATATTAATCTAAGAAATGCTGGCTGTTTACTTTTTGATAATTATTGCTAAAAGTAAAGAATTCTAATATACTTTAAAAATAAAAAAGAAAAGGTCTATAAGTTGCTGATAGTGTGACAGAAAAAAATTAGAGTAGAAATACTTAATAAAAGGTCTAAGGCATGGTGATGCATTTTTTAAGGACATAGAAAAAAAGGATTGAAGGCTAATTTGAAAGTGTAAATTTATAAAGATTATGCATATAATAGGAAGGTGCAGAGTAAGGTTTTGGTAACAGGCAGAAAAGAAATGGTCAGCACAGGAGCAGGCATAGCTGGGGGGATAGTAAGCGGGGATTTTGAACTGAACTCCCAGAAGCCAGGTAGTGGAGAGACACAGCTGGATGCCTAAGACAATGCCTGAGCCACCTGCAGCCACTGGAAGAAACAGCAGCAGCAGAAGAGAGAAAAGTGGGGAATGCCAGACAGTAACCTGACACCTGAGCTATTGCCCAGTGAATTATAAGTATTTTACAATGCACAAGGAAGCATTAGGCTTACTAGTTAGGTTAAAACTGCCAAAAAAATTAAATATATATATACACACACACACACACACACACACACACTCAGAACAACTCAATGCAGCTGTGCCTTTGCTGCTCTGACACTTGGCTTTGCTGGCAGAATCTAGAATATATATAGGTCCCAGCAGGAGCCAGTGCTTCCAACACTAGGTGTCAGGACAGGACCTTAGAGGTAAGTACCTGTTTGGAGATTGTGTTGACTCCCTACCCCTTGAGGACTTGGAACCAGATCCCCAAAGAGCAGCAGGGAGCAGGAGGCTTTGGAGAGACCTTCACCAGAGAAGCAACAGCAAGCAAAAGAAAAAAAAAGAAAAGAAAAAAAAAAAAGAAAAAGAAAAGGAAAGGGGCCAAATATCTAAGCTTCAGCCAAGCAATCCTGAGATCCCTCAGCCCCAGCAGAAACTTTTGCCTAGAGTGAGAGCGGGTAGGTAAGGGGGAGTGAGGAGAATGAGCAGGAGGGGATGTCAGACACCCAGAACCAAACAGCAGCAATAGTGACACGTGGAGGACAGTAGACATTTACCTGACACTGGAGCTGCCCAGCTGCCGCCCTGTGAGTAATGAGCGTTTTACAACAAGCAATACAAGACTGAGGCCTTTGACTTGCTGGCTACAGCAGTTAAATCAAAAGCCAGTGATTGCTACTGGCCATCCAGCAACCCCAGGAATAGAGCAGCAGGCCAGGGAGCTATGAAAACAGCAGATAGGGCTAGTGAAAGCTCACTGTTTGCAAATGTGCTGAAAGGGTTCACAACTACAAGAACAGCTGGCAGTACCTGCTGCTGCTGGGAGCAGAGGGGTTGATATCCCCTTCCAGTGCACCCTCTTGGGAGAGACCTGGTCGCTGCTCTGCCACAAAGAGGACAGGTGGGAAGGTGGGGCCTGATGCCCAGGTTGCAGACTCCAGAGTACTTTGCAACATGCAAGGTTGTTTCTAGTTGCAGCCCTGATTTGGGCTGGCAGCTTAGAGCCAAAGGGCAGCAAGAGACAGTTGGCAGCCTGTGCACTGCCTTGCCGGCCTGTGTGACCATGCCTATATCAGGGATAGCAAAAACCTCATCTTTAGGAAAGTAAGGGAGGCTTGTTAGAACCGAGGAAAGCAGTGAGTACCAGTCCTCAAAAGAAATCCTGAGACCCTGTGAAGGCATAAAAACTCGTGTAGAGGAGCTACTCCCTTAGTCCATTCTGAGAGGGCATGTCAGCCCTGCCCTCCTCACCCTCTCCCCAGAGACCATACTGAATATGGTTAAGAACAAGTCAAATAGAGGAAATCCTACAGGGACAGCTGTAACTGGCTATTTGAATATAGACACATTTTAAATGTCTTCTTGTCATTTAAAGACAGTTACTGTTTTAATACACTTGAAAAAAAATTCTGAAGGTTTAAAAAGGACTGGCAAGGAAAATTCAAAAAAATCTAAAGCAGGCCAGTATATTTTTCTCCTTATACAATTCCTCCAAAATTTGGCAATACTTAATAACAAATCATGGCAATACATTTCTTTGCATAAATTCAATAAGACCCGTTTCCAATAGTGGTTTTATTGACCAAAACTTTGACTAGACTATCATGTTTTAAAGAGCCCTGTCTGAGCTCTGAAGACTGAATATAACCAAAGTGCCAGGAAGAAAGCCTGGTATCCTGCTTGGGAGCCCTGAAAATAGCTGGCCCTGGAGCATCAGGCCCATGCCCTGCCACTGCTGGTGGTTGGTCAGAGTAGAAGGGGAGCAATTAGGGTGCCTCTGCATCCCTGCAGAACCCCCACGCACTCTAGGCCACAAGGAGTAGGAGGGATACTGAGATGGGCCTTGAGGCTAGGGCACGGTCCCCAGGAGGACCGCTGCAGGTGAGGAATTCACCTGACTCAGCAGACACTGCAGGCAGGCCTGACGGCAGCTGGATGGCTTGGCTTCTTGACTCTATGAGGCACATTAATATTCAATCATGAAATTCTGTCAAAGGTGGTCAGGTATCATTCTTATTATGTTTATGCAAACAATCAGGCCAAATTGAATGCAATAGATAAATTAGTCTTGATTTGTCTCTTTTAATAAACAGGATAATTTTAAGGAGGAAATTTCTATTTCAATAGAAGTTATTAAAACTGAAATGTTTTCTTTCCCTTCCACCAGACCATTTGTTATAACTCTTGCTGTTCTAATTGTTCAATAATACTAAAATTTATAAGACAGTTTGTCTCTGCCAGGTCACAAGCCACCTCCTTCTGTGCCCAGGCCTCATCGTCCCTCTGACAGACAGCAAGGATCTCTTGTCTTTGAAAGAAAACTCTGTCCCCCTTCAACATGGAAGTAGTCAGAGGACCCTACCAAAGTCCATTTTCTCTAAAAGAATTCAGAGCCAGGATCCTTGAGGTAATATACTAGGCAGTAAAACAGACATGAGCAGAGCAAGGACGATGGGCCAGCTGGCACTACCAAATAAATGTAACTAAAGTCTTTCCACCTCTACGTACATAAGAAAAGAGGCTTAGATGAACCATCTCATCTCAGACACTCACCCGCAGGTTGTCAGCACAGAAGGTCAAATTAATATCCTTATTCAGGCTTTCTGGTAGGCAAAAAGACAAATTAGTAACAATTTATACTGATAGCAGGTCTGTGTTTGCAGTGGCTCACATACACAGTGCTATTTACAAGGAATGGAGACTTTTTAACTTCAGCTAGGAAAGACATTAAAAATGAGAAAAAAAATTGACTCTACTAGAAGCCATCTGGCTACCCAAAGTAGTGGCATTGGTCCACTGTAACGGACTCCAGGAAGGGGACTCCCCAGAAGCAAAAAGGAACTGAGCCATGGATGACGAAGCAGCCTGGGAGGCTGCCCTAAAAACCAGTGGGGCCTCTACAGATTCCAGTGACTCTTCCAGACCCTGACCTACCCGACTAAGACAGAAACAGCCACCATAATAGCTAAGAAGTTACTCCAAAAATAGTCCCCAGATTTAGAAAAATTAATAAAAGCTAAAATCCACAACCAATTTTTATTCAAGTGCTTATGGGCTTTGCAGTCTACCCAGAGAGCAGTCCAGAAGCATGTCTGAGAAGCTTGCCTGTACCAACTTCTGATCCAGTTGATCCCTTCCACCCTGGTGACTCTGTTTGAGTAGATAAATCTACCACCCTAGCACTGACTCCTACCTGGAAAGGATCACACACCGTCATCCTGACCACCCCCACGGCAGTCAAGGTTGATGGGATCCCAACGTGGCTTTATAATACCCGGCTTAAGGCAGCACAGGCAGAATAGAGAATCCAGGACTCTTCATCAGACCCATTAAAGCTGAGACTCTCTTGCATGTACTTCTGGCCCTCATTCTGGGCCCCCATTTTTTTTGTTTTTGGTTTTAATTTTTTTAATCGTTATTGTTCAGTTTATTAATTACATTGTTCCCTTTTTTCCCCCTATAGCTCTCCTCCACCTGGTACCCATCCCACCCTCCACCCTCACCCCCCTCCCCTGTCCTCTCCCATAGTTGCATGATTTTTGTCCAGTCTCTTGCTGCACTTTCCACACCCCCTTTCTCCCCAAGAGTTATCAGTCCATTCCCTCTCTATGTCCGTGATTCTGTTACATTCACCAGTTTATCCTGTTCATCAGCTTATTAATTCACTTGATTTTTAGATTCATTTGTTGATAGATGTGTATTTGTTGTTCATAATTTACACTTTTATCTTTTTCTTCTTCATCTTCTTAAAGAATATCTTTCGGCATTTCATATAATATTGGTTTGGTGGTGATGAAGTCCTTTAGCTTTTTCTTATCTGCGAAGCACTTTATCTGACCTTCAATTCTGAATGATAGCTTTGCTGGATAGAGTAATCTTGGTTGTAGATTCTTGCTGTTCATCACTTTGAATATTTCTTGCCACTCCCATCTGGCCTGCATCCTTTCTGTTGAGAAATCTGCTGACAATCGTATGGGTGCTCCCTTATGGGTAACTAACTGTTTTTCTCTTGCTGCTTTTAATATTCTCTCCTTGTCTTTTGTTCTTGGCATTTTAATTCTGATGTGCCTTGGTGTGGTCTTCTTAGGGTTCCTATATATTGGGGTTCGGCGTGCTTCTTGGACTCCTAAGTCAATTTCTTTCACCAGGTGTGGGAAGTTTTCGGTCACTATTTCTTCAAATAGGTTTTCATTGTCTTGCTCTCTCTTTTTCTGGCACCCCTATAATTCAGATGTTGGTATGCTTGAGGTTGTCCCAGAGGCCCCGTACACTATCTTCAATTTTTTGGATTCTTTTGGTTTCTTGCTTTTTCAGCTGAGTGGATTTTACCTCTTTGTATTTCCAATCTTTAACTTGGTTCTTGGGGTGCTCCAGAGCACTTTTAGGTCTTTATATAATATTTTTTATTTCAGTCAGTGTATGCTTAATTTCTGGTTGGTCCTTTTTCATATCATTGAGAGTCTCCTTCATACCCTTGAGGGTCTTGTTCATTTCCTTTGCGGTCTTGCTTATTTCCTTATAGGTCTCGACCTTTTGTAGGAGCCTCTTGAGAAGCCCTATAACCCTGGTTTTGAATTCCATGTCCAGTCGTTTTTTTTCCTCCATTTCTTTCACATCTGATTTCTTTCCATGTCTCTGCATGGTGGCTGCTTCCCTGAGTTGGTCAATTAGCTTTGTGTGGTAGACATCCTACTAAGGACAGTGGCTCAGCCTCCCCAGTTACCTGAGGTGGATATGGGTTGAACAGTCTTGCTGAAGTTAAGCTCAGGTTAATCCTTGTTAGCACTTGGAGGGGTTGACCTCCAGGCCAATTGTCTGTGAAGCTCAGCTGTGCTCAGGTTGGATGGGCAGAGTCTCCGGGCCAAGCAGACAGCGTTAGCTCCGCCCTGTGTGGCCCCAGGGACTCTGTGCCGGGGGCAATGGCCACCAGCACCTCTGAGAGAGAGGTGCTATGGAGCTCCACCGGCTGCCGGGGAATTCAGACTCTCCCCAAATGAGTCTGCACACCCAACGTCTCACCCAGGGTCGTAAAACAAAGCAGTCTGACAGTTTTCTGAATGAGAGAGAAAGTCGCGAGTGCTCTCTACTAGGTCAAGCAGCTGCACTATTCCCAAGTTCACGCGCAAGCTGCCTTCTCCTCAAGCTGGCAGACCCCTGCAGTACCCGAGCTTTGGCATGCCCTCCCACTGTCCAGTTTTTACCCCGTGTGATAGTGGGTTCCCTGGACTTCACCCAGTGCTGGAGAATCAGTCCAGTGGGACGTCTTTGTCTCCCCGTTCGAGAAAACTGGCTGGTTTTCAGCCGCCCGCCCTATCCGCTGGTGGGCGCTCCAAACCTCTCTCCGTGCATATCTTCAACGCTGTCCACCGCCGCTCCTCCGAGTCACGGTGTCTTATCTTCACTTTTATTTCTGGAATTTTCACTCGGCCAGCTTTCTGGTGATTCTGGATGGTGTTTGTTCTTTTGTTAAGTTGTAGTTTTAAAATTGCTGTGTATGACGGCAAGATAGGTGTTTTACCTTTGCCGCCATCTTGGTTCTCCTCTCTGGGCCCCCGTTTTATAAACTGGTTTACTAACTTTATCCAACAGAAAATTAATTCTATCAAGCTTGTGATCCTCAGGAGCCAGTATTACCCCCTCCTCAACAAAGGCTCACAAGAGTCAATGATTTGACTCAATTTACATAAAACCAGTGGGGAATGAAGCATAGTAATACCTCCTTTGGACAACTGCTGTTTGTTGTTTGAACTACTCTGTTATTCTTAGACAGCCTCTTATTCAGGTCAACTCTGTTATTTTTAAATAGTCTCTTATTCAAAAAATAACTTTGTTTTTCGCTGAAATAATAGAAAAGATAAACTTAATTGTCTGATCTTTCAAGCTAGCCATCTAACATAAGGGACTGATATGCTGATACTGATGCCAGGTGTCTGTATAGATATGTATGCAAGGTTATAAGTTGTCTACAAAAATAACTTACACAAGGAACTAGAAGGATATAAAAAGGAAATATTTCTTCCTGTGTTTTTTCAGAATTTGACAGAGATAATCCGCTCTGAACCTGCACGAGATAAAGATGACTTCTAACTAATTGGCTCATTAAGTCTTCTTATCTAGCTCACTGATTTGCAATACAATAGTCGAATCAACATCATTAAAATGTCCATACTACCCAAAATAATCTATAGATTCAATGCAATCCCCATTAAGATACCAATAGCATATTTCACAGACCTAGAACAAACTCTCCAAAAAACCATATGGAATAAAAAAAGACCCCAAATAGCTGCAGCAATCCTGAGTAAGAAGAAGAAAGTTAGAAGGATCACAATAGATTAAAAAAAATAAGCAAAAAAAAAAAAGAAAGCCCCGTGCTTAGAGGCCAGGCGGCAGTCCCCAGGCCACAGCCAGAGCAGTGTGGGCTGCCTGCAGGGATCTGGCTGCTTCCAGATGCCCCACCGTCCCAACGGGAGGTCCTGCCTCTGAGTCACACTGAGCACTTGAAAGGTAGTCTTTCTAACAAAGAAACTGAATGTTTTATTTTATTTAAATATCAATAACCACGTGAGACTAGTGATCATGTATTGGACAGTGCAGGTTTTAACTTCCATCCAACTCAGTCTAAGCCTGCTGGGACCTTACTGGGCCAATGAAGAGAGGAGAGTGGTCAGAATTATTATGGCTGCACCAGGGAAGCTGAAGGGCTGCATTGGTTTCCTTCTAATGCCACACAAATTGCCACAAACTCGGGCCTAAAGCGGCACACACTTACTTTCTCTCAGTCCTGGGGCCAACAGCCCAAGCCAGGCCCAGGCAGCAGTGAAGGTGTGGGCAGGACTCCGTGAAGCAGCCTCCATTCTTTGGTTCATGGTCCCTTCCCTCCAACATTAAAGCCAACAGTTTAGCATCTTCCACATTTCTGACCTCTGATGTTATCACAGCCCCTTCTCTGCCTGACATTCTACCTCCCTCTGGTAAGGGCACTTGTGGTGACAATGGGGTCTGCTGGTGATCCAGGAAAACCTCATCATCACCAATTCCTTAATTTAATCTCACCTGCAAATTCTCTTTGCCATGTCAGGTAGCAGCCACAGGTTCTGGGAACTGGGACACTGATGTCTTTGGAGGGCCGTCATTGAGCCTACCAGTGAGGGTTACCACCATTTTCCAGGATGATAAGAGCTGGGCTGATGGCATCACCCCAGTAAACTGGCTTGCTGTGTGCCCAGGCACTGGTCTGTGTGGGGCAATCCTCCCCTTCATGCTGGACATGCATGTGGAGCTCTGTTCCTGCCAGAACAGAGTCTAAGCTCCCTGGGTTCAAGCTAGGTCCTGCAGGGTATCAGGCAGCTGCCCACATGATTGGGGGTGGAGACAGAGGCTCAGCTTGGGGCTGCAGCCAGATTGAAGCCTGGGGAGATGGGGGTTTCACAGTGGAAAGTGGGGTGGGAAAGTGGGGGCATGAGTGGGTAGGAGCCTGCACATTATCTTCTGGACATTGGCGAGGTATTGACTGTTTTTGAGCCAGGCCAGTTATATAAACAGAGCAATGTTTAAAGAAGATTAAGCTGGCAGTCGTGAGTAAATGGGTCCTGGGTGAGGGGTGGGAAACTAGTGAATAAACACAGTCATGTGATGCAATGATTAGTTTCAGAGGGAGCAGTGGGAATGGAGAGAGAACAAAGTATGTGCAAGAAACATCCTGTCAAACAGAAAATGCACTAAAAACACCATTGCTTGAGCTAAAGCAAAAATGGCAGCAGCATTGTAGATCATTTTGAAAATTTATTTCCGTTTCTATGGGTTTGTATGCTCAAATAATTTGTGTAATTGTACAGTCTATTCTTGAATGTTTTTATTAATGCCTACAGCTATCGCCATACAATGTATATTGCCAGTTATACATTGAAACCTTACGGTAGTCATTAAATTTTTTGATAAACACAGTCAATCACTCAGGTATTTGAAAAAACAAAATATTGCCTCTATGGATATGTGCACACATAGGATGCGCATCTCAGGAATGCTCCGCAGGGCTGGCGACAGGTAGACACATTGTCGCCATAAGAAGTTCTGACATTTACTGCTTTTCAGTTTAAAACAATGAGCCCTGCTTTAGTTTACCAGATGGCTCTCTAAGGCTTGCCTGCCATCTGGAATTTGTTTTGATGAATCCAAACATTAGGGATATGTTATCTTCCCAGCTAAATTTAACATTTAGTTCATTCGCCTGGCAACCTGTTCATTTCTTTTATGTGCTAAAAAAGATAGCACTGTGCCTACAGCTTGCATTCTAGTTCCCGGATGTATCTGCCCAAAAGAAATCAACCTGCTCTTAGTAACCTGCCCAACAACTTCAAGGGAGGAGCCAGGAGGCAGGCTGGTGACCCCAGCAGGCAGAGGCGCCCCTGGGGGTGGGCGGAGGGGGACTGTCTGGCAGGTGTGGGGGGGTCGGGAGAGGAGTGCGAGGGAAGTGTGTGTGGGGGTAATTTTGAGACGCGTCGGATCTCACATTGCTCAGTGTGCTCATTCTGTCTCTAGACACTTAAAGATGTGTCTTTAGAAAATAGTGTTTAAAGTTAAAGGCATACATTAAAAAGTCAGAGCATCTTAAGCCTGTAACAAAAGTCCTCCTGCCAGCCTCCAAGCCAGTCCACTTCAAGAGGATCCCAGTTCTAGTTGGTTTACGTTCATTTCTTTTTGCTGCCATATTATTAAAATAACTTGATTTTGCTGTTACTCTGTCATTTTTCTTCATTGACATTAACCTTTGACGCCCTTCTGGGCGAGAATGTAATTAGGCCTCATACATTAATTACACTTCCCCTCCCAACAGAAAACTCTGCTTTACAGACAGCATCCATATTTACTGTCACTATGAAATATTACTCAAAGATTAGCTACAATAATTAACTACATTTTCTTTATTGTTTAACCTTTTTTCTTCTTTTTCTTTTCTAAGGGAATAACAGCCTTACGTTAATTTTTCTGTTTAGGTTTTGAGGTGTCAATCATTAATTTCTCTCAGTTCTTATAAAAGTCCCAGGCCTGCTGCTGCATGGCCACCAGTGTTCCCCAACCATCAGGATGGGGACACCCTTCTCCCCCTCATCTGGGTTAAATGCCTATTTCTAAATCCTGCATTTGCCTTTGCTTAAATCACTCCCTCATTTTGGTAGAACACAGCATTACCTAAATTAAAAAAAAGAAAACAGGAAAAAAAAAAAAAAAAGAGCGCTGGCCAGTGTGGCCTGCTTGGTGGGAGTGGTGTTCTGTACACCTAAAGGTGGCTGGTTTGATTCTGGTCAGGGCACATACTTAGATTGTGATTTGATCCCTGTTGGGATGATGTGGGAAGCAACCAATTGATGGTTCTTTCTCTCTCCCATTTTTTTCTTTCTCTCCCCCTCTCTATAAAGTTAATTAAAAGAAAAGAAACATGGGAGGGCAAAAGGTAAAGTTAACTTTTAGAAGTTTCATTCTACCCCCAGCCTCTACTGATGTTTGGTAGAATTTTGGTTTTGGAAGACTTTCCCCTAGAATTTTAAAGGTATACAGTCATTGTCTCCTAGTTTGAAGGTCACTTTTGAGTAGTCTGATCTACTTTTGGAAGGATGTTAGAGGCAGGAAAGGCAGCTTTAGGGAAGGGTCCATGGGAGAGGAATATGTGATGGGGCAGACAGCTCCAAGCTGCCAGATGGTTTATAAGAATGGTACCAGATAAGAGGAAAAAGAAGGGGGGGCGGGCACTGCGTGAGCTTTGAAACTGATACCATGCAGAAAAAAGGGGGAAAGTAGCCAATTGGGAAAGCACAGGGGACATAAAATAATGAAGGGTTCAATTAGAAAGTGGAATGAACAAGGAAACTATGAGCATTTATAAACCCACAGACAAAGAGACTCACTGGCCTAGGTTTTTCCATCTTAAAGGGAGAGAGAGCAGGTTTTTCTCATTTGAGGACTCCTCCCCAAGGGGAGTTTGTATATGCTTGCAATAAACTTCCATACTTCTGCTTAAAACGTTTTAGTCCACACATTTTACTCTTCAAACTTCATAGGATAAGAACCTGCAGAGAGTCCAAGCTTGTCCTTTGGGGTATCACTGTTACTCCCTGTCTTTCGCTAAAGCTTTGACTGTGTCTTTTCTTCTTTTTCTCTTCCTCTTATTATATTAATCACTAGAGGCCCAGTGCATGAATTCGTATATGAGAGGGGTCCAGCTGGTTCTGCCTCCTATCAGGGTGGGGGGCCTATCTGAGGCAGGGCCAGCTGGGGAGGGGTGGGCGAAGGTTTCGGGAAGGGGGTGGTTGGGCCCAAATGGGTCAGTTGGCCATTGCAGTGCCTGGTCGTTCTGGTCACTTAGCTTTTATATATATAGTTTAGAGGCCTGTTCATTCATGCTTGAATTCCCTTCCAGATATTGGACCAATTTTTACTCCTCAATATTGAAAAAAACATTTCCAATTTTTTTCTTTCTCTTTCTGTCCTATTCCAGGGATAGTTTCTAACTTGTCTTTCTAACCCTTTTATTGGATTCTACTTATCTGTTGTCAAATCTATAATTCCTAAGTACCCCTTTCTAAAAAATTTATTTTATAACCTCAAGTTCTTATCTCTTGGGTCTAATGTTATTACTAATCTCTCTAGGCATGTTAATTATATATGTTTTGTTTTTCTTTATCTTTTTCTTCCATGTCTCACCTAGTCCCAAGTTCCTTTGGTTTTTAACACTTGTGGTCCAGGTTAGAAGTCTTTCTCAAATGTCTGGTTATCCATATACAATGAATAGTACAAATGCTGTGTTTGTAGGTGGACTTCATTCTTTTGTGATATATTTTAGCTGTTTCACTGGGAAATCCCCAAATGTAATTAGTTGGTGTTTTCTCCCAGGCAAGTTCTACCTGGCAGAGAGTCCCCACCCATTCCTGGAAGACATCAGCACGGCTGTCCAAGGGCGTGGAGTCAGTTTGGTGAGGGCTGAGAGATGGCACTGTCCAAATGTCCACATTCACACAAACCCCTTTTCAGCTGGTCACACCATTCTCACTGCTTCTGCTGCCCTGGAGGCTGCCGAAGTGAACCTCTGCTTGGAACCCAGCAGGGCTGGCACTGCCGGGCTGCTCAGGACAGAGAGGAAATGCACCAAAGGTGTCTCCCCATGAAGTTCTAGCTGTGAAGATGAGCATCACAACAGTGCTGGCCTGTAGGGCTGCGGAGTGTAGGCTAGCTGGGGAGGAACTTCAGGGTGAACAAAGATGTTCTGTATTTTGACTGGAGTAGTGATTACACAAGAGTAGACAGTTGTCAAAATCATTGAATTTATACTTGAGATCTGTACATTTCACTGTATGTAAATCTTACCTCAATACTTTTTTTAACTAAAAAGGAGAAAATTAAATTAGGAAGATTTTTAAAATATATTTTTAATTTTTTTTGCAGTATAACTTAGATTTAATAGTAGTACATATGTTTTCCTCCCCACCCCATTATCTCCCACCAGCCTCCCCTACCCCCCAGCACATGTCCCCCCCTGCCCTCCCCCCTGCCCCAGTGTCTTTCATTCATTGATTATGCCCATATGCATGCATACAAGTCCTTCGGTTGATCTCCCCCAGGACCCGCCCCCACCCTCCCCAGCCTTCCTTCTGTAGCTTGACAGTCTGTTCAAGGCCTCCCTGCCTCTAAATCAATCACTCTCCCCTGTTTCTTTTCTTCAAAAATATCTTGCCTCTGCATACTAGAAATAAATGTATAAGAACAAAAAATGTTTGAGTCTCAGTTTCAATATTTAACTGTTCTGAGTCCCAGTTTCAATGTCAAATAATTCTTTATGTGTACATGTCAGCAATGGTATCCAGATGGTGGACACATGGTGTCAATGCAAGTTCCATCCTCTCTGGTTTGGTTCTGGGCTGCCTGCAGCCACCACAGCTGCCAACTGCTAGCATGGCAAGGTGTTGTCAGTGCCCCCCATCTCTGGACCATCCTTGTTACTGGAACAGACCCGTCAGTACCCCACTGTCGCAGGAACCCACATGGTCTTGGAGTTGTTCTCTGAAAACACACAAACACATTCTCGACCGAAAGTTAACAAAGGGATCCTCTCTGTAAATTAGACTTGGGATTCTTTTCATTTTTGCCCAAATGATTTTCCTTTGGCATATTTTGACATCATGTGTGTTTTTCATGAGTGTCCTGCTGTTGGCATTACAAATGAAAGTTACTTTTCTGGAGTAAGTATTTTACTTACAGGATATTTTCCTTAGATGATATTACCCCACTACCCCCTCTCCCCCTTTTTGGTTAATGGGGGCTTTTGGAAATTTTAGATTGCAGTCCTGGTAATTTTACATTTTAATTTTTGCACACAAATATGACTGCTTTAGGTTCTTTGGATGTTAGGCAATTTTACAGTGAGATGAACTGTTAATAGATATTTTAGTTAATGTTTTAGGAACAGCTTTTTTTGTCCAGTACACTTAAATTTTCTTGAGTATTCACTTGGCCAATTTAAATTAATCTGAAAACTTGATTACTATTTTACTGTCAATTTTAATACTCAAGCAAAAATCTTAGTTTACCCTGTAAATATTAGTGGAAAGGATTATTTGCGTTCTTGAGTAGATCCTGAGCATTCCTGGTACTAGACTGAATTTAGATATAGAGCAGCTATTGCTGGCCAAGTCTCTGTCTGCAACCTGGGTCCTCGTCTGAGTTGTGCGTGGGAGGCGAAGCAGCCGTGGGGGCAGGAGACCTCCCTCAGAAGGGGTGAGAGTTCAGGCCCCTGCAAGATTTGTGGGTGAGGGTCTGTGCCCCACCTCTGTTGATCTTTAAGTTCTCTCCTGTTGGCCCCTCTGCAACTGTGCCTGTCTTAGGTTATTCCTTCCCTGTGGAATCTTACCCATCTCTGGCTAACCAGCCATCCTCCGGGGCCAAACAGGGTGATGTGAGGTTTAGTTCTGTCTCCTTTGTAGTCTATGCCTCCGTGGCCTCCACGTCCAGCAGCTGCCTTGGGGTCCCCTCGCCTGCTGGCGGGGTCCCGGTACTGATCACATATCTCGGGGGACCCAGGTTTCTTCTCCAGAATGGGCCCAGCTCACACCATTGGGCGAGACATAGATCCATGGTGCCAGCCACCCAGAGGCTTCAGCCACAGCTTGAACTGAAAGCTCAGGCAACAGCTGTGTGTATTTGGATATTAAGAAGAGGGTCCCTCTTGGCAAAAATGGCAAGAGGGGCCAATATAGAATGCTCCAGTGCCTTAATTCATTCGGGAAGGGATTAATTCCTTTTGTATCATTTTTTAAATTGCTGCCAAACATTCAAAGAATTGGATTCTAAGATTATGTGGGATAATTGTACAATACGCTATAGTCAAATATCAAAAATTGTAATGACATTGTAGAGTAATATCATGTAAGGGTATTATGGTCTCACAGGAGGTTAAGGAGGGCCTAGCCTAAGGACTGGTGTCCACAGGAGATGACAAGCTCTAGGCCATTTCAATTCAATCTCAAACTAGCTGCCATTTTTTTAATAACTTTATAGAAACTTTGTCAGGGAGGTAAAAACACAAATTACTTACCTTAGTTCAAGAGGTCAAATATATTGACTTTCCCCCGTATTCCCACCACCTGCCACTTACCCTGAGCTTTGACATTCTGATGGACTTTTCTCAGTCTCTGGATTTGTTCTTGTTCATCAGTCTATATCATTCATTGTATTCCACAAATGAGTGAGATCATGTGATATTTATCTTTCTCTGCCTGGCTAATTTCACTTAGCATAATGCTCTCCAGCTCCATTCATGTTGTTGTAAAAGGTAGAAGCTCCTTCTTTTTTACCGCAGTGTAGTATTCCATTGTGTAGATGTACCACGGTTTTTTAATCCACTCATCTGCTGATGGGCACTTAGGCCGTTTTCAAATCTTAGCTATGGTAAATTGTGCTACTATGAACATAGGGGTGCATATATTCTTTCTAATTCGTGTTTCTAGTTTCTTGGGATATATTCCTAGAAGTGGGATCACTGTGTCAAATGGGAGCTCCATTTTTAGTTTTTTGAGGAAACTCCATACTGTTCTCTACAGTGGCTACACCAGTCTACAATCCCACCAACAGTGCAGGAGAGTTCTTTTTTCTCCACATCCTCGCCAGCACTTGTCATTTGTTGATTTGTTGATGTAAGCCATTCTGACCTGTGTGAGATGATACCATATTGTCATTTTGATTTGCATCTCTCGGATAATTAGTGACTTTGAGCAGGTTTTCATATGTCTCTGGGCCTTCATTTTGTTTTCTTTTGAAAAGATTCTATTTAGGTCTTTTGCCCATTTTTTCTATTGGATCATTTGTCCTCCTCTTTTTAAGTTGTATGAGTTGCCTGTAGATGCTTGAGATTAAACCTTTATCACTGGTAATATTTGCAAATATGTTCTCCCATACAGTGGGTTTTCTTGTTGTTTTGTTGATGGTTTCTTTAGCTGTGCAAAAGCTTTGTATTTTGATGTAGTCCCATTTGTTTATTTTCTCTTTAGCTTCCAGTGCCTTAGGAGCTGTATCACTGAAGAAGTTCTTTTGGCATATGTCTGAGATTTTTCTAAATTGGGAAGATTTTTAAAACTTCTCCAAAATGCTCGTGCTGCTACTTCCCCAAACTTTAGAAGCACCAAGATTTAATCCTGCTTTCTCTGAACCAGGGGACAGTCTTCCCTGTGGGATTAAGTAACACACTTCCATTGCTGTCTGAGTTCTACTTGTTCCTCCAAGACCAATCCGCGCCCCCCTCTCCCCGGGCAACTGCCCTGCCCAGAGCCCCCTGCCCAGCACCCTCTGCCCCACGCCCTCTGCCTGGTTTAGGCTTCCTCCTGTCTCACCAGCCCCTCTCTCACGCATCAGTCATCTCTTTATGGCCTGTAATTATGTCATCTTCTTGAATGAATGTTTGCTCTTCTGGAGGTAAGCCCCCTCCTCCTGAGAAGTGCACTCTCTGCAACCCTGGCTCCCTCGCAGCCTCTGGCAATGGGAGTGAAGGGTCAGGAAATGCTGGGTGGCCAGAGGTGGAGGGAAGTGCTGAGTCCCAGCGCTGTGGCCATGGGAGGATGCTTGCAGTGTGTTGTGCCAAAGCAGAAAAGTGAACCCACTGAGTGTCAGTCTTTTCTCATGCCCAAAAATCAGATATTCAATCCCACCTAACAAAGTCATTGGTGAGAATAATGATAGCATCTGTAGCCATCAATTCATGCACTGGTGGGGTCCCTCTGGGTGGCCTGCAGGGATCTGGCCAAAACCCACAGTCCAACACTGCCTGCATCTCCTCCCGGCTGTTCCTGCTCATCCTGCCAACCATGAGCCCTGTGTCAGGCATCCTCTCAAGGGGAGTGGCCTGCAGGATCAGGCTGAAACTGGCTCTCTGATATCCCCTGAGGGGTCCTGGATTTCGAGAGGGCACAGGCAAGGATGAGGGACCCCACCAGTGCATGATCGAGCCAGGGAGGGACCACAGGAGGACTCCAGGGCATGTCCAGCCCATTTCGCTCAGTCCCCATCTGCCAAATCCCAGCAGCAAGCTTATGTACCAATCACAGCATCTTCTCCCTGATGGTCAGTGCACATCATAGCAACTGGTTGACCAGTTGACTGACTGTCCCCTGGTGGTCAGTGCATGTCATAGCATATCATTAGCATATTATGCTTTGATTGGTTGTTCGATTGTTCTGCAGTTTGGTCTATTTGCATATTACCCTTTTATTATATAGGATGTTTTTAAAGGGGGAGGTTCCTGAAATAAGGCCAGTGACCCCTAAGATTAGTACCAACCTTGCCTGAATGTGTCCTGCTTGGCTTTTCTACCATTTCTCTTCCCAGTTTCTGGACATTGTGAAGGGATGACAGGAACAGAAAGGGGTGTGGGAACCCGTGGCCTCTGGCTGTCCCAAGTTTAGCAATGTGGAGGTGCTGCTCTGTCCTGAGCCACTGTTCTCTTCATCTTACTTAGGACACTTACCCATGTCTCTAAACTGTTCACCAACTCCTGCTCGTTCTTTGCTTAGCTTCCAGACCTCTACATAATGTATAAAAATGGGGCTTTGTTTCATCATTTCTCTATCACAGCCCAGCCGGATGAACTTACTGAGCCAGATAGTAAAGGTTATCTTTAAAAAGAGTCGCCAAGGGAGGAACCAAGATGGCGGCATAGGTAAAACACCTATCTTGCCGTCATACGCAGCAATTTTAATACTACAACTTAACGAAAGAACAAACACCTTCCAGAATCACCAGAAAGCTGGTCGAGTGAAAACTCCACAAATAAAAGTGAAAAGAAGACACTGTGACTCGGAGGAGTGGCGGCGGACAGCGTTGAAAGATTTGCGCGGAGAGAGGTTTGGAGCGCATGCCAACGGAGAGGGTGGGCGGCTGAAAACCAGCCAGTTTTCTCAAACGGGGAGACAAAGACGTCCCACTGGACTGATTCTCCAGCTCTGGGTGAAGTCCAGGGAACCCACTATCACACGGGGTGAAAACTGGACAGTGGGAGGGCACGCCGAAGCTCGGGTGCTGCAGGGGTCTCCCGGCTTGTGGAGAAGGCAGCTTGCGTGAACAGCTCAGTTGCGTGACTGCGCAGAGAGTGCTCTGCGACTTGCTCTCTCATTTGGAAAACCATCAGACTGTTTTGTTTTACGACCCTGGGTGAGACATTGGGCGTGCAGACTCATTTGGGAAGAGTCTGAATTCCCCAGCAGCCAGTGGAGCTCGGCAGCGGCTCTCTCTCAGAGGTGCTGGTGGCCATTGCCACCGACACAGAGTCCCTGGGGCCGCACAGGGCAGAGCTAATGCTGTCTGCTTGGCCCGGAGACTCCGCCCATCCAACCTGAGCACAGCTGAACTTCACAGACAATTTGCCTGGAGGTCAACCCCTCCAAGTGCTAACAACGATTAACTGAGCTTAACTTCAGCAAGACTGTGCAACCCATATCCATCTCAGGTAACTGGAGAGGCTGAGCCACTGTCCCTAGTAGGAAGTCTACCACACAAAGCTAATTGACCAACTCAGGGAAGCAGCCACCATGCAGAGACATGGAAAGAAATCAGATGTGAAAGAAACGGAGGAAAAAAAACGACTGGACATGGAATTCAAATGCACGGTTATAGGGCTTTTCAAGAGGCTCCTACAAAAGGTCGAGGCCTATAAGGAAATAAGCAAGACTGCAAAGGAAATGAATGAGACCCTCAAGGATATGAACGAGACTCTCAATGATATGAAAAAGGACCAACCAGAAATTAAGCATACACTGACTGAAATAAAAAATATTATACAAAGACCTAAAAGTGCTCTGGAGCACCCCAAGAACCAAGTTAAAGATTTGAAATACAAAGAGGTAAAATCCACTCAGCTGGAAAAGCAAGAAACCAAAAGAATCCAAAAAATTGAAGATAGTGTAAGGGGCCTCTGGGACAACCTCAAGCATACCAACATCTGAATTATAGGGGTGCTAGAAAAAGAGAGAGAGCAAGATAATGAAAACCTATTTGAAGAAATAGTGACCGAAAACTTCCCACACCTGGTGAAAGAAATTGACTTAGGAGTCCAAGAAGCGCACCGAACCCCAATATATAGGAGCCCTAAGAGGACCACACCAAGGCACATCAGAATTAAAATGCCAAGAGCAATAGACAAAGAGAGAATATTAAAAGCAGCAAGAGAAAACAGATGGTTACCTATAAGGAAGCACCCATACGATTGTCAGCGGATTTCTCAACAGAAACGATGCAGGCCAGATGGGAGTGGCAAGAAATATTCAAAGTGATGAAAAGCAAGAATCTACAACCAAGATTACTCTATCCAGCAAAGCTATCATTCAGAATTGAAGGTCAGATAAAGTGCTTCACAGATAAGAAAAAGCTAAAGGAGTTCATCACCACCAAACCAATATTATATGAAATGCTGAAAGATATTCTTTAAGAAGAGGAAGAAGAAAAAGATAAAAGTGTAAATTATGAACAACAAATACACATCTATCAACAAATGAATCTAAAAATCAAGTGAATTAATAAGCTGATGAACAGGATAAACTGGTGAATGTAACAGAATCACGGACATAGAGAGGGAATGGACTGACAACTCTTGGGGAGAAAGGGGGTGTGGGAAGTGCAGCAAGAGACTGGACAAAAATCATGCAACAATGGGAGAGGACACGGGAGTGGGGTGAGGGTGGAGGGTGGGATGGGTACCAGGTGGAGGGGAACTATAGGGTGAAAAAAAAAGAGGAACAATGTAATTAATAAACTGAACAATAAAGATTAAAATAAATAAATAAAAATATTACAATAAAAAAATGAAAAGAGTTGCCAAACACCTCATGAGCATTCGTCAGATGTAATCACGGCCTCTTACATGTCACCTATAAGTCTCCGAAGGAAATCACCCCTTCCCAGGCATGTACACAGATTCAGTAAGTGTTGTTGCTCAAAAAGGGCTGTGGAATCAACCTGGCTTACCTGACAGTAAATGTTCTCCTGTTCTCAAGCTGGGCACTCACGGGTGTGGATCCTCCTCTGCTCTGAGGTCCCAGGGTGATGGGCTGCCTTGGCATACTTGCTCTGTGTGCCAAACCCAGGAAGTGATGTCTTGGATTAAACAGAACAGTACTTAGGTACAGTGCAGAGGTGATGACTTTGCTGACGTAAGTTTAGGCTTTTGACTGGCTTAGTGATTTTGAGACGGGAACTGCCCATTGTCTTGGGTCTTGCAGTTGCTTCTCTGCCATCACTGTGGCCCGAGCACCGTGCGGTGGTGAAGGAACATTGATTGGGCGTTGGGACAGGCATAACTGGGTTTAAATCTTGGCTTTGTCACTAACGAGCTGTGTGACCCCAAGGCAAATTACCTAACTTTCCTGAACCTCACTTTCCTCATCTGCGATGTTAGTGTCAATGGTGCCTGTGCAGCCTGGAGGTTATGCAGGTTCCAGCACAACATGGGATACAGGGAAGCAACTAGTGGCCATAACAATATGACAAAGAATCATTTCCACCATTTTAATTGAGATGACAACAAACCGACTGCTGGTGGCTCCTTTGCACAACCTATGTTCAGGGAAGCCACACAGAGTACAGAGTTGTCCATGAGGAATCTACTTGTACTGTATAGAGGTGTGTAATATAAACCTTGCATTTTTATCATTGAACGCATCTCGATACAGCTGAAGATTCATATTTGCGCCCTATTGGGTCCAGCCTGCTTCTCACACAAGAGGAAACCGCCTCTTAACTCTGCCTCTAAACTTTGAAGGTTACTTCCTTTCCTGGTTGGACCTGCACAGCCCCTGAGGAAGCAGGTGAGGTCTGCCCTATGTGCAGCCTGGACTCCAGCTCAGGTGATGCTCATGAATGCCCCTCCCTCTGATGGCCCCTGCAGTTTGCTCTGGTGACCTCAGGTCAGTTACCTTGCCTCCCCTGATCTGCTTCCTCCTCCTTAAATGCTCTGGTTGGAGCAGCCAGGTGACCCCAGGTGAGGAACCTGAGGAGCAACATGAACTCCAGCACTCTGGCCAGGGTGCCTGGTTCCCGCGGGAGAAGATGCATTTCCATAAGGGAGAGCCTGCCCAATGGCTTTCTCTCCGGACCACCAGAGTCCTCGGTACTGCCTGCAAAAGCTCCTCCCTTATTTTCAGCTGAAATCCAACCACCCTTTCTTTCTCAGGTGCTCATTTTGTCAGCAAGCTCTTTCCCCCACTTTAAGGGCTTTGAACCATAATTGCCCAGCCTCACTCATACTTTTTGCCTGCTCGTCAGGAATTTAATACTGGAAATGTTAGTCCTAACATACACGTGTCCAGTTTCTGATCTTTCCACAAACTCGTTTGTATCCATCATCTTATTTGATCCTTGTAGCTACTCCATATGGTAAATGCTTTTCTACAACTGACAGATATAGAAGCTGAGATTTGGGTAGAGTGGATCTAAATCTCAGTAGCTAATAGGTGATAGAACTGAGATGAAAACCTCTGTTCTCTGACACCTACTACTTAAAAATCTTCAAAACCCACATTTTCATATTCTGTCAATACGCTTGGGGCTTAAGATATTTTTTTTTCACGTGTAAAGTTTGACTATTGCAATAAGATAGCTCATCATAGGGGACTGAGGAGGAGTGAGAATTCACCTGGCTTCTCACAGTGCTGACTCTGCTGAAGGATATTAGGAGCAGGGAAGACTGTGGAGCAATCAGCGCCACCTGCACATTGATCAGATGAGTTTACAAGCATCTACAAAAGGGTGCCTTGCACAGGGTTGCAGTTTTAGGTTGACCACTGCCAGCAGAATTCTGGGGAAGTTGGGAAGGAAAATGAACTTGTGGGACTGTGCACTTCAGCCAGCCCAGGTGCCCACTCCCTCCCATGGGACACTACTGCTGATGGGCAAACTGACTGCTTGGGGATGGTCACTCCTAGGAAAGGGGAGGAGCAAGGCTACTCACTGTCCTCCTGAAGCTTCAATACAGCTGTTTAGGAGGGGAAAGGAGCTGGGCAAAAGAAGGCCAGCTTTAATATCGCTGTTCTGAAGCACAGCTGTTGGCTGCTCCCAAGTCACAGTGTCTCTCCAGCTCGACCTGTGGGCTGGGGACTCTGCTCCTGTAGAAGTCTGGCCAGGCTGCTGCCTCCTGCAGCCTGTGCTTCACCTCCGTGCACGCTCTTGCCTCTCACTGGGCCTTGTGTTCACTGGGGATGACCCCACCTGCCTCTCCTGGGCTCTGTTCACCTCTGTGCTCCCTGCAGCATCTGCTTCATTTGTGGAAAAAAAGAACGAAACCTCTCTCTCCTGGCCTGTGTGGCTCAGTGGCTGAGCACTGATCTCTGAACCTGAAGGTCACGGTTCTGTCCGGGTCAGCGCATATACCTGGATGCGGGCTCCATCCCCAGCACGGGGCATGCAGGATCAGCTGATCAATGATTCTCTCTCATCATTGATGTTTCTGTCTCTCTCTGTCTCTCTTCCTCTGTGAAATCAATAAGAACATATTAAAGAAAACAAACACGAACATTGGCAGCATTGTAGAGGTGCTTGAAATCACACTGCCATAGCACCTGACCCCAATAATGCAACTAGAAACAGGATTTGCAAGGACTTACCTCCACCAGACTGCAGACACCTGGAGGTTAAGGACCAGGTCATTCTTTTTTCCCCCTTAATCCTCCCTGAGAATATTTCCCCCCACAGATTTTTTTTTTTTGTTTTTTAAGAGAGAGTGAAAGGGAGGGGGAAGAGAGAGAGAAAGGGAGAGCGGGGTGGAACATCATTGTGAATGGGACACATAAAATGGCTCTCTCCTGCATGTGCCCCGACCTGGCTGCCGATGGAACCTGCAACCAAGGTACATATGTGCCCTTGACCGGGAATGAAATCAGGGCCCTTTGGTCTGAGGGCCAGCGATCTATCCACTGAGCCAAATCTGCTAGGACAGGTCATTCATTTTTGGTGTTCCTGTGCCAGGGACAGTAACTGCTAAATGATAACCGTCTGCAGGGCAGAAGAGAGAGAACCACCCTGGCCATCCTCTGGCCCTGCCACTTGGAGGCTGGCACCTCCCAAACTAGGCCTGAACATGCACAGTCAGGAGAGGCCACAGCTGCCCAGTTGGTGCCTTTGGGCCCAGGACTCAGCACTGACTCCAGAACAAGGGGTGATCCTCCCCCGAGCTTCCTGAAACTGTGAGAACAAACCAAAAAGGGAGAAATGATCGTCTTGGTTCCCTGGGGAGCATTCTGCTCAGGGCATGTCCCGGGCTCCACACGGGTGCTGCCTGGGAGGCTATAAGGTGGGGTGCAGGCTGCACACAATAGGGACTTTTCCCTCAGCTCACAGATTAGTTGTGCTGAGAGGTTTCCAATGACCAGAAACATCTATCCAAGAACTGTTTTAAGGAGAGAGAGAGGCAGTAACTCTGAAGCAGCACCATCAAAATTCAGCAGGCCCTCCTGGCTACACCTCTGCTGGAGGGGGCGTGGCAGGCATGTGCCAGGTTCCCCTGTGGTTAGACAGAGTGAAGGAGGGGTTGTGGTAGGAGGTAGGTTTAGTCACAGGAAATGAGAACTACAGCAGCAGTTTTACCACCTGCTGTGGCTACTTAACATTTCTCAGTTTGTTGGTGACAGTTACTTGGGGCCAGTTAGTGGGCCCAGTGCCCTCGTTCACAGCCTCTGCCATCTCCCTGCTGCTCTCCCTGGTCTGCTTTCTGTGCCCTGGAGTCCTAGTTCATCTCTTAGGGTGCTTAGTATCATTTTCTCCCGTGCGCTGCTGTTTTTTCAGAAACATATCCTGTGTTTCCCATTAGACTCAAACTCCCCAAGGATAGAATAAGAAATCCCTTGGTTCTAATTTAGCACACAGTGCAGGTCATTGGCTGTGGATGCATTGTAACTATTTCTTGAATGAACAAAGAAAAAGTGAAGTAAAATATACCTTAAGACTTGAAGAGCTACAACAAGCTTTAACACAGTGAAAGGGATGTCTCATGTAATCACTGAAATATAAAATGTACAGCCCTGGCCACTGTGGCTTAGTTGGTGGGGGCGCTGTGGGTCTTATTCCTCACCAGGGCACATACCTGGATTGTGGGTTTGATCCCTGGTCAGGGTACCTACCAATGTTCTCTCTCACATCTCTCTCTTTTCCTTCTTCTCTCTGAAACCAATAAATACATAACAAAATCTATATGCAAATATGCAAAGTGTCCCCTCAGAAGTTCGACTGGGAGACCAGGAGTTCTATCGCTCACTATGATGTGTGTTGACCACCAGGGGTTGGTGAGGACCTGGTGGGTGATCAGCGGTAGTGGTGGGGCACTTGAGGGAATGAGGGAAGGAGGAAGCAGGGAGGTGGGGAGCTGGGGGAACCATGTGGTGGTGGGGCACAGGTGGCAAGGGAAAGAGGAGGCAGGGAAGTGGGGGTATGGGGAGGCAGGGAACCTGATCAGCCCTGATTGCAGGCCAGGCCTAGGGACCCAACTCATGCACAAATTTTGTGCACGGGGCCTCTAGTAATAAATATTTTATTTTTTATATTATTATTATTATTATTATTATTTTATTCTTTAAAGTATTACAAATAGTAGTACATATGTTTTCTTCCCCCCCTTAACCTTCCCCCTGCTTTCCCTATCCTCCAGCAATGCCCTCACCTGCCCATCCCCCCCCTCCAGTGTCTTGTATCCTTTGATTATGCTTTTATGCATGCATACATGTCCTTCGGTTGATCTCTTATAGCAACATCCCTCTTCCCCCTCCCCTCCCAACCTCCCCTGCTTTCCCACTAAAGTTTGACAGTCCTCTGGTAATAAATAAATACATAAATATGTAAAATTTACATGGTTGGGAGAGGACAAAGAGGGTCAAATATATGACAAAAAGGGACTAGCCTTTGGATGGGGAGCACACTATAGAGTATACAGATGTCAGATTACTAAGTTGTAAGCCTAGAATTCATATGATGTTATTAACCAATGTTTTCTCAGTAAATTTAATTAAAAAAACATAATTTACAAAGTAATTTGGAAAACTGAGAATTATTTGAAGGTCAAGAAGTGCTTTTTTTTTTTTTAAATACTAGGGGCCCAGTGCATGAATTCATGCACCTTGAAAGGAATTGTGGGCTGTGAGGCTATGGTGGGCAAAGGGGTGGGTCTTGGTCCATTCTCTGCTCCCAGCCTGGCCCTCCTACTGTCAGTTCCTCTTTGTTGCAGAAATCCATATGGTCTTGGAGTTGTTTTCTGAAAATATACAAATATATTCTCTACCAAAAGTGTTTTTCAGGGGTGTCCTGCTGTTGGCATTACAAATGGAAGTTAATTTTCTAAAGTAAGAATTTTCTAGATGTAATTTACTTACAGCATATTTTTTTTTACATGATATTACCCCACTATCCCTCCCCCCCCCTTTTTTTTATTAATGGGGGCTTTTGGAAATTTTATATTGCAGTCCTGGTAACTTTATTTATTTATTTTTTATATATATTTTATTGATTTTTTTTACAGAGTGGAAGGGAGAGGGATAGAAAGTCAGAAACATTGATGAGAGAGAGACATCGATCAGCTGCCTCTTGCACACCCCCTACTGGGGATGTGCCCGCAGCCAAGGTACATGCCCTTGCCGGAATCAAACCCGGGACCCTTCAGTCCACAGTCCGATGCTCTATCCACTGAGCCAAACCGGTCTCGGCCCTGGTAACTTTAAATTTTAATTTTTACACACAAATATGACTGCTTTAGGTTCTTTCCATGTCAGGCAATTTTACAAAGAGATGAACTACTAAAAGAAATTTTAGTTAATATTTTAGGAACAGCTTTTTGTCCAGTACACTTAAATTTTCTTGTGTGTTCAGTTATTTCAATTGGCCAATTCAAATTAATCTGAAACTTGATTACTATTTTACTGTCAAATTTAATACTCAAACAATAATCTTAGTTTATGCTGTAAATATTAGTGGAAAGGATTTTTTGCATTCTTGAATAGGCCCTGAGCATTCCTGGTACTAGACTAAATTTAGATATAGGGCAGCTATTGCTGGCGGAGCCTCTGTCTGTACCCCGGGTCCCTATCTGAGCTGTGTGTGGGAGGCGAAGCAGCTGTGGGGCAGGAGACCTTCCTCAGAAGGGGTGAGAGTTCAGGCCCCTGCAAGGTTAGGGGGGTGAAGTTCTGTTCCCCACCTCTGTTAACCTTTAAGTTCTCTCCTGTTGGCGCCTCTGTGACTAAACTTGTCTTAGGTTGTTCCTTCCCTGAGGAATCTTATCCGTCTCTGGCTAACCAGCCATCCTCCAGGGCCAAGCAGGGTGATGTGAGCAAGACTTATTTATCCACCACTTAAAAGGTGCCCAACATGCCTGAAGAACTGAATTTTAAACTTTATTTAATGTTAAATAAATAATTGACAGCCAATTCAGTTATTGGAAAACTTTTAAGTAAGTTTTGAACAGCTTGGGTATGTGAAAATTGTTTTATTATAAAGTTATTAAATCTAAAATCAAATCAAGTGTTTCTGATGAAAATTTAGCCTCTGAATTGATGTGTGCCTTTTAAAAAATATATATTTTATTGATTTTTTACAGAGAGGAAGGAAGAGGGATAGAAAGTCAGAAACATCGATGAGAGAGAAACATCAATCAGCTGCCTCTTGCACACCCCCCACTGGGGATGTGCCCGTAACCAAGGTACATGCCCTTGACCAAAATCGAACCTGAGACCTTTCAGTCTGCAGGCCGACGCTCTATCCACTGAGCCAAACTGGTTTTGGCTGATGTGTGCTTTATGTGCAAAATACTCACTAGTTTTCTAAGACTTAGTAGGAAAAAAAAAAGTAAGATCTCTCAATGATTTTTTATATTGATTATATGTTGAAGTGGTAATATGCTGAATCTAGTGAATTAAGAAAAGTTTGGTATTAAAATTATTTTATTTGTTTTGTGTTTTCACATTTTTTAATTTGGCTGCCAGGAAATGGAAAATTTCTTGAACATTCACTCATTTATGTATTCATCAAACATTTATTAACCACCTACTTTGTACCAAGCACTGAGTAAGCAAAACAGTTACAGCAACAAGACAGAGAACCTTATAAATTGCTGCATATCACATAAAAAATATAAGCATATACATATACATCTGGGTATGCGAATATAGATGTCACCCCGTTGAAATGTAGCATTTATTTCTTAAGACAAATATTATACTCACTGTTATTGTTTCCTAACTCCATGAGTTTAGCCTCAGCTCATTAATTTATGGTCTGTTTGTTTCCTAATATATGTATTTAAGGATAGGATTTTTCCTATACATATTCTTTAAGCTACATTCCAGAAGAGTTGATATGTTGAGTTTTCATAACTATTAATTTTTAATGTTTTATAGTTTTCCTAAATTATGGACTGTTTAGAAGTGTCCTTATTTAACACTGTCGATAGGTTCTTGGGAACTGTGATTTAAAAAAATATATGTTTTTTAATTGATTTCAGAGAGGAAGAGAGAGAGAGAAATTTCAGTGATGAGAGAGAATCAGTGATCAGCTGCCTCCTGCATGCCCCCGACTGGGGATTGAGCCCCAACCCTGATGTGCCCTGATTAGGAATCAAACCATGACCTCCTGGTCTATGCTCAACCACTGAGAAACACCAGCTGGGTGGAAATTGTTATTTTAAGCAAATGACACATAAAGAAACCAATTTTACCCTGAACTAATTGATACAGACAAGAGCTAAGTTCCTACAGCTATTTCATATCATAAAACAGCACCAACTTCTAAATAAAGACCCTAAACACTTCCAATAGTACACAATGAAATAAATGTGAGCTGGACATACATTTATTTTATTTTATTTTATTTTGCTTGTCAAATGATCTTTAATTGAATCATTTTCCTTTGTAGTTCTTAACTAGCCGGACATTCCACTGCACCACTGTTGATGTCATCTATGATGTCACGAGGTGGCGGCCATCCACATTGCACCCCACAGACGGGCAGTCCCCAGGATGTCTTCAGTGGTTCCAGAGCGTTCTCTAGCTAAGGGTCGGTGCGCATCTGTCGGGCAATGCTGACAATGTCGTCAAAAGTGACATTTCCACTGTGCTTACTGTTTTTTTGCTTCTTTCTGTCTCTTGGCGGTTCTTTGAGGGCTTTGAGGCTCAGGGCAGAGGCAGAAGGCACTCCTTCACTCCGGGCCTGTCTGTTCTGAATGGTCAGCTCCACTGTGATCCTCAGACCCTTCCAATCACCAGTTGCTTTGGCGATGTCATCACCAACCTTTTTTGGAGACAGACCCAGGGGGCCGATCTTGGGGGCCAGGGCAGACGTGGCACCCACTTCCCCACCGGTGCACCTCAGATAAACGACTTTGATTTCGTTGGGGTCGAACTTGGGCGGCATGGTGGAGGCAGCTGGTGTCGGATGAACCCGGATTCAGGACGACCGAAGAGAGCTGCACCTGAGCCTCCTTCGAGCCGAAAGCCGAAAAAAGCTGGACATACATTTAAAAGATATGAATAAAACAAGTGAGGGAACTCTTTTCTAATCACCGATTCCCGTTCAGGGTCTCAGCAGCTGAAGCCCATTGTAACAGCTCAGGGTGCTAGGTGGGACCTCACGCTAGGCAGGACACCTTTCCATCTCAGGGCCACGCGCGCCCCCCCCCCCCCCCACACACACACTCAGACTGGAACAATGCAGGCACCCCATTTTCCTCTTGTGCACATCTTTGGAGTGCCGGGGGAACCCAGTGCAAACTCCACACTGGGAATCAGTTTTTTTTTTCGTCAACATTATTACAAAAAAAAATTACGTTATTGGAGGACCTACCACAGATAAGGAAATTGTTTGGATACCTTTTTGCTGATTTCTAATAGTCACCTGTACTGCATTATCTTTATGATACAGATTCATTGAAATTTGTTGAAACTTCCTTTGTGGCCTAGTGTCATCAAGTTGTGAAAATGTTTCATATGTGCTTTGTAAAAAAGTGCATTATTTATTTGAAAGGGACAAGAATCTATGTTGTCTACTGAAGTTAGCCTGTCTTAAAGGTTTTGTTAAGTTTGGAGGACTCAGTTGTTTGTAACTTTTGTTATAAACAGTTTCTGAGAAGTATGCTGTAAAATCTCCTGTTACAACTGCATATTTGTCCCTTTTCCAGTGTAAATCCACCAATTTTAGCTTTATATCTTTTAAAATTATATTATTAAGCATTCTTTCATGATTTTATATCTTCTTGGTGTATTGGTTTTCTCACTTAATTGAAACTTTCACCTTGAGTTGAATTGTGTTTGACATCACTGCTGGAAAGCCTCGCTCAGTATTCACATGGACATTTCTCTACTTTCCCACCTCTCAATGTCCTTATGCTTATATATGTCTTCTTTAAAGCACATTGTGGTCATTTGTCTTTTTACTTTTCCAATCTGAGACTCTCTTTAAACTCTTTACATTTATTGTGATTACTAAACTATTTGAATTTATTTCTAGCATCTATTTTTTGTTGTTCTTATTTCTCATTAATTTTTCTTGACTTGATTTTCTCCTTTCCTATTCTACTGGATATTTTCCATTTCCATTTTATTTAAAAATTTAAATAAATCTTTATTGTTGAGAGTATTACAGATGCCCATTACCCCTCTCTACTCAATTCATGCCTTGTCCCAGGCCTTCACCACCCTACTGTCTGTGTCCATAGGTAAGATCTTTGGTTAATTTCTTCCCGCCCCCTACCCCCTTCCTTTGGAGATTGTCAGTATGTTCCATGCTTACATGCCTCTGATTCAATTTTATTCACCAGTTTATTTTGTTCATTAGATTTCTTGTGCAATTATTTTATTTTTAGATTCAATTGTTGACAGATATGTATTTGTTGCCATTTTATTGTTCAGATTTTTTATCTTTTTCTTCTTCTGCTTCTTTTTCCTCTTCTTAAAGAATAACCTTCAATATTTTATGGAATATTGGTTTTGTGGTGATGAACTCCTTTAGCTTTTTCTTGTCTGTGAAGGTCTTTATCTGTCCTTCAATTCTAAATGATAGCTTTGCTAAGTAGAGTAATTTTTTCATCACTTTGAATATTTCTTGCTACTCACTTCTGGCCTGCAAAGTTTCTATTGAGAAATCAGCTGACAGTCCTACAGGTGCTCTCTTGTAGGTAATTAACTGCTTTTCTCCTGCTGCTTTTAAGATTTTCTCTTTGTCTTTAGCCCTTGGCATTTTAATTATGATGTGCCTTGTGTGGGCCTCTTTGAGGTCCTCTTATTTGGGGTTCTCTGTGCTACCTGAACTTGTAAGTCTATTTCTTTTACCGGGTAGGGGAAGTTTTCTGTCATTATTTCTTTAAATACCTTGCGCTCTCTCTTCTCCTTTTGGTACCTCTATAATATGAATGTTGGCACACTCGAAATGGTCCCAGAGGCTCCTTACACTATCTTCATATGTTTGGATTCTTTTTTATTTTTGCTGTTCTGGTTGTGTGTGTTTTGTTCCTCATATTCCAAATCATTGATTTGATTCTTGGAATACTCTTTTCTACTGTTGAATCCCTGTAAAATATTCTTTATTTCAATTAATGTATCCTTAATTTCTGACTGGTCCTTTTTCATGTCTTTGAAATTCTCACTAAGATTCTTGAAAGTCTCATGAAGATCTTTGAATAGCCATGGTTTTGAACTCTGTATTTAGTAGTTTGCTTGCTTCCATTTCTTTTATTTGTGACATATTTTTTTGTAGACTTATTTTGGCTGCTCCCTGCCCGTGTTTGTGTCTATGTATTAGGTAGAGCTGTCATATTTCTTGGAATTGGTAGAGTGGGCTTGTGTAGTAGCTGTCCTGTAAAGCCCAGTAGCTCAGCCTCCCCAGTCACCTGAGCTGGGCACTCTAGGTATGCCCCTGTGTGAGCTGTGAACACAGTCTTGTTGTAGTTGAGCCTTGATTGCTATTGTCATCTCTGGGAGGACTTGACCTCCAGGCCAATTGGCTGTGAGGACCAACTGTGCAGGAGACATGCCTATGGAGCGAGACTTGCTTCTTGCTTCAGTGGGGCTTTGGTGCTCACTGAGTCTGCCCCTTGAGTTGCTTGTGGATGTGAAGAGTTGTAATCTGCTATGGTCTGAAGCTGTCCACTGGGTGCACTGGCTCTAGTGGCTCTAGGGAGGTGCAAAGTAAGCCACTGCCTGGGGCCACCTGGCAGGAGGTATTTGTATTGGGCTTGGAGGTGCCCAAGCAAGGCAGGCTGGTGCTAGTGCTGGGGCTTGGGCCTTTTATTGATTGGTTTGGGGCACACTGACACCAGCTTCAGCTTATTTGAGAGATTTTAGCAAATTTTGAAGCCTGACCAAGGACAGGCCATTTATTTGGAAAAGCCACTGCAAACAGGTTGGATGAGAATGCAAATTGGATGGGGCCAAGTTTCAGGGAAACTCCAGGGCAGCATGAACAGTGTGAGCCAGGCTAATGGAGACTCAGATATGGCTGCCAGTCAGCCTTGTGACAAGGAAGGTCCCATCACAGGAACAATGACCCCTGCAAGCACCCCCAGTCTGGGAGAAAGGCACGCATGAGTTCCTGCCCTGATGCCAGACAATCCAGTTCCTCTCTGTATGTGTCTGGGTCCCCCAAAATCTGCCTGATGCTGGGAGACCAAGTAAAGTGGGCTGGTCCTTTAAGAAGAACACCTGGGTCTCCAGTAGCCTTGGTGTCACTCAGGCACAATCCCCACTGGTTTTACACCTGAAGTTACGGGGACTTTTCCTCCAGCTCTGAAACCCTGGGCTGGGGGTCTGGTGTGGGGCTGGGCCTCCTTGTTCCTCACAGGCAGCCTCCACAGAGATGGTCTCCCTCCTGATCAAAAGGACACCACACATGGGTGTTGGACCAGCCCATTCCATGCCTTTGTCCCTCCTACTAGTCTCAGTGTGCTTTCTTCTTTACTTCTCTTGTTATAGAACTTCTATTCAGCCAGCTCTCAGGTGGTTCTGCATGATGATTGTTCTTTATTTTAGTTGTGAGTTTGATGAGGTTATGGGAAGCAGCAAGTACCTGTGATTACCTACACCAGAATCTTGGTTCTCTATCTTTCCATTTTCCTTTTAGACCCACTCTCTACCCAGCTCTGTGCCTAAGGGGTTAACCTCAAAGGACTGCCAGAATTGCTCCCAGATCTTTGGTGTTTGATTAGGTTGGGCCAATGGAAGCCCCAGTGGTGTACTGAAAGACAGTGGAGAGAAAGGTTGGGCTATTAGTCCTACCAGCTCTATCTGAGCAGGTTGAAATTCTCTAATGGAGACTGTAGCTCATCTCAGGAGGCCTTTCTCTGATAGGTCCAGCTCTTGCTGGTTACAAAGAACTCCTATTTCCTTTTGCTCCTTTGGATCTAAGATAGCAAAAGCTCCCCATTGCTGTAACCTGGAGGATTTCACCATTTCTTTTTGTTCTCTACCAACCCTTTGTAAATGAAAAGCCCTTTAACAAACTCTTTAAGTTACCCCTGTTGAGTGTGTGCCATCTTCTTCTGGCCACATCCCTGACCCATATACTTACTTTTTATCGGACAGGCCAGATTTTTTCTAAATCTCTGGTGGAAGAGACTACTAATTGCTCATACAAGTCCTATTCCAGGTTTGTTTCCTGGTCCCAATGGGCAAGTGTGGGAGTCAACCAAACAATGTGTCTCTCTCACATCAATGTTTCTCTCTCTCTCCCTTTTACTCTTTCTAAAACAAACAAACAAACAAAATAAATGGAAAAGATATCCTCAGGTGAGGATTAACAAATAGATCAGCAATAGTTATCCCAATTTCTTGTTCCTCTCAAGGTATACATCCAAACCCTTCCATAATACTTCCTAAGGGTCAATTCACTAAGATATATAGATTCAGCAGGGAGTGAAGTATAACCCACTGTCAATTAATCAATCAGCAAACATTTACTGAACATCAACACATGAAAGGCCCTTCTAGGTATTGTGAAGGATGACAGGATGTTAAATGTTGGGGAAATAACTGACTTCCAGGAACCCTTATATATTTGTCATCCTAGCAGTCCTGTGAGGTAGAAATTATTGCTGCCTAATGACAGAAGAGATAAGCAAGCCTTCAGGGAGCTCAAACTACTTACCTAAGGTCTTATTATCACCAAGGGTGTGAGTCAGGTGTTGTGCCCAGGTCTCAATCCCAAGACCAATGTATTTTGATGCATCCAAGAATATGATCTCTCTTCTCAGAGTTATGTTTCTGGGAGAAGAGAAGATAAAGAAGGAAATCATAATACCAGTATCGTCACAAGCAGCTTCTGTGGGTTGAAATGGACTGAGGAGAATTTGTGAAGAGGGATGGCCTGAGGGATTGGGTGGGAGCAGTCCTACTTGGATGAGCAATCACGAGTAATGACTAGATACTTCTCAGATCTAATGGTGGGCAGGGAGAAGTAGGACAGTATCCTACTTTGCCACTTTGGGCTTGTTTTCATAGTGTTCATGCTTTTCTCCCTCATTCCTTTTACCTGCAGCGGGGAATGTTGAAGTGTGGGAGTGGGTGTTGTTGGAGTGCTGCTCACCTGTTCCTGTAGGCTGGGTGTGAGCATGGCTGAGCAGGGCTGGAGTGTTGAAGAGACCTTCATCTCAGGAGAGATGAAATAAGAGTGGGGTGTGGAAAGTGTGAAGACTTGGGCACTTAGCCATACTTTTAGGATGTCTACAATGTCAGCTTGTGCTGGGAAGATTGCAGTGGGCTTAAGAGGGGTCAGGAGCAGGGCAGGTGACAAGCTTTTGAAGTAAAGGAGCAAGAGGGCCAGAGAGAGGGCACTGGCTGGCAGGGTGGAAGGACCCCTGTGAGCCATCTCCCCTGTCCCTACCTCATGTAGACCCAAGAGGGGACCACCAGTGAGCTCTGGGCTGACACCAGCCCCAGAGTGGCAAAAAGTAACAAAGGAACTGAGCTCTGTGGTAAAAACACAAGATATTGAATCAGGAGACCTCTGCTCAATTCCCTTTTCTTCTGGGTTATAATACAGTCAGCCCTAGAATTCCTGCCCGAAGGGGAAGTGATGACTCCTGGTGAATTTTGTCTTTTGTAACCCCTGGTCCCCCCTCCTCTTTCCAGTAGTTCCCAGGTGGTCACTGGATGAAGTGGGGACAGGGACACCAGAGGGCCAAGCCCAGTGCCACATACATATTTCCTCTAAGGTTCTGACTCATCACAAATACGACCAAAGTAGCCCTTAACTGCAGACATTGAAATATTTCTTAAAAAGTAAGACAATTTCATCCAAAATTGCTACCCACATACAAGTGAAAGGGCAGAGCAGGACTGCAAAGACAACTGCCATTTTGGACTGTGTGACTTGGCAGCCACCATGTAGGCCACGTGATATATAAACTTACCTGGGGGCTGCCATCTTGAAATCACAAAGACCAACTCCTCCCTTTGAATTAGCCAATCATGAAAGATTGTGCACTTGAGCTCCAATCAAAAGCAAAGGACAGGACAGGTCATGTGTGTTAGGGATTATTTGCATCACTAGCCCCAGCCATCACCCAACCAATTGGAATCGGCCAACTCAGTGGTTCACGTCTGGCCCCACCTCCCTATAAAATCACCATGTTTTGTGGTATTTCTCCTCTTTTGCTTCCTGCTGCTGCGTCAGTGGGGACAGAGGGCGAAGCCTGGGCTTGTAATAAAGGTTCTATGCTATTGCATTGGAATCGGCTCCCTGGTGGTCTTTGGGGATCATGAAATCTGGGCATAACACAAGCACTGAAAACATTTTGGAGAAGTATATCTTTTTTTCAACACATTTTTCTTAAATATCTATGGATAAAGTATAATACACATATTTGTTTAAATATGAAAGTGTGAGAATGGGGCCCTGTTATACACCTGCTTCCCCTCAGTTAATAACACAATGAGCATGTCCCTACCACTGAATATTTTTCATGGCACATTTTATGGTTGCACATTTTCTAACTTTTCCTTGATCATGTGCCATTCTCCCCAACCTCCCTCAGTTTCCTCTCCGAAACTGGCTCTTCGGTAGGGAAGAGATGAAGGAGGATTGAAGAGAATGTTTCCACTTGGGCCCAGGATGTCTGGAGGTTCTCGCTCCCAGAGCTGGTGGGAAGGAGAGACTGGGCGCCAGAGAAATCTGGTTTCTTCCTTTACCCTTTGATCACCTCGCCTGGGGCAGGGAGTGAGGTGGAGACGAGGCCAATCCCAACCCAAAGGAAGGACAAGTGTGAGGGGCCTCCTTCCAACCACAGGATCCCTGGAAAGGAAGGTGTGCCCTGAAGGGCCAGAGTCTTCAGTTTTCCACAAGCATGACTGACAGCTTGCCTCCGCCCCCCACACTCATGGCTTTTGAAAGGGGTCCCTGTCTATCCAAAAGACCCTTGATTGGCTGAGCTTTTGGAAATGTAAAGTCATGCATTTGTCCCTGGGATTTCCTGGGTGACCCAGTGTTCAGGCTCCTTGCCCTCTCACATACACATCCTGAGTGTGGGACAGAACAAGTGCTAAAAGAAGTAGAGAGGAAAATCTGTTTCCTCCAAGGATTGCCTCTTGTGGGCCCCGGGGACCATGGGGGTGTCTCTTGTGGGCCCAGGAGGAATGCACAGACGCCAGCTGCGCAGACCCACAGACAGCATGACTGAGCCAGACTGTGGATTTGAACCTGGGTTCATCACTTACCAGTGGAAATGAGCTCATGCGACTCAGCCAGCTAGCTCCTCCAAGTCCCTTGGGGACAGTTACTGAGCCTGAGGGGGTTGGGGGAAGTGAGGGGGGTGGGGGTGGGGGGAGGGGAGCAGCCTGCAATGGTGCCTGGGTAAGTGGGACTGACAGGCAGGTCAGAGGCCAGGAAACACTCCAGGGAAGAGGTTGGCCTAGACCTTTGGGAAGGTTCCAATGACCCACATCCGGTGGGTCAGATTTCAGAGAGAAAGGCCGGAGGCTGCTGTGCAGAGAACAGCCAGGGGGAAGTAACTAGAACATCCGCCTCAAGCTTTGTGAGTTTTGTGCTGATTGATGTTCGAGTAGGAGTCGAGTCAGGATGTCAGGGCCTGAAATGCTGACCTGAAGAGTCTGTGCCCAGCTGGGGAAAAGGCAGTGGTTTTGAGCCGAGGGGACCAGGTGCAAATGCCACTGTGAGTAAGCCTGGCCCGGCTGACAGTGGGCCGGGAAGCAGTGAGCATGAGGGTCCCAGAGTCTCTGTGGTGTTGGGTGGGGGCCGAGCGGGAGGGCTGCTGGCAGTCTGGCTGGCTCCCAGGTCTTGGCCTCACCCCCGGGGCATGCGCTGGAAGACCTGTGCTGGGTTCAGTGCCCAGCTCTCACGCTATTTAAATTCTTAATAGATTTTGAACAAAAAGCCCCACAGATTTTAAGCTGGATCTTGTAAGTTCCGTAGGCCCTCTTGAGAAGTGGACATCTAAGACTGACAGAATGTTTGGACCTGGAGTGGCTCACCTGTCCGAATTCAAATAACGGACTCGAGAACAAGCCTTGAAAACTCCAACGCAGGTGTCCATTGTCTGGCACACCTAGGACATCGAACACAACCTAGTTATCCAGTCCCCCCTCTGGTTCCTTATTGGCTGGTACTGTGGGGTCGCCTGTTTCCTCATACGTTGCCTGGGTCTTGCTGTCTCCCGTGGGGCCATTAAAAACACTGGGTTGAGGCCTTTCTAGCTGCTCCACCTCCCCTGTCTAGCTGAGGCGGACGCTGGGGGTTTCCACCAGGATGCTGGTCCAGGAGCCCATTTCTTTGTTCCTACATCCTCTTCCTCCTGCCCACATTCTGCTTGCGCGGGGAAACTCCATCAGTCAGAAGCCCACATGCTGGAGAGGGCTCACGAGGCCCATTTCCTGCAAGTGGGGATGAGGAGAGAAGTAACTGAAAGAGTTGTGAGACATTTAGGTGAACAGATGAGGAGTGGAAGTATGATAGTGTTTGTGCAGAAAACACTGTGTGAGATACCAGCCATCAAGGGGAGGTGCTTGCCAGCACTTGGGGAATTTGGTCTTAGAACTCAGTCAAGTACACTGAATACATGGTAACTGCTTGTGGTGTCAGGTGGCACTGCGATGACCAGAGGGAACGCTGTGTAACCTATATGAATGTCTACCTTCTATGCTGTACACCTGAAACTGTTACAAAAATTGTATTGAATGTGAACTGTAATAAAAAATAAAATTAAAAGAATAAAATTAAGTCATTCAGATGGAGTGCAAAAAATAAAATAAAGAACGTTTTGTTAACATAAAAACATTGAAACCTGTAAAGAAGTTTTGTGAGTTTATTTGAGCCAAACTGTGGACAATTGTCAGGAAGCAGAATCTCAATGGATTAGGATAATGCTCCAGAGAATGGCAGATTTTCACCTTGTTTTATACATGACAGTTAAAGGAGGAGACAAAGGTGGATTACATGAAATCCATTGGTTATGATTAGGGAGGTGGGAGAAAGCAAATCGGGGAAACCTTGGATTGGATAAAAAGTCAAGTGACAGACACATGCTTCTTTTACTGAGGATAGTTAACAGTCAGCAATTAACAAGATAACAACAACAATGAAGGAACTTGTGGTCTCTGTCCTGGTGCCCAGGCACACTTGATTGTGTCCCAAGGGGTCTGAAAAAGGGAAGTTATCAGTTACCTTTACATTTCAAGGATATGTTATCATGGATGCAAAAAGATAATAGGCTCAGTTAAGGTAAAGGCTGACCTCGTCAGTGAAGACACCGGCCTAGGAGGTGACTGCCCACCACAACTGCTTTCAGTTAAAGTTTCATTTCAGACCAACCTTTGTGGGGACTTTAGGTCTCTGGGTTTGTAAGACCGCCATGCAGGCCTCCCCTGAGCTTGTCAGGTCAGCATGTGGCCCCTTTTATCCACAATTAAAAAAAAAAAGAACTTCGAGCTCTTAATCATATCCTCTTATTATATAGCCTTCCAACAGTAAAGGATTGTCACATTTTATTTTAATGAGATATTACTTTCATAATTTAAAAGTGAAATTGATAAAATCATTTACTCAATAATTCATGAAACGTTAGAAATGGTTATAGGAAAGAATCATTAAAAAGATCAAGAACAAAATCTGAAATACCCTTGCTATGAGCTAAATTATGTCCCCCCCAAAATGTGCATGTTGAAGCCCTCTGCCCACGCCTCAGAGTGAATCTGTATTTGGAGAGAGGGCCTTCACAGTGGTAATGAAATTAAAATGGAGTCCTGAGAGCGAGCCTGACCCCACAGGACTGGCACCTTCATGAGAAGAGGAGATTAGGACACAGGACACACAGATGGAGATTCAGGGAGGAGATGGCTGGGCTAGCCCAGGAGAGAGGCCCCAGGGAGAGCCCACCCCTGACACTTGGATCTGGGACTTCAGGCCTAGACCTGGTCAGAGAGCTGGAGAGAGAGGCGGGAGGTGACCTGCGGAAGGAAGGTGTCTCTCAAGCATGAGGGGTGTGGCCGTGGTCTGAGAGGTGGCAGAGCTTCCCCAAAGCCGTGGATTTAATATCAGGAAGTCATGGTGACCTTTGGGAGGGAAACACCAGTTGTGTTAGGGTGTCGGGAAGGACCTGATGGTTTTGGTCGAGGGAAGAGCCTGGTTTCCAAGAAGTTCCAGTTTGAAGGACAGGCATGAGGTAGGACAGTAGCTGGGGGAAAACCAGAATCAAGAGAAACTTTAGGGGTGGGATTTAGGGAGTCCAGGGCAAGCATGGCTGTAGGAACCTTAGGGGAAGGCAGCCCAGCATATTGTGCCCAGTCTATGTTGGTTAAGTGAGCAAAAAGGAACAGAGAAAGCACAAAGATCCAGGAGCCCACAGCTGACCCAGCACTGGCTGGGCATGATCTCTAAAGCAGTGGTTCTCAACCTAACGCTGCGACCCTTTAACACAGTTCCTCAGGTTGTGGTGACCCCCAACCATAAAATTATTTTGTTGCTACTTCATAACTGTAATTTTGCTACTGTTATGAATCGTAATGTAAATATCTTAGGCGACCCTGCTAGCGGTTCTCAACCACAACCCACAGGTTGAGAACCGCTGCTATAGAGCCTAAGACCATCAGCAAACACAGATCTTTACATTACGATTCATAACAGTAGAAAAATTATAGTTATGAAGTAGCAACGAAAATAATTTTATGGTTGGGGGTCACCACAACCTGAGGAACTGTGTTAAAGGGCCGAGGCATTAGGAAGGTGGAGAACCACTGCTCTAGAGGGAGAAAGAAGGTCTCTTTGTGCTGCCCCTTGTCCTGGAGGCACTGGAGACCCCTCCCTGTGTACCTTCCCCAGGCTCCTGTGAGAAGCCTGAGGCTGGGCTTCCTTTCACCTCTGTCCCTTCAGGATTCCCCTCACAGCCCTTGACTTGGGCCTGTCCCCATCCCCGCAGCCAGCACAGGGGCCCACGGGCTCTGTTCCTCCCAGAGGCAGAGCAGGCCCCTCTGTGAGGCGGACAGCGACAGGGACCTGCAGCCTCCTCTGAGACCAGGGCTCCTGGTGTGCAGAGGGACACAGAGCCGCTTCCTGTCCCTCCCTGGTCCTTCTGCCTCAGGGAAGTCTGGGTGCCCTTCCGTCGTCCTCCCAGGGTGTGGCCTGGTTCTCCCAGGAGCTGGAAGATGGTTGTGGTGGTGGTAGTGGTGGTGGGGGCTGTCTAGGCAGCCTCAGGCCCGGGACCCACTCCCAAAGTAGTTTTCAAACTTCTAAAGAAGTAGCTAAGCCCATCTTTCAAACAATACATTAGAGAGAGTTCTAAAATGTCAAGGCTCAACTTCATCGTATTCATATACATTGCCATTATAATGTCACACTTATTTACTCACACACTGTATAAAGTCAGCCAATGACAATTACAATCTGATTTAATAAATGGAAAAAACAGAACTTGGGGTTATGGGAAAGTATTGCAATTTGATACCAGCCTCAGGGTCTGGTTTATTTCTGCAGTTTGCTTTGGTCATATTGTAATAAGAAATCCCTAATTCACAAAGATGCATGGCTATAAATAATAACAATTTAAAAACTAATGAACCTCATAACCTTGGGATATTCTTTAAGGAAGCAGCAAACAATTGAAGATTTACTCTTTACAAAATGATTTCTCCTTGTAACAGCTGCTGATCTGCAATGTGTCATGTGTTCATAAACACGTCTTTGAATCTATTACAGTACAGAATGCAAAATCACTTAACATTCTTTTAAAAAGGAAATTTGAGTCAAATATTCCTGGGAACCTACATGGAGCTTTCCATGGATGCAGATGGAAGCCTAGGAGCCTGAGAACCACCGTCAGCTCCAGCCCTCACTGAGCATGCTCTGGGCAGAGATACAGGAAAACAGAGCATGTCCCCCCACACAAGGACTTTGCCTGGAGGAGGAGGTGGAGACTTTTAGAGAGAAACTCCATCAAGTGTAGGGCATTCAGGGAGCTCAGGAGACAGGCAAACGGAGCACGAGGAAGCCTGCAGGGGTGAGTTCAGCTGCAGGGCAAGGATGCAGACACAGTAGGTTTCTAGACCCTGAGTTCTATGCTGGGGATAACGAGGAACTAGGTGGAGATTAAGTCCCTTCCAAGTAATACCCAGAGGCAAGGTCTGAAAAGTGCACTGTGTATGTGCCCATATCCTGTCCTATCATGGGAGGCTGGGGGCAGCAGTGGGAGGGGGACACAGGCCTGGGAGGGTGTCCTGGCATGGAGGGGGCTTCAGGGTAAAAAAAGAGGCACCTTTTGTTTCAACCTGCAGGTGATGCACAACTGTTGAATGTTTTGAGCAGGAGGGAGCTGTAGTTGCATTTACATTTTGAAAGACCCCTTGTGTGGGGTAGCCCATATACCAGGCAGGAGACAATTTAGGTGACTATACTAGGGCCAAGAGTGATGGAGGCTGAGCCAGGCATGCCTGGCTGTGGAGTGGGGAGAAGCAGCTGCAGTAGAGTGACACTTAAGAGGTGGAAATGACAGGCCTTGGTGATTGATTGGCAGGTGGGTGGTAATGGAGAGGATCATTCAGGGAGCCCTGGACACAGTGCTGGCATAGCTGCTGACTGTGGAGCAAGAGTTTGAGCCCAGGTCTCTGCTTCCACAGCTCTTCACACAGATCAGACTTGTGGAGGAGACTCTCCTTATGAACACGAATCTCTGGCAGGGCTGAGGCCTGGCCAGGCCAGAAGAGCAGTCTGTCCCTCGTGGAAGTCGTGCTGAGAATACAGGAGCAGGGCATTCTTGGCAGGATTGATTGGTCATGAGATTAGTCAGCCCAACCAAAGGTCAGGTTTCTACAAGGCAAAATGGAGTCGCTTTCTTTTTAAACTACAAACCCACGTGATAACCACCTTAATGCAAAGGCAAGGGTCTGGCCTTGAGGAATAATGTATTACCCACAGAGATTCTGATGGCAGTGAGCCAAATGGACCTTAAAAGCAAGAAAGAAGCAACAAAGTGACTGTGTCCATGTGACTGCCTCTCTCTGCATCCTTCTGAGCTTGGTGAGGCTTGATGCCATGTGCCAATCGCAGTGGGGAACTAAGAAGTCTGCTACTGTGATTGAGAATGTGTGGGAAGGGGAACAGGTGGAGGAATTTATGTGGTTTTTAAAACAGGAAGTTTTGCCCCAGAGTGTGTCATTTCTGAAGTGAAGAAGTTCTGATAGACTATTAACAATGCCTGCATAATAGTAACTTGATGTTTTTTTAACACATTTATATTTTACTAGAGGTCCAGTGCATGAAATTTGTGCATTCATTGGGTCCCTCAGCCTGGATTGTGGGAGGGTGCAGGCCAAGCTGAGGGATCCCCACTGGTGCACTATTGGGGCCAAAGAGGGATGTAGGAGGTTGGCCAGCCCATCTTGCTCAGTCCTGATTGGCTGGACCCCAGCAGCAAGCTAGCTTACTGGTCAGAGCATCTGCCCCCTGGTGGTCAGTGCACATCTTAGCAAGCAGTTGAGTGACCTTAGCATGTCACTAGCATATTACACTTTGATTGGATGAACAGATGACTAGACAACCAGATACTTAGCATATTAGGCTTTTATCATATAGGATGAGAGTAAACATAGGGCTTTTCACCAAATCAAAGTGTTGTTTGGTTACAAAGTAACTGAAATATACCCTCAGGTTGGCTGCCTTGGGATTTTACAAAGCCAAAGAGAAACTGTTATTTTTTGTTCTGTGAAAGATAAGATTGGTTGTCAAGATTTTTTATTTATTTCAAATACAGGTTTTCAAACTGTTAAAGAGGCTCACTTGAAATTGTGAGGGGACTAGCAATTAAAAAATATTGGTTACTGACATCCTAGGACAAGTCTAAAGCCTAGCCTGAATGATGCTGAAGGTCAGAGTACTAAGAAGAGGAACCTTCAAGGTCACACAAATCACTGAGCTACTCTCCAGCTGAGACGGTCTTTTTACTCAGTTATAACTGAAATGGGCCTGGTTCAGCTGATGTGGGGAGAGCCGCCCTGCCCAGGGTCAAGGGTGGTGAGGGTGGCAGAACAGCAATTGCCGTTAATGGCTCTAGTGTCCTCTGGCTCTGGTGACCCTGCTGCTACTGAGGAGGGAGGGGAAGGCTGAAGGGCTCAGTCTTTGTCCCTCTGCAGGGATCTTGACCTCAGAAGCTTCTTCGAGGGGGGAATGACCTAGAGCTCAGGAACTCCCACAAAGAGTGACAAAACAATTCTTTAGAGAGCTTGAAGTGGGGGAGAGACAAGATTGCATCATCTTAAACAAATGCTTAAGAGGAGATTGGCTCATATCCTGTTTGCATTCAGGGTGAATATGTCTTACTAATGCTGAAATTTGGGCATTGAAAGGTCTGATGTATCAGCACCACCAAAACAGGAGCCTGTGAGAAGTGAGGCAGATGGTGATAAAGATCATGGATTCTGAGTTTTAATTCTGAAACCTCTACTTGTTTGCCATGTGACTTGGGCAACTCTTTGATTTCCCCCATGGGCCTTGGTTTCCCACCCGAAGAGTGAATCAGCTCTTGTGAATCCTATGGAAGGAATATGTCCCTGGGGAAGCCCAAGTGTCTAGTCCAGCACACAGCTATGGACAGACACTAACCGTCAGGGCTGGAGATGATCCTCCCAAGGAATCCAGTTTGGGTGCCAAGCAAGTCCACCCATAAAGCACATCTTCTGTCACTGGCCACCGTTCTCTGCTCTTGTAAACCTCCTCAAGGATTGCTCTTCTGTACTCAAAGAGCAAGCTCATCCACACCTACTGTGTCCATTGTAAGCTGCACCAAGGTAACTCACAGAATGACATCTGTCTCAGAACTCTGCTGAGCTCCAGACCCAGGAATCACCTGGGTGCTTGGCAAGTCCTCCTGGGTGCCTCAAAGGCACTGCACACCAGTACGTGAATAGCCCAACTCCTGTCTTTCATATCCACATCTAGACCTCCTCTGGAGCTCCCCAGTGACTGCAATAGTCATCCATGAAGACCTAGAAGGTATCTTCATTTTCCTCTTTCCTATCCAGTTTACCCACAATCCTTGTCAGCTCTGCCTCTTAAATATCTCTTGAATATATCTGCTAATTTCTCCCCATCTTGTTTAAAAGAAAATTCAACCAAGTAAATTGGAACATCTAATTGGCTTTATTAAGCAATTCATGAACTAGGCAGCATCTCATCTAGCAAGTAAAAGGGCACTCTGATTTTATGGGAAGAAGGGCGGGGCGATGGAACTGGTAAACAAAGAAAAGAAAGGATGGGGTGGGGCATTGTTTTCTGAGGGGAAGGAGCAGGAAGGGTTTTTATCATGCAGATTGCTTCTTCTTTCTATGGGGGATGGAGAAGACACATGTTGAGCAGAAAATTCTAGACTGGTTGATTAATGTTATGTTTCTGGGAGACGTTGAAACTGGACTTAAATGTAGGTTTGATATCATGGGCTTTAGTGTGACACCATTTGGGGCCTGTGGTTTTCTCTAACAATATCCATCAGGATGACCTTTGTCTAATTCTCTTGCTCAGCTATTGCCTTCTAACATCTATCATAAAATGTGGCTGGGAAAGTGGTTAATCATGATGATAAATAAATTCAGTAATTTCGCATAACATTAAGTGCTATGAAGGAAAATACATCAGAGAACTAAAGAGAGATCCAAGAGAGTGCTTGGGGAGGGCCTGTCTGAGGAGGTGGTATCTGAGGGTCCTACGGAGGAGATTGCTAGGGTCCCAGTGTTGGAAGTGACCACAGGCTGGAGATAAGGAGGATGAGGAGATGAGGTGGGAGTCTACAGACGCCAGCTCCCATGTGAATTTGGAGTCCTTGGGGAGGAGCTCAAATTTTACTCTAAATGCAGTGGGAAGCCATGGATGACACTCAAACAAATACCTCAGCTCCCACACCAATTCCTGTTGCTTCACATGATTCTATCTTCAGTAGAGTGCTTGGCACATGTAGCAACAATGTCTGTTCATGAAATAAGTGAATGATGACTCCTGAAATCAAGTTGGTTATTCTCTGTAAACAAGGATGCCCTCTAGGGCTGGCTGGCCCAGCAATTATGCCACCATTCATGCCGATCCAGACCAGAAACCATCAGACTGCCCTCTGCCCAGCAGTTTGTCCTCAACTCCTGTTCACTAACTAAACATCTCACATCTGTTCACCTCACTCTTAGATATGAAGTCACAAGCTAATCTGCCACCAGTGGCACCAGAGTTGCCACCATCTGTGACCCTTAAATCCTGGGTCTGGCCATTTAGCTGCCGGTGTCAGAGACTCATGTCCACCCTTCTGGAAGGTGCGGTCTGCTGAGAACACTTAGGAAAGCTGGACCGGTGACCTGTGGCTATTCATACGCTGGCCAGTCATCTATGGTCTCTGGGTTTGTTTGAGCTTATTTGTCTTGATATTCTCCATATCACTTTCATGTTGAGGACCAGCAAGTATGGCATCCATGAGTAACTATGAGGTGTAGTAACCATAGAGCTGATTGCAATAGGCAGAGGGAGCTCATCCCAGTGAGGTGGGAAGCCAGCTGGGTGGGCGCAGGCCACTCATTCTGCTCCTGCGGCCCCCTGGGCCTGGGCTGCCTGTGCCACAGGGCTGCCAGTGTGGTGCATCAGACACTGGGACCGGCCGCGAAGCATCAGTGTGTTGCCTTCATGCCACAGCCACTTGCAGTAGACAGTAAGGGTATCTTGGAGTCACCAACGTGGGCCCTCACAGAGGGCTCTGGGAAGGGACCACCGGAAGCTGCCATAAACACCGAGGCTCCCAGCCTCACTTTGGTAACCTAGTCAAGCAGTTGAGGGCCTAAAAAGACAAACGAGAATATTCCAAGATGCAAGTAGCTGTAGTCTTTTTTGTTGTTGTTCCCAGCAACACGCAGGGAACACCTAGAATAAACAGGCAGAGTGCTCTGGGCACAGCCCCTGGCCCTGCTTCTTAGCCACCACTCACCCCTTCGGAGCACCCCGACTTCCCACCACTCACCCATCTGCTCTGGGCTGGCACCAATATTCTCTTCTCACTATGTTCTTCTGCATTTTCTAAACTACAACGGTCAACCTTCTGACTTTCCTCCAATTCCTTGTACTCTAGCCCATGGAAGTGAATGAGCTCTAGTGAAGGCTGGGCTGAGAGGGAAGGTAGCATTTGACCAGCACCTATTCTGCCCCCCAGCCATTTCCTAACAGAGTCTCACTGACTCTGCAGCATCACCCACAGCCTAGGCAGTGTCCCCAGGTGCCCCCGGAGCTCCTTGCTTCCCAGGAAGAGTTAAGCAGGCGACTTTGTTTACAAAGCACCTGGGCTCATTGCCCTTCTTTTACGCTTGTAACCCGTTCAGGTGAGATGGTTCAGTGAAGTTTTCTCGCAGAGTTTCAATCCCTCTCATTCTGCCTCCACCCTGGGCCTGCCCTGGCCTTGGGCAGGATTGTCAGGTTGTATCCTGCTAATTGGATAAGTTACCCCCTATCTCCCATCAAACTCCCTGTGGCCTGTTGCTCACACTTCCACCATGATGCAAATAATACTTCTGTTCTCAGTTGCTAGTCTTAAGAAACTTTTTCATGCAAATGAGAGTCCATTTTCCCAGCTGGGCAGCTGTGGTCTTCCCCTCTCCCCCCTCCCCCCTCCCCCTCCCCCCCAAGTCGAATTCTGCCGGAGGGACAGGACTGGCCCACCGCTGGGGCTGGAGCCCTGCTCTCCAAGCAGCTGGGCAGCGTCTGCAGGCAGTCCTCGAGCAGCTGGTGCTTTGGGATGGCCCAGGTAGGAAGCTACCCATGTTCGCCAGCTGCAGAACGGAGACAGATTGTGGCGTGTTCCCACATGGATAAGTCAGCAATAAAGAGAAAGTGCGATCTATAGCCACAGACTGCGCTGTGGACCTGTCTCATAGAGACATGATGTATGAAAGGAGCCAGGCACCGAAGGGAACGTCCCATGGTATTCCATTTATAGGAGGTGCCGAGCCAGGCCGAACTCATCCATGCTGTTAGACTTGTGGTGGGGAGGGAATGGGGCGGGGTGGCACAGGAGCTTCTGGGTGCTGGTTATAGTCTGTCTTTATTTTTAAAATGTATTTTAAATAATTTTTGTTTTCCAATATTCTATGAGTTTCAGATGTACAATGTAGTGATTAGACATTTGTATACCTTACAGTTGATCACCCTAAGTCTAGTACCCACCTGGCACCATACATTGTTATTCCAATATTATTGACTCTATTCCATATGCTGTACTTTGCATCCCTGTGACTAATTTTGTAACTGGTAGTTCGTACTTCTTAATCCTTTCACCTTTTTCACCCATCTTCCCAAACTTCCTCTTACCTGGCAATCCACAATTTGTTCCTTGTACCAATGAGTTTGTTTCTATTTTGCTTGTTTCTTTTGTGTTTTAGAGTCCACATATGTTGAAATTATTTGCAGCATTATTTACAAAGCCAAGATATATAAGCAACCTAAGTGTCCATTAATACACAAATGAATAAAGAAGAAATGGTGCATGCATATAATGGAGTGTGACTCAGCCATAGAACAGAATTAAATCTTGCCCTCTGCAATAGCATGGATGGACCTAGAAGGCACTGTGCTGAGTGAAATAAGTCTGTCTTATTTTTTTAAACTGAGTGCTGGCTAAACAGGTGTGTTCAGGGGTAAAAATTCATTCAGCTGGACACATAACATGGGTCTTTTCCTGCATGTGTATTATCTTCAATACTAGTGGCCTGGTGCATGAAATTCTCCAGGCTGGACACAGAAGTGGTGTGTGTGCTGCCCATTTGAGACAAAGAACAGTCAATAAATGAGTCTATATGAGTTCAAATTTAATAACATTAATATCCTTTCTTTGGTTAATAAAATTCAACAGGTTTCAGGTGCACAGTTCCTCAACACATTCTCTGTACATTGTAATGTGTTCACCTACCCCAGCAAGTCTCTGTCCACCATTTATCCCTCTTTGCCCTCTCACCCCCTCCCCCGGCAATCCCCACATTGTTTTCTATGTTCATGAGTTTTTTCTCTTTTTGTCCCTCCATTCCTCCATCCCCTTTGATCTTTAATTGAGATAATCTTAGAGCATTCTATTCTATTCTGGGTTGCAGCACAGCAAGGCCTATCTCAGGCTCCTCTTTCTTGTGACTAGAGTGAATCCTGGAAATGTGTTTGCTTTTACTGTGGAAACAGAGAAGAAACAGAGACCCTGCAGTGAAGTCTCCTTGAGACATTCTTAATAACTCCTGAGAAACATGCCGGCGCCTTTAGCAGTGGGATCGGGTCTTCAGGGTCTTCCAGGCATCGCTTGTCTGCTGCAGCTTGGAGGAAAGACCAACCGACCCTCACAAACACTGTGTGCCCCTAACCGACTCCAGCTATCATTTTGGGCTCCGAAACGCAATCCTATTCCTCCAGACCTTGTTGTAGTACTTTTTAGATGACTGAATGGAAAGTCAAATCCTCAATTTTGTGGCTTTAAAATAAAGTTTTACTGAAATGTAATCTTAATTTAAGGCATATAGGATGAGTCAATGTAATGGTTACTATCAAGAAACTTGAATTTCACTTTAAATCTAATACTGATGTCATCCGATTTAACTACTATCTTCTAATGTGCTGGCATAATTTTCTTCAACACATTAAAAGCCACAGAAATGAGACATTTCTTTTTATTTCATTTTATTTATTTTATTTTTAGATTTAATATTGTTCAGATTATTACAATGTTCCTCTCTGCCCCCCCCCCCCCCAATAACTCCCCTCCACCTGGTACCCATTCCACCCTCTGCCCTTACCTCCCCCGCACTGTCTTCATCCATAAGTGTATGATTTTTGTCCAGTCTCTTCCTGCACCTCCCACACCCCTTGTCCCCTAAGAATTGTCAGTCCATTACCTTCTATGCCCCTGATTCTATTATATTCACCAGTTTATTCTGTTCATCAGGTTTTTAATTCACTTGATTTTTAGATTCACTTGTTGATAGATGTGTATTTGTTGTTCATAATTTTTATCTTTTCTTTCTCTTCTTAAAGAATACCTTTCAGCATTTCATATAAAGTTGGTTTGGCGGTGATGAACTCCTTTAGCTTTTTCTTATCTGCGAAGCATTCTATCTGACCTTCAATTCTGAATGATAGCTTTGCTGGGCAGAGTAATAATCTTGGTTGTAGGTTCTTGTTATTCATCACTTTGAATATTTCTTGCCATTCCTGTCTGGTGTGTATAGTTTCTGTTGAGAAATCAGCTGACAATCGTATGGGTGCTCCCTTGTAGGTAACTACTAAGGTCCTTTGCCTATTTTTTATAGGGTTTCTGGTGTTTTTTATTTGTTTTTTACATATATTTTTATTGATTTCAGAGAGGAATGGAGGGGGAGAGATAGAAACATCAGTGATGAGAGAGAATCATTGATTGGCTGCCTCCCGCATTCCGCCTATTGGGGATCAAGCCCACAACCCGGGTATGTGCCCTTGACTGGAATTGAACGCAGGACCTTTCAATCAGCAGGCCAACACTCTATCCCCTGAGCCAAACCAGGTAGGGTGTAGGGTATCTGGTGTTGAGTTGTATAAGTTCTTTATATATTTTGGAGATTAATTTTTTCTCTGATTAATAATTGGAGAATATGTTCTTGCTCAAAGTCACTGGACATCAGAGACATGCAGATAAAAACAACACTGAAGTACCATCTCACACCTGTCAAAATTGTTATCATCAACAAATCAACAACAACAAATTCCAGTAAGGATGCAGAGAAAAGGGAGCTCTAGTTCACTGCTTGTGGAAATGCAGACTGGTGCAGCCACTGTGGAAAACAATATGGATTTCCTTAAAAGATTAAAAATGGAACTGCCATTTGACCCAGTGATCCTACTTCTAGGAATATATTCTCAGAACCCTGAGCAGCAATCAGAAAGAATATATGCACTGCTGTGTTCATAGCCGTGTTATTTACAATAGCTAAGATCTGGAAATAGCCCAAGTGCCCATCAGTAGATGAGTGGATACAAAAGCTGTGGGACATTTACACAATGGGATACTATGCAGCTGTAAAAAAGAAGGATCTCTTACCTTTTGTGACAGCATGGAGAGATCTAGAGAGTATTATGCTAAGTGAAATAAGCCAGTCAGAGAAAGACAAGTATCACATAATCTCACTCATATATGGAATCTAATGAACAAAATAAACTGATGAACAAAATGGGACCAGAGCCATGGATACATGGAACAGACTGATGAGTGTCAGAGGGAAGGCAAGTGGGGAGGATGAGAAGAGATTAACCAAAGAACATATATGCATATTTGCATAACCCAAGGACACTGACAATAGTGTGGTGAAGGCCAGAGGGTGGGGGCAGGCTGGGTGGAGGGGGCAATCAGGAGTTGAGGGGGGCATTTGCAATAGACTCAACAATTTAAAAAGTAAATAAATAAAATAAAATAAACTGTGTCTTTTTCTTTGGTATCATGTTAACCTCTCAAAACGAAGCCCTGTCAATGCCATCCACACTTACCTTAAGAGGCCCATGTCCTTGGCCTCTTAAAGCTCCCTTGTCAATCACAGGCTGTCTTTCAGAAGCATGTATTTGATAAATGGCTGCTAAAGTGTCCACTGTGAACCAGAAGGCTGGCTGATGAAGAAAGAAAGGAAGATTGAAGTTGAAAACTTATGTCATCATGGTGACCAACCTGGAGATGTCATCATTGGCATGAGACCCAAGGGAAGAGAAACAGAAAATGTGGGGAAAACAAACAACTGAACCTCACACAGCAGCAGCCTGAGCATGGATGGCTAATCCCAGAGACGTGGCCCTTTCTTTTCAGTCCTTTGTAATAAAAAAGACTTGGACCAGGATTTCTCCAGACACAGATTATCCTGTGTCTTATTTCAAGATTTGCCTTCTCTTAAAAAGGACAACATACATTCCTAGGTAAGTCTCAGTGCCTTAGCAGAGTTTCCCACCAGTTTGAGAAGGGATGACCATTAACATCTGGACAAAAGACTCTGAATGAGCCATGGCTAGTGTTGATCAGTGGTTAGAGCATCGGCCCAAACACCGAAGGGTCTTGGGTTTGATTCCTGGTCAAAGTCACAGGTTGCAGGCTGAATCATAGCCCTGATCAGGATGTGATCCAGATGTGTGGGAGTCAATGAATGGATGTGTCTCTCTCACATTGATGTTTATCTCCCTTTCCCTCTCTCTCCCTCCCTCCCTCTTTTCCTTCCACTCTCTCTAAAAATCAGTGGGGGGAATATCCTCTGGTGAGGATTAATAACAATAACAAAAAAAGACTTTGAATGAACTGGTATAACTATTCAAAATGGGCCTGGAAGGGACTAATGGCTCAGGGCTGAGAGTTCAGATTGTGAAACTCTAGTTTCTATCTTTGCTGTGTTCCTTTATTAGGATTGGGTTACTACTAGTCACCGTAGGTTGGGCCTGTGGGCAAGGTTGGCTGGGTGGGCACTGGGGTGACATATAGAGACTTTCGACAGTGCATGTTTGGGACCTATGACAGAGGGGACCCATGCCATATCAAGGGAGCCTGAGGTCATTCCAATGGTGATTGCCACAGGCTGGTCCATGAGCTATAGACGAGGCTACCACAGCCCTGGACCTGGACTGGGTGAGCCTAGGATCTCTGTGATTGTTTCACAAGGAAATGATCTTCTAGAGATAAGAGGCCCTGCTTGGAATCATGTGATATAGGCAGGAAGCTCTAGAAGGGCAGGAGTCCAGGGGCACTAGTATAACCCTGTACACAAATGGCCACAGAGTGAGAGGTGGCTCTTTACGCTGCTGCATGTTAGAGTTCACTGGTACGCAAGTGAGCCCGCCTGCAGACCCAGTGCTGTGGTTCTGCTACATCCATGGGGTCTGTGGGTCAGAATTTGGGTATAGCTCAGCTGGTGGTTCTTTCTCTGCTCCTGTTGCAGGTCCTCAGTGACATATTCAGGTGGTGGAGGGCCCAAGATGGCTTTACCACCTGGGTGGTGTCCTGCTGCAGTGACCTGGGCCTGGCGACCCGAGTGCCTACGTGTGGCCTCTCCAGCGCAGCAGGCTCCAGGTCACTTACTACTGCAGACTCCGGAGAAAAACTGGTGGGCATGCATGGACCATGCGATATACCCTCAGAAGTGACATAGCCATGTCTTTGCCCCACTCTATTAGGTAGCACGCAAGCCCACCCAGATGAAAGAGGGTTCGAGCCCATCTTTATAGGCGTACATGGTGAGGACACATTTAGTAAAGCATAAGGGTGGGAAGCAGTGCAACATGATCTTTAGAAATACAGTCAGCTATACCTGGGAAGTTTCTGAAACAGTGTCCAGATCTTCTTGTTCCACTTGGTCTAGGGCAGTGGTCGGCAAACCGTGGCTCACAAGCCACATGCAGCTCTTTGGACCCTTGATTGTTCTAACTCTACTTCTTCAAAATAGACTCACCCAGGCCAAAAACCGACTTCTGCGCTTGGGCCATGAAGTTTTAACCGCACTGTACGTGTGCGCCCGCACGTGGTATTTTGTGGAAGAGCCACACTCAGGGGGCTAAAGAGCTGCATGTGGCTCCCAAGCTGCGGTTTGCTGACCACTGGTCTAGGGCAGTGGTTGGCAAACTCATTACTCAACAGAGCCAAATATCAACAGTACAACGATTGAAACTTCTTTTGAGAACCAAATTTTTTAAACTTCTTCTAATGCCACTTCTTCAAAATAGACTCACCCAGCCTGTGGTATTTTGTGGAAAAGCCACATTCAAGGGGCCAAAGAGCTGCATGTTGCTCATGAGCTGCAGATTGCCGACCATGGGTCTAGGGCAATGGTTCCCCATCTGGGAGACACTAGATCACCTGGGAGCCACCTGCAGGGCTGCCAACCAAATTCCAAAACCGTTGCAGAATAAGGCCCAGGAAAGTGATAATAAATGCATACACACATGCACACACATCACACACACCATGCACAAACACACACAGACTCATACCACACCGCACCAGTATATCACACAAAACTATGTACACATGCACACACATACACATGCATGAACAGGCACAAACAAGACATGCACAAACTACATACACCTAGACACACATCACATACATATACACGTGAACATACATGCACACCATCCTACACACACACACTTGCCACACACTTACATCATGCACATGTGCAAACACTCACATACACACCATATACACAACACAGCACACACATACACACACACAAGTACACACACAAGCACCCCACACTCTATGCACATGAAATGCACTCACATACACACACTCACATAGACCACATTCATGCACACATCACTGCATACACACCACACAGGTGTACACATATCACACACAACATATACTAGTACTTGTGTGGATGTATACACAAGTGCCCCCCACACATGCACATATCCACATAAATACATGTGCATGACACACATGTACATGCATACACCACACGCATGCACATGTGCACGCACACAGTAAAACACATAGACACCCCACACATGCAATACACCGCTTACACACATGTACACACACGCGCACACACAACACACTCAAACATCACACACATCACACACATCACACACATACATGTACATGACAACTCGCCACATGTAAACACATATGCACACACATGAACAAACACACACCACACGTGCACACACCACCACACATGCACACACGACATACGCATGAAGACACACATACACACACCACATGCACATACTCCACATGCACTCAAACATCACATGCATACACACATGCACACAGACCATGCACACATCACATACACATGCACACACACACCATATACACACATAGACATACAAGCACAAAAGCATCCACATACAAACCACACAGATGCATACTCACACACAAACCACATGCACACACACCACATACCACATACACACACACCACACACACACACCACACACATGTGAACACATAAACGGACATTCATGCGCGCGTGCGCGCGCGCACACACACACACACACACACACACACACATCTTTTCAGGTGCCTGTATGCATCCAGGGTTGAGAACAATTGGGACAGAGTTTATCAATCTGAGAGTGATGCATGGGATTGGAATTAGTTTCCTCAAAGCTTGGGTGTTTTTATGCTGCTTGTATTTTCTTTGTCTATTCACTTCTTAGTCTTTTTTACTACTGAATGTATAAAATTTTATTTTTAAAGAGTTTGGTTTTGTCAGTAACCGAAGGGAAAGCGCGATATTCGCACCAGGGCAGAGGTATGGCTGGGCTCCCTGACAATGAGAACAGAGTAAGGGCAGGGCAGATGTGGGCAGTCCTGGTCCACGGCCCCTCTGTGCCTGCGAGTCTCCCTTCCTGGTACACTGATGAAAGCCCAGAAAGGACTTGGTTTAGTGTGAAGACCGGAAGGCTGTCTTGCTCACTGTGTTTTCCCTGGGGCCAGATAGCAACCCGGTGTGCAGTGGGTATGTTAAAGAATCTAATAGAAACGTAAAGAGGCCGAGGGCAGGCATGAAGCTCCACATTGCTGTCTGCAGTTTGCAGAGTGAGTTGCCAAGTGTCCATGCTAAGGTTTCCTAGGAGTGGCCTTCAGAAGTGCCAGGCTATCTGCTGCAGCTTAAAAAAAATCTTTATTCTTTAAAGTATTACCTAAGTCTCCTTTCCCCCCACCGACCTCTCCCCAGCTGCTCCCGCCCCCAGCACATGCCCCCACTGTCTGTGTGCATTGGTTATGCTCATATGCATGCATACAGGTCCTTTGGTTGATTTCTTACCCTCTATCCCCCGCCTACCCTCTGAGGTTGGACACTCTGTTCAATGCTTCTATGACTCTGACTCTATTTTTGTTCATCAGTTTATGTTGTTCATTATATTCCACAAACGAGTGAGATCATGTGATATTTATTTTTCTCCGACTGGCTTATTTTGCTTAGCATAATTCTCTCCAGGTCCATCCATGCTGTTGAAAATAGTAAGAATTCCTTCTTTTTTATAATAGTGTAGATGTACCACAGTTTTTAATCCACTCATCTGCTGATGAGCACTTAGGCTGTTTCCAAATTTTAGCTATTGTAAATTGTGCTGCTATGAACATAGAGGTGCATATATCCTTTCTAATTGGTGTTTCTGATTTCTTGGGATATATTCCTAGAAGTGGGATCACAGGGTCAAATGGGAGTTCCATTTTTAATTTTTTGAGGAAACTCCATATTGTTTTCCACAGTGGCTGCATTCCCACCAGCAGTGCACGAGGGTTCCTTTTTCTCCACATCCTCACCAGCACTTGTTGTTTGCTGATTTCTTGATGAGGGCCATTCTGACAGTGTGAGATGGTAACTCATTTCATTTTGGTTTGCACCTCTAGGATAATTATTGACTTTGAGCATGTTTTAATATGTCTCTTGGCCTTCTCTATTCTATTCCATTGGTCTATATGTCTGTTCTTGTACCAGTACCAGAGAGTTTTGAGAACAGTGGCTTTGTAATTTAGCTTGATATCTGATATTGGGATCCCTCCAACGTTGTTCTTCTTTTTCAAGATTGCTGTGGCCATTTGGGTGCTTTTTTATTTCATAAGAATTTTTGGAGAGTTTGTTCTAAGTCTGTGAAATATACTGTTGGTATTTTAATGGGGAGTGCATTGAATCTATAGTTTTCTTTGGGTAAAATGGTCATTTTAATGATGTTGATTCTACCAATCCATGAACCCAGTATTTTCTTTCATTTGTTTATGTCTTCTCTATCTCTTTTTTCAACTCTTGTAGTTTTCTGAGTACAGGTCTTTTATTTCCTTAGTTAAGTTTATTCCTAGCTATTTTAATTTTTTGTGTGCAATGGTAAATGGGATTTTTTTTTAGTTTCTCTTTCTGTGAGTTCATTATTAGTATATAAAAATTTATATATTTCTGAGTGTTAATTTTGGATCTTGCTAAATTTCATAATTCATTAATTAAGTCTAGTATTGTTTTGATGGAGTCTTTAGGGTTTTCTCTGTATAATATAATGTCATCTGCAAATAATGAGAGTTTTACGTTTCCCCCCCAAGTTGGATGCTTTTTACTAGTATTTCTTCTTGGTATCTGATTGCAATGGCTAGTACTTCCAGTACTATGTCAAACAGGAGTGGTGATAGTGGACATCCTTATCTTGTTCCTGTTCTTAGGGGAAATTGTTTTAGTTTTTGCCCATTGAGTATGATGTTGGCTTTAGGTTTGTCATATAAGTCTTTTATTATGTTGAGGTATGATGTCTCTATTCCCACTTTGCTGAGTGTTTTTATCAGGAAAGGGTGTTGGGTTTTGTCAGATGCTTTTTCTGCATCAGTTGATATGATTGTGTGATTTTTGTCTCTCAATTTGTTTATGTGATGTATCACGTTTATTGATTTGCTAATGTTGTACTAGCCTTGCATCCCTGGAATAAATCTCAGTTGGTCAAGGTGTATGATCTCTCTAATGTAATGATGGACCCGATTTGCTAGAATTTGTTGAGGATTTTAGCCTCTAAGTTCATCAGGGATATTGGTCTGTAATCTCTTGCTTTGTGGTGTCTTTATCTGGTTTTGGGATTAGGGTGATGCTGGCTTCATAGAAGAGCTTGAAAGTGTTCTTTCCTCTTGAATTTTTTGGAATAGTCTGAGGAGGATAGGTTTTAGTTCTTTGAATGCTTGGTTGAACTCTCCTGTAAAGCTGTCTGGACCAGGGCTTTTGTTTGCTGGAAGTTTTTTAATTACTATTTCAATTCCATCAGTAGTTATTGGCCTATTCAGGTTTTTTATTTTTCCTGATTGAGTTTTGGAAGCTTGTATTTTTCTAGGAATATGTCCATTTAATCTAGGTTGTTCAGTTTGTTGGAGTAGAGTTGTTTGTAATTTTTTTAAAATTCCCTTTGTATTTCTGTGGGATCAGTTGTTATTTCACCTCTTTCATTTCACCTCATTTCATTTCTCCTTATCTCTTATTATAGCCTTTACTTTAAGACCTATTTTGTCAGATATAAGTATTGCTACCCCAGCTTTTTTCTCATTACTATTTGCCTGACAATAGTTCATTTCATTTTGTTTATTTGAGTCCTCTCTCTTTGCTTTTTGGAGAGCCTGGCTAGAGGTTCATCAATCTTGTTTATACTTTCAAAGAACCAGCTCTTGGTTTTATTGACCTTTTTTTTGGTGTCTATATAATTTATTTCCGCTCTGATTTTTATGATTTTCTTCCTTCTGCTTACTCTGGGCTTTCCTTATTGCTCTCTTTTTAATTCTTTAAGTTGTAGGTTGAGATAATTTATTACCATTTTTTCTTGTTTTTTGAGGTAGGCCTATAGAGCTATGAACTTCCTTCTCAGGACTGCTTTCACTGTGTCCATAGATTTTGGATTGTTGTATTTTCATTGTCATTTGTTACCAGGATGCTTTTTATTTATTCTTTGATCTCTTTAGTAACCCAATCATTGTTTAATAGCATGCTATTTAGTCTCCAAGTGTTTGATTTTTTTCATTGTTTTTATTGTAGTTGATTTCTAATTTTATGCCATTGTGATCTGAGAAGATGCTTACTATGATTTCTATCTTCTTGAATTTGAAGAGCCTTTGCCTGTGTCCTAATATGTGGTCTATCTTTGGAAATGTTTTTTGTGCACTTGAGAAGGACGTATATTGTATAGCTTTGGCGTGAAATGTACTTAAGATGTCAATTAGTTCCATCTGATCTAGTGAGTCATTTTGGATTGCTGTTTCTTTGCTGATATTTTATTTAGAGGATTTATTCAGTGTCATTGGAGTATTAAGGTCCCCTACTATGACTGTATTGCTCCCTTGATATTTTCCAGAGGTTTTTTTTTTTAATGTACTTGGGTGCTCCTGTATTGGATGCATATATGTTTATTAGAGTTATAGGTTCTTGTTGAATTGCTCCCTTTAGTATTGTGAGGTGGGCCTCCTTATCTCTTATTATAGCCTTTACTTTAAAACCTATTTTGTCAGATATAAGTATTGTTACCCCAGCTTTTTTCTCATTACCATTTGCCTGACAATATTTTTTCTATCCCTTCACCATCAATCTGTGTGATTCCTTTGTTTTGAGGTGGGCCTCTTGTAGAGAGCAAATATATGGTTCAAGTTTTTAAAAAATATATTTTTATTGATTCAGAGAGGAAGGAAGAGGAAAGAGAGATCTAAACATCCATGATGAGAGAATTATGGAATGGCTGCCTCCTGCAAGACCCCCACTGGAGATTGAGCCCACAACCCAGGCATGTGCCCTTAACTGGAATTGAACCTGGGACCTTTCAGTTCGCAGGCTGATGCTCTATCCACTGAGCCAAACCAGATAGGGCTGGTTCAAGTTTTCTTATACATTTAGTTATCCTGTCTTTTGATTTGAGTATTTAATTCCTTTATGTTTAAAATTATTATTGATAGGTACTCCTTTGTTACCATTTTAATTCTTTATACCTGTGATCTTCCCTTTCTATTTCTTCTTTTCACTGCAGTTCCTTTAGCATTCCTTGCATTGTTGGTTTGATGGCAATAAACTCCTTTAGCCCTTTTTTAACTGAGAAGCTACTGATTTCCCCTTCAATTTTAAATGATAGCCTTGTTGGATATAGTATTCTTGGATTCAGTCCCTTGCTTTTCATCACTTTGTGTATTTTTTTCGTTCCCTTCTGGCCTGATGTGTCTCTGTTGAGAAATCAGTTGATAATCTAATGGGAGATCCCTCATAGGTAACTTTCTCTTTCTGGCGCCTTTAATATTCTTACTTTGTCATTGATGTTTCCAAATTTAAGTTAGCTTGCTGCTGGGGTCTGGCCAGTTGGGACTGAGTGAGATGAGCCAGTCGTGCCCTGGAGCCTTTCTGTGGTGCCTCCCCAGCTGGCCAACGTCCTGTGCTCCTTCCCTCGATTGTACACCAGTGGTGTCCCTCGGCGTGGCCTGTGCCGTCTCACAATCCAAGACTTTTCAGGAGATGTCAGAAAGCCAGTTTCAGCCTGATTCCACAGGTCTGGTCAAGGGATTCCACTAGTGCACAAATTTGTGCACTGGGCCTCTAGTGAAAAATAAACATAGAATGAAGAAAAATTAATGACAAACCCCCCCCCCCCAAAACACAAAGAAAAAAATTTTTAGATGAAAGATAAAGAAAAAAATAAAATAAAAAAAAAACAAAGTGTATGTTTCACCTGAGTTTTAATGCCCCATCAGGGCTGGTTTAAGATCCCCCTCTTCCGTTCTGCCTGCCACTTCTCTGTTCCTGTTAGGTAGACAGTACCGTGTTGAAGTTCCAAGTGATCCATTGTTCCTCTCTATCTCTCTCCACAGCCTTGACCGCTGGCAGGCAGGACCTGTCTGTCCACTTAGCTTGCTTCTTTCACTCAGTCTTAATCTCTCAAGTGTCTGTTTCTGACAGGGCTTTAGGTGGGAGTGGTGCTGTGTCACCTTCTGGGACTGAATGGCTTCTCTTCAACCCAGTTCATGAGGCTCTTTGGGGCCATTCTGACTTTGTGTCCTTTGTGAAGTTCAAGGTATAGGTTGGGTGCGGCTGTATTAGCTCCATTGAGACTACTGGGAGGGACTGGCTTTTCAGGAGAAAAATGGCTGCTTAGTTACAGAGTGTCAGGAATGTCCCAGTGCAGGATTCCTGGTCACTTTGCCTTGGCTCACTTTGTCCATAGCCTCTCCCCAGACTCCACAAGTCTGCAGCTCTATCTGCACCTCAACCACAGGAGAGTGTATTTGAAAGGTTCTATGAACTGGGTTTAGCTAATAAAAGCAAAGATCAAACAGAGCCAAAACAACCACACGACTGCTAGTTTCTCACCCCCACTCTGCCCCGGCACCATGCCGCTTGGTCAGTTTCTCAGACCGCCCCTCTGGACTAAGGCTTTTGCGGCTGTGGACTTAGGTCTAGAATCTCCTGATTCCAGCAGCCCTGTGCACTTCCTTTCCACAGTCGGATGTTGTGTCTGTCCCCTAGGGACATGAACTTGTTCCTTCTGACTCTCTTGGCTCAGAGGTCTTGTGTCTCTCTGCAGCCCAGATTCCTGATCCCACCATTCTGCAGGTATCCTCTGCCCTTCCTGGCTGTGAATTGTCTTGCCAGCTGTGTCCACTTTGCCATTTCTGGGTGGTTGTTATTAGATTTAGATATTCCTTCTATCTGCTCCAGGATAAAGCTTGGGACATATTTGCCTATTTGGCTTTCATTTTTCTCTCTCTTTGCATTGTTTTTTGAAACATGGTTGTCTGTACAGCTTTTAGTGTGAATTCTTGTGGTCCTATTCCTGATGGCCACAAGGAATCAATGCAAATAGTATGGCTTTGGATTATGGATTCTTTTATTATTTACTCAAGGAAATTGTGTTTTCATTGGCTAAGTAAAACAATGATATATTTTTGCTACAAAACATGGGATCTTGCACATAGGTGATAAATAAATACTCATATGATTAAAACAGGTAAGCAGACAGGTAAATGAAAACAAAATAATTCCATTTTCTTCTTGATACCTCTTTTTTTCTGATTCTCTTTAATTGTTCAAGAACATCAATTTTTAAAAAGAGAGGAAAGAGGTGAAAACTTAGAAAAACTAAGTGATTAGTTCTAAAAACCCAGAAGGAAGATAGGAGCTACTACAGGGGCTAATCTTGCTTTGTTGATTCAAGAACCAAAGCAATTTGGATGGACTTGAGTTGGAAAGGGATCAATGATAGCACTGGCTTTGTTGCCACTTTGTGAGTTTTCATACATGGCCATAACACTTGTTCTTGACATTTCAAGTGGGAAGATGGAAAGCTGGGGTTTTCTCCCACCACTCTTGGCTCCTTGTAATGCTGGGGCTGACCAGCAGACCCCAAGCATTGGATGAATGATTACTCTGACACATGTTTCTGTGAAAGAGAGGGCTAAGGGACTGCCTTGCTATAGGAACCAGACAGGCTCATTTACCTGCCTCCTTAGGTTTCTACTATAGCAACAGCTTGAACTAAAATTAACCTCTAAGTATCCTTGAGAATACACATGCATCTGCAGTGTCCTTTATTTTTATTTTTATTTTTTTTAATTTCTTTATTGATTAAGGTATTACATATGTATCCTCATCACCAATTACCCCTTCCAATCCTTTCTTCCCCCTGTCACCACTTATGCCCTCATCTCCCTAGTGTCCATGTCCATTGATTAGGCTTATATGCATGCATACAAGTCCTTTGGTTGATCTCTTCCCCTTACTCCCACCTTCCCCTACCATATGAGGTTTGACAGTCAATGCTTTTCAGTCTCTGGATCTGTTTTTGTTCACCAGTTTATGTTTTCATTGCATTCCATAAATGAGTGAGTTCATGTGATACTTATCTTTTTTGATTGGCTTATTTCACTTAGCATGATGTTCTCCAGTTCCATCCATGCTCTAGTTTGAAGCAGACACTTTTTTCTCCTTTTTCTTCTTAAAGAATACCTTTCAGCATTTCACATAATACTGGTTTGGTGTTGATGAACTCCTTTAGATTCTTTTTATCTGTGAAGCTCTTCATCTGACCTTCAATTCTGAATGATAGTCTTGATGGGTAGAGTAATCTTGGTTGTAGGTTCTTGCTGTTCATTACTTTGAATTTCTTACCACTCTCATCTGGCTTGCATAGTTTCTGTTGAGAAATCAGCTGACAGTCGTATGGGTACTCCCTTATAGGTAACCAACTGTTTTTCTCTTGCTACTTTCAAGATTCTGTCTTTTGCCCTTGGCATTTTAATTATGATGTATTTTGATGTGGTCCTCTTTGGATTCCTCTTGTTTGGGGTTCTCTGCACTTCCTGAACTTGTAAGTCTATTTCTTTTACCAGGTAGGGGAAGTTTTCTGTAATTATTCCTTCTAATAGGTTTTCAATATTTTGTTGTCTCTCTTCATCTGGCACCCCAATAATTCTGGTGTTGGTATGCTTAAAGTTGTCCCAGAGGCTCCTCATACTATCTTCATATTTTCGGATTCATTTTTCTTTTTGTTCTTCTGGTTGGGTGTTTTTTGTCTCCTTATATGTCAGATCTTTGGTTTGATGCCTGGAGTCCTTTGATCTACCATTGAATTTCTGTATATTCTTTATTTCAGACAGTATATGCTTAATTTATGTCTGGTCCTTTTCCATTTTCTTGGCATTCTCATTAAGGTCCTTGAAGGTGTCACTAAGCTCCTTGGAGGTTTCATCAAGTTTCTCAGCAGTTTTTAGAAGATTCTTGAGTAACCTTATAAATGTGATCCTGAATTCTATGTCTGATAGTCTGCTTTCCTCCATTTCTTTCATTCGTGACATGTTTCTCTGCTTTCCTGTGTTAATGGAGTGAAAGAACTGCTGTGCTGGAGTCATGCCTATGGGGCTGGACTTGCTTCAGTGTGACTTAGGTGCTCACTGAGTCTGCCTCATGAATGTGTCACTTATGGATGTGAGTAGTTGAATTCTGGTGTCATCTCACACTGACCTCTAGGTACACTAGCTTCTGGATCTCCAGTGGGGTGCAGGTCAGCTGCTGTCTGAGGTGATCTAGCAGGAGGTACAGTGAGGTCTGCAGATTTATCCTGGTCTGATCAGAGCTGCAGTTTAGGTAAAGCTGCGAATGCACAGGCCATTTATATGCAAATGCCGCTGCTCACAGCTGGGGCTGGTTTGCAGATTGTTTCGGTTGAGGTCTCAGGGACTCACTAGGCTAGGGCATAGGAAACCCCAATGGATGCCACTCAGCTGTTTATGCATCTCCACGTGTCGAAGTCCCCTGCGTCCCTTGCCCCTGTGCAGTGAACAATGATTGCTGCGTGCACCTCTGCAAGAGAGCCACTCTCACTTTCTGACTGGATGGCAGACTGTCCAGCTTCTCCCCGTAAGAGTCTGGGTCACCAGCGTCTCCCCAGAAATGAGTTCAGAGTAATCAGGAGCTTGTTTCCCTTCAGGTTGAAAACAGCAGGGCCCCGTTGCCCACCACCAACCTGGTTCGTACACCTCCATACCTTAGCTTTTCAGTGCTTGTACATGTCTCACTGCTCTTTTCTCTTTCCGTCTAGTTGCAGAACTTCCACTTGGCCAGCTTTCCCATGGTTCTGGGTGAGGCTTTTGGCCTGGGCAGCGGATCCCCAGATCCCCTGGATTGCGGCTCCACCCCTCCCCAGGCTGAATGCCTCTTGCCGATAGCTGGCTCTTATAGCTCCCTCTGATAGCTGGCTCTGATTACAGGCTTGGCCCTGCCCTGGAGCCCCCTGGCTCAGGCCCTTCTCAGGCTGCTCAGGGTCCCTGCCCTGGGCTCAGGTCCTGGCCGCCTATGTATGCAAATTAACTGACATCTTTGTTGGGTTAATTTGCATACTCATTCTGATTGGCTACGGGCATAGTGAAGGTATGGTCAATTTATATGTTTGTCTATTATTAGGTAGGATTTAAACTACATTATAAATACAATTATATTAATAATTACATATCTATTTGTATGTTGACTAGTTTCTAGTAATATTGCTAATTTACATATGTCAATTCTAAAATTGAATATATAATTTTGGAATTTTAATGTACAATATTATTATAATCTGCTGAGGCTTAAGTAGAGAAAAAAGGTGGAGGAAGATTGAATTCACTCCTCTCCCCCCTCAGCACTCCTGGTTCTCAGCCCTTCAGACCTGGGGCTAGAATCTACACATAGTTCCCCATGTTGCAGGTCTTAGAACTTCACCGCCAGCTTTCCTAGGTCTTCAGCTTTGCAGAGAGCAGATCATGGGACTTCTCAGACTCCATAATCATGTGAGCCAATACTTTGCAATAAATATTATTAAATCTTTGTATCTGTATATCTATCTGATCTATTGTTCCTCTCGTGGACCCTAACTAATACATCCATTCATCTGTTGAAGGATATTTGGGTTGTTTCCACTTTTCATATACTTCTATAGACAGTCATGAACAAGTATCTGAGTCTCTGTTTTAATTTTTGAGGATATATGTAGGAGTGGGATCATACGGTAAGTTTCACTTTTTGAGGAATCACCAAACTTTTTTTCCAGAGCTGCTATACCACTTTACATTCCAACCAGCAAAATATAAGGACTCCAACTCCTCATATCTTTTTTTGGTAAATATATTTTATTGATTTTTTTTTACAGAGAGGAAGGGAGAGAGATAGAGAGTCAGAAACATCGATGAGAGAGAGACATCGGTCAGCTGCCTCCTGCACACCTCCCACTGGGGATGAGCCCACAACCAAGGCACATGATCCTGACCGGAATCGAACCCGGGACCTTTCAGTCCGCAGGCTGACGCTCCATCTACTGAGCCAAACCGGCCAAGGTATCCAACTCCTCATATCTTTACAACACTTGTGATTTTCTGGTTTTGTTTGTGTGTTTTATTATCGTAGTAGGTATAAAGTGGTAGATCATTATAATTTTGACTTGCATTTCTCTAATAATGACTAATGATGTTGAGCATCTTTTTATGTTTGTATTGGTTATTTGTGTACATATATTTAGAGGAATGTTTATTAAGTCCATCCTGGAATTGTTTGTTTTTGTTTTGTTTTGAATTGTAGGAGCTCTTCACATATTCTGGATACTAAGCCCTACATTTTTCTCTCCTTTTCCAAAATAAAAGGGGTCAACTCTTGTTAAGATGGCTTCCTTTTCTCATCTCCTCTCTTCCTAATTCCCATATCGCCTTGTTTCATCAACTAGAGACAGTTGGCCTTCAATCTCTCCTATCTAGCTGATTAAAACCATTTCCAGGTATTTCTCACCTAAATAAACCCTTACTCCAAATCTGTCATCTTTAGCCTCATCTCCTCCTTTCCTTTCTGCCACTGATGTATTTTCCTGAAGAGAAAACCACTGTGGTTTCATCTTTACCCTCCTCATTCTATTGGAACTTGTTAATCGGTCACCAATAAGGTCTAGATTGGCAATGACTTTCTGTCATTTCCTTCTATGTTGTTTTCTTTGGAGTGCATGAAGCTGTGGCTTACTTTCCACTGTCTTCTTTGACCTAAATTGGAATTCTGTTTTCTTTATTCTTTTACTTTTATGTTCATTATGTCTTTGTCACTGTTGCTGGCTGCTTTTCTCACATTTTTTGTAAGGCAACTAGAATTCAGAGTTTCTGCAGGGTCTTTGGGTGGTGAATGGTTCTGTTGTTTGAAAGCCAGTGTCCCACAAGTGGGCCATTGACATTCCTGGAGCAAGAGAATGAAAAAAGGGGGAAAAACCTATTTCAGTGATAGACTGGGGAAATTTTTATTGGTTATATTGCTTTTCAGAAAATGTTTATCTTCATGTGTATTTAGACTATGTTGTCTCTAAGAATTATGGTTTTGCTTGAAAAGGGTGTGAGATGGTGTTTCCACATGTTATATGTAGGACAATGTAGAGAGCTATGCTCACCTCCCAGGTTGAAGATGCCTGCACAGGGACTGAACTTGGAGTGGGAGACCCCTCCATGGGATGCTTCCCTGAAGCCACCTGCATTGTCATCCAAATGCATTATTTTGAACTCTGGGAAATGCTCTAGTAGCTGGCTGTGTTCTCTGGCTTGTGTACCAGTATGGAGTGAGGATATGGTCCAGGGTTAGAGAAGCCACTGGGTTCTGACAAAGGTGTGGGGATTTGCATGGCGAAAATAAGAAGTCACATGGGCTTTTCTTTAAGTAGAGAAGAAAGATGGGCTTCAAGTCATGAAAGCAAGACTGGGCAGATGGATGTGTCTTTTGAAAGGGACAATATTTTCCTTTTTCTCTAAGATTTTGCGGTATAATATTCTATTTAGCACAGATACATAACTTTTCTACTTTTATACATTAACATTTTCTGTAATTATTCCCAAAAATTCAATAAAGTTTTTAGCATGCCCAGAGCCTTTTTGAGTGGTTTTCTGGATAAATAAAGGCAGCCCAGAAAGCAGACACCATCTCACTCCACCCAGGGGTATTCTATCAAGAAAAAGCCGGCACCCATAGGCTCAGGTGAGGAAGAACAGTAGGAGCTGCCCCAGGTAGTGTGAGAGGGGCCGAGGGGAAAATATGATAATGGAGGGTCAAACACACCATAGGTGCTCCCTTTCCTGAATATATTAGAGGGCGACAGACATCTATGTATATAGATGAACTACAACATTCACCTACAAAGGCAACAGACTTCTCAAAGTTCAATCTTGAACTCCCTTTTCTGTTCTCTGACTCTCTGCAAGCACCCTCTTTTAAAAGTCTTTAGTGGCTCTTTGTTGCCTTTGTATTAAAGGCTAAACTCTCTAGCTCAAGCATGTCAAACTTATGGCCTGTAGGCTGCATGCAATCCGCAAAAAATATTTTTGCTGTCCAGCCAATATAATGGTACATAAAAAACATTTTAATAAAAGTTTCATAACTTAATTTTTACAATATCCTGTTATACATAATTATTAATAACTAGAGGTCCAATGCATGAATTCGTATATTGCTGGGGTCCCTCGGCCTGGCTGGTGATTGGAGCTGATGGGGGCTGGCTGGGCGGAGGGACTGTGGGAGGTTGGCCAGCCATAGGAAGTTGGTTGTGGGAGCACACTGACCACTAGGGGGCAGCTCTTGCATTGCATATCTGCCTCCTGGTGGTCAGTGCACATCATAGCTACTGGTCGGTCATCTGGTTGTCTGGTTGTCATGGTCACTTAGGCTTTTATAAATATAGATGAACTATGACTTTTACTAATGAATGATTACTATAATCTAGTTGCATTCATTTCCCTTCTGCGCCTTATGCGCAAGCACACCATTTCTTGTCGGAAGCCATGTCATAATTGCAAAAGTTTCATTGAAAGGTTGATGGAACTTGGGGACTCAACAAGGGCTGAGTCACATATTTTATCACCTGTTGGAAATGGCTAAAGGCATTTCCCCAAATCTAAAAAGGATGATTGTTTGCTGCCAGACAGGGCATCTTAATCTACATGTTATTGCCTCCTGTTGGCCAAACACCTGAACAGCCACAGGCTATTTCCAATTCTGACAATGGACTCTGTAGACAAAACCCTACCCTTTGAAGTGTGTATCTTCACCTTACCTTAGGACAAATTGCCTTTAATAAAAAGCAAGGGGTCCTGAGAAAAAGAAAACTTGGTTTCTTTAGCCAAGCTCCTCTGACCCCAATGCCTTTCAAAATTATCTTTCGTCTCTGGACTCTTACTTAAGTTACACACAGCCTTTCTCCAGATTGCTGAACCCTTCTTTTTAAAAAATATTTTAATCTTTATTGTTCAGTTTATTAATTACATTGTTCCCCTCTTTTTTCCCCCTATAGTTCCCCACCACCCAGTACCCATTCCACCTTCTGCCCTCAACCCACCCCCCACTGTCCTCTCCCATAGGTGCATGATTTTTGTCCAATCTCTTGCTGCACCCCCCACACCCCTTTTCTCCCCAAGAATGATAGCTTTGCTGGATAGAGTAATCTTGGTTGTAGATTCTTGCTATTCATTATTTTGAATATTTCTTGCCACTCCCGTCTGGCCTGCATCGTTTCTGTTGAGAAATCTGCTGACAATCGTATGGGTGCTCCCCTGTAGGTAACCAACTGTTTTTCTCTAGCTGCTTTTAATATTCTCTCTTTATCTTTTGCTCTTGGCATTTTAATTATGATATTTCTTGGTGTGGTCTTCTTTAGATTCCTATATTTTGGGGTTCTGTGTACTTCTTGGGCTTTTAAGTCAGTTTCTTTCACCAGGTGGGGGAAGTTTTCAGTCACTATTTCTTCAAGTAGGTTTTCATTATCTTGCTCTCTCTCTTTTTCTGGCACCCCAATAATTCGGATGTTGGCATGCTTGAGGTTGTCCCAGAGGCCCCTTACACTATCTTCAATTATCTGAATTCTTCTTGTTTCTTGCTTTTCCAGCCGAGTGGATTTTGCTTCTTTGTATTTCAAATCTTTGACTTGGTTCTTGTGGCCCTCTGGACTGCTTTTAGGACTTTGTGTAATACTTTTTATTTCAGTCTGTGTATGCTTGATTTCTAGTTGGTCCTTTTTCATATCCGTGAGGGTCTCGTTCATATTCTCAGAGGTCTTGTTCATTTCCTTGAGGTTCTCATTCATTTCCTTGTAAGTCTCATTCATTTCCTGGTTGATCTTGTTTATTTCCTCATAGTTGTCATTAAGTTCATTGGCCTTTTCTAGGAGCCTCTTGAAAAGCCTTATAACCGTGGTTTTGAACTCTATGTCTAGTCGTCTTTTTTCCTCCATTTCTTTCACATCTGATTTCTTTCCATATCTCTGCATGGTGGCTGCTTTATGTGGTAGTTGTCCTCTAAGGGCCAGTGGCACAGCCTCCCCAGTTACTTGAGGTGGGTACTCTTACTGCAATCCTTTATGGGTTGTACAGTATTTTTGAATTTAAATCCAGCTTGTTGTTAGCCCTAGGAGGGTTTGACCTCCAGGCCAATTGGCTGTGAAGGGAGACTGTGTTCAGGTTGGATGGGCGGAGTCTCTGAGCTGCACGGGAAGCCTCAGTGTCAGCTACATCCTATGCGGCACTCGCGCGCGGGTCTCTGTTGGATGGGGATGGCTGCAGACACCTCCAAGAGAAAGCCGCTAGTCTCTTCCCCTTGCCAGACAACTCTGCCTCTCCCCAAATGAGTCTGCACACCCAAAGTCTCGCCCAGGGTTGTAAAACATGTGGTTTCCGGGACCAGGAGACCAGTTTCCAGGGAGCAAGTCTCGCGTCTGTGCTGTGGCACAGTTTAAGTGCGCGCAAACTTCTTTTTCAAGTACCCGGCTTCTCCATAGACTAGGAGACCTCTGCCGTGCCCGGCTTCCAGGGTGCGTCCCCCGGACCTCGGACCTTGCCTGGCGCTGGGGAATCCATGCAGTGGGACGTCTCCGACCTCCCCGTTGGTGAAATCCAGCCGGGGTTGCTGCTCCAGCCACCGCCTGCACGCGACCAGGACGGCTCCTAACCTGTTTCCCCACGATCTTCAAGGCTGCGCTCCCGCTGCTCTTCTGAGTCTCAGTGTCCCACCTTTAGTTTTATTTGTGGAGTTTTCACTCAGCCAGCTTTCTGGTGATTCTGGGTGATGTTTGTTTTGTTGTTATGTTGTAATTTTTAAATTGTTGCGCGGGGCAGAACAATAGGTGTTTACCTATGCCGCCATCTTGGTTCTCCTCATCCAGACATTTAACACACCCACTTTAATATTTCCTGTGGCACCCTTCCAATGTCGGTGAGGTAAAGAAGGAAGCAAGAGCAGCAGCAATAGCAGAATTTACCATTCTTTGAGGGACCACAATGCTTTGGATAGGCCATCTTACTAAATCCCCAGGAGAACCATGCCAGATGCCCATGTTTGCTGCTGACTGCAGAGAGTTTACGTGACTTGTTGAAGATCACACAACCAATGAGGTAACAGCTGAATTGACTTTTGAACTCTAGACTGAACTATAATGCCTTTGCAGTCTCCAGACACAACCAATTTCATGGACAAACAAAAAACATTTCTTTTAATAATCAGAGATTCATTCAGCCTGAATGCATGTGAAGGATTTAAGTGAATTCTTTTTTTTTCAATTTTATTTTATTTTATGTTTTAATTAAAAAAATCTTTATTGTTCAGTTTAATTACATTGTTCCCCCTTTTTCATCCCCCTATAGCTCCCCTCCACCCTGTACCGATCCCATGCTCCACTCTCACCTCCCCCTCCCCACTGTCCTCTCCCATTGTTGCAAGATTTTTGTCTAGTCTCTTGCTGTACTTCCCACACCCCTTTTATCTCCAAGAATTGTCAGTCCATTCCCTCTCTATGTCCATGATTCTGTTATATTTACCAGTTTATCCTGTTCATCAGCTTATTAATTCACTTGATTTTTAGATTCATTTGTTGATAGATGTGTATCTGTTGTTCATAATTTATATTTTTACCTTTTTCTTCTTCCTCTTCTTAAAGAATATCTTTCAGCATTTCATATAATATTGGTTTGGTGGTGATGAATTCCTTTAGCTTCTTCTTATCTGTGAAGCACTTTATCTGACCTTCAATTCTGCATGATAGCTTTGCTGGATAGAGTAATCTTGGTTGTAGATTCTTGCTGTTCATCACTTTCAATATTTCTTGCCACTCCCGTCTGGCCTGCATAGTTTCTGTTGAGAATCCGCTGACAATTGTATGAGTGCTCCCTTATAGGCAACTAACTGTTTTTCTCTTGCTGCTTTTAATATTCTCTCTTTGTCTTTTGCTCTTGGCATTTTAATTCTGATGTGCCTTGGTGTGGTCCTCTTAGGGTTCCTTTATATTGGGGTTCGGTGCGCTTCTTGGACTCCTAAGTCAGTTTCTTTCACCAGGTGTGGGAATTTTTCGGTCACTATTTCTTCAAATAGGTTTTCATTTTCTTGCTCTCTCTCTTTTTCTGGCACCCCTATAATTCGGATGTTGGTATGCTTGAGGTTGTCCCAGAGGCCCCTTACACTATCTTCAATTTGTTGGATTCTTTTGGTGTCTTGCTTTTACAGCTGAGTGGATTTTACCTCTTTGTATTTCCAATCTTTAACTTGGTTCTTGGGGTGCTCTAGAGTACTTTTAGGTCTTTGTATAATATTTTTTATTTCAGTCAGTGTATGCTTAATTTCTGGGTGGTCTTTTTTCATATCCTTGAGAGTCTCCTTCATATCCTTGAGTGTCTCGTTCATTTCCTTGTAGGACTCATTCATTTCCACATTGGTCTTGTTCATTTCCTTGCAGGTCTCGTTAATTTCCTTGAGGGTCTCATTCATTTCCTTGTAGGTCTTGCTTATTTCCTTATAGGTCTCAACCTTTTCTAGGAGCCTCTTGAAAAGCCTTATAACCGTGGTTTTGAACTCTATATCTAGTCGTCTTTTTTCCTCCATTTCTTTCACACCTGATTTCTTTCCATGTCTCTGCATGGTAGCTGCTTTTATGTGGTAGATGTCCTCTAAGGGACAGTGGCTGAGCCTCCCCAGTTACCTGAGGTGGGTACTCTTACTGCAATCCTTTATGGGTTGTACAGTATTTTTGAATATAAGCCCAGCTTGTGGTTGTTAGCCCTAAGAGGGTTTGACCTCCAGGCCTATTGGCTGTGAAGGGAGACTGTGTTCAGGTTGGATGGGCAGAGTCTGTGAGCTGAGCAGGCAGCCTCAGTGTCAGCTATGTCCTCTGCGGCGCTTGCACGGGTCTCTGTTGGGCGTTAATTGTTGCAGGCACCTCCAAGAGAAAGCTGCTAGTCTCTACCCCTTGCCAGACAACTCTGCCTCTCCCCAAATGAGTCTGCACACCCTAAGTCTTGCCCAGGGTTGTAAAACAAAGCAGTCTGGTGGTCTCCGGGACCAGGGGGCAAGTCGCCGGGGAGCAAGTCATGCGTCTGTGCTGTCGCACACTTTACACGCGCAAACTGCTTTTCCAAGCAACCCGGTTTCTCCTCAGACTAGGAGATCTCTGCCGCACCCGGCTTCCAGCATGCATACCCCGGAACTCGGACCTCGCCTGGCACTGGGGAATCTGTGCAGTGGGACGTCTCCGCCCTCCCCGTTGGAGAAATCCAGCCGGGATTGTTGCTGCCCGCCCTACAGCCCTGCGCGCGCGGCCACAGCTCCTAACCTCTGTTTTCATGCGTATCTTCAAGGCTGCGCTCCGCCGCTCTTCTGAGTCTCAGTGTCCCATCTTTACTTTTATTTGTGGAGTTTTCACTCAGCCAGCTGTCCGGTGATTCTGAGTGATGTTTGTTTTGTTGTTTTGTTGTAGTTTTTGAATTGTTGCGTGGGGCAGAACAATAGGTGTTTACCTATGCCGCCATCTTGGTTGCTCCATTTCTTAAGTGAATTCTTGAGGCTATCTCCTCTCTTAAGCTGCTTCCCTGACCCTAATGGCTCAAGGAACACTCGTGAGTGGTGGGAAGAGAAGGACTTGGGTTATTGTGTCAGTAATCAACTGCTGTATAAGTAACTATCACAGACTTCATGGCTCCAAATCACAATGAATAATTTCTCACTATTCCGAGGCAGGATCGAGCAGCTCTGCTTCACGTGGCATCTGCTGGAGCTTGGAGTGCCTGGAAGGTCCACAGTTGCCTCACGTCATGTGGGGCTGGCTGCTGGCTGGAAGCTCAGTTGGTTCCTCAGTTCTGACCGTGGGCTTCTCCACATTACTATTTGGATTTCTGCATAGCATGAAGGCAAGATTCCAAGAAGAAAGTGAAGGCTGCAAATATCTCATGGCCTTCCTTTGGGAGCGACCCAGCATAACTTCCACCACATTCTTTTGGTCAAAATGGGTCACAGGGACACCCAGATTCAGGATAAGAGGAAACAGACACTACCTCTTGAGGAAGGGACAGTGAAGTTTCATTGCAAAAGAACATGTATTTCCTAAAAGACTAGAAAAGAATAACAATATAAACACTAAGCTAATGGAAGAAACAAAATAATAAGATTATTTGCAGAGATTAAGTACAGAGGTAAATGAAATAAAAAACAGAAAAACAATAGAAATAATCCACAAAACCAAAAGTTAGTTCTTTGATTTTAAAAGATAAACAAAAATTGACAAATTTTTAGTTAAACTAAGAAAAAATAAAGAGAAGATTGAACTAAAATCAGAAATGAAAGTGAAGACATTATACTCATAGAAATAAAAAGAGAATATGACAACAAATTCTAATATAGATGAAATGAACAAATGCCTAGAAACACACACATTACCAAACTGACTCAAGAAGGAATAGAAAATCTCAATAGACTTATAACAAATAGGGAGATTAAATCAGGAATAAAAAACCTTCCAATGAAGAGAAGTCCAGAACTGACATGCTCCATTTGAAACCTGAGGAAGAACTTTTCCTGGCTTCTGAGTTTGCCAGCAATTTTTTGCATCCTTGGCTTGCAGCTTCATCACCTCCTCTTACTGTGTATATCCAAATAAGGTCACATTCTGAGGTACTGGAGTCAGGACTTTAATATATTTTTTTCTTGGGAGAAACAATTCAATCAATTAACCCCAAGTAATTAGCATTAGAGCTGGTATAGAATCCAAACAGATTCCCGAGTAGCGTCTCTACATGGCACCCTATATGTGTCTGTGCTCTTGTAATGCACTTATCCCTTGTGCATTGCATGTATCTCTACATTTTAGCTGAACCTTTCCTGTTAGGCAGACTGTAGTTTAGAGATTTATACCTTATTATCTCATTCATGGTTGATCCTTAGAAATTTTATTTTTTATCAGCTTTTTTTTGAGGTGTAATTGATATACAATTGTACATATTTAAGTCATACAATTTGGTAGATTTTGATGTCTGTATAAATCCTGAAACCATCATGATATAGCAAACATATCCATTCCTATGAAAACTTTTCATATATTTCTTTTTCCTTATAGTCTCTCCCTCCCATTCCTCCTATCCCTCATCCCAAAGCAACCACTCATCTGCTTTCTGTCACTGTAGATTAGTTTGTATTTTTAGAATTTCATGTGAATAGAATTATATAGTATATACTGTATTTATTTTTGTCCTGGCTCTCATTGAGCTTCAATCATATTATCGTGTGTGTCAATAGTTTGTTATTTTTATTGCTGAGTAGATCCCCTCATGTGCATATGTCACAGTTTGTTTATCCATTTATATGGTGATGGCTATTTGGCTTATTTCCAGGTTTTGGCTATTACAAATAAAACGTCTATGAACACGTGTGTAAAAAAAATAATGAAAGCCCATAACTTGATAATGTCACTGATGAATTCTATCAAACATTTTTTAAAAATTACACCAATCCTACTCAAACTCTTCCAAAAACAGGATGAAAGGGACCACTTTCCACACAGTCTATGAGGCCAGCATTAGTCTGATGCCAAAGAAAAGACACCATAAGAACGTACTCACCAATACTCGTTATGCTAATAGGCTCAAAAAAGTCCACAGCAGATGCATTCCTACAGAGAGAAAACAGCTGAGAAGTCACCAGGCACCGAGGGCAGGGGTAAGTGGGAGAGAGCACTTAGCCGCTGTGGGGTGTTTGATGGAATAGTGAACAAGCTTTAAAACTAGCTAGAGCTAGTAGTTGCAAAACTTTGCAAATATCCCAAATACCACTAAATTGTATATTTTAAAATGGTTCTTCCCACTCTACCCAAACGGCATAAATTGTTTCCAGCCAAATCTGAGAATGGCCCATTGGACCCCAAGTACGAAGTCTGCCCTGTCTACCAGATAGTGCTGCATCGTTATTCTCAAGAGCTGGCTCTCCAGGTTTAAAACAAGCTACTTGGTTGAGACAGTTCCTCAGATACTGATGTTTGGTGTGGATCCCCATATGCCTTCCAGGACCTGGACAAGCCTGGGGACCCAGAGTCCCATTTTGTGAATCAGCTTTTACCCCCTCCTGCCTGCCTATGCGTGCCTTCCCTTTCTCTCTCCACTCTTGTGATTTGTCCTCTTTGTCTTAAGCAACTTTACAAAAAAAAAAGAAAAAAAAAAGCAGGAGATGTTAAGCTTTTACATTGCCCCAAATTTGTTTCAACCAGTAAACAGTTTTTCCATCATTAAACTACGTGTGTCAATATTATTTTGTTTTACGTTTCCTATGTACTGTTTCTTCACAAATTCTTTTTCAGGAAATTCATTGAATTTAAGTAGCTAAGGAGATCTGACAGGGAAGCTTTTACCCCAAACTAAACCATGGATATTAAAAGATATATTTGAGAAAAAACATTGGAGGTCAAATACAGTGGGGGGACACTATCAAACAAAGATAAATGTGCTTCTTTATCACAGGACTTCTCAGAGTATTAAACATGTTATAACTTTTCAAAATGAGGATTTGAAGCATTCCCCAGTTTATTTGAACAAATTACTCTTTTTGTGAGGTGTTTCTAACAGTTTATAAAGACTTTTGTCACGTACTCTCTAAAGGAACTTTGAGTCTGTTCATCCCTTTGCATATTTTAAGTTGACATTTAAGAATTTACATAAGTCTAGATAAATGTTCTGATGCAAATATTAAACATCAAAAATAAAACATTAATCTTTAAAAAGTTTACAATGAAATTTCAAAATTATAAAAATTTGATACCAACATCCATAAAAAATGAACTAAGGTAAATTATTCTTCTTAAACCTGTGTTTTCAATTCACTTTCTCTACAGTTTTATATCCTCATGCCACTTCTTCTTTTTAAAAAAATATTTTTTTCCTTTTTTCAGAGAGAGGAGGGGAGAAGGAGAGACACAAGTGGAGAGCTCAGCATTAACCTGCTGCCTCCAGCCTGTCTGCTGCCGGGGGCTGAGCCGCACCCGGCACGCGCCTTGGCCAGGAACCCACCCGCGGCCGGTGCACGAATGACGCCCAGCGTCTGAGCCGCACTGCACAGGGCCGCGTCCTTATTCCTGAAAATGTTTTATTGGCTATCCTACCAAACAAAAACAAACGTAGAAAGACTGAAATAGCCGAGACCGGTTTGGCTCAGTGGCTAGAGCGTCGGACTGCGGACTGAAGGGTCCCGGGTTCGATTCCGGCAAGGGCATGTACCTTGGCTGCGGGCACATCCCCAGTAGGGGGCGTGCAGGAGGCGGCTGATCGATGTCTCTCTCTCATCGATGTTTCTGACTTTCTATCCCTCTCCCTTCCGTTCTGTAAAAAATCAATAAAATATATTTAAAAAAAAAAGAAAGACTGAAATATTAGATTTCAATGTGATCATATTAGCCTACACATTTTTCTTGATTGTTTTATTATAATTATTATTTTAAAACATAAATGACCAAAACAAAACAATTTTATTATGTAATGAAACCTAAAAGGCAGAATGTTATTGGAAATGAATATCTATATCAGATAACCATGATCAAACGTTTCGTTTGCATTTAACAAAAGGTAAAAAATACCTATTAGAAGGTAAAAAAAAAAAAAAGTTATCCTATATAATAAAAGGCTAATATGGAAATTGTTCCCTTGACCGGGAGTTCAACCAGTAGTTTGACCAGGGGCAGGGCTGGCTGGACAACAACCCTTGGCCCCTCCCACTGGCTGGCCCTGCCCCTGATAGGCCCCCCTCACCTCCTGAGTTACAACCCCTCCTGCCATCTAAACACCATCCATGCATGAATTCATCGAGGAATGTGCAAGTGAGCCAGGGTGTGGTAACGTCATGTCTGAACAGAGGGGGACCTGAGGCTGCATGGTGCCTAGCCTCGGGGAGGAACCTCAGGCCACACCCCTACCTCTCAGAGCTTGATGGGGACCTCAGGCCATGCCCCCACCCTGTGGGGTTTGATGGGGGACCTGAGACTGTGCCCGCCTGCCTGGAGGGGCTTGACAGAGGTGGGCCAGCCAGGTCGGGGTCTCTTGCATTTTTAAATGTGTGCAGATGGTGGGCAGGGACTTGACTCTAGGTCACATGGCAAGCCCCAGACTTTGACAGGAGGGATAATTTTATATACATTTTACTAATCTTCCTTCATCTCTGCCACTTCTATTATAGAGAAAGGGCAAATAACAATATTAAAATATTTCCTCTAATTAATTCCCTTTTAATGTGCACAAATTTCATGCACCTGGCCACTAGTAATTTTATAAAATAAAATAAAGTTGGAGCTCATGTAGTTTGAGTAACTGTTTTATAGTATTTGATAGAAATAGTTTTTGGCAAATCTGAAAGAAACAATGTAAACATTTTACCTGCCGATTTGTGAGTCACGAGAACATTGGTGTTCAGCGATGTCAGCTGCCTTTAAACCACTGTGGCCCTGGCCGAGGCTCCTCTGGCTGTTTGGTGCACTTTCTTTCCAGGTAATGTCACTTCCTAGGAATGGAAACTGGTTATAGCTGAGAAGATAGCATGCAGGTATGAAAATAAGCTCTTCTTGACAATATTTCTTCAGACTGTTCTCTCTTCTTCACTTTTAAGGGATTCTCACGAGAGAAAATAGTGCTTTAATAGTCATGGGAGAGTGGAAAAAGCAAAGCTGTGACATGGAGATTGTTACTACTGTCGCCATTCCTGCTGCCATGTGTCTTAACCCATACAGGGCACTTCTCCTTCACAAAGGTGTGCCTAGTCTGGGAAAGGCAGGGCCACCTGAGTCTGTGGGAAATAGATCTTGTTGCAGGTTTAGCACCCAACACCTTTCTCCTGGGCAGTGCTTCCTGGATGGTGAAGGAGCAGATGCATTTCCAGGGGGGAGTAGGCTTTGGAGAACTCAGGCCAGATCCCTGCTAAGCTGCTGTGTGAGAGGACACATACAGACAGACTGTCTGCTGGCCCTCAGGAGCCTCAGTCCCCAGTGTGAGGAGTGTGCTGTTGGTGCACTAGAGGGAACTCCTGTGCAAGGAAAGAAAGAGATGGCTCTGTTGCTGATGGCCTTTGTCATCTCTACAGACCAGGACTTAAGGCCAGGTTCACAGAAACTCCGCTGGCCTCAGACTCACACCCTGGTAAAATCGCTTACTGATCAGCTTTTCTTTCCAAGGAGCCCAGATCCTACCTTAGGGCCCTTTCAAGTCAGGAGTCTGAAAATCAAGATGGAAACTATTCAACACCCTAGCTTCCCCTTCCCCCTCCTCTGGCCAATAATAGTCTACATGCCTTTAGGTCAGTGATGGGCGACCTTTTGAGCTTCGTGTGTCAAAATTTGCCAAAACACTGAGCATAACTTGGGTAGTGTGTTACTTCCAGAAAAAAAACAAACATAATTTTGTGCTATTTATAGTTTAAATAACAAAAATGTATAATTGTAATATATAACTGTATTTAATAAACCAAAAACTAATTATTTAACTTATCTGCTTAGTGACTTCTTTGTTCATCTGTCAGTCGGTTTCTTTTGTTGGTCTTGATGTTATTTAACTTGTGTGGGGTGCCATGAACTAAGATAAGTGAGGAGGAGGGGGAATTCTTTAATTAACCTGTCTATTAGTGACTTTTTGTTGTTGCTGAATTTCATTGGCTAAAACTTCACTTGAAGGTTGGTTTTTGTACACTTCAAGCCCAAGCAAACACTACTAACTTCATCTGTCAATCTGTTTCTTTTGTTGGTTTTGATATTATTTAACGCTGAGAATAAGGTCTCACAAAAGTATGTAGAGGGAAAAAATTGTGAGTAAAGCCATTGCTATATTTTTCAGGGTGCTAAAAATGTCTGGTAATTCGTTCCAGGCACTCCAAATTTCCTGTTGGTAGTGGCACTCCTCTTGATTCTCCAAGCGGCACCTTTCCAGATTCTCAAGCTTTGACCTCAAGTCAACAAACACCTGAGCCCAGATGCAGTCTTGAAATTCTGCAAGTTGCATCTCCAAATCATCAATTTGCATCCATTAGAAACCATTTAATTCCAAACTACTGGAGACTACTACATCAGGATACTTAATTATTTTTATAGTCTGTTCTAGGCTTCTAAATTGATTAAATCTATCACTGAACTGGTCAAGTAACGAGTCTAAAACATCCTGGTACTTTATATGCAAGGGTTCCATTTCATTTTGTACAGCTGCACTGGCCTTCTCAAAATACTTTGTTACTCGAGGAAAATACTTATAAGTTTTAGTTTCTACATCTCACTTAAAAATTTAAGTTTACTTTCAAAAGCTTTTATGTATCCAAACATAACATCAATACTTTTGCAAAAACCTTGTAACTTTAAATTCAGTTCATTAATATGAACAGAGAGATCTGTAAAAAATATCAGGGTGTTGACTCACTTATCATCATTGAGCTGAAAAAAGTTTCCCAGATCCTTATCCTCAAGAAATACCTTAATTTCTTCAAAGCACTCCACAAAGCGCTCAAGAACTTTGCCTCAGCTCAGCCACCTTACATTATTGTATATCAGCAATCCACTGCAGGTGGAATCAAACTCCAGTAAAAATGCAGAAAATTCTCGCTTGTGAAGGGGGCGAGCAGCTATTAAATTAACTATTTTTCTAACAACTGACATTAAGTCATTTAACTCAGTGAATTCTGCCTTGGCACATAAAACCTTCTGATGGATAATACAATGAAAAGGCACAATTGGATGTCCAATAGCTTCTGTAAACAATTTGACAAATCCGACTTTTTCCCCCACCATGTTTGGTGCTCCATCTACTGTCACTGACACAACTTTAGAGATATCAATGCTTAGGTCACGGAATGTTTGTATAACAACCTTTCATATTTCGCTTCCTGATGTACTTGTTGGCACTGATACTAACTTTATCAACTCTTCTCTCATTGTGAGATCATCAGAATATTGACCAATAATGGCCAACTGAGCATGTGATGTGACATCAGTAGTTTCATCAAGAGAGATAAAAAAATATTTACAATTACTTATGTCTCTCTTCAGTTGATGTTGTACGTTTGTGTTCAGTCTCATTATTCGGTCTTTTATGATATTTCTACTGAGTGGTAACTCATATATTCTCTTAATAATTGCATCTTAATTCAGCATATCGTGAAATAGAACTGGTGCACATTTTAAGAGAATTTCTTTAATAAATTCTCTCTAACTGTGTGCTTTTCCATGCTGAGCTATGGAGTGAGAAATGCTCAAACTTGCAGATGTTAAATTTGTAGAGCCTTTTATAAATTTAAGGATGGAATTAGAGTGGCTCTTATGAAGGTGTAGCTGCCTGGAAATGTATTTCTGCCTTTCATCTTCACTTTTTTTCAAGAGCTGGGAATGATTAGTTTCAAAATGTCTATTTATATTCCATATTCTGCTTATTACCGTTTCAGTACATAGAATGCAAAATGATCTGGCATTTTTTTCTATAATGCCATACATCTCGGTCCATGTCTCTTGAAAGGGTTGGCTACTGCTCCTACCACTTTCTTTACTTAACCTTGGTTTTTTTACTTTTTGGGTTCTCCATCAGGGGGACAGTGACAAAAGATAGAATTATAGATGGCCTGTTAGCCCTGCAGGCAATTAGGGGTTAACTAGCCTAAATGACCACAAGATGGCACATGTAACTGTCTTTTAGGAAAGGACAGGGTTAATAAGCAGCAATAGGGGTTAATAAGGATGCACAACAGTAATAGTGTTGAAATGGAGTCTGAACTATGCTGCAAAATGACGTTCCTTATATAAATTAAGATGGCTGATGCTATTTCTAATGACGGGAAATGGCACCCATAGCACAGGCCCTCACCTCTCCCAGCCTCCCCCTCATTTATTTCATAATAATGGTCAATTAGAACTCAACGACACCCCAGAACAGTAGATTGGATGATGGTTGCTATGGTTATGTAGTTGCTGGTAATGGTGATCACAGGGGCCCCAGAGATGTGTCCCCTGCGGTATTCTGCTGCTCCCTGCTCCACCAGCTGGAAGTGAAGTCAAAGATTCTCTAACAGCCTAACTGGAAGTCCCAGAACTAGACATTCTGTGCTGGAGTTCTGTTGTTTTGGCCTACAGACCTCCAGCACAGAGTGTCTACACTACACTACAGTAAATGTTTTATCCTCGGCTACTGCACCTGGCTGTGCAGTAGCCGAGGATGAAACGTCCTTCTTGGTATGTGGCCCCATACTTCTCTGTATGCGACCACATGCGCCCGCGTTCATCGAAAATGGTTACGCGTTTCAGTGCTGACATGCGTGTTGTATGTTTGCTATCACAGTTTTAGGTTAAGGTGTCATCATTTATTTAACCACTTAGCTATTCTTGACCATCTGGAATGATTCCTTATTTTTTACAATTGTAAACAAATAATTTTATGTGGTATAACTCCCAAATTAGAGTATTGGGTGAGCAGTAATAAATAAACTTGTAGCTTTTATTATGATCCTGCCACACTGTTGTCCTGAAAAATAAGAATGATTTAGAGTCTGACCAAACTGGATATTTACATTCTTATTTTATTTGTGAATTTTATTGGTACCTCATGCTATCACAAAATTGCACATTTATGTTTCTAAAAGTGCTTCTAAGCATTAATTTATTGTATTTGCATGTGTAAACTGTGTGCTTTGATCCTATATCAGAGGCAATCTAGGTATTGATCTGTCATATTTGCATTCTTTCTGTCTTTGCCTTGAGGTCTTCCCCTTTCCACACAAACTGTTGGCTTACCCTGGGCACACTGGGGTCCCCTCATCAAAGGGAAGCTGCCAGGACACAGCTGCTCTGTCCTTGAGTCTCTTTGAAGTCTAAGCACAAAGCATATCAGTGCTTACTTTGCATTAGGTCAGTGAGCTCAATGCTCTTATAAGCAGAGCCCACTCCTGCGTTTTAGATTTTATCAGACCTCCTTCTGGGGACCTGTTTAAGCCAAGTTTCAAGCCCAGAGCTGCATGTTTAATGAAGGCAGGTGGCCTTGCACAAATCCTCAGCATCTGTGAAGTCCAATCACCTACTGCCGTAAGGTCCTTTGTTTCCATATCTTCCAGTCACCCAAATGGACACTCACCCCTTGCCAAACTCAGAGGTAAGAATGCACATTCCATAAGTTCTCTAAGGCCCAAGCTAGCCACCATCCCATCAATGTGTGCACCCTGTTCCTCATGCCTACAGCCTAACCTTGGTCTATTCCAGCCATTTCTTCATGGACTCCACCCTGAGTAACTGGAACTGGAGAAATAAAAGTAAGAACATAGGTTATTTGTGTCTGGCAATGGAGTTAATACATGTTTGGGTCAGTGGATAAAGCTCCAGGAGGGCAGGTCTCAAGCATAGGGCTGCCCCCAAATGGTGAGTGACCCTGAGAACCATGGAAAAGGCATGTGTAATGCTAGGAGACTCATTCTCCTGCCTTTGGGGTAGATGATAAGGTACCCAGAGGAGAGAGGGCTCCTCCTTACCCCTGGTAAACCAGCAATCTGCTCTCCCAGGGCACCCTCCCTACCCCAGACATAGCTCAGGGGGTGTTCCACGGGAGAAACCCTTTCCTGTGAGGCATGATGAGCCAGACAGCAATGAGCCCAAGCTCCCTTTGATAGGGACAGAAATAGAATGTTGGAGAACCAGCTGGAATTGTAAGAAATATTAATCATGCTCTGTTAACTATGATTGTTTTGTTCTGATTAAAGAAGGCACATTCTGAGCTGGCTTTGGACCTTAAAGCTCTCCTGGAGATGCAGCCCATCCTCCCCATTTGGAGCTGCCTATTATCATGGGAAGATTGACAACCTCTAGCAGAAACCAGAGCCACCAGCCCTTTGAAGACCCCAGCCCTTGCCTATCACTAGCCCTTTGAAGACAGTAGCCTTCTGCTTACCTGTTCACTGCTCATTTGGCCAGCCCTTTGGTCCTTATAATATAAGCAGCTGGCTTATGGGGTGCAAAGCAGATGTTTGTGGTTGATCTGCTGCTCTCCCACGCTGCCAGCAGTATTGGAATAAACACTCATATGATTCAACCCTGTGTCTGCTTAATTGGCTTAGGTAGTGACAGGCAGCACGGACCCATTGATTGTCCAGTTACACATTCAGAGAATTTCAAAGTTCCTCACAAACTAATTTGATCCACAGAGGGAAGCTAAGTGCTAATAAAAAGTTGAAGTAGAGAAGACATTTGTGGGAAGAAAACCAAGATGGTGGCATAGGTAAACACCTAGGCTTTTGCCCCACATAACAATTACAAGAATAGAACTGAAGGACAGAATGGACACTGTCCAGAACCACGGGAAGGCTGGCTGATTGGAAGATCTGAAACTGGAGGGTCATAGAAGCACACATGGATAATCAGAGCCTCTGCAAGGCCCAAGCAGGGTGGAGACTTGCGTGCGCGAGAAGACGGGGTGTATGAACCTGGCAGGGGTGCTCTGGTGGAAAGGAGACAGGGGCTCCAGGCTGCACTGAACCCAGTTCGGTTTGCACTCAAAATCCAGGGGAACCAGGCCCTTACAGGGAGAACCTGGATTGCAGGCAGAATCCCAGGGGAAGAGCCAGAGGCAGATCTCCAGGGACTTTCATACGAGTGTGCTTAGAGGGGACAAATGGGTCGCTGGCTATGTCTTTTAGGAGAAAGGAGCTCTGGCCAGAGGCAAAACTCCAGGGGCGTGCACAAGTGCTCATGGTGAAGGCGTTCTGTTGACTGTGCGGCTGGCGTCTGGCAGAAGGGAAAAGGAGTTCCAATTGCACTGAGCCCAGGTGCCAGGTGAAAATCTGAGGTTCCAGATCCATTGGGGACTAGACGTTTTGGTGGCAGACAAATCACAATGGCACCTTTCTCACAGAGGTGCCTCCTGCGATTGCCTGCAGAGGCTAGGACCCGGCGACCTTGTGGGCAGGGCTGACTGGAAGCCAAGACTGTTGGCTCCACCCTGAAACTACGCCCCATCCAAAGTGAGCACAGAGACTTTGGCAAGTTTGCAAGTCCAGGAGCATTAGGCTCTCCCAGAGTAGACACAGCTGACCCTCACAGTCAGTTGGCCTGGAGGTCAATTCCTCCCAGTGATACCAACAACAAACAAGACTTATCTGAGACAAGGCTGTATACACAGTCCACAAAGGGGTGCACCAAGAGTGTACACCTCAGGTAACAGGGGAGGCCGAGACACCTAGCACACAAAGCTACCCAACAAATTCAGGGAAGCAGTGAAAATGGGGAGAGAAAGAAAAAGATTGCAGACAAAAGAAATGGAGGAAAGCAAATGACTGGATATAGAGTTAAAAGCCACAGTGATAAGGTATTTCAAAAGGCTCCTAGAAAAAGCCGATAAGCTCAGTGAGAACCTCGAGGATATTAGCAAGACCCTCGAGGAGATGAGCGAGACCCTCGAGGAGATGAAAAAGGACCAACTAGAAACTAAACATACACTGACTGAAATAAAAAGAAATATTTTACAGAAACCCAACAGCAGATTAGAGGAACGCAAGAATCAAGTCAAAGATTTGAAATACAAAGAGGCAAAAAACACTCAACCGAAAAAGATAAAAGAAAAAGAATCCAAAAATTTGAGGATAGTGTAAGGGGCCTCTGGGAAAACTTCAAATGTACCAACATCAGAATTATGGGGGTGCCAGAAAAAGAGAGAGAGCAAGATACGGAAAACATATTTGAAGAAATAATGACTGAAAACTTCCCCTACCTGGTGAAAGAAATAGACTTACAAGTCCAGGAAGTGCACAGAACCCCAAGCAAAAGGAATCCAAAGAAGACCACACCAAGACACATCATAATTAAAATGCCAAGAGCAAATGACAAAGAGAGAATATTAAAAGCAGCAAGAGAAAAACACTTAATTACCTAAAAGGGAGCACCCATACGCTTGTCAGCTGATTTTTCAACAGGAACTATGCAGGCCAGATGGGAGTGGCAAGAAATTTTCAAAGTGATGAATAGCAAGAACCTACAACCAAGATTACTCTACCCAGCAAAGCTATCATTCAGAATTGAAGGTAAGATAAAGAGCTTCACAGATAAGAAGAAGCTAAAAGAGTTCATCAACACCAAACTAGTATTATGTGAAATGCTGAAAGGTATTCTTTAAGAAGAAAAAGGAGAAAAAGGGGTCTGCTTCAAACTAGAGCATGGATGGAACTGGAGAACATTATGCTAAGTGAAATAAGCCAATCAAAGATAAGTATCACATGAACTCATTCATTTATGGAAAAACAATGAACAACATAAACTGATGAACAAAAACAGATCCAGAGACAGAAAAGCATTGACTGTCAAACCTCAGAGGGATGGTAGGGGAGGGCGAGAGTAAGGAGAAGAGATCAACCAAAGGACTTTTATGCATGCATATAAGCCTAATCAATGGATACGGACACCAGGGGGGTGAGGGCATAAGTGGTAACGGGGGGAGGAGGGGATTGGATGGGGTAATGGGTGATGAGGACACATATGCAATATGTTAATCAATAAAGAAATTAAAAAAAAAGACATTTGTATAGCCCCAAATAGAGGTGTTGTTAGAGAGGTGTACTCAAAAGTTATCTTAGTCAAAATTAAGATGTTGCAAATGTTAGTTGATCCATGTTTGACTTGATCCATGTTTGACTTGATATTTGATAAATATGCTGATGTACTAGTAATTCTTTGCTTCAAGTTTAGAGAAATTTTTTCCTTCCTTCCTTCCTCCCTTCCTACCTCCCTCCCTTCCTTCTTCCTTTTCTACCTTCCTTCTTTCCTTCCTTCCTTCTTTTCTTTTTACAGATTTTTCTGTGAAAAGAAAAAAGAAAAAGAAATTAAGGGGAGAGGGGAAAAGATCAACCAAAAGACTTGTATGCATGCATATAAGCACACCAATGGACACAAGACACTGAGGGGGTCGGGGAGATGAGGGCATGTGATAGGGAGTAGGGGAGGCTCGGGGAAGGTCAATGGGAGAGAAAAAAAGAGAGATATGCACTACTATATGTAATAGTTTAAATAATAAAAATAAAATAAAATAAAAGCCTTAAAAAAAAAAAAAGGCAACGCAATTCTGGATTTCACCTCAGGGTCCTTTCTACTTCCCTGGAAACTCTACTTGTGCCCATGAACCCACTCTGTATGTGGGGGCTGTGAAGATAGCTATAGAGAAGGCCCACAAAGATGACCGTTCTCAAAACAGTGAGAACATTTGGGAAACAGTTCCCATTGATAGGAAAATATCAGCCCCATTTCACAAAGAAAGAGACTCCCTCCTCTAGGGAGGAAGTAGTGGTGGCCCAGCAAAACATGCACTTGAGTGCCTGGGGGAGAGTCAGCAGGTGATGGTCAGCCAAGGTTGGGCTTGACGGGGAGGGACGGTTTCTAGTCTCTGGAATGCTGAGGGTTAAGAAAGGAGGAGAGCCTTGCATGGATGCTCAGTGGTTAGAGCATTGGCCTGAGCACTGAAGGGTGGTGGGCTTGATTCCTGGTCAAAGCACAGACTTGGTTGCCATTTAATCTTTTTTTAAAAAAAATTTAATCTTTATTGTTCAGTTTATTAATTACATTGTTCCGTTTTTTTTCCCCTATAGCTCCCCTCCACCTGGTACCCATCCCACCCTCCACCCTCACCCCCCTCCACTGTCCTCTCCCATAGTTGCATGATTTTTGTCCAGTCTCTTGCTGCACTTCCCACACCCCTTTTCTCCCCAAGAATTGTCAGTCCATTCCCTCTCTATGTCCATTATTCTGTTACATTCACCAGTTTATCCTGTTCATCAGCTTATTAATTCACTTGATTTTTAGATTCATTTGTTGATAGATGTGTATTTGTTGTTCATAATTTACACTTTTATCTTTTTCTTCTTCCTCTTCTTAAAGAATATCTTTCAGCATTTCATATAATATTGGTTTGGTGGTGATGAACTCCTTTAGCTTTTTCTTATCTGCGAAGCACTTTATCTGACCTTCAATTCTGAATGATAGCTTTTCTGGATAGAGTAATCTTGGTTGTAGATTCTTGCTATTTATCACTTTAAATATTTCTTGCCACTCCCATCTGGCCTGCATCGTTTCTGTTGAGAATCCGCTGACAATCGTATGAGTGCTCCCTTATAGGTAACTAACTGTTTTTCTCTTGCTGCTTTTAATATTCTCTCTTTGTCTTTTGCTCTTGGCATTTTAATTATGATGTGCCTTGGTGTGTCCTCTTAGAGTTCCTACATATTGGGGTTCGGTGTGCTTCTTGGACTCCTAAGTCAATTTCTTTCACCAGATGGGGGAAGTTTTCAGTCACTATTTCTTAAAATAGGTTTTCATTGTCTTGCTCTCTCTCTTTTTCTGGCACCCCTATAATTTGGATGTTGGTATGCTTGAGGTTGTCCCAGAGGCCCCTTACACTATCTTCAATTTGTTGGATTCTTTTGGTGTCTTGCTTTTTCAGCTGAATGGATTTTACCTCTTTGTATTTCCAATCTTTAACTTGGTTCTTGGGGTGCTCTAGAGTACTTTTAGGTCTTTGTATAATATTTTTTATTTCAGTCAGTGTATGCTTAATTTCTGGTTGGTCCTTTTTCATATCCTTGAGAGTCTCGTTCATATCCTTGAGGGTCTTGTTCATTTCCTTGCAGATCTCGTTCATAGCCTTGAGGGTCTTGTTCATTTCCTTGTAGGTCTTGCTTATTTCCTTATAGGTCTCGACCTTTTCTAGGAGTCTCTTGAAAAGCCCTATAACCTTGGTTTTGAATTCCATGTCCAGTCGTTTTTTTTCTCCATTTCTTTCACATCTGATTTCTTTCCATGTCTCTGCATGGTGGCTGCTTCCCTGAGTTGGTCAATTAGCTTTGTGTGGTAGATGTCCTACAAGGGACAGTGGCTCAGCCTCCCATTACCTGAGGTGGATATGGGCTGCACAGTCTTGTTGAAGTTAAGCTCAGGTTAATTGTTGTTATCACTTGGAGGGGTTGACCCCCAGGCCAATTGTCTGTGATGTTCAGCTGTACTTGGGTTGGATGGGCAGAGTCTTCGGGCCAAGCAGACAGTGTCAGCTCCGCCTTATGCGGCCCCAGAGTCTCTGAGAGAGAGCCGCTGCTGAGCTCCACCGGCTGCCAGAGAATTCAGCCTCTCCCCAAATGAGTCTGCACACCCAATGTCTCACCCAAGGTCGCAAAACAATGCAGTCTGACAGTTTCCCGAATGAAAGAGCAAGTCACGAGTGCTCTCTGTACGGTCAGGCACCTGCGCTATTTCCAAGCTCACGAGCACTCCGCACAAGTTCACCTTCTCCACAAGCCCGCCTACCCCTGCAGCACCTGAGCTTCGGCGTGCCCTCCCACTGTCCAGTTTTTACCCCGTATGATAGTGGGTTCCCTGGACTTCGCGCAGAGCTGGAGAATCAGTCCAGTGGGAGTCTTTGTTTCCCCCATTCAAGAAAACTGGCCGGTTTTCAGCTGCCCACCCTATCCACTGGCGTGCTCCAAACCTCTCTCCGTGGATATCTTCAACGCTGTCTGCCGCCGCTCCTCTGAGTCGCAGTGTCCTATCTTTACTTTTATTTGTGGGATTTTCACTCAGCCAGCTTTCCGGTGCTTCTGGATGGTGTTTGTTCTTTTGTTAAGTTGTAGTTTTGAAATTGCTGTGTATGACGGCAAGATAGGTGTTTTACCTATGCCGCCATCTTGGTTCCCCTGTAGTTTAATCTTAACCCTGTCAGGGCTTGTGCAGGAGGCAGCCAATCAACCTGTCCCTCTCACACTGATGTCTCTTTCTCTCTCACCCTTCCTTCCACTCTCTCTAAAAAATATCAATGGAAAATCCTTAAATGAGCAGTAAGAAACAAACAAAAAAGAAAAAAACAGAAAGGAGGAGAATCTTCAGCCTTCTGCTTATCAAGTCTTTGGCTTTCCTCCTTTGGTCTCATTTATTGCTGTACTAGAGGCACGGTGCACAAAATTCATGCATGGGGGGTGTCCCTCAACCCAGCCTGTACTCTCTCCAATCTAGGATCCCTCTCAAAAATCCAGGATGGCTGGCTCCCAACTGCTCACCTGCCTGCCTACCTGATTGCCCCTAACTGCTTCTGCCTGACAGCCTGATCACCCTCTAACCACTCCCCCTGCCAACCTGATTGATGCCTAACTGCTTCTCTGCCTGTTTGCCCCTTACTGCCCTCCCCTGCCAGTCTGGCCAACCCGAACTACCCCGCCCCTCTGGCCTGGTTGCCCTCAACTGCCCTCTCCTGCTGGCCCAGTCACCCCTAACTTCCAACCCTTGCCAGCCTGGTTGCCCTTAACGACCCTCCCTGCTGGTCTGGTTCCCCCAAATGCCCTCCCCTGCAGGCCTGGTTCCCCCTAACTCCCCTCCCCTGCAGGCCTGGTCACTTCAAACTGCTTTCCTCTGCTGGCCTGGTCACCCCTAACTGCCCTTCCTTGCCAGCCTGGTTGCCCCCAACTGTCCTCCTCTTCCAGCCCAGTCACTCCTAACTGCCCTCCCCTGCAGGGCCAGGTCCTCCCCAATTGCCCTCCCCTGCTGGCCTGATTGCCCACAACTTCCTTTCACTGTGGCCATCTTCTGGCAGCCATCTTGTGTCCACATGGGAGCAGCCATCTTGTGTGTTGGAGTGATGGTCAATTTGAGTATTAGGCTTTTATTATATAGGACTAGAGGCCTGCTGCACAAAATTTGTGCACGAGGGCGGAGGGTGTCTGTCAGCCCAGCCTGTACCTTCTCCATTCTGGAACCCCTTGAGGGATGTCCAACTGCCCATTTAGGCCCAATCCTACAGGCCTACACAGGCAGTTGTACATCCCTCTCAAAATCTAGGACTGCTGGCTTCAAACTGCTCACCTTCCTGCCTCTCTGATTGCCCCTAATTACTACCCTGACAGCCTAATTGATGTCTAACTGCTCCCCTGCCAGCCTGTTTGCCCCCAACTTCCCTCCTCTGCCAGCCTGGTCACCCCTAACTGCCCTCCCCTGCAGGCTTGATCGTCCCTATCTGCCCTCCCTTGCAGGCCTGGTCCCTCCCAACTGCCCTCCCCTGCTGGCCTGATCACCCACAACTGCCCTCCCTTTCAGGCCTGGAACCTCCCAAAGGCCCTCCCCTGCTGGCCATCTTGTGGTGGCCATCTTGTGTCCACATGGATGCAGGATCTTTGACCACATGGGAACACCATCTTGTTTGTTGGAATGACGGTCAATCTGCATATTACTTTTATTAGATAGGATAGAGGCCTGGTGCATGGGCAGGGGCCGGCTGGTTTGCACTGAAGGGTGTCCCGTATCAGGGTGGGGGGTTCCCTTGGGGCATGGGGCAGCCTGGACGAGGGGCCTATGGTGTTTTGCAGGCCAGCCATGCACCCCAGTGACCCAAGTGGAGGCCCTGGGATCTGGGATTAATTTATGTCTACAATTGAAACTTTGTAGCCTGGAGCGGAGCAAAGCCTTCTGCTGGCTCTGTGGCAACAGCCATTTCTGTTTGGATTTATTTAAATTCTATAATTGAAACTTTGTAGCCTAGAGTGTAGGCTTAGGCACTAGGACTGCAGAAGCTTGGCTTCCTCCATCTCTTGGGCAACCCTAGCCTCTGCTCTCCCCAGCTCCGTGGCTGCTGCCATTTCTTTTGGGATATATGTATCTTCTATAATTGAAACGTTATAGCATTGAGTGGAGGCTTAGGCTGCAAGGGCAGGTGGAAATCTTGGCTTCCTCCATTGCCGGGGAAACCCAAGCCTCCCTTCTGTTCTCAGTGGCCGCAGCCATCTTGGTTGGGGTTTATTTGCTCCTGATTGGCTGGTGGGCTTGGCTTGTGGCCATGGCTTGTGGGTGTATCAGAGGTATGGCCAATTTGCATATTACTATTTTATTAGATAGGATTAGTCAGGGTTTTCCAGAGAGACAGAACAAGTAGGATGTGTGCCCATGTCCATATCCATACCCATATCCATATCCATATCCTTATTCTTATCTATATCCATATCCATACCTATATCCTTACCTAAGTCCATCTATATCTATAACTATCTATATCTATACATATACCTATACCTATATCCATATTCATATCCATATCCATTGTCTTAGCTATATCCATATCCATCCATACTCTTACCCATACCTATATCCATATTCATCTATATCCATATTCATATCCATATCCATATCTATATCCATATCCATATCCTTATCTATTTCCACACCCCCATACCCATGTCCTTATTTATGTTCATATATATCTATATCTACCTATCTATAGCTATATCTATATTTATATCTATATCTATATCCTTATCTATATCCATATTCATCCATACTCCTACCCATACCTATATCCATATTCATCCATATCCATATCCTTGTCCATACCCACACTCATACCCATATCCATATTGAGACAGAGAGACAGAGACAGGGATTTATAATAAAGAATCAGCTTATTCAATTATGGAACCTGGCGAGTTTCCAGATCTGCAGGTTGGGGAGACAATGTAGAGACCCAGGAAAATTATGGTGCAGGTGTAGTCCAAGTCCTGCGACCTATGAACATAGAGCTCCAGTCTGCAAGCTGACAGGCTTGAGACCAGGAAGAGCCGGTACTTCGGTTCCAGTCTCAGAGCAGGAAAAGGCTCATCTCAGGAAAAAGGCAGTCAAGTAGGAGGAGTCTCTTCTTTGGGGTAGGGTGAGCCTTTTGCCTGTTCAGGTTCTTGGTTGATTGGATGAGGCCCACATACTTTGGGGAGGGCAATCTGCTTACTCGCTCCACCAATTTAAATGATTGTCTCACCCATAAACACCTGCACAGACATGTGCAGAATAATGTCTGACCAATAGCGTGGCCCAGCAAATGGATATGATAAACTGACCACCACAATAGCAAATGGCTCAGAAGGTATGGGCACTTTCAACACTCAGGACTCCTAAGGGGCAGGCAAGGAAGGTTCTCTCCACGCTGCTGCATGATGGGAAATGCACCCATTTCTCTTCCACAACCAGGAGTGTGGTTTAGGGAAAATGCAAGTGTGGTGATTGCACCCCTTCTCTGGGTGACAAAGGTGATTTGAGGAGAAGGCAAGAGGGACGCTGAATCTCTGACACTCGAGGGCCCTTCCACAGCGGGCTGGGCCCTGACACGCTCATTGGCTCCCCTGGCGCTCTGGCCGCTCTCCCCACTGCGAAGCCTTGCTAAGGTGAGATAAGGCCTTATCTCATTGAAAGGAAGGGACCAGATTTTCTTTCAAACAAAGCAGATATTTGGTCTGCTGCTGGAAAGCTGAAGGACCTTGCCTTGCCTCGCATTGTTTTGTGATCCTACCAAACCTCGGCTGCCGCTGCCTGCAGCATCGTGGCAAGGACCCGCAGCACAGCCCTCTGTGCTGGGCGGTGGTCCTGCCCGAAAGCCAGGACAGTCGTGCTGCCCTCGGTTCTCTTTGTGAGACTGAGTGGGAGGGGATGCTCCTTTACAAACCAGAGGCCACTACAGGGACCCTTCTGTTTCTGTGCTTCGTTGACGATACTGAAATGAAAGAGATTTTCATGTTCACCATCTACAGTGTCTCCCTAAAATGTATCACATTTTAACAGCTGAAAGCTCAATTTTGAAAATAAAATATATTTTAACAAATGCTGCATTTATAATTATTCAAAGTGTGTGTATATATTTTTGGGACACCCTATATTTTACAAAAGAGAGTTTTCTTTATTCTTAATTGCTGTTTAAGAGTTTAAAAGACAAATAAAGAGGGCTGTTTCTTTCTGTTTTTCACTTCTTAGCGCCCTTTTGTTAACTCATTTGCCTTCTTTCCAGACCTTTCTCACAAAAGCAAAGCCCAGACCTGGTTCCTCACCATGTGCAGAGGGGAATGGACCTAATTTACCAAGTATAAGGCACGTGCTCGGAGGCACAGGGTGACTGAAGAAGGCGCCTTATGCGGGTGGGTGGTTTGGGCTGAGAGGACACTGAGAGCGTGACTAAGAAATGTCAGGGGTGTGTAAATGCAGGGAGGAATGTCACCTGCCTCCCATGGAGGGAATGCATCTCCCTGCCAAAAGGAGCCTCAGCATCCCTGCCCAAATAGCTCCTCGGGTGAACACAGACACCTGAGAGACAGAGCTCTACGCCATGGCCACAGCCAGGAGTTGGCAGAGGACTTTGGAGAGAAGTAAAATTTTGTTGAAATAAACCAGTAAGGACTCATATCTTATAGATGACCCTGGCTGTGCATACGCAGGAGCCAAGGGTTCAAGAAGTCCAAGGGCCACTAGGCAGTAGGAGACGGGAGTGAGAGACAAGAGCAGGAACACAGCCCAAAGAGGGTCTGAACCGACCACAGCCAGTCCCTCATCACTGGGGAACTCAAGGTTGGAGCTAAGTGCCTGAGAGGCCTGGACAGTCTGTCTTAGATCATTAAGATTTCCATCAGAAAGTTGGTCTATTATACAATAAGTGTCAGTCATCTTTACCTTCTAGTTCTCATCTTAAAGGACCCCTTGGTATCATTTGGCTGAGATATTTGGGTGGGTGGACAGATGGTCCAGAGTCTAGAGTGTGAAGACAACATCGCATTAAGGAACCCTGGCTTGTTAGAGCTTATTCTGTCTAAAAGGCCATGATGTTCAAAGGCCCAAGGACAAACTGATGACTGTACCATTTTGTCTCTTGCTTCACCCACTTTCCTGGCAGCCCTGGGCCTCAGATGGGGCAAGTTTAATATTACAGTCAAAGGTCACTTTCAACTAAGCAACTCTCACGGTTCCTGGGCAACAGTAGAGACTACTGACCCCACAGGGGTTGCATGGAGGGACCTGGAGCCAGGAGACAGGTCCCAGCACACAGGTGGCCTAGGTGACATCACTGGCTACCTGTAGGCTGAGCCCAGCAGTGAACCGAGCCTCCTAAGCACTCAGCACTCCAATAGTTACCGCAATACCAGAGTGGGGCTAAGGCTGACATTTCTTTGTCGTTCCAGAGATAGGCCAGACCCTGGCTATACTTTGAGTCCATTGGCAAATTTAGATTTTTCTTTAGCATGCACAAAGAACATGGAATAATTGAAAATGGAATAGGATGTCGTTCCCCTGAAGACGATGAGTACTCAGACCGGAAACAGTGCACTGCAAGTTGCACATGTACAAGGGGAAGATGGGGATGTGAACTGAAATGGGAAGTGGAGGTAAGAAACTTCTCAGATATTTGGACGAAGTAAAGGGTAGGACTGGGGAGAGGGGAAAATGCGTTAAGTAGACAGAAGGGCCAGCACCCTGGGGAGAATGAGTTCCCACAGAGGCAGCAAGCTGGGGCTAGCACGGCAGACCCTGTAGAGTCTGCAGGCTCCTGGCCAGGGGCAAGCTAGCGGCTGAGTCAGGATGCAGTGAACAGGCTCTGGAGTGCAAGCCTCAGTCATGTGGATTTGAAGCTTTAAGTTCGTGAAGACATGATCCTAGGAGAAAACATTGACCAGAGCAATATGCTTCGGGCTGGTGTGGCAGCCAGCCTTTTAGAGACCTAGAGGGGAGCAGAGACCCAAGATTTATGTTGATAGGGAGCACCTTAGAGCAAATGTGTGTATGTGTTTTTTGTTTACTTTTGAGTGTGTCTGTCCAAAGTTCCCGTTCCCATAGGATACCAGCCACACTGAGTGTGACCTCATCTTAGCTAACTGGACCCACAGTGACCTTACTTCCAAACGGCTCCATGCTGAGTCTGAGGGCGAGGGCTTCCGTGATGGCCTTGGAAGGACAACCTCACTCTCCCGGGACAGAGTTGTTGAGTAGGATGACTCCCAGCTGTTCTGTGACCCATTTCTCTACCCTCCCAGCAGAACCACACATGCCTCCCTACTGCCCATGTGGGGATGGGGGGAGGGCAGCGCCGGGCTGGAAACAGGGAATGGAGGGGTGGGGCATCCCTATTTCTGTCTCCTCCCTCTGGGGGCCACCCTTTGTCAGATGGGGTCCGTTTCCTGCCCCTCCCAAGGGACTCGGGGCTCCCTCTTGTCAGGCCCCACGTGTCCTCCATGTACAGGCGTTGGGTGCAAACCCCCGATGGGGAGCTGCATGCCCCACTCAAGGATCGAGGCACGGAGCACCAATCCACGACCTCCCTCGCGGGCTTTTGCTCCTGCGAGGCGTCCACGGAGAGTGGTTCCGGCCTGGTCAGCCCACCGATGCTGCTCATGCCCGCAAGGTGCCGGGACAGCGCAGGGCCGCGGGACCTGGCTCTGTCTTGTGAGCCATGGGAGCTCTAAGGCCAGGAAGGTTTCCTAACGCGAAAGAGGAGACACAGCTCTGATGCTTCTTTCTTGGGGCTCAAGAAGGCTTTTGATGAGCAGTACAAGCTGGACAACCGGGATTAGCAGAAGGGGAGGGGGGACGGTGATGCTGTCAAGGGGCTAGGGGGCCAAGCACTGGGGCTTGAGGCAAAGCCCACCTCATGCAGAGTCTAGTCCAGTTAAAGAATTGTGGGATATTGCAAACTGAGAAAATGGACCCTGATTTGGAAAGGCGATTGAACATGGGTAAACCACAAGGTGAGGAATGTGGCCTGCGAGAGTCTCCGTGGAAACGTTTCCTTCCTCGTGTCTCCTGGTCCTCCTTCTCAGGACTGTGATCTTTGTGGTGAGCAGTCACACGCCCAGGTGCTCAGCCCTAGCCCCAGCACCTGCATAACTTCCCTGAGTTACCTGACGCAGGAGAGAGTCCTGCAGCTGTGATTCAAGGTCAGGGCCTTCAAATGGGGAGACTGTCCTGGATTCATGGGGTGGGCCCTCTTCAGGCTCTTAAAGCGGCAGAGCACTCTGGCTGAGAAAGGGAGGTGGCAGCGGCTGGCAAGTGCGGTCCCCCCTGATCCTGGCCTGCAGGTCACGGTGGCAGGAAACCCAGGGCGGTTGGCACGGCCCTGCTCAGCGCCCAGTGTGGAACCGAGGGAGGCAGCCCACCCAAGCGCTTGTCCCCCTGCGTGGTCCTCCCTTCCTCACCCTGTGCCCTTCTCTGGCAGGCGAAGTGGTAGCCGGAGACACTGCCCGCTGCACCGCACACCGCTCCTGGCCCGGTTCTGGCAGGAATCAGCAACCCACAGCGGTGCCATCAGCGGACCCTCTTCCATGCTATCAAGTTCAAATGCCGCCCTTTCTAGCTTCCGGAAAGCCACATCTGTCCACTGCTTCCTATGTCCTAAAAATAAGAGATTATAATCCCTCAAAGAAAGAAAATAAAGAAAAAAGAGAGGAAAACCTCAATCTGCCCGTGGGTGTGTTAAACTCAGGTGCGGAGGCGGGTGGGAGCGGGCGGGAGCAGCTCAGGCCACATTTGCCCTCTTTATATCTGGTGCTCTCTTTGTCCTTTGTGCAAACATTGTTGGGTGAAGTGGGTGATGATAATGAAGAGGGACTGCTGTCACAGCCTCACAGCTGCACAGCTCAGAGAAGGAGATTCTACTGAAAGGAACTCTGAGCAGACAGGACGATCGTGCCTGGCTGCCAGCTAGCCAGGCCATTTCTGATGGTCAGACAGACAGAAACGGCTCATTCAGATGGCTGATGCCAGCGCTGGGCCAGAGAGATGACAACCCAACTTCTCTCTTTCCCAGCCCGTGTTTGGGCCTCCACGTTCACGCTGTTTGCTGTCCTCCAAGCAGAAGCCTCAGTGTGCTGCTCACCTGTGTGCTGGCAGGCAGCCATCTTCTCACCCAGGGAGTTTCTAGTTGCTGGAAGTAGAGCCCATACTCCCCGAATGCACTTTCAATATCGACTTAAAAATGTTTTGCTTGGGCATTTCAAAAAGTCGTGTGTATTTCTCCTTCCTTCCTTTCTGGAGGAGTAGTAAATATGGACAAACTAAAATTTATTCATTACTTGGGAAGAAATTGTTGCAAACATTTGATTTATTCAAGGTAAAACTAACATAATTTGAGGCACAGAACTTTAAAGTCAGGAATCTGAACGAAATCTTCCAGAATAAAAGGCATAGCCGTACCAGCACTTATAAAGTAGTTGTCCCAATATAACACATTGGGAGCTAATCAATTCTACAGGCCCATCACCCACTGGCTGGAAACAGAAGCCTGATGAGCACGTTACATGCAGCGTGCAGAGCCACCCACAGGATCAGACAGGGCCACTCAGGACACATGACCTCTGCAGGCGAAGTGTATTACAGAGAGGAGATCTGCACTAAGCAATGGATTTGTAAATCAGTTTACTTGGAGCATTTGATTGCTTAGCAGACTTAAGATCTATTGATTACTTGCAATATGTAATCTTAGTATGGAGATAATTGAAAGTTTGAACATTGACTAGATATTTGATAATTTTAAGGAATTGTCATTAATTTTTTGCTGCTATTAATCCTCACTCACGGCTATTTTCCCCATTGAGTTTTAGAGATATGTGGAGAAAAATTGATGTGAGAGAGACACACTGCTTGGATGCCTTTGGCACATGCCTAAGCTGGGGCCAGGAATAGTATCTGCAACACATTGGGAATCAAACCCGTGACCTTTCGGTGCATGGGCCAACACTCCTACCACTAAACACACTGACCAGGGCTGGAGTTGTTAATTTTTAAAGTTGTGAGAACAGTATGTGGTTATACACTTTCAAAAACAATTTCTACCTTTTAGAAACACATGTGAAAGTAGTTATGGAGGAAAGAACCTGCATTTGCTTCAAAGGATGTGGTATGTGTAAGAGAGAGGCCTGGGGGAAGAACAACAGTCATGAATTTATTGTGCTGGGAGGGATTGGGTACAAGGGGATTCCTTAGATTGTTCTGTCTACTTTATGCACATGGTTGAAATATTCCATGATATAATATGAAAAAAAGATTTCATTGCTTAAAGTATAACATAGAATACAGTGATGTCCAAAAACTTGGCCATGTTAAAGGAAAGATCAGAGGTGACACAGAGGTAAGTCTTGAAAGTTCCTGTTGCCAATCTGTGTCATCTTGCAGGACACATCCCATCTCACCCGGCTCTCTGAGGTTTCAATGCCTGAGAAGCCTTAGTACAAGTCTGGAGTAGTGTGAGTGTGCAAGGCCTGCACCAGCACTCAGAGAGAATCAGATCTTATCCCCCAGATATCACCTCCCTTTTTACTCCTCAGGGCCTCTCACTACCTGGGCACCAGTGGAAATTAAAACTAAATTTAAGAAAATAGTTTTTATTTTATTTTAATTTATTTTATTTTTTAAATATTTTTTTAATTGTTCAGTTTATTAATTACATTGTTCCCCCTTTTTCCCCCTATAGCTCCCTCCCCACCACCCAGTACCCATCCCACCCTCCCCCCTCACCTCCCCCCCCCCACTGTCCTCTCCCATAGGTGCATGATTTTTGTCCAGTCTCTTGCTGTACTTCCCACACCCCTTTTCTCCCCAAGAATTGTCAGTCCATTCCCTCTCTATGTCCATGATTCTGTTATATTTACCAGTTTATCCTGTTCATCAGATTATTAATTCACTTGATTTTTAGGTTCATTTGTTGATAGATGTGTATTTGGTGTTAATAATTTATATTTTTACCTTTTTCTTCTTCCTCTTCTTAAAGAATATCTTTCAGCATTTCATATAATATTGGTTTGGTGGTGATGAACTCCTATAGGTTTTTCTTATCTGTGAAGCACTTTATCTGATCTTCAATTCTGAATGATAGCTTTGCTGGATAGAGTAATCTTGGTTGTAGATTCTTGCTATTCATCACTTTAAATATTTCTTGCCACTCCCGTCTGGCCTGCATCGTTTCTGGTGAGAAATCCGCTGACAATCGAATGGGTGCTCCCTTATAGGTAACTAACTGTTTTTCTCTTGCTGCTTTTAATATTCTCTCTTTGTCTTTTATTCTTGGCATTTTAATTATGATGTGTCTTGGTGTGGTCCTCTTTAGATTCCTATATTTTGGGGGTTCTGTGCTCTTCTTGGGCTTTTAAGTTAATTTCTTTCACCAGGTGTGGGAAGTTTTTGGTCACTATTTCTTAAAATAGGTTTTCATTATCTTGCTCTCTCTCTTTTTCTGGCACCCCTATAATTTGGATGCTGATATGCTTGAGATTGTCCCAGAGGCTCCTTACACTATCTTCAATTATTTGGATTCTTTTTGCTTCTTGCTTTTCTGGCTGAGTGAATTTTGCTTCTTTGTATTTCAAATCTTTGACTTGATTCTTGCGGTTCTCTGGACTGCTTTTAGGACTTTGTAATATTTTTTATTTCAGTCAGTGTATGCTTAATTTCTAGTTGGTCCTTTTTCATATCCTTGAGGGTCTCATTCATATCCTTGTAGGTCTCATTCATTTCCTCGTAGGTCTCGTTCATTTCCTCGTATGTCTTGTTCATTCCTTGTAGTTCTCATTAAGTTCATCGGCCTTTTCTAGGAGCCTCTTGAAAAACCTTATTACTGTGATTTTGAACTCTATGTCTAGTCATCTTTTTTCCTCCATTTCTTTCACACCTGATTTCTTTCCATTTCTCTGCATTGTGGCTGCTTTCCTGAGTTGGTCCATTAGCTTTGTGTGGTAGATGTCCTGTAAGGGACAGTGGCTCAGCCTCCTCAGTTACCTGAGGTGGATACTCTTACTGCAATCCTTTATGGGTTGTACAGTATTGTTGAAATTAAGCCCTGCTTATTGTTGTTAGCCCTAAGAGGTTTTGACCTCCAGGCCAATTGGCTGTGAAGGTAAGCTGTGTTGAGGTTGGATGGGCGGAGTCTCTGGGCTGAGCAGTCAGCGTCAGCTCTGTCCTATGCGGCGCGTGGGTCTCTGTGCCGGGTGGTAACGGCTGCAAACACCTCTAAGAGAAAGCTGCCGCCGGTCTCCACCTGTTGCCAGACAACTCTGCCTCTACCCAAATGAGTCTGCACACCAAAAGTCTCACCCAGGGTTGTAAAACAAAGCAGTCCGGTGGTCTCCCAAATGAGGGAGCAAGTCACGAGTCCTCTCTGTGTGGTCACGCAGTTCTGTCCCCAAGTTTACGGGAAAACTGCAGTTCCAAGTTTACGCACACTCTCCTCAAACTCGCAGACCTCTTCTGTGCCCAGATTTTAGCATGCCTTCTCTGGACCTCGGACCTTGCCTGGAACTGGGGAGTCAGTGCAGTGGGATGCCTCCGCCCTCCCCATTGGAGAAAACCAGCTGGGTTTGCTGCCGCCGCCCTTCACCCCTTGCGCGCGCACGGCTCCAAACCTCTCTCCGTGTATCTTCAAGGCTGTGCTCCGCTGCTCCTCTGAGTCACAGTGTCCTATCTTTACTTTCATTTGTGGAATTTTCACTCAGCCAGCTTTCCGGTGATTCTGGATGATGTTTGTTTTGTTGTTAAGTTGTAGTTTTGGAATTGTTGTGAGGGGCAGCAAAATAGGTGTTTATGTATGCCGCCATCATGGTTCCTCCCTAAGAAAATAGTTTTTAAATTATAAAGGCAGTGTTTATTAAAATACATTCTAAACAAGAGCTTTGCTGGTAGACTAATTTTGGTTGTAGGTTCTTGCTATTCATCACTTTGAATATTTCTTGCCACTCCCTTCTGGCCTGCAAAGTTTTTAAAATCTTTATTACTGAGAATTTTACAACTGTCCCCCTTTCTTCCCCCATTAAGCACCCCACCACATTGTTCCCACCACACCCCAGGCCTTCACCAGCCTATTGTCTGTGTCCATAGGTAATATATATATATATATATATATATATATATATATATATATATATTTAAAAGCCTAAGTGACCATCACAACCAAATGGATAACCAAACAGGCTGAGTGGAGTGACCAGGCCAGCAGGGGGGTTAATGAGGGGTGACCAAATGACCAAGCAGCAGGCTGTGTGGGGTGACCAGGCCAGCAGGGGTTGGGGGCAGTTGGGGGTAACCAGGCTGGTGGAGGGGCATTTAATGGCTACCAGGCCAGTGCAGGAGGGCAGTTGGGAGTGACCAGGCAAGCATATGGGTCAGTTAGGGGCGATCAGGTAGGCAGGTAAGCAGTTAGGAGGCAGTGGTCCTGGATTGTGAGCAGTTAGGATCCAGTGGTCCCAGCTGTCAGACATCCCCTGAGAGGTCCTGGATTGGAGAGGGTGCAGGCTGGGCTGAGGGGACCCTCTGTACATGAATTTCATGCACTGGGTCTCTAGTATGCATATAAGTTCTTTGCTTAATCTCTTCCCACCCCACCTCCCCCTTTCCCTCTGAGATTAATCAGTCTGTTCCATGTTTCCATGCCTCTGGTACTAGTTTATTTTGTTCATTAGATTCCTTGTTCATTTACTTTGATTTTTAGATTCAATTGTTGATAGATATGTATTCATTACCATTTTATTGTTCATATTTTTTATCCCTCCTCCTCTTTTGTCTCCTCCTCCTCTTCTTAAAGAATACCCTTCAACATTTCATGTAATACTGGTTTGGTGGTGATGAACTCCTTTAGCTTTTTTTTTTTTGGTCTGGGAAGCTCTTTATCTGACCTTCAGTTCTAAACAAGAGCTTTGCTGGTAGACTAATATTCATTGTAGGTCCTTGCTATTCATCACTTTGAATATTTCTTGCCATTCTCTTCTGGCCTGCAAAGTTTTCTGTTGAGAAATCAGCTGACAATCATCTGGGCATTCCCCTGTAGGTAACTAACTGCTTTTCTATTGCTGCTTTTAAGATTCTCTCTTTGTCTTTACAATTTTGACTTTCTATTTCTCTCTCTTCCTCTCTGTGAAAAATCAATAAAATATATATTTAAAAAAACATTAACATTTTAATTATGATGTGTCTTGTGTGGGCCTCTTTGGGTTCCTCTTATTTGAGACTCTCTGTACTTCCTGGACTTGCAAATTTATTTCTTTCACTAGGTGAAGGAAGTTTTCTGTTATTATTTCTTCAAATATCTTGTTTTCTCTCTTCTCCTTCTGGCACCCCCATAATGTAAGTGTTGGTATGTTTGAAGCTGTCCCAAATGCTCCTTACACTATCTTCATATTTTTGGATTCTTTTTTGTTTTTTGATTAGATGTTTTTTGCTTCCTCATTGACTTGATTCTTGGAATCCTCTCCTCTACTCTTGAATCCCTGTAAATTATTTTTTATTTCATTAGTGTATGCTTAATTTATGACTTGTCCTCATTCATGTCTGAAATTATCACTAAGATTTTTGAAAGTCTCACTAAGACCCTTGAACGTCTCATGAAAATTCTTGAGCATCATTATAACCATTGATTTAAACAATGCATCTAATAGTTTGTTTGCTTCCATTTCATTTAGTTTGTTTTTCTTCCATATATTTCTTTTGTTCCTTCATTTGTGACATGTTTCTTTGTCTCTGCATTTTGGTAGCTTCCCTGTGTTTGTTTCTGCATGTTAGGTAGAGCTGCTATGTCTCCTGGAATTGGTGGAGTGGCCTTGTGTATTAATAGGTGTTCTGTAGGGCCCTCTCCAGTCAACTTAGGTGGGTACTCTAGGTGTACCCCAGTGTAACCTGTGTGCAGAGTCTTGTTGTAGTTGAGCCTTGATTGCTGCTGGCATCACTGGGAGGAGTTGACCTCCAGGTAAATTGGCTGTGAGGATCAGCTGTGACTCCAATGGGAGAGCTTCTGTACAGGGACACCTCTATGGAGCAGGACTTGCTTCAGTGGGGCTTTGGTGCTCACTGAGTCTGTCCCTTGAGTGTGTTGCTTATGTATGTGTAGAGTTATAATCTAGTATGTGTTAAGCTTTCCATCAGGTGTACTGGCTCTGGGGCCTTCCAAGAGGTGCAAAGTCAGCTACTGCTACCCAGAAGGAGCTACAGAGAAATCTGAAGATGGCTGCTACTTGTATTGAGCTAGGAAGTGCCCAGGTGAGGCCCAGCTGTGAAGCAAGGCAAGTTGGTGCTAGGGCCAGGTCTTGGTGATACCATCTTCAGCTTGTTTGAAAGATCTTAGCAAAGTCCGAAGCCTGAGCAGGTACGGACCATTCATATGGAAAAGCTGCTACAAATAGCCTGGATGGGGCTTCAAATTAGAGGGGGCAGGGTCTCAGGGAATCACCAGTGTGAGCAAGGCTGATGGAAACACAGATATGGCTTCCAATCAGCTCTGTGATGGGGGAGGTCTCAGCAAAGGAACAATGCCCTGTGCGAGCACTCCTGTTTGGGACAAAGCTGCTCCTGAGTTTGCTCTGATACCAGACAATCCAAGTCTTACCATATGTTCTAGGATCTTCCCAAGCTGCTGCCCCAAGGCTGGAGCTCAGATGGAGCAGGACCATGTAAATTTGTGTGCTGGGCCTTTAAGAGGATCTGCCTGGGTCTCTAGCAGCCTCTGTGTCACTCAACCACAATCCCTGCTGGTTTTACAGTCTGAAGTTATGGGGACTTCTCTTCCCAGCTCTGGAATCCTGTGCTGGGGATGGATCCCTTGCTCCTCATAGGAGGCATCTACAGTGGAGATATCCCTCCTGATTAAAAACAAACCACATGTGGGTGATGGACCAGCCCATTCCATGCCTCTGCCCCTCCTACAATCTCAGTGTGCTTTCTTCTTTACTTCTCTAGCTGTAGGACTTTCATTCAGCCAGATTTTAGGTGGGTCTGAATGATGGTTGTTCCTTATTTCAGTTGTAATTCTGATGTGGTTGTGGGTGGTGGCAAGTACCAGCATTTACCTATGCTGCCATTCTCTCAATTAAAAAAAATGTATTCAGAAAATCTCTTTCCTCTTTCCAAATCTATATGACAACTCCCTGAGAACCCCTTCCCTAGTCTTACAAAAAGCATACTCTTTCCCCGAGGAAATGATCTGTTTTAAAAATCAGGGTAGTGAATTGCAAAATTGGCCACAGTATTTTGCAACTCCTTCCATCAGAAGGTGAAGCTGTACACTGACTAGGGTGTCTCAGTGGTAGAGCCTTGGCCCACAATCCTTCTGGGTTGTGGGTTTGATTCCTGGTCAAGACTGTGTAACTGGGTTGCAGGTTCATTCCCTGCCCAAATTGTGGCACAAGTGGGAGGCACCAATCAATGTGTCTCTCTCACATCAAATTTTTTTCTCTTTCTCTCCTTCTTCTTCCTCTGCCCTCTTTAAAAATTGTTGGTTGAGCACTGTCCCATGCATCGAAAGATGGCAGGTTGGATTCCAAGTTGGGGAGTGCATGTGGGAGACAACTGATTGATCTCTCTCTCTCCCCTCCTTCCTATCCCCTCCTATCTTTCTAAAATCAATAAAAACATTTGAAGAGAAAAAAAGGTCAAGTATATTTCCTGTCCCCTTGTGACTTTTAAGCAATGGAGTGGCAGACAGACCCTGTGAAGAGGCTCTGAGCTCGGCTGAATGGGAGAGCACACAGAGGAGAGATGTGGGGCTCAGATGAGGCCCTAAGGTCCCTCAGCTCCCAGCTGACCACAAATATACAAGGGTCCCAGGCAAAATGAGTCAGGCCAGTGCAAACCAGAACCATCCAACCTACCCACCGAATTATAAGCTACCTAGATAATTGTGGCTGTAAAGCACTTACTTAGAGATACTTTTTAAATGCAGAAGCATCTAACTGCTCTAGCCAATTTCTCCTCTTACCGCACAATGCAATCGGGTAGTTCTAAGGAGTAACGGGCACTTGATAAGTGGAGGCTTCGGTGCGGGAGGGAGACCGGCCTCGAGGTGCCCAGGTGGGGGCTGGGCTGGGAGCACTGCGGGGAGACGGGGAAAGCAGCAGCCGGGAATTCGGTCGTAGGCTCCCTACCTCAACAGCCATTTTTTCCTGAGGAGCTGGCTGCCCCCAGCAGCCACGGGGCAGGCAAAGGGGACCCTCCAGGTGACACAGCCCCCCCACCTCCCGCCCCCCAGGGAGCCCTGCCCGCCGCACCTGCACTGAGCTTTCAGAGGGAACAAAAGCAGAGCCCAAGCCTCAGGTCTGAACAGCTGCCGGAGCCTCATGCCTGGATTGGGGGAGGGGCCGTCCGCACACCATCCCGGGACCAGGCGGTAATTTCCCGCAGGGAGAACCCATACAAACGCCAGGCTCCCAGCTGGCCGCTGGGCTCCACATAGGACCTCTGCCCAGCCGAGGGCAGGGTAATAGTTTGGGAGGAGCAGCTCTGGGGCAGGAAAAAACGCCCAATACATTCCCTGGAACCCAAACAGCCACCCCTCCCGGTCTAAAGCCCATCAGGAACAGACCTTTGAGTGATGGAGATTGACAGCTGGTTAGCAGGCAAAGATGGGCAGAGGTGGGGCCTGGGGAACCAGAGGAAGCATGCTGACCAGCCGGGCCCACGCTAACAAACCTGCTTCAGCCCTTCTGCTCGGGAGACGGACACAATGGTAGACCGCGGGGCCCTCGGAGTTTCAGCAGGTGCTGAAAGCCAAAGGACCGCGCCTGACCGGGCCAGCACCTAAGTGTCTCGCAGGAAGCCAGAACGGGCAGGCAGAACAGAAGAGCAGGATTCAAACAGAGCTCTCTGGGGGCACTAACCTCTCTGAAATTAATGCCAATTCACTCCCCCCCCTCCCTTTTTTCCCTTTTCTCTTTCTTCCTCCTCTTTTCCTTCTCTTTTATTTATTTTTCTTTCCTTCCATCCTTTCTTTCTTTCCCTTTTAAAATTTATCTTCATCTATCTGCTGTATTGATGTATAATTATTCTAGTCTCTGTTGTTTCATTCATATATCTAAATTTTCTCTTCTTTCCCCACTCAATTTTTTCTTGTTTTTTTTTCACTACTCATTTTTTCTCTCTCACTTTTCTTTTTCTTTTGCTTTCTCATCTTTTTTTATTCTTATTATTTTAGGTATATCTGATTTCTTCTCTATTTTCCCTTTAATTTTTTCTTGTATTGCCATTTCTTTTCTCCATCCTTTATTTTAAACCATTTCTTTCTCTTATTCCTTTAATTCTTTATTCTTATTTTCTTTGTTTCAGCTCTACATCTAGATATTCATCTCCCCCTTCTCTTATTGTTTTTTTGTTTTGTTTTCTCTTTGTATTTTCCTTTCTTTTTCTTTTTCTATTATTCTTACTCTCTTTCCTCTTTCCTAATTCTCTCTTTGCTGGTGGTTGCTTTGTTGGTGCTGTAGGAGTCTTGCTGGACGTTTAATTTTGTTTCTTCTATTTTGAATTCTATTGTGTTGTGTTCTGTTTGGTCAGCATGTCCAGAGCAGCTCCCACTACGTGGTTTGGGTGAGCCACATAGTTGGCCAGTCTGAGAGGAGACTCCATCCATGAACAGGACAATAACCTTCAAGAATCAACAGGAGAACACAAATAACTCAATTAAGGGGCTTTTCTAGAACACCCAGCTCAGGAAATCTAAGAGACTACACCACTGGGTCCCACAAAACACCTACTAATAAGTCCACGCCACAAAATCTGGGAGGCATTGAAGTTTGATCTATTACATAGAAGCAAACAAACACACCTACTAATAAGTCCACGCAACAAAATCTGGGAGGCATTGAAGTTTGATCTATTACATAGAAGCAAACAAACAAACAAAAAAAGGGACAGCAAACATGGGAAGAAAAAGAATCAATCCTTAAATGAAAGAAAATTAGCTAAATGAAATGGAGATAAACTATTTGTCAGATAAAGAATTCAGAAAAATAGTAATAAAGGGGCTCAAATTCAGTGAGAACTACAAGCAATTAAATGAGAATTATATGATGAGAGCTACATCAGCATGAAAAGAGAGCTTTAAACAATAAATTAGAATTAATTGGAAATGAGGAATGATCTAGCTGAAATAAAGGACACCATGGAAGGATTTAACAGTAGACTAAAAGAAGCTGAGGACTGAGTCAGTGAATTAGAAGACAAGAAAAGAACACCCATTCAGAGCAGCAAATGGAAAAAAAAAATTAAAAGCAGAAGGAGATGTAAGGGAACTTTGTAACAAGAAATAATGGCAGAAAACTTTCCTAACATGGTGAAGGAAAAGTCACCAAGTTCAGGAAACACAGAAAGTCCCAATCAAGATGAACTCCAAAAGACCAACAGTTGGCATATATTAATTAAAATGGAAAACATTAAAGACAAGAAAAGAATCTTAAAGGCTGCAAGAGAGAGACAAAAAGTTACCTACAAGAGAGCTCCCATTAGATGGTTAGCTGACTTCTCAATAAAAACAGTCCAGGTCATAAGGGAATGGCATGGAGAATACAAAGTAATGAAAACGAAGGGACTGAACCCAAAACTACTCTATCCAGCAAAGCTATCATTCAAAATAAAGGTGAAATAAAGAGCTTCCCAGACAAAAAAAGTTAAAAGAATGTATTACCACCAAAATAGCACTGCAAGAAATGCTAAAGAGACTGGTGTAAGAAGAAGAAATAGAAAGAGAAGAACACAGGCATAAAGAATAAGAATGGCAATAAATAAGTACCTATCAATAATAATGTTAAAAATAAGTGGCTTAAATGCTCCAATCAAAAGACAGGGTAGCTGAATTGGTAAGAAACATGACTCATATACAATGAGTGGCCAGATTATTATGACCGACCACCTGACATTTGTAGCAAATTAGCCATACACTGCATCTAATGGGATATGGAAGCCAAAGGCCTATTCGAACACCTTTGCTATCTGCAGTTACCAAGATAAAATGACTCTAATTCGCACAGGAACACAAGGATTGGACATTCGAGCATTGGAAAAAGGTCATGTGGTCTGATGAATCACGTTTCCATTTGCATCATGCAGATGGCAGAGTGAGAATTTCGAGGAAACAGCATGAAAACTTGCACCCCACATGCATGAATACAACCTTCAAGCTGGTGAGGGCAGTGTTATGGTTTGGAGCAGGTCTTCCTGGCATGATTTGGGGCCTTTAATTCGTGTGGAACAATGTCTGAATAGCACAACATACCTAAATATCATTGCTGATCAAGTTCATCCTATCATGTTGATGGTGTATCCCAATGGAGATGCTTCTTCCAACAAGACAATGCGCCATCCCATGGTGCTCGTATTGTGCAGGGGTGGTTTCAAGAACATGAGGGAGCCTTTACCTTGCTTAGGTGGCCCCCACAATCACCAGATCTCAATCCAATTGAGCATTTGTGGGATGAAGTTAAAAGATCATCAGACAGCTGGTTCCACAGCCATCAAATCTTACAGAACTGGACAGTGTTATTCATCAGGCATGGTGTCAGATTCCTTACATCACCTTTCAACATCTCATGGAGTCAATGCCAAGAAGAATCGCTGCAGTATTGAAGGCAAAAGGTGGCCCAACAAAGTACTGATAGGATGGTCATAATAATGTGGCCACTCAGTGTATATATGTCTACAGGAGACCAATATCAGAATAAAAGATTTGCACAGCATGAAAGTGAAAGTATGGAAAAAAATTTCCAGGCAAATGGGGACAAAAAAAAGCCGGGGTAGCAATACTCATCTCTGACAAAATGGACTTCAAAATGAAGGGTATCCTAATATATAAAAACCCAGGGTCCATAACATCCACAATGACTGGAGGCTCGACCAACCAGAAGTCAGTGCTGGTTTGCTGTAGCATGCCAACCCAGCACTGACTGCTTTGGCTGCAGGAGCCTGGACCCAGGACTGACTGCTGAGGGGGCTGAGAATTAGGCCTGGAGAGAGGCCTGGGGAGAGAGAAGCAAGGTCTGATCCATAGCCTCCATGGCAACTGTTGATCAGCACTTGCCTCTCTCTTTCACTCCCGGCCTGGACAGCAGCCTCACCTCTCTTTTTCTCTGGCCTCTGCTAGGGTTGCTGATCAGCCCCACCTCTCTGATAAGGCCCATTGGTAGGCCCATGGACGCTGAATGGCATAGAAACCAACCAATCAGAACCAGATCTGGGTGTGCTGTGAGGAGCTAATGGCTGCTTAGAAGGCGGAGCTTTTGATGCTGGCTAGTATAGAAACTGACCAATTTGAACATAATCTGGGTGAACTATGAAGCCAGAACCTAAGGTGGGGAGTGAAGAAGCATTTTAAGGGCAATAGCTGTTTGGTGTAAGGTATAAGAAGCAGTTCAATTTTTTAATGACTGGTTTGCAGCCAAGAGCATCTTCTCCTGGTGAAAAGGATTCTGCAGCCCCATTTAAGCAATCTTATCCTATATAATCTATCATTACTTCTAAAAGGGTAACATGCTAATTAGACCGAGTCAACTGGCCATCTTCTGGACATCCAACTTCCTTCTAGACAAAGCCATGATGGTGGGGGCTAAGGCAGAGGCCATTAGAGGTGATCAGGCTGTTAGGGGAGGGCAGTTGGCAGTGAGATCAGGCCAGCAGCGGAGTGCTGTTGTGGGTGGGGGGAGAGATCAGCCTCGCAGGGGAGAGCAGTTGGGGGTGCTCAGGCAGGCAGAGGCATTAGGGGCAATCAGGCAGGTAGGTAGAGGTAGTTAGGGGTGATCAGGAGCCAGTGGTCCCAGATTGCGAGAGGGATGTCCGACAGCCAATTTATTGGGCCTAAACTGGCTGTCAGACATCCCCCAAGTGGTCCCCAATTGGAGAGGGTGCAGGCTTGGCTGAGGGAACTCCCCTTCTCCCATGCACGAATTTTGTGCATGAATTTTCGCCACTAGTAAGAGATAATGAAGGCCACTTTATAATAATAAAGAGGTTGATGCAACATGAGGATATAGCTCTGGTAAACGTATATGCACCAAATACTAGAAACTACTAGAAGATCATTCACTCTTTAAGACAGCATGGATGGACCTAAAGAGTATTATGCTAAGGGAAATAAGCCAAACAGAGAAAGACAAGTATCACATGATCTCACTTATATGTGAAATCTAATTAACAAAATAAACTGATGAGCAAAATTGATCTAGAGACACAGAAACATGGAACAGACTGTCAAATCTCAGAGGGAAGAAGGGGTGGGTGAGGAGAGATCAACCAACGAACTTTTATACATAACCCATAGATACAGACAATAATGTGGTGAAGGCCTGAGATGAGGGGTGGGCTAGAAGAGGTCAATGGGGGAAAATGGGTACATCTGTGTAACTTTAAACAATAAAGATAAAATTTTAAAAAATTGGTGTAAAATGGTATTCTGGGTAATTTTAAAGTCTTTATATTTTTGATATACATAATATTTACAGATACAATTATATGATTTGGGAGTTTATTTTTAAATAAACCTGGCAGCAGGGATCCAGGATGGGTACAGGTGATGGTTATTACTGAGGCTGGTGATGGGTATTGGAAGTCCCATCAGAAGTTTCTCTCTCCTTGGCATATACTTGATATTCTCCGAAATGTAAAGCTTAAAAACCAACTTTATAGAATTATCAATTCAGGTCTAGATTGTGAATTGGTGTTCAACCATCGTTTGGGAGGTTAATGGATCTGGGTGTGGCCACAGGGCAGAGGAGCAGCCCGCAGGTTGCCAGCAGAAAGGAGCCCAGCAGCTGTGTTTAGGCCAGTGTGAGACTCTAGAAAGGAAAATATAGGAAGAGCAGCTAGGGAGGCTGTCAGGAAAAGAAACCTCCTGTCTCTGAGGAAGACTAACACCATATAACTTTGATTGTTATCAGAAGCCTTCATGTGCTGGCCTTTAAAATGCAATAAATATGTTGGTATTTGAAAATGAAAAGAACACTACCAAAATATAAAGCAAAAGTTATAAGCAGCTCTTACTACTCTATTCTAAAATTTTTACTTAAGTTCAGGATGATGGTTTTCTCAAAGAAAACTGAAGTTTGAATTATTCCAGTTTTGCATCACATCCTGCTTAGGCTTCCCTAACACAGAGACAGGAACAGAAAACCACCACACATAGGCTCCTCTGGCTCTGCAAAATGAAGCCATTCTTTTCTCTTTGGCTAGATTTTATGTTTGTGTCACCTTTTTCAATATGTTTATCATCTTCCTCACTAAACATTTCCTGTCCAGAAACACTACATCAACGGTAATATTGAGCTTTCTGCATTAAACTCCCCAGGCTGCAGCCGGGAAGCAGAGCCCAGCAACGTGAGGCTGGGAGCACAGGCTCCAGGTTTCCTGGATGACAACAGCCCGTCAATGCTCTGTCCACACTTCCAACGCCCCGAGTGCCCTGCACAGAGCATGTGCAGTGATGAGCAGAAGGGGTTTATTTTGAGGGAGAGTTTTTGCCTCCCATTGCTAGGGGAGCTGGATTTAAAAAAAACAACAGCTTTTTTTTATTGAATGTATTGGGTGACACTGGTACTTAAAATTATATGGGTTTCACTTGTACAATTCAATAATACATTATCTGTATATGGTACTGTGTGTTCACAACCCAAAATCAAGTGTCCTTTCATCACCATTTATCCCGCCCTATACCCACTTCTAACTCCACCCCTCTTTCCCACTGGTCATCATACTGTTGCCCGTGTCTATAAGTTTGTTTTTTATTTCTTTTGCTTAGTCCCTTCACTTTTCCACCCAGCCCACCAACTGCTCTGCCCTCCTAGAACATCAGTCTGTTCTCTTTCTATTTTGTTTGTTAGCTTGTCTTGTTCATTGGATCCCACATATAAATGAGATCAGATGGCACTTGTCTTCCTCTGACTGGCTTATTTCACTCAGCATATCCTCTAGATCCAGCTATGCTATCACAAACGGCAAGATTTCATTCTTTTTATTTACTTAAATTTTTGTTAATCCTCACCCAATGATTTTTTCCCCATTGATGTTTAGAGAGAGTGGAAGGCAAAGAGAGAGAGAGAGAGAAAGGTAGGTGGATTGCGTCCCACACTTGCCTTGACTGGAGCCAGGGACTGAATCTGAAGCAGAGGTGCGTGCTCTCGACTGAGATCGAAGCTGAAGCCCCTTAGTCTGCAGGCCAGCGCTCTAATCGCTGAGCCAAGCAAGCGAGGGCACTCATCTGTTTCTCCACTCATCTGTCGGTGACCTTTGGTCTTTTTAGCATAATAATCTCCAGGTCCATCCATGCTGTCACAAAAGGTAACAGTTCCCTTTTTTTACAATTCAATAACATTATCTGTATAATGACTAGTACTTCATTATATAAATGTAGCACAGCTTTCTTCTTTAATTGACTACATTAGAGTAAGTTAATAAATTATATAAGTTGTAAATTGTATAGGGTATAAATTGTGCTGCTATGAACATAGGGGTGCATATATTCGTTCTGAATGGTGTTTTGGGATTCTTAGAATGTGTTCCCAGAAGTTCCATTTTTAATTTTTTGAGGTAACTCCAAACTGTTCTCCACAGTGGCTACACCACCAACTGTGTACTAGGGTTCCCTTTCTGCAGATCCTCACCAGCCCTTGTTTTCTCTTGGTAGACATTCTGGCAGGTGTGAGGTGATACCTCATTGTAGTTTTAATTTGCATCTTTCTGATGATTAGTGACATTGAACATTTTTTCATATATTTTTTGGCCATCTGTATATCCTCTTCGGTTTGTTTGTCTTTATTTTGTTGAGTTTTATGAGTTCTTTATATATCTTAGAAATTAAGGTCTTATTGGATGTGTCATTGGCAAATATGTTATTCCATACAGTGTGTTCCCTTTTCATTTTGATGGTGGTTTATTTTGCTAAGCAGGAGATGTTTCATTTGATTTAGTCCCATTTGTTTATTTTTCTTTGTTTCTTTTGCCTTAGGAGATGTATTGGTGATTAGAGATATGTCTGTGATTTTACTGCCTATGTTTTCTTCTAGAATATTTATACTGTTCATAGCAACATTATTTATAATAGATAAGATCTGGGTATAGTTCAAATGCCCATCAGTAGATGAGTGGATAAAAAAGCTGTGGCACATTTGCTCAGTGGAATACTATATAGCTGTAAAAATGATCTCTTACCCTTTGCAACAGCACAGGTGGACCTGGAAATTATTACACTAATAATATTATCCATCTTGAGTTTATTCTTGTGTATGGTGTAATTAGTGGTCTAGTTTCATTTTTTTTTACATATGCCTGTCCAATTTTCCCATTAGCATTTATTGAAAAAACTATCTTTACTGCATTCTATGCTCTCACCTTCTTTCTCAAATATTATTTTCCCATAATAGCAAGGGTCAATTTCCAGGGTCTCAATTCTGGTGTTTTGTTTTGTTTTGTTTGTTTGTTTTTTAGTACCATTACCAAGCTGTTTTGATTACAACTGCTTTATAGTACAGTTTGATATCTGGTTTTGTGATTCCCTCCAACTTTGCTCTTTCTCAAGATTGCTGAGGCTATTTGGAGTCTTCTTTGGCTTCATATAAATTTTTGAAATCTTTGATATCTGTGAAATTTTCTGATTGTATTTTAATAGGAGTTGCATTGAGTTATAGGTTGCTTTGGATAGTATGGACATTTTAATGTTGTTAATTTTTCCAACCCATGAACATGATATATGCTTCCACTTGTTTGAATCTTCCTCTATTACTTCTTTCAATGTCCTATAGTTTTCCGAGTACAGGTCTTTAATCTCCTTGGTTAAGTTTATTTCTAGGTATCTTATTTTGTTGCATTGGTAATTTACTTTTTATTTTCTCTTTCTGATAGTTCATTATTGTTCTATTAAAATGCCACCAATTTTGGGATGTTAATTTTGTAGCCTGCTACTTTGCCGAATTCATATATTAGATCTAGTAGTTTTTGGAGGAATTTTTACCATTTTATATGTACAATGTCATGTTATCTGCAAATAATGATAGTTTTACTTCCTCTTTTCCAATTGGGATGCCTTTTGTTTTTTCTTCCAGTACTGTGTTGAATAAGAGTGGAAAAGTGGACAGTCCTGTCTTCTTCCTGTTTTTAAGGGAAATGCTTTGCCCATTGAGTATGCTGTTAGCTGTAGGTTGTTATATATGGCCTTTATTATGTTGCAGTATGATCCCTCTTTCCCACTTTGCTGAGAGTTTGTTATAAAAATGGTGTTGGATTTTGTCAAATGCTTTTTCTGTGCCTATATAACCATGTGACTTTTGTCTTTCATTTTGTTTATGTGATGTATCACATTTATTGATTTGCATGTCAGAATAAGTTCCATACTGTATCATCTTTTTAATGTATTACTGGATCTGATTTGCTAATATTTTATTAAGGATTTTAGCATCTATAGTCATCAGAGATATTGATCTGTAATTCTCTTTCTTTGTAATGTCTTTACCTGGTTTTAGAATTAGAATAATGCTGGCCTACTAAAAAGACTTGGAAAGCTTATCTCCTCTTGGATATTTATGGAATAGTTTGAGGAGGATAGGAGTTAATTCTTCTTTGAATGTTTCATAAAACTTGCCTGTGAAGCCATCCTATACAGGACTTTTGTTTGCTAGGAAATTTTTTTATTACCACTTCAATTCCATTAGTTGTTATTGACCTGTTAAGATTTTCTGATTCTTCTGGTTCAGTTTTGGAAGATTTTATTTTATTTTTTTAGGAAATTTCCCATTTTCCTCAGGTTGTTCAGTTTGTTACCATATATTTATTCATACTATTTTCTTACAATCCTTTGCATTTCTGTGGTGTCAGTTGTTACTTCACCTCTTTCATTTCTGATTTTATATATTTGGGACCTCTCTGTTTTTTGGTGAGGCTGGCTAAAGGTTCATCTTTTTTTTTTTTTTTCAAAGAACTAGATCTTTGTCTCTGTCATTTCTTTCCGATCTAATCTTTAGTTTTTCCTTCCTTCTACTTACCCTCGAACTTTCTTGTTCTTGTTCCAATCCTAATCCCCTAGTTGTAGGGTTAGATAATTTGTTTGAGCTTTTTCTTGCTTCTTGAGGTAGACCTGGAATGCTATCAACTTCCTTCTCAGGACTATGTTCCATAGATTTTGGATTACTTTATGCTGATTTTTCTTTGATTCCAGGAAGCTTTTGATTTCTTTCTTAATCTCATTAGCAGCCCATTCCCATTCATTATTTAATAAGACACTGCTTAGCCTCAGTGTGTTTGAATATTTTTGTGTCTTTTAGTGTAGTTGGTTTATTATTTCATGCTGTTGTGATTGGAGAAGATACTTGTATTATTTCAATCTTCTTGAACTTGTAAAAAGATTCATTTTGTGTCTTAACATGCAGTTTATACTTTTGAATGTTCCATGTGCTCTTGAGAAGAGTGTATATTCTGCAGCTTCGAGATGAAATGTTCTATAAATGTCAAGTAAATGCATCTGATTTGATGTATTGTTTAAGGTCACGATTTTCTTCTTAATTTTTTTGTCTGATAGATCTATCCAGTGATGTCAGTGTGTTTTTTTTTTAAGTACAAACAATATATTTTACTTAATCTCCGAAAACAGCATTAAAAACAAAAATGTCCACATCTAATAAGAAAGACAGAACAATTATTCCAAACTTCATTTGGCAATGGTATATAATTCATTTCTTCAATAAAGATAGAATACAGAGAAAGTTTGGAAAGCCCCTTTTCATGAAATTTTTCATACTTATTTTAATAAACATTTTAATTATTGCTACTATGTATGATAGCCTATTGCAGGAGCCAGCCTGCATCAGTCGAGCAGTCCCTGAAAGGGGGGGTGAGGCTTACGGAAAGACAGAGATAGAAAGGTGGATAGCAATAAAGAGGAAACAAAAGCTATGGGATCAGGAGGTCCACAAAGCCCTCTTTAGGACTGCAGCCCCTCACTCCACTCTTTTAAACAGTTCTGATTTACATATCACACAATTCCTTGTTCCCCAATCAACAAAGCTACATTCCATTGTTAACATTTTCCCCCATTAAACCCCTTATCTTAACTAACTTCCTTAGGCTATGTCCACCCAAGGTGCCACCTAAATCTTTTCCCAAATATCCCATAGACGTTTGGCCATTTGCAATGTTAATGTACTGGAGGGCAGTGTTGTTTGCTAAACTACAATTGAAGGTAATCATTCTCCTGGGGGGCAGAGAGCAGACGGGCAAGGCCCACCCTCTCAGGGAACTTTTTGTTCCCCGAGGGCACTCTCCACAGCCTATTATAATAATGAACAATATAATATCCAAAACTAAATTCACTATAGTCTAAATCTAGAAGCTAGCTGCACTTAGCAGTTATTATATAGAATACATACTATGAAATATAGGGTGCCATATGGCAATTAAATTTGCTACAAGGGTCATTTAAATAAAGGTGTCCTTTGCTCTATGCTAAAATTACCCAAGATTAGGATCTTCTGTGCTATATACATTAACTATTTCCTAAAAAATGAGTCAATTTCATAATTTAAATTATACCTTAAATGTTTTCAATTATTTTAAGTGATCAATACATAAAATGAACATCTAATGTTTCTATTATACAAATCCAAAACTTCATAAATCAGGATAACTAGAGGCTCAAATGCACAAAACTCATGCAAGAGTAGGCTTCCCTCTGGCACCCAGGTCCTGGGCTTCCCTCGCAGCCCTGGCTTCATCTGGAAGGATGTCTGGTCTAATTAGCATATTATGCTTTTGTTATTATAGATGTTAACATTTCCCAAGCAACGAATGCCTTTATACATCTATACATGTGGCTAAAGTCCTTGAAAGCCCCAGTCTCACAAATATCTCCATCTCCTTTCCCCTGCCAACATAAAGGCAAAAATTATCCAAATATGGAAATAATGTGCTTCCCTGAACTCATAGACACTCAAAGGGTTAAACTTCTAATACTTTTTTTTAATCTCATCATAAAAGTATCTTTTGTTCTTTAGAATACATGTAAGAAAATGGTACATATGAGATTTGAAATTATTATCTTAATGTTCTTTAATTGTCTCAATGTTAAGAATAGGTTACAGACAGTGACTACTAACCATTTCAAAATTATTTTCATACAAATATAATTTTCAAAAATATAAAATAATTAATCTCCAGTTATTCTGAAGGATAGTGCAAATGAAGACATTCTTTGGGTCATGATTTTAAAACATTATTTTCAACATTATACTTCCTTTCTCTGCTCATAATCTGAGTAACAAAATATAGTACTGGAAATAAGCACACTTTTTAACACTATCAGTCTAAGAGTTATATATATTGAGAACAGATGACAGAACGATTCAATAACAATATTCTTCACTTGTCTGAAAAACATATTATATATTTAAATAAAATTTTATAGACATGAAGCCATGTTTTTCAGTGTTTTGATTTCAGCTTGATCTCAAACACAAAAGGTTTATACAAAGATTATCTACCGGCATACCACACCAACCATGTTAACAAATTCCCTTTAGGAGAGCAATCAAGGTGGCGGCATAGGTAAACACCTATTGTTCTGCCCTGCACAACAGTTCAAAAACTACAACAAACAACAAAACAAACATCACCCAGAATCACCGGACAGCTGGCTGAGTGAAAACTCCACAAATAAAAGTAAAGGTGGGACACCGAGACTCAGAAGAGTGGCAGAGCGCAGCCTTGAAGATACGCCTGGAAACAGAGGTTAGGAGCCTTGGCCTCGCGCGGGCTGTAGGGCTGGCAGCAACAACCCCGGCTGGATTTCTCCAACCGGGAGGGTGGAGACGTCCACTGCACGGATTCCCCAGTGCTAGGTATGCACCCTGGAAGCTGGGTGCGGCAGAGGTCTCCTAGTCTGAGAAAAAACCAGGTGTTTGCGCGCTTAAACTGCTCCGTGGGGACTTGCTCCCTTGCGACAGCACAGACTCGTGACTTGCTCCCTGGCGACTTGCCCCTTGGTCCCAGAGACCACCAGACTGCTTTGTTTTACAACCCTGGGCGAGACTTTGGGTGCGCAGACTCATTTGAAGAGAGGCAGAGTTGTCTGGCAACGGGTAGAGACTAGCAGCTTTCTCTTGGAGGTGCCTGCAACAATTGCCACCCAAAAGAGACCCACGTGTGCACTCCGCATAGGACGTAGCTGACGCTGAGGCTGCCTGCTCAGCTCAGAGACTCCGCCCATCCAACCTGAACAGAGTCTCCCTTCACAGCCAATTGGCCTGGAGGTCAAACCCTCTTAGGGCTACAACAACAAGCTGGGCTTAAATTCAAAAATACTGTACAACCCATAAAGGATTGCAGTAAGAGTACCCACCTCAGGTAACTGGGGAGACTGAGCCACTGTCCCTTAGAGGTCATCTACCACATAAAGCAGCCACCATGCAGAGACATGGAAAGAAATCAGGTGTGAAAGAAATGGAAGAAGAAAAACGACTAGACATAGAGTTCAAAACCATGATTATAAGGCTTTTCAAGAGGCTCCTAGAAAAGGTCGAGACCTATAAGGAAATAAGCAAGCCCTACAAGGAAATTAACGAGACCTGCAAGGAAATGAACAAGACCAACGTGGAAATGAATGAGTCCTACAAGGAAATGAACGAGACACTCAAGGATATGAAGGAGACTCTCAAGGATATGAAAAAGGACCAACCAGAAATTAAGCATACATTGACTGAAATAAAAAATATTATACAAAGACCTAAAAATACTCTAGAGCACCCCAAGAACCAAGTTAAAGTTTGGAAATACAAAGAGGTAAAACCCATTCAGCTGAAAAAGCAAGAAACCAAAAGAATCCAACAAATTGAAGATAGTGTAAGGGGCCTCTGGGACAACCTCAAGCATACCAACATCCAAATTATAGGGGTGCCAGAAAAAGAGAGAGAGAGCAAGACAATGAAAACCTATTTGAAGAAATAGTGACTGAAAAATTCCCTCACCTGGTGAAAAAAACTGGCTTAGGAGTCCAAGAAGCACACCGAACCCCAATATATAGGAACCCTAAGAGGACCACACCAAGGCACATCATAATTAAAATGCCAAGAGCAAAAGACAAAGAGAGAATATTAAAAGCAGCAAGAGAAAAACCTATAAGGGAGCACCCATACGATTGTCAGCGGATTTCTCAACAGAAATTATGTAGGCCAGACGGGAGTGGCAAGAAATATTGAAAGTGATGAACAGCAAGAATCTACAACCAAGATTACTCTATCCAGCAAAGCTCTTGTTTAGAACTGAAGGTCAGATAAAGAGCTTCCCAGACAAAAAAAAAGCTAAAGGAGTTCATCACCACCAAACCAGTATTATATGAAATGCTGAAAGATATTCTTTAAGAAGAGGAAGAAGAAAAAGGTAAAAATATAAATTATGAACAACAAATACACATCTATCAACAAATGAATACAAAAATCAAATGAATTAATAATCTGATGAACAGGATAAACTGGTGAATATAACAGAATCATGGTCATAGAGAGGGAATGGAGTGACAATTTTTGGGGAGAAAAGGGGTGTGGGAAGTACAGCAAGAGACTGGACAAAAATCTTGCAACAATGGGAGAGGACAGTGGGGAGGGGGAGGTGAGGGTGGAGGGTGGGAAGGGTACAGGGTGGAGGGGAGGTATAGAGGGAAAATAGGGGGAACAATGTAATTAATAAACTGAACAATAAAGATTAAAAAAAAAAGAAAAGCCACTAAGGGAGGTTATTGGTCATAACTACGAGGAGGCATGGAAAGAAGCTAAGCAAATCCTCTTGAGAATCTGAAGCCTTAAATTAACCTAAACTGAGTTTTCTCTGCAGAAATGTGGCTGGGAACTTTCCTAATAATGTGGTGCTGTGGAGAGTGAATAAATAGATCCATCTGCTCAAAAAAACAAAAACATTCCCTTTAAAGATAGAGTTCAGCATTGAAGAGATCTTTCTGAAAGCAAACGAATAACTTTTAAAAAATTATATACAGAACAAGCGTTCCATGAACCCAGCATATTCCTTAAAAATGCAGAAAGCTGTAATTGCCAAGTATTACTGTATCCTAGCTAGCGATTTAAAAGCTTTTCTGCCCTCGGATCTAACCCATGGGTATACAGCAGCACTTGGAGACCTCTAACTGCTATCCAATGTTGCCTGATGCATTAACCCTTTTGTTCGTGGTTACTGGCACCAGAATCACACAGTACCATTGATAGTGTTGATTGCTGAGCCCTTCACAGCAAGATATTCGACTTTGTTCTCTAGTTTCATCAACTGCTGTACAATATCATCCAAAAGGACAGCAATCGTTTTTTTTGGATCCGCATATCCTGCCATCAACGCACCATTCTCAACATCCACTATGTTCTTATTTTCCTCTGCTAGAGCTTTAATGTATCCTTGGCTTACATCTAGCATTTGTTTACGTGACTTGATACTGCTTTGATGTCTTGGTTGTTGAAAGTATAGTGTGGTAACATCAATCCCCAAATGAATCCAAATACAAGCAACAGTAAACTCAATTTCTGGGACATATATTTTTCTGCAGATTGCAAAAATCATTTCTCTTAAAGCAAACAGACTTAGGCAAAAAGTGGTAACTAGAAGTAAGCCACCAAACAAGACTTTTGAAGGAAAAAAATATTTCCTCCATCTCCTTCTCCTCCGCTAATATGGTACATTCATCTTCAGCAAGATTGCCTCCAATTCTCAGTTACCTCTGTAAAACTCGACAAAGAGAACAGAGCCGAGCTGTCAGAAACAGAAAAAGAAGTGATTGAGGCTGTAGCGCCCACTCCATCCTTGCAACTCAGGTGCAGCCCCAGGGTGTGGTGGGAGAGCCCCTCCCTCACCCCTCTCTCTCCTCTCCTACCCTCACCTCCTGTGGCCTCAAAGGAGGGAAGGAGGATTTCCTCCAGTGATCTGGCCGGGCTGTTTGGGATGCTTCTACCCACTCCATCAGTGGAGTTTAAAAATTCTATACTGTGAGTATATTGCTGTCTATCTCTCCCTTAAAGTCCTCCAGAAGTTTTAAAAATATATTTAGATGCTCCTATATGGGGTGCATATATGTTTACCAGGGTTAGAGCTTCTTGTTGTATTGATCCCTTTAGTGTTATGTAGTGTCCTTCTTTGTCTCTTAACATAGCATTGGTTTTAAAGTCTATTTTGTCAGATATAAATATTGCTACCCCAGATTTTTTTCTTTCTTTCCATTTGCATGAAATATCATTTTCTTTCTCTTTTAGTCTGTGTGTATCTTTCATTCCAAGCATATCTTTTGTAAACAGCATATATACGGGTCTTGTTTTCTTATCTATTTTGCTTCCATATTTTTTTTTAGTGGGCTTTAAAAAACTCTATTCCAAATATTTATTGTTGAGAGTATTACAGATGTCTCCCTTCCCCTGCACCCATTGCTCCCCTCCACACAGTTCTCACCTTACACCAGGCCTTCACGACCCTCCTGTCTGTGTCCATAGGTAAGATCTTTGGTTAATCTCTTCCCATCCTCCCCCACCCACTGCCTTCCCTCTGAGATTCATCAGTCTGTTCCATGTTTCCATGCCTCTGATTCTATTTTACCCAGCAGTTTATTTTGTTCATTAGATTCCTTTTTCATTTATTTTGATTTTTAGATTCAATTGTTAATAGATATCTACCCATTGCCATTTTATTGTCCATATTTCTTCTCCTTCTTCTTCTTCTTCCTCCTCCTCTTCCTCCTCCTCCTCCTCCTCTTCCTCCTCCTCCTCCTCTTCTTCCTCCTCCTTCTCCTCCCTTCTTAAAGAATACCCTTCAACATTTCAAGTAATACTGGTTTGGTAGTGATGAACTCCTTTAGCTTTTTCCTGTCTCTGAAGCTCTTTATCTGATCCTCAATTCCAAATGAGAGCTTTGCTGGGTAGAGTAATCTTGGTTGTAGGTCCTTATTATTCATCACTTGGAATATTTCTTGCTACTCCCTCTGTCCTGCAAAGTTTCTGTTGAGAAATCAGCTGATAGTTGAATGGGCACTCTCATGTAGGTAACTAACTGCTTTTCTCTTGCTGCTTTTAAGATTCTCTCTTTGTCTTCAGCCCTTGGCATTTTAATTTTTTATTTTTAATTGTTTTTTATTGTTTAAAGTAGTACATATGTTTCCTTTCCCTCCCCCCCCCCCATTGACCTCCCCTGGCATCCCCTATCCCCCAGCACATGCCCCCATCCCCCAGTGTCTTGTATCCATTGGTTATGCTTATATGCATGCATACAAGTCCTTCGGTTGATCTCTTACAGCTCCTGCCTCCCAACCCCCCCTGCCTTCCCACTGTAGTTTGACAGTCTGTTCAATGCTTCTTTGCCTCTGTATCTATTTTTCTCCCCGTTTCTTTTCTTTAAAAAATCTTGCATCTGAACAATAGAAATAAACATATAAGAACAAAAAAAATGTTTGAGTTTCAATTTCAATGTCCAACAGTTCTGAGTCCCAGTTTCAACGTCAAATAGTTCCTTATGTGTACATGTCAGCAATGATATCTGGATGGTGGACAAATAGTGGCAATGCAGGTCCCACCCTCTCTGGTTTAGTCCTGGGTAACCTGCAGTGACCCACAGCTGCTTTCTGCTATCATGGCAAGGTGTCGTCAGCATCTTCCATCTCTGGACCGTCTTCGTGGTTGGAGCAGACCTGTCAGTTCCTCTTTGTTGCAGGAATCCATAGGGTCTTGGAATTGTTTTCTGAAAATATACAAACATATTCCCCACCAAAAGTCAATAAAGGAAACTTTACTGTAAATTTGACTTGGGATTCTGTTTATTTTTGCCCAAATGATTTTCCTTTGGCATATTTTGACATCATGTGTGTTTTTCATGGGTGTCCTGCTGTTAGCATTACAAATAGAAATTAATTTTCTGAAGTAAGAATTTTCTAGATGTAATTTACTTACAGAATATTTTTCCTTACATGATATTACCCCACTATCCTCCCGCCCCTTTTTTTGTTTAATGGGGGCTTTTGGAAATTTTATACTGTAGCCTTGGTAACTTTAAATTTTAATTTTTGCACACAAATATGACTGCTTTATGTTCTTTGCATGTTAAACAATTTTACAATGAGATGAACTAATAATAGAAATTTTAGTTAATATTTTAGGAACAGCTTTTTGTCCAGTACACTTAAATTTTCTTGAGTATTCACTTATTTCACTTGGCCAATTCAAATTAACCTGAAACTTGATTACTATTTTACTGTCAAATTTAATACTCAAACAATAATCTTAGTTTATTAGTGGAAAGGATTATTTGCATTCTTGAGTAGGCCCTGAGCATTCCTGGTGCTAGACTAGATTTAGATATAGGGCAGCTGTTCCTGGCCAAGTCTCTGTCTGTAACCTGGGTCCTGATCTGAGCTAGGCATGGGAGGCGAAGCAGCCATGGGGCAGGAGACCTCCCTCAGAAGGGGTGAGAGTTCATGCCCCTGCAAGGTTAGAGGGGTGGGAGTCTGTGCCCCACTCTGTTGACCTGCAAGTTCTTTCATGATGGCCCCTCTGTGACTGTGCCTGTCTTAGGTTGTTCCTTCCCTGAGAAATCTTACCCATCTATGGATAACCAGCCATCCTCCAGGGCCAAGCAGAGTGATGTGAGGTTCAGTTCTGTCTCTTTGGTAGTCTATGCCCCCGTGGCCTCCATTCCCAGTGCCTGCCTTGGGATCCCCTCGCCTGCTGGCAGGGTCCTGGTACTGATCTCAGGGGACTCAGGTTTCTTCTCTAGGATAGGGCCCAGCTCACACCATTGGGTGAGAGACAGATCCATGGTTCCAGCCAACCAGAGGCTTCAACCTCAGCTTGAACTGAAAACTCAGGCAAAAGCTGTGCAATTGGATTGTGGCAAAAAGGGCAAGAGGGACCAATATAGAATGCTCAATTGCCTTCCCAGTGCCTTAATTCATTCTGAAAGAGATTAATTTCTTTCATATCCTCTTTTAAATTGCTGCTAAACATTCAAAAATTAGTTTGTAAGTTTTTTTGGGATAATTGTACAATATACTGTTGTAAAATATCAAAAAGTATAATGACATTGTAGAATAATATCATGTAAGGATATTCTTTGCTCTAGGACATGTCAATTCAATTTTAAACTGGCTGCCAACTTTTTTTTTTATAACTTTATGTAAACATTGTGAGGGAAGTAAAAACACAAATTACTTACCTTAGTTCAAGAGGTCAAATATATGGACTTTCAGTTACAATTCTTTCTCTTAAGGTTATGGTGACCACTAATGTGGATTAGATATAATATTTTATTTTATATTTTTTATTATAATTTTTTTCTTTAATTTTTATTTTTTACAAATGTGTCCTTATTCCCCCATTACCCCCTGCCCCACACATACCCCCTGCCCCCCGTTGTCTGTGTCCGTTGATTAGGCTCATATGCTTGCACACAAGTCCCTCTGTTGATCTCTACTCCTTACTCCCACCACCCCCCAACTTAACCTGAGGGGTTTGACATTCTGATGGACATTTCTCAATCTCTGGATCTGTTCTTATTCATTAGTCTAACCCGTTCTTTATATTCCACAAATGAGTGAGATCATGTGACATTTGTCTTTCTCTGCCTGGCTAATTTCACTTAGCATGATGCACCTCGAGATTCATCCATGTTGTTGCAAATGGTAGAAGTTCCTTCTTTTTTACCACAGAGTAGTATTCAATTGTGTAGATGTACCACAGGTTTTTAATCCACTCATCTGCTGATGGGCACTTAGGCTGTTTCCAACTCTTAGCTATGGTGAATTGTACTGCTATGAACATAGGGGTGCATATATCCTTTCTAATTCGCGTTTCTAGTTTCTTAGGATATATTCCTAGAAGTGGGATCACTGGGTCAAATGGGAGCTCCATTTTTAGTTTTTTGAGGAAACTCCATACTGTTCTCCACAGTGGTTGCACTAGTCTGAATTCCCACCAGTAGTGCACTAGTGTTCCTTTTTCTACACAGCCTCCCCAGCACTTGTCCTTGTTGATTTGTTGATGAAAGCCATTCTGACAGGTGTGAGATGGTACTGCATTGTCATTTTGATTTGCATTTCTCTGATAATTAGTGACTTTGAGCAGGTTTTCATATGTCTCTGGGCCTTTCTTTTGTCTTCTTTTGAAAAGATTCTATTTAGGTCCGTTGCCCATTTTTTTTTATTGGATCATTTGTCTTCCTTTTATTAAATTGTATAAGTTGCCTGTAGATGCTTGAGATTAAACCTTTATCAGTGATAACATTGTAAATATGTTCTCCCATACAGTGGGTTTTCTTGTTGTTTTGTTGATGGTTTCTTTTGCTGTGTAGCTTTTTATTTTGTTGTAGTCCCATTTGTTTATTTTTTCCTTAACTTCCATTGCCCCAGGAGCAGTATCAGTGAAGAAGTTCTTTTGGCATATGTCTGAGATTGCTCTGCCTGTGGATTCCTCTAGTATTTTTATAGTTTGCCATCTTATGTTTAAGTCCTATATCCATTTTGAGTTTATTTTTGTGTATGGTATAAGTTGGTGGTCTAGTTTCATTTTTTTGCATGTATCTATCCAATTTTCCCAACACCATTTATTGAAGAGACTGTCTTGACTCCATTGTATGTTCATGTCTCTTTTGTCAAACATTAATTAAGCATAGTGGTTTGGGTCAATATCTGGATTTTCTATTCTATTGCATTGGTCTATATGCCTGTTCTTGTGCCAGTAGCAGGCTATTTTGAGAACAGTGGCTTTGTAATACAGCTTGAAATCTGGTATTGATATCCCACCTACTTTGTGCTTCTTTCTCAGGATTGCTGTGGCTATTCGGGGTCTTTTTTTAATTCTAGATGAATTTTTGGAGAGTTCTTTCTAGGTCTGTGAAATATGCCATTGGTATTTTAATGGGGAGTGCATTAAATGTATAGATTGCTTTGGGTAGTATAGACATTTTAATGATGTTGGTTCTCCCAATCCATGAACATGGTATATTTTTCCACCTGTTTATGTCTTCTTCTATCACTTTCTTCAGTGTCCTGTCGTTTTTTGTGAATAGGTCTTTTATCTCGTTAGTTAAATTTATTCCTAGGGATCTTAATTTTTTTAGTGTGATGGTTAATGGGATTGCTTTTTTAGTCTCTCTATCTGTAAGTTCACTATTGGTGGATAGAAATGCCATAGATTTCTTGGCATTAATTTTGTATCCTTCTACATTGCTGAACTCATTTATTAAGTCTATTAGTTTTTTTATGGAGTTTTTCGGGTTTTTTTATGTACAATATCATGTCATCTGCAAATAAGGATAGCTTTACTTCTTCTTTTCCAATTTAAATGCCTTTAATTTCTTCTTGTTTAATTGCAATGGCTAATACTTCTGGTACTATGTCAAACAGGAGTTGTGAGAGTGGGCATCCCTGCCTTGTTCCTGTTCTTAGGGGAAATGGTTGTAGTTTTTGCGCATTGAGTATGATATTTGTTGTGGGTTTATCATATATAGCTTTTATTATGTTTAGGTATGATCCTTTTATTTGCATCTTGTTGAGAGTTTTTATCAAGAAATTGTGTTGGGAGGAACCAAAATGGCAGCATAGGTAAACACCTATTGTTCTGTCCTGTGCAACAATTCAAAAACTACAACATAACAACAAAACAAACATCACCCAGAATCATCGGACAGCTGGCTGAGTGAAAACTCCACAAATAAAAGTAAATGTGGGACACTGAGACTCAGAAGAGCCACGGGAGCACAGCCTTGAAGATACGCGCGGAAACAGGTAAGGAGCCGTCCTGGTCACCCGCGCATGCTGTGGCTGGCAGCTGCAACCCCAGCTGGATTTTGCCAATGGGGAAGGCGGAGATGTCCCACCGCTCGGATTCCCCAGTGCCAGGCAAGCACTCAACAAGATGCAAATAAAAGGATCCTGATTTGACCTTCAATTTTGATTGATAGCCTTGCTGGGTATAATACTCTAGGATTCAGATGCTTTCTTTGCATGACTTTGTATATTTCATTCCATTCCATTCCTTTCTGGCCTGATGAGTTTCTGTTGAGAAATCAGTTGCTAGTCTGATGGGGGTTCCTTTGAAGGTGACTTTCTTTCTCTCTCTAGTGGCTTTTAAGATTCCTACTTTGTCATTGGTGTTTGCCAATTTAATTATAATGTGCATTCGCGTCGGTCTTTTGGGACTCTGTGAGCTTCTTGGATTTATGTGGGATTTTCCACCCCCCGTATCAGGAAAGTTTTCTGTCATTATTTCTTCCAACAGGTTTTCTATTCCTTGCTCAGTTTCTTGTCCTCTGGAAGTCTTATTATGCAGATGTTGTTTTGTTTCATGTTGTCCCAAAGTTCCCTTAGGCTCTCCTCCTGCTTTTTAATTTTTTTTCTAAAGGCTGCTCAACTTGGGTATTTTTTCCTACCTTGTCTTCTAGTTCACTGATGCAGTCCTATGCTTCTTCTAGTCTATTCTTGATGCTTTCTATTGAGTTCTTTATCACAGCTTATTTCACTTTTCATTTCTTCTTGGCTCTTCTTCATTTCCTCTTGGTTCTTCTTCATTTCCTCTTGCTTCTTACTAATATTGTCAAATTTGTCTTCCATTCTTTTCAGCCATCTTATGGCCATTTCTCTGAATTCTTTCTCTGACAGGTTGCTAACTTCCATTTCGTTTACCTCCTTTTCTGGAGAGGCTTGTTTTTCTTTCATATGTGGGCTGTTTCTTTGTCTCCCCATTGTCTCTCTTTTCCAAGTGTCTGGTTATGTAGTTCTCTCTCTCCTTTCTGTGGCGGAGTGCAGAGCTCCTCTGAATCTTCTGTTTGACCTCATTGAAAACCAATGTTCTGGGGCTCTCAGCCATTCGGTGGGTGACATAGATTTTCAGGCCCTTCCCCTTCAAGATGGCATGGTCTGCCTCTGAGTTGGTGGCTCCATGAGAGCATCCAGCAGCACCAGGGGCTGCTCTGTCAGGGTAGGCCCATCCAGCAGTCCCCCACCTTCTCCCGGAGCACAGCTGTCTCCCAACTCGCCAACAAACACTTCTCGCGCGACCCTCAGCCACTCCCTTTGTCTGCTCTGGGAGTAGGTTTGGGACGCATCCATCTATTCCACCATCATTTTCTCCACCCCAAGCCTTTGGTATTTTTAATTATGTTGTGTCTTGTTGTGGGCCTCTTTGGGTTTCTCTTATTTGGGACTCTATGACAACTGAACTTGTAAGCCTATTTCTTTTACCAAGTAGGGGAAGTTTTCTGTCATTATTTCTTCAAATAGGTTTTCAATATCTTGCTCTCTCTCTGCTCCTTCCAGTACCCCCATAATGTGAATGTTGGTAACATTTGAAGTTATCCCAGACACTCCTTACACTACCTTCATACTTTTTAAATTTCTTTTTCTTTTTTGATCTTCTGATTGGGTGTTTTTTGCTTCCTCATATTCCAAATCATTTATTTGATTATCATAATTCTCTCCTTTACTGCTGAATCCCTGAACATTATTCTTTATTTCCATTAATATATGCTTAATTTCTGATTGTTCCTTTTCATGTCTTTGACATTATCACTAAGATCCTTGAAAGTCTTGCTAAGTCCCTTGAAACTCTCACTAAGATTCTTGAGTAACCTTATAACCATGGTTTTGAACTCAATACCCAGTAGTTTGCTTGCTTCCATTTATTTCATTTGTGACACATTTCTTTGTCTACACATTTTGTCCATCTCCCTTGTGCTTGTTTCTATATATTAGGTAGAGCTGCTTATTTTCTGGAATTGGTAGAGTGGGCTTGTATAGTAGGTGTTCTGTGGCTCAGCCTCCCCAGTCACCTGAGATGGGCACTCTTAGGTGTGCCCCTGTGTGTACTGTGTGCAAAATCTTATAGTTGAGCCTTGATCACTGTTGATGTCACTGGGAGGAGTTTACCTCCAGGCCAATTGGTTGGGAGAACCAGCTGTGAATACAATGGGAGAGCTGTTATGCAAGAGACATCCCTATGGAGCAGGATTTGCTTCAGTGGAGTTTTGGTGCTCACTGAGTCTGCCTTTTGAATGTGTAGCTTGTAGATATGTAGGGTTGTAATCTGCTATGGTCTGAAGCTGTCCACTGAGTGCACTGGTTCTAGAGCTGTCAGGGAGGTGCAAAGTCAGCCACTGCCTGGGGCCACCCAATGGGAGCTCCAGAGAGATCTGTAGATGGTTGCTAATTGTATTGGGTCTGGAAGTGCCCAGGTGAGGCCCAGCTGTGAAACAAGGAAGGCTGGTGTTAATGCCAGGTCTTGGGCCTTTTATTTATAACTTGGGAACATGCTGACTCCAGCTGCCATTTGTTTGGGAGATCTTATCAAAGTCTGAAATCTGAGCAAGGACAAGCAATTCATGTGTAAAAGCAGCTACAAACAGCTTGGACGGCTGCAAATTGGATGGGGTGGGGTTTCAGGAAATCACCAGGGTGGAAAAACAGTGTGAGGTAGCCTGATGGATATTTAGATATGGCTGCCAGTTATCCTTATGGCAGGGGAGGGCTTAGTACAGGAACAATGACCCTTATGAGCCCCCTAACTGAGAGAAAGCAGCCCCTGAGTTCTTGCCTCAATGCCAGATAAACTAGTTCCTCCCCATATATGTCTCTGTGCCCCAAATCTGCCTGATGCTGGATCTCAGGGGGATTGAGCCCCAATAAATTCATGTGCTTGCCCTTTACAAAGGAATACTTGTGTCTCCGGCAGCCTCTGTGTCACTCAGCCATAATCCCCACTGATTTTTACAGCCCAAAGTTATAGGGACTTTTCTTCCCAGCTCTAGATCCCTGGGCTGGGAGTCTGGTGTGAGGCTGGGACCCCTTGCTCCTCACGGGCAGCCTCTGCAGAGATGATCTCTCTCTGGTTAAAAATATGCCATAAGTTGGACCAGCCCATTACACGTCTCTCCTCCTCCTACCAATCTCAATGTGTTTCTTCTTTACTTCTTAAGTTGCAGGGCTCCCATTCATCCAGCTTTCAGGTGGTTCTGAATGATGGTTGTTCTGTATTTCAGATGTAATTTTGATGTGATTGTGGGCGGGTGGCAAGTACAGGCATTTACCTAAGCCCCTATCTTGATTCTTTCTAAAATTTCTACCCTACATCTTTTGATAGGAACATATGCCATTTACATTTAACATTATTATTGATAGGTTTTTATTTATTGCCATTTTATTCTTTATGAGTATTCTTTTTTGTTTCTTCTTTTTCTTATTCTTACTTAAAGAAGCCCTTTTAACATTTCTTGTGATACTGATTTGGTGGTAATGAACTCCTTTAGCTTTTTATTTTTTGGAAGCTATTTATTTCTTTATCAATTTTAAATGATAGCCTTTCTGAGTAAAGTAGTGTTGGTTGTAGATCTTTGGTTTTTATCACTTTGAATATTTCATGCTAATCCATTCTGGACTAGAATGTTACCACTGACTGGCTTATGTGGAGGTGGATTTTCTTGACTCTTTGTTCATATTCTTGTAGACCATGAATCTAGGTGACATGCCCTGCTCTTAACTGACCTTTCTCTGTCCAGCCCCTTAGCTAGTCACTGCCCTGTATCACCTGCTTCCCATAGGCAGTGCTCTCGGAAAAGTGCTCTCTTTCTCTCTTGAGTGTAGAGCCTATTTAATGGTAGATGCAGGAGTCAGCAGATAGTGACCAGACATTTGCTTTGTTACCAAATAACAGCTAGATAGAAGGAGATGGTATAGGTGAGCAGCCCACTGTGGCTTATGAAGCACCTTCTTTCACACACATCCTCTTTCTCTTTATCAGAGAAAGCCCCTATGGCAAGCATGTCAAACTCACTGCTTGCAGGCCACATGCAACCCACAATATTTTTGCAGCCCAGCCAATAATAACGGATATAAGAAATGCTTTAATAAAAATTTTGTTACTTAATTTTTACAATATCCTGTTATACATAATTATTAACAATGAACTACAATGTTTGCTAATGATCGATGACTATAATTGTGTTGCATTCATTTCCCTTATGCACCTTACGTGTAGGTGAACCATTTCTCTCCAGTAATACTAGCAGCGAATATTCTAGAAGCTGATGGCTACGTCGTTAGTCTTGGACTGACTTGTTTGATGTGTGCAACAGGAAATATTTCACTTTCAGAGAACAATAAAAATAGGTTTATTTGCATTACACTTATTAATTTGTGCAGTTATTCAGAGTCTGGTAAGTTAATGTTCGAGGAAAAAATATTAATTTTTATTAAAATGTTCCATTATTTTATTTAACAATTACTCATTTACTTCAGCCCTTTATATTCAGCATGTCTCTATGGAAATAAACCTATGTGTCTATGAAAATTGAAGCTTTTTTTTTGTGTGTGTGGCCACATAAACTTACACCTTGTTTATTTGGCCCATATTAGCTTTTCAGTTTGACATGCTTGCCCTATGGGGAAAGCATGGGTTTGCAAGCAAATCCTTATAAGAGCATATCTCACACTGGTCTGGGGAGAGATGAAAGAAGAGAAATTGTCCCTCAGTTCTTAGAGCTTATTAGTAGATTATGTACTCCCATAGACCAATGTTTGTTGCCCATAAATTAAGGAACTTAGGAGTGAGTAAGGGTTAGGGCAACAGGCCAGGAGTGAGACTACAGAGGACACCACCCAATAGGCAATGGGAAGAGTAGGCATTAGTTTTATTTCTAATAAGTGAATGTGTATTAGGGGTGAGAAGTGGGTGGGACGTGGCAGTGAGGGTTCAGTGTAAAGGAATAAAAAATGAAAACTAGGAGTCAAACTGTTTATCCTAGGGATCACAAGCAAATGAAGGGACAAGACCAAGAAATAGCTGATGTCAGTGTGAAATATATATATATTTACAGAGGAAGGCAAGAGGGACAGAAAGCTAGAAACATCAATAATAGAGAAACATTGATCAGCTGCCTCCTGCACACCACCTACTGGGAATGTCCCAGAAACCAAGGTACATGCCCTTAACTGGAATCAAACCTGGGACCCTTCAGTCTGCAGGCTGATGCTCTATCCACTGAGCCAAACCAGTTTTGGCAAAGTGAGGGCCTTTTACTACTAAGTTATACTAGTAGCTTTGCTGAATCTATTTCTAAAAAGACCCAGAGTGGTGAAATGAAAGCTTTGTGGAATTCATTTGTAACATGAGGCCAGATGAGAAAAAGGAAACCCAATTTCTAGTTCAGGCCCTCTGAGCACAATTGGATAAGTGATCCTGAGATGGCTTTTACACTAAGCTGATACACACAGGAAATTATATAGCTTTGAGCAGCTTTTAAAGTTCACACAAATGTGGAAACCAAAATGGCAGCATAGGTAAACACCTGAAATTGCTGCCTCATACAACCACTTCAAAACTACAACTGAAAGACAAAATGGACATCATCCAGAACCACAGGAAGGCTGGATGAATGGAAATTCTACAACTAGAAGGAAAGAGGAAAGCACACTGAGACTCAGAGGAGGTGAGGAAGTAAAGTGTGGAGTTATGGAGGTGAGCGCACACAGAAAGGGGCTGTCAATTGAGGACATGGTTGTCTTTTTTAATTGGGAGGGAGACATAAGCTCCCGACTGCTCACCAGTTCCAGTTGAGACTCTGAGGACCAAGACTCATACTGGAGAAACTGGACTGTCTGGCATCAGGTGGAACTTGAGGGCGGCTTTCTCTCAGAGGTGCTTGCAGTGATTACCACAGGACACTGAGACCTGGGGGCCTCTTAGGGCAGGGCTGACGGGAAGCCATTGCTATTTTCTCCACCCTGCCCCACTCAATTTACAACCCCACCCCAGCTGTGCACAGAGGCTTTTGCATATGAATGGCCTAAAATTACCTAACAAACTGCAGCTGAGTCAGAGAGCCACAGAACTTTCAAAAGAAGGCCCAAGGCTCCACGGCAGCTTGCATTGCTTCACAGCTGGGCCTTGTCTGGGCACCTCCACACCCCAAACAAAAAAGAGGAATCTGTAGATCTTTCTGTAGCTCCTGCTGGGTAGCCTCAGACAGAGGCTAAATTTGCATCTCCTTGGAGACCCAAGAGCCAGGGGTCAGAGTGGGACTATCCAGATTACAACTCCTCAGATCCATATGGGACACACTTGGGGTAGACTCCGTGAGCACCAGAGCCCCACTGAAGCAAGTCTTGCCCCATAAGGGTGTCTTCAGCACAGAACTTCTCCCATTATAGATACAACTGATCCACATAGCCAATTGGCCAGGAGACCAATTCCTCCTAGTGAAGCCAACAACAATCAAGGCTTAACTACAACAAGACTGTGCACACAGCCCACTAAGGGGTTCACCAAGAGTTTCCATCTCAGGCAATTGGGGAGGCTGAGCCACTGAGCCTTATAGGACACCTGGCACACAAAACCACTCTATCAACACTGGGAAGCAGTCAAAACATAGAGACAAAGAAACAGGTCAGAAATGATAGAAATGGAGGAAAGCAAAACTACTGGATATAGAGTTCAAAACCATAGTTATAAGGTTATTCAAGAATCTTCTAGAAACCATTGATAAATTTAGTGAGTCCCTCGAGGATATGAAAAAGGACCAACTAGAAATTAAGCATACATTGAGTGAAATAAAGAATAATATACAGAGATCCAACAGCAGACTAAAGGATCGCAAGAATCAAGTCAAAGATTTGAAATATGAAGAAGCAAAAAACACCCAACTGGAAAAGCAAAAAGAAAAAAGAATTCAAAAATATTAAGATAGTGTAAGGAGCCTCTGGGACAACTTCAGGCATACCAACATTTGAATTATGGGGGTGCCAGAGGAAGAGAAAGCAAGATATTGAAAACCTATTTGAAGAAATAATGAGAGAAAACTTCCCCTACCTGATGAAAGAAATAGACTTAAAAGTCCAGGAAGTGCAGAGAACCCCAAACAAGAAGAATCCAAAGAGCACCGCATCAAAACACATCATAATTAAAATGCCAAGAGCAAAAGACAAAGAGAGAATATTAAAAGCAGCAAGAGAAAAATAGTTAGCTACCTCCAAGGGAGTACCCATATGACTGTCAACTGATTTCTCACCAGAAAATATGCAGGCCAGAAGGAAGTGGCAAAAAATATTCAAAGTGATGAATAGTAAGAACTTACAACCAAGATTACTCTACCCAGCAAAGCTATCATTCAGAATTGAAGATCAGATAAAGACCTTCATACACAAGAAAAAGCAAAGGAGTTCATAACCACCAAACCAGTATTACATGAAATGCTGAAGGTATTTTTTAAGAAGAGGAAGAAGAAGAAAAAGGTAAAGATAAAAATTATGAACAATAAATATATATCTATCAACAAGTGAATCTAAAAATCAAGTGAATAAAAAATCTGATGAACAGATAAACTGGTGAATATAATAGAATCAGGGGCATAGAAAGAGAGTGGGCTGACAATTCTCAGGGGAAAGAGAGTATGGGGGGTGTGAGAAGAGACTGGCCAAAAATTGTACACCTATGGATGAGGACAGTGGTGGGGGGGTAAGGGAAGATGGTGGGGTGGGAACTGGGTGGAGGGGAGCTATGGGGAAAAGAAAGGAACAACTTTAATAATCTGAACAATAAAGATTTATTAAACATAAAAAATAAATAAACCATGTCCCTCCCTCAAAGAGGATCATGTTACAGAAAAAAAAAGTTCATGCAAATGTTCATGGTCTCATTCCAACAGCAGGTACCAAGTCATGGAAAGAAGAACTGAAGTGCTGTGTACTGTAACCCTCACGGTTATGCCTGGAATTAGCGATAGCTACATGTGTAAATTTCAATGTTTATTGATTACTTTGGTCATAAAATATATGGAATAACTCTATGTAAGCAGTGACCATGTCTACTTTTGATTACAATTATATTTCTGATATGTAGCAGAATGCCTGATATGCAATAGGCACTATATAAATATTTGTTTAAAAAAAAGGAAGAAAGAAACAGAAAGAAAGATAGGAAGAAAGAAAGATAGGAAGGAAGGAAGGAAGGAAGGAAGGAAGGAAGGAAGGAAGGAAAGAAGGAAGGAAGGAAGGAAGGAAGTTAAACTAGTAGTTGTAGAATATGTATTGTTGGTTGGGAAGCTAAAAACTGGGTTTATGAAGGGATTTTCTTTTCTCTAGACATAGAAAGAAGAAGCTAAAGAATATTAGTTACCAGAGGCTAAAGCAAGATAGAGAGCAAGAGGCAAGTAAGTTAGTGTAGGCTTGGAGAAACATGTAGATCAGTGCACCCTCTCCAATCTGGGACCCCTCAAGGGATGTCTGACTGCCCGTTTAGGCCCAATCCCAGTAAGATGGGGCCTAAACAGGCAGTCAGACATCCTTTTCACAATCCAGGACTGCTGGCTCCAAACTGCTCACTTGCCTGCCTCCCTATTGCCCCTAACCACTTCTGCCTGCCAGCCTGATCACCTGCTAACCACTACCCTGCCAGGCTAATTGATGTCTAACTGCTCCCCTGCCAACCTGTTTGCCCCCAACTTCCTTCCTCTGCCAGCCTGGTCACCCCTAACTGCCCTCCCCAGCAGGCTTGATCACCCCCAACTGCCATCCCTTGTAAGCCTGGTCCCTCCCAACTGCTCTCCCCTGCTGGCATGATTGCCCACAACTGCCTCTCTTGCAGGGCCTGGAACCTCCCAATGGCCCTTCCCTGCTGGCCATCTTGTGGTGCCATTTTGTGTCCACATGGGGGCAGGATCTTTGATCACATGGAGGCAGCCCTCTTGTGTGTTGGAGTGATGGTCAATCTGCAAATTACTCTTTTATTAGACAGGATAGAGGCCTGGTGCATGGGTGGGGGCCAGCTGGTTTGCCCTGAAGAGTGTCCCAGATCAGGGTGGGGGTTCCCTTGGGGTGAGGGGCAGCCTGGGCGAGGGGCCTGTGGAGTTTTGCAGGCCGGCCATGGCCCCCACTCCCCCAGCAACCCAAGTGGAGGCCCTGGTATCTGGGATTAATCTATGTCTACAATTGAAACTTTGTAGCCTAGAGCAGAGCCAAGCCTTCTGCTCGCTCTGGGGCGCCAGCCATTTCTGTTTAAAACTTTGTAGCCTAGAGTGGAGGCCTAGGCCAGCTTTCATTGCCAGGGAAACCCAAATATCTGTTCTCTCCAGCTCAGTGGCTGTCGCCATTTCTGTATCTTTTATAATTGAAACTTTGTAACATTGAGTAGAGGCTTAGGCCGGCAACAGCAGGTGGAAAGCTTGACTTCCTCTGTTGCCGGGGAAACCCAAGCCTTCCTCCTGCTCTCAGTGGTGGCAGCCATCTTGATGGGGTTTATTTGCATATTCTGCTCCTGATTGGCTGATGGGCATTGCTTTAAGTGTGGCTTGTGGGTGTGGCAAAGGTACGGTCAAATTTGCATATTACTCTTTTATTAGGTAGGATTACTCGAGACCTGGTGCATGAAATTCGTGCATGGGGGGGGGGGCGGGTGTCTATCACCCCAGCCTGCATCCTCTCCACTCTGGGATCCCTCTCACAATCCAGGATGGCTGGCTCCCAACTGCTCCCCTGCCTGCCTTCCTGATTGCCCCTAACCGCTTCTGCCTGACAGCCTGATCACCCCCACCCACTCCCCTGCCAACCTGATTGATGCCTAACTGCTCCCTTGCCAGCCCGATTACCCCCAATTGCCTTCCCCTGCAGGCCTGGTCACCCCTAACTGCCCTCTTCTGCAGGCATGGTCACCCCTAACTGCCTTCCCCTGGTTCCCTGCAACTACTCTCCCCTGTAGGCCTGGGTTCTGCCCAACTGCCCTTCTCTGCAAGCCCGGTCGCCCCCAGCTTCTCTCCTCTGCTGGCCTGGTCACCTTTAACTGCCCTCCCTGCAGGCTTGATCACCCCCAACTACCCTCCCTTGTAGGCCTGCTCCCTCCCAACTGCCCTTCCCTGCTGGCCATCTTGTGGTGGCCATCTTGTGTGTTGGAGTGATGGTCAATTTGCACATTATTCTTTTATTAGGTAGGACTAGTGGCCCGGTGCATGAAATTCATACATGGAGTGGGGGTTCCCTCAGCTCAGCCTGCACCCTTTCCAATCAGGGACCCCTTCGAGGATGTCTGACTGTTGGCAGTCAGAGATATCTGACTATCAGTAGTTAGACATCCCTCTCACAATCTAGGACCATTGGCTCCTAACTGCTCACTGGCCTACCTGGCTGATCACTCCTAACTGCCTCTGCCTGCCTGCCTGATTGCCTCTAACCACCTCTGCCTGCCTGATCACCCCTAACTGCTCCCCTACCAGCCTGATCACCCCCAAGTGCACCTCTGCTGGCCTGATTGACCCTAACTGCCTCTGCCTTGCCCCACAACTGGGACCCAGGCTTCCCTCCCTCTGGCCAGCTATAGGTACCCAGGACCTGGGTCAGCTTCACTCAGGCCGGCTTCAGCCTCAGGCACCCACAGGCACCTAGGACCACAGGGCATGCGGCTTGTCCCTCTCCTGGGCCACAGGCGCAGGTGCAGCTGCTGGCACCCAGGACTGCGAGGCAGGGGGCTTATCCCTCTCCTGGGCCAGAGAGGCAGGCACAGCTGTTGGCATCTGGGACCGCGGAGTGGGTGGCTTGTTCCTCTCCCAGTCTGTAGCCTGTCTGATCCCCATTCCTCTCTCCCCAGTGATGAGTGTCTGAGCCATTATGACATGATGGCATGAAGGTGTGATGACTATCTCCATATTAGCTCTTCATTATATAGGATTTTAACTTGTCACAGTCTATCTTCAAGTGGATATTTTACCACTTCACACCTTGTATAGAAACTTCACTGTAACAAAATTTCAATTTTCCCAGGCAATCTTTGTGCTATTGTTATCATGTATTTTACTTACACAGATGTTATAAAACTGACATTACATTATTATTTGTTTAAATAGTTAATTATCTTTTAAATAACAAGAAACTTCTATTATATTTTTTCCTATGCATATATTGCCTTTGGTGTTTTCCATTTCTTGGTATAGATCATTATTTGTATCTAACAAAATTTTGTTTCTGCTTGCAGGACTTCTTTTAACATTTCTTACACTACAAATCTGCTGGTGATTAAAAAAATTCAATCTTTTATACATAAAAATATTTTTAACTATTTCTAAAATAGTTCAAAATAGTTAAAATATATTTTGACTATTTTTAACTATTTTAAAAATATTTTCACTCAGTCTAGAATTATAAATTGAGAGGATTTTCCCCCTTGTGAGTATTTTAATGATGTTGCTCTACTATCTTCTCCCTTACACCATTTCTGATGAGAAATCTTTTGTAATCTTTATGTTTATTCCTGTGTATAGTGTGTCTCTTTTCTTCTGACTACAGCCCGGCCCGGCACATGGCCATCGCAGTGCCCTGCGATCGGGGCCCTGCCATTGCTGGCTGGCCCCACCCACAGCCTGGCCTGGCCACTAACCCAGGGCCGGAAAGGGCCTCTCGATAAGAGGCCCTTTCTGGATCTGGACACCTGGCCTTCGCTCTGTGATTGGCTGGTGGGCATGGCTTGTGAGCATGGCTTATTGGGTGTAGCAAAGGTATGGTCAATTTGCATATTACTCTGTTATTAGACAGGAGAGAGGCTGGTGCACCTGTGGGGGCCAGCTGGTTTGCCCTGAAGGGTGCCCTGGATCAGTGTGGGGTTTCCCTTGGGGCATGGGGTGGCCTGGGCAAGGGGCCTCTGCTTGGCAATCCAAGCAGAGGCCCTGGTATTTGGGATTTATTTATCTTCTATAATTGAAACTTTGTGCCTTGAGTGGAGGCCTGGGCTGGCCAGGGTGTGCAGGAAGCTTGGCTTCCTCCATTGCCAGGGAAACCCAAGCCTCCTATTTGCTCTGTGGCCACAGCCATCTTGGTTGGGTTAATTTGCATACTTGCTCCTGATTGACTGGTGGGTGTGGCTTGTGGTGTAGCAGAAGTATGGTCAATTTGCATATTACTCATTTATTACATAGGATATATCACAGGATATTATAAAAATTAAGTCACAAAATTTTTATTAAAACATTTCTTGCATACCAATATATTGGCTGTGCTGCAAAAATATTCATTGTGGCTGCATGTGGCCTGCAGGCTATGAGTCTGACATGCTTGGGATAAGTGAAGCCAGTTTCCTCAGAAATAGAAGAGGCTGCCACTCTGCCTCTCACCCCAGTATGCAGAGTTGGGGAGCCTTTGTGCCCTAGGCCAAGATAACTGCCCAGTTTGTGCTCCACTCTGTGGTGTGGTTCTAACATTGCCCATAAGATTCAAACCACTTTCTGTGGGAACACCTTTCATGTCCCACGTGGTTCAGGGTTCTGGTTCAGGGTTCAGGTTCTGGAGAAGGCCACACACAAATGAAAAGAGACTAGAAAAGTATTAATTTGGGAATATTGGGAGCCAGGAAGGAGCCCACATCTAGTAGAAGGACTACACATCACTCTAGCCTTGCTATTCCTTTTATTGAGACTATGGGATGCACCCATAGCCCTTAGGCAGGAAATTCCAATGACGAAAATACATAAGACAAACAGAGGTGGAGGCTGCTTCAGCTAACAATGTTTCAACTAAATAGTGAGTGACTAGAGCAATTAAGGTTGTTGACCAGCCTTCCAGGCTTCCTGTCCACATCTTTCTATTAGTAAGACAATGATCAGTTTCCGGCAACTGGCCAGCCAGAACAAGGTTCCCTGAAGGAAGCATGCTGGTCCCCCTAAAGGAATTCAGAGGCAGATGAGCAGTAAGGACTAGTGTCCTAACAAGGAAGGCTTCAGGGAAGAGATCATGTTTGAAGTGACCTTTGAAGGGTTACTTCTGTTAACTTCAATTTTCTCATTTTTAAAATGAGGAAACTGGGTGGCCTCAATTTCCTTATTAGCTTGAGTCATTGAGAAGGACTTTCCCAGTAAGTGATGCCTCACTCACCCACAAGCAGGAGTCCTGTCCTTAGGAGAGGGTGCCCTTTGATAGCCCTGCCATTACGCACAGTGTAGGCCACTTGACGGGCTGGACATGCTGAAAGTCTCTCATGAATGGCCAGCAAGCATACTAAAGGAAGAATTAGTTCTATCAAGCTAGTTATACTTTCCATGCCTGACCGGGGCATAAACACTGTCCCCTTGTTTCTGTCTTTAAAAAATACATTTTTAAAAATTGATTACAGAGAGGAAGACAGAGGGAGACAGAGAGACAGAGACATCAAAAATTAAAAAGAATAATTGATTGGCTGCCTCCTGCACACCCCCTACTGGGGACCAAGCCTGCCTGTGCCCTGACTGGGAATTGAGCTGTGACCTGGTCCATAGGTCAGTGCTCAACCACTGACCCACACAGGCTGGGCTTGTTTCTGTGTTTAGTGTTGAAACAGGTTACAACTCACCATCTTTCTATTGATTACTCGCTTCGGGGCCTGTGTGTTTCAAGAGCTGTCACAAAGCCACCAAGTGTAGGAAATAAAGCTCTGGTGCTTGGCCACCTGGCTTCAGAGCCCGGTTGTCAGCTGGAGACTCCTGTTTGTAATAATACCCAATTGACAGTTAATGTAAGTGAAACAATTAGCACAGTGCAGGTACCTATGCATTCAAATGTTATTGTTAGTCATCTTTAATAAGACAGTTGCGCCAGTTGAAAAATGGCCATAAGAAATCCTACCTCCTATCGCTTACTTGGGGGGTGCTGTAAACTTGAATTCATGAGTATTAAACACACAAACATCTATCCTGATACATTAGCACACCACCTGCAAGTGTCTTCTGAAGGTTGCTACTTAGGTTGCTAAAATGCCCCTGGCAATGGTGTTTTACCTTTTCAATAACTAAATTCCCATATTTTAGGCTGGCAGATTGACCGGCACCGTACAACTGTACCGTGTAAGACATGAGGTAAGAGCAGGATCTGACAGGCAGTGATCAATATTGACTTCCGGTTGTCCAGAAGGAAAACGGTTTTGATAACCTTGGCCTTGGCCACTGAAAAGGTCAACAGACTTTACCTTCCGAAAGCAACCATACAGCTACTAGGTGAATTGGACAAAGACTATCGTATCCTTAGTATTTTACCTACCGTTAAGTAATGAAAGTGACTAAAGTCATAGCAAAGTCTAAGAAACACTTATGCCTGAGAGCCTACTGAGAACAGTGGCATCCTTGCCTGGTCTGCTTCCATCCTTTCCCCCAGGACAGGCAGCTTTGCAGCATGGAGCAGTGGCTGACACCTACAGCCATTTATATAGTCTGGCAGGGATATTCTCCGGTCCCTGGTGGTGCTGTCAGCCTGAGGTTGATTTGGTTTGAGGCAAGAATTCCCCTAGCTGATTCTATGTACAAGTGTAGCACAGGCTGGAGACAGCCCACGCTAGCCACACACTCCTGGCAACCGTGAGGTTACACACAAAACACAGAGGGATGCAAAAGGGCCAGGTATGAAAATATTATGTGGTAGAAAGAAAAGCACATTAAGATACCATTTACATACATTTGCAAAGTACAGAAAACAAGGCATATTTTGTTCTGAATATACACACATAGTAAAAGCATAAAAAGACCCCATAAAGATAGTCATTAACATAATAATTAGTGAGTTTCTTTGAAGGAGCAAGTGCTGGGTGGTGGGAGTTACTTGGCAAAGGTTACAAAGAAATTGCAACTGTGACCTGTAACTTTCTATATTATATATTAAAGAGGTAATATGCTAATTAGACCAGAAGGCAGAACTACATTCTGGAACGACCTTCTGGAATGACCTTCTGGGATGACCTTCAGGAACAACCAGTGGGTGGGGGCTGCTGTGAGGGCTGAGCCCCTTGCACAAATTTCGTGCATCAGGCCTTTAGTCTATATAATAAAATCCTTAAGCAGAACGACAGTCACTATGATGTGCACTGAGCAGGCAGGCAGGCAGGCATGCAGAGCAGTTAGGGGTGAGCAGGCAGGCAGGTAGAGTGGTTAGGGGCAATCAGGCAGGCAGGCAGGCAGAGTGGTTAAGGGTGATTAGGAGCCAGTGGTTCTGGATTGTGAGAGGGATCCCAAATTTCGAGAGGGCCCAGCTTGGGCTGAGGAACCATCCCCCTGGTGCCTGAATTTTGTGCACCAGGCCTCTAGTTTAAAACATAAAAATAGCTCACATTAACCTAGTAAAATACTAATATTTGTTAACTCTAAATGTTGGATACATAGGTGTTTGGTATAGGATTGCTAGACTTAGCACAAAGATATAAAAAAGATATTCCGAGTTAAATTGAATTTCAGATAAATGACAAATAACTTTTTATGATAAATAATTTTTAATATAAACATGTCCCATAGGGACAGCCTGTGTTTTATTTGGCAACTCTTGTAAGTTATGTTAATCTATGTATCTAAAATATAAGGAAAATAGGTTTGCCCTGTTCACGTAAATTATGAAAAATTAAGCAGTAATTAATGTATTTAGTGTGCATGAAGGGAGGGGAAAGGATAAGAGCACCTCCTGCCTGTATCTTCAGGGCTTTCTGGATAGATCCGTTTTCTCTGAATATTTAACTCCAAAAAACAATGTACATATCATTTAAAAATAATAATTTCTATTTTTTACATGCTAAGCTCTTGGCATGCAATATACCATTTGATCTCCATTAACAACCCAGTCTTGGTACTATTTTTCTTAGTTGTCTTATAGTTTCTGGTACTTCTCCAAGAATCAGAAACTTGCCAAAGTCACACAGCTAACGAGTTCCACCATTGTTCTTTCCACTAGACCAGCACAAATGTACACACACCCATCTTTTCCTAGTCCTTCCCGAACTTCCCATTTCCCACCTGAACTTCTCGTTATTCTGTGTCTGATTCCTTCTTGTTTGTCAACTGTATAGACACAGTCCACCCTCCCATTCCCACTTCTTTGCTGTTGTTAGGAATGTAGAGAATATGACCCTTAACGGCCATGTGTACGTTTCCCGCCATAGCAGAACAAAGACCCAGAAAAACTCCTGGACACCAAGAGTCAGACCATGCAAGGAATGGAAACTGTCCTGAAGATACTAGACCATGCACCTGCTCCCATCCTATCCCAAGCCCACCTCTGCCTCCAGACCCACTGAGGACAAGCTTCCTGCCAATGACCACATGTAAGGATGGAACTCCCACCCCTCGGGGCTGCCATCACCCACTCCATGCCCCGTTGACTGTGCAGCCCTTCCCTTTGGGTATCCCATCCCCAGCCTCTTTCCTTAAATAAATTCAATTTTCTTAAATCGCCATCTGAGATGGCTAGTCAGCCTGTCCCAGCACCACCCAGCTAGCCTTTCATTTTGGTGGCCCACACAGGGGTATCCAGAAAGGAAGTCCCTCCTCCCCCCCCCCCCCCGCCCCGCCCCAGCCGGAGACTTTTAGTCTCTTTTCCAACATGGCCTCAGGACTCCCTAGGGTAGGCAGAAGTGCCAGAATTTCAGACCTTTTGATTTCTGCTGGTGGGTGAGTCTTTTCATTTTGGGAAAAGGGCACTAGGGACTGAGATTCTAAGCTCACTATGGGGCCACCACTTGTGGGCACAGGTCAGCCTTGAAAGCCACTTGGACAGTGCCACTAGAAGACTCCTGTGATAGTATGAATGGTCTTGGCATGGGCAAGATTGCACTAGGCAGCTGCTGGTCACTAGCAAACATCCAAGCAATCGAGGCACACTGCATGCTATGAAAATGCATATACTCACCCAAACCCTGACCCCAAACACCCAGTAGGATTTTATTTTAGGGACTGTGAATGTGAGACTTGGCATTGCCAATTCCAATATTTCAGGGGGCAGATAACTCATTCACAGCACTGGTTCTGACCAGCATTTTACTAAGGAATAAATAGTGGGGACATCCCTCTTTATCCCTAGCCACTGGGGAACTTTGGGTCCCAAATTGAACCTTTCTAGTCACTGAGGGACACTCGCTAGAATAAGCCACAGCACAAGGAAGGGGGCCAGCAACCAAACTGGGATGCCAGCCATTGGTTTCTCCCTCTCAAGGGCAACTCTCCTTCCTGCCAACGCCCTCATGGCAGTAACACAGTGTGCCCTGGGCAATTCAATCTCTACTCCTCATAGGACTCACCTCTGGCCTGCCTTTTAAAGAACCTGAAGGCTCTCAATTTAAGAGATGAAATTAGACTCAAATGCCTCATGTCCATTGCAATACAGCATGGCCACCATATAAATTAGACATCAGGAGATCTGGCCCAGAATGGCACCTTTAATTACAACACCAATTTTCCAATTGGATTTATATTGCTGCTGCCTAGGCAAATGGTTGGAGAATCCCTATGAACTTTGCTCCTCCTGTCGCATCCTTTATGCCTCATCTCCAGGCCCCTATAACCAGGAGAAACCCCTGATTTTTGCCTTCTCACACACACAAAAAAGAGTAAGCTGCTGCTGTTTAACCCTTTCTTTTCTATAAAACTGCAAACACTTAACAGTCCTGCTACTATCAGAAGTAGAATCATTACCACCCAACCCTTAACTTACTGTATTTTCCCATGTAGAAGACACTATTTTTTTCTAAAATTGTTAGACTGAAAATCAAGGGGTGTCTTATACATGGAAGCTAGCTGAGGAGGAAGCTGCAGGAGTAGCTTCCCAAACCTTGTCAAAGCCTTAGTGTTACTGACATCAGCTGACACTGTAATTGGAGATGAAGGTGGAGAGTGTGCAGATGCAACAGGGACTGGAGTGTTCTGAGCCCATCAAGATGTCAAAAAATAAGAAGATAAATACCAGTAATCGAATGTCTTACTCTGCAAAATTCAAACTGAATGCAATCACCTATGTAAGAGAACATGGAAATAGAGCTACAGAGAGACAATTTGGACTTCCTCCCATTGAGAGTATGACCAGACAGTGGAGAAAACAAGAAGAACAACTGCCGAAATGCAAAAAAAAATAAGACCTTAAGCGGAAAACCAGCAAAACGGGCAGATTTGGAGCAGAGGCTTAAGACTTGGATTATGGAGCAGCGCCAGTATGGTTTATGTATGTCAACCAAACTTATTCAATGTCAGGCAAGAATATTTTCAAGCAGAATGAACATTATTGATTTTACAGGAAAAGTAAATGTTGCTTCAATTTCATGAGGAGAGAAAGGTTGGCCATGAGAACATGAACAAGTCAGCTCAGAAAAAGCCACCAGTTTATGAGGAGGATCTCACATATACGGAAGGGCACTCAGAAAACAGCAGTGACACAATAGAAGTTGAAGAAATTGGTATGTCTGGAACTAGTGGTGATGAAGAAGAGAGCAGTGATGAAACAGAGATGGACAACGTGATGTGCTGCATAGTATCATAGGACTGCTATGTAAACATTACCTGTGGTAATTACTAAATAAAAATGTGTTCTGTTTTATGTTTAAAATGTTGATTTCTTAATTTTGGGTTGGAAAAGTGGGGGGCGTCTTATACATGGAGGCATCTTATACACGGAAAAGTATGGTATCTCAAAGGAAAGAATGTAGCAGTTTTAAATCCCAGCAGCTGGAGACCTGGCAACTGCAGACCCGGGAATAATCTGTGGGCATGTTACCTCCTCTCCCCCCGCCTTTCTCCAGCCTCATATGCCAGTACATAATTTTCTAAAGTCTTTGGTAACTTGAAAGCTTTGGAGTATTGCTGGGCTAAGTGATAAACATCTAGACATTCTAATATAGCATAAAATACTGAAACGTTGATTGCTAGGCAGGTTTTAAGTTCACCTGATTTTAGCTTTTGTTACAGAAAATCTATAAATTTAGAACTGTCGATGCCATGTCTTGTGCTTTTTTGAAGGTGTGTTTTTTGAAAGTGAGAGTGTATTTAAAGTGTGCTCATAAATGTCAGTTGAAGAAAAGCTGGTTGTTTACTTTTGGTTATCATTGGAAAATTAAGGTTCACAAGAATTAAAAATTCAAATTAAACTGGAAAATTATACAGGTTTAATAATATAAAGTATAAATATACATTTTTGCAGGACAAGAATTGAAGTTATTCTAATAATGGTTATTTCTGAATGATTGAAAAAAGATTATGAAGATTATAAAAGTTTATGAAAATTTTAAATTTGAAAGAAGACCCCAGTCAGGCTCCAGTGTCCCGCCCCCTCCTAATTGCTCTTTTATGGACTGGAATTGCTTTCATTATGCTTTTTTTTGGCCTTTTGGGGTGGGAGAAGCCTACCTGTCTTCAAGACACATCCCATCAATGCAGCAACGAAAGGCAAACCTGCCCTCCGGACACAGAGTGACCCACCCACACGGCCATCCCCAGGTGACACTTGGGCGACGGGGTCCAGTGAGACAGGATCTGATCACCCCTGACAGATGGAGGGGCCCCTTTCTCCTCGTATTTCCAACAACCCCAGTCTCATCGTGCCACATCGTATGTCACCGGGGTTTATGACTTTTCCGTGACCCAAAACAACCCCACCCAGGCTCTCTCCTGTTGGTTATGTCCTTAGATTGGAGCTCAGACTGTTTCCACTGCTCATTCACAGCCCCTGACACTATCGTTGAGAATCTCAGCAGGTCTTCTTGCTTGGTATTTGCTAACTTCTCACTCCTTTTCTAGCCTTCTTAAAGTCATCAAAAGCAAAGGAAAAAATCTTTTGTCTTCTTTACAAAAATTAATAATTTTAATCACATATATGACCTTCATGTATTTGTCTCTATGTTATATGTAATGTGTTTTCTGCGTCTGATGACACCATAGGGTATAAAGTTTTATTGGCATACAAAGATTAAATGCTTATATAAATTAAATAGGATCCTATGGTCTAGACAAAATATTTATTAAAACTGGTTTGAGTTTAATTAATATCCCTTAAAATCTTTACACACACACACACACATATATATATATATATATATATATTTGTTTGACCAATATATATTGACAAATATATATATATATTTGTTTGACCTAGATTCTTAAAAATATATTTTATTGATTTTTCACAGAGAGGAAGGGAGAGGGATAGAAAGTCAGAAACATCGATGAGAGAGAAACATCGATCAGCTGCCTCTTGCGCACCCCCAACTGGGGATGGGCCCGCAGCCACGGTACAGGCCCTTGACTGGAATCGAACCTGGGACCTTTCAGTCTGCAGGCCGATGCTCTATCCACTGAGCCAAACTGGTTTCGGCCTAGATTTAAAAAAGATTTATAATATAATCTTTTGGCTAAGTATTTTTGTATTTGACAACCTCCCCAAAGGTTGCCTTTTTTTTTTTTTTTAACAGAGAAATGACTTGAGTTGCTCCAACAGGCCTTGAAATACCTCAAGGATTCATTTTCTCTCCTAAGGTTTGAAACTAATTAGGCCTATTTAATATACTTGAAAAATTACATGGGAAGCTTTGCCAAATAAGAATATCCAGATATTCTTATTAAAATTAATATTCTAGAAGTTTCAGTCTGCTCTATGAAGAAACTTGCAATGTTTCAGAGCTGAGTTCAAGCAGGGAATTCCCCAGAGTAACAGGTATCTTGTCAGTGACACTGGACAAGCCTAGAGTAATGGTTTCCTATGGGAGGCATCTGGCGGTAGTACTCCAGATGTTTGTGATCCACACATTGGGGGGTGTGTGAATTGTTTTCAGTGCTCAATACACACTTCCAGTGATCCATGTGCAACATTTTAAAATCTTGCACATTTTTTGTTCTTTATATATATTTTAAAATTCTACATTGAATTTAAGAATATAAACTTTATAATACTCTTTTATGTAATTTCATAATAATTATTATTTACCCAAAATTTATCTTGGAATGTTACATCTTATAGAAAAGCAAGATTCCTTGTCAATTGTTTTGTGGTCAAAGCTATAACTATATCATTTAAGTTTGTCATTTATAGACCCTCATTATTTTTCTCTGATGAATTGATACATTTGTTAGTTAAGTCATTGAAAAAAATTCATAATAAGGACTCTGACTTATGCTAAATTACAGGTTTCTAAACAGGTCATCTCTTTAAAATAACTAAAAATTTATAGAACTCTATAGAATGACTGAAAACATAAAGTACTGGTAAAAATTGGGCCAAAAAAAGGTTATATATAAAAGCTTATTTTTATTTCCCTAAAAAAATTTGGTAAATTATATCTTCATAAATAATATGGAGGTTTTATACTTTTCTCCCTACCTATCCCTCCAGAATTTGGCAATTTTTTAAAAAATTTATATTGATTTCAGAAAGGAAGGGAGAGGGAGAGAGAGAGAAACAAACATTAATGATGAGAAAGAATCATCCATCAGCTGTCTTCTGCATGCCCCGTACTGGCAATCAAGCCTGAAACCCAGTCATATGTGCTGATTGGGAATCAAACTGGTGACCTCTTGGTTCCTGGGTCAACATTCAACAGCTGAGACACACCTGGCTGGGCCAGAATTTGGCAGTTCTTAATGAGTGAGTCATGGCAATATGCTTCTTTGCATGAATTTGATTAGGCCAGTGTCCAGTTGGGGTTTTATTATTTTTATTTTTTATTGATTTTTTACAGAGAGGAAGGGAGAGCGAGAGAGAGAGTTAGAAACACTGATGAGAGAGAAACATCGATCAGCTGCCTCCCACACACCCCCTATTGGGGATGTGCCTGCAACTAAGGTACATACTCTTGATTAGAATTGAACCTGGGACCCTTCAGTCCACAGGCCGATGCTCTATCCACTGAGCTAAACTGGTTAGGTCAATTGGGGTTTTAGTAACCAAGATTTTGACTGGAATGTCATGTCTAAGAGAAACTGTTTGACTTTGGATGTTATCAGAAAGTCTTAAGAAGCCAGTAAGAGTCCCTTGGACAATGCCTGGTACCTTGCTTGATCACAGTCTTTCCAGGTAAGGAACAAAGGTTGCTTTCCTGAGAGATGGCAGGGGAGGAACATTAAGACATCATTGGGGATCTCAAGAACAAGAGGAATTCATCCAACTCTACAGATATTGCAGGAAAATCTGATGGTAACTAGGTAGCTCATCTTCTTCGCCTTGAGGGGCTAATTAAAGCTCAATTATGAGATTCTAGCAAAGCAGATTTTAAAAAGCCTATTATGACAATTGTTGTTCTCATTGTGTTTATGCAAACATTCAGGCCAAATTGAAACTAGACTCAATACAGTAATTAAAATAGTCTTAATTTGGCTCTTTAATAAAAATGAGGGTAAATTTTAGGGAGAAAAATTGTGTTTCAATAGACTCTATAATACACAGTGGTGAATATTAGACTCAAAGCTTTATTTTTTACCTATGAATTAAACTCTATCCTAATTTTATTTTAAATATTCGACTACAACCATCCAAACTAATGTTTCTTTTCTTCCACTAGACTATTTGTTATAATTCTTATTGTTCTAGGTTTTATCCCAATAATACTATAATTTATAGCCAGTTTGTCTCCACTAGGTTGCGAGCTCTACTTGTACTCAGGATCTACCACCCCTAAACACCATCACAACCTCCTTCCATGTCCAAGTCTCATTGTCCCTCTCATTTATTATAATTGTGCTTTTGACCACTGCTGGTCTGGCTAAAGTGGAACTAATTTTGTCTGGAAGAGATAAAAATATTTGTGTGCACTTAGCAAAAATTATTCTTAATATTTCTTTGACTTTTGCTTTTTGGGAGGAACCTATGGAGAACAGACCCTTCCATCTTGCCTAGCAGGAGTTGGGACACCTATTGTTAATATACAGAATTATACTCATTCGATTAATATTGGGAAGAAAGTCACAAAAGGGGACTTTTATGCTCTGGAACCTACTGTCTTGGAAAAGAATGCAGGATGTTTTCTCTAAAGGTTGCTGCAGTAGCCCCCTGTGGCAAATGTCTGACTTTTACTGGGTGTTCTGATTATTGTCTTTCAGTGTCTAACAACTACAATATAAACTATTCTGATAATTTCACCCTCCCTTGTAGTATTGGCCATACAAAGCTGCCATCTGGTTGGCTTCTGAGTTGTGGGATAACTGTTTATTCAGATATCCTGCCAGCAGCACCGGGGGTGGGAGGGCTTGGGGGGGTGGGTGGGGTTGTTCCTTTGAAGGACTGACAGGACATAGAGACCTTCTCCCTGACTCCATTAGAATAATTAGTAACTAACAGAAAGCGGAGGGAAAGGTTAGGACCAGAGGGCGATATGATCCTTAACGGCCACAGGAGAACAAAGACCAGGAGTCAGGCCTTGAAAGGAATGGAAACTGTCCTGAGACACTTGACTGCACACCTACTCTCCATCCTCATTCCAAGCCCATCTCCACCTCCAGACCCACTGAGGAAAAGCTTCCTGCCAGTGACCGCATGTAAGGATAGCACTCCTGCTCCTGGGGCTGCCATCATCACCTATATCCCCTTGGCTGTGCAGCCCTTCCTTTGGGTATCCATCCTCAGCCTCTTTCCTTAAATAAATTCAGTTTTCTTAAATCACCATTTGAGAAGTCTAGTCAGCCTGCCCGAGCACCACCCACGTAAGGCATTCTGGAAGGCAGCTGTGAACTTGGCCTTTCTGCCAGTTCTACTTGCAACACAAAGTTTGTTGACTCTCAAATTTCACAGTAAAGTGCCCTGAAGCCTTCTGGTCAGCAGAGAGCACCACTGGTCTTGAAGGGCGTAGACACCACACTGGGAAGCCTGGAGGCCGTTTCTTGTGATCTTCTGCATAAACCATTCAAGTCCATGCCTATTACTAATTTTAAAATGTCCTAACACAAACCATTTTCATCATTTAGGAAGACAGAGAAGAGTCCCACTGCCCCACAGATTAATGGTTGGATTCTTTCCAATATGCTAACCGTCCAGCTGTTGCAGGAGAGGATAGCCCAGGGGAGCAGCCCGCCAAATGACTGCCTTCCACTGGGGCCACTGCTTTCCAGCATGCCTCCACCTCCTGCTCCACTACCTCCTGCTCCTGCACTACCACCTCCTGCTCCTGCTCCAGGGGCTCCTGCTCCACCACCTCCTGCTCATGCTCCACCACTTCCTGCTCCACCACCTCCTGCTCTCCCACCTCCTGCTCCACTACGTCCTGCTCCTGATCTACCACCTCCTGTTCCTGCTCCACCACCTCCTGCTCCTTCTCCACCACCTCCTGCTCCTGCTCCTGCTCCACCACCTCCTGCTCCTGCTCCTGCTCCACCACCTCCTGCTCCTGCTCCTGCTCCACTACCTCCTGCTCCTGCTCCTGCTCCTGTTCCACCACCTCCTGCTCCTGCTCCACCACCTCCTGCTCCTGCTCCACCACCTCCTGCTCCTGCTCCTGCTCCACCACCTCCTGCTCCTGCTCCTGCTCCACCACCTCCTGCTCTCCCACCTCCTGCTCCACCACCTCCTGCTCTCCCACCTCCTGCTCCACCACCTCCTGCTCCTGCTCCTGCTCCACCACCTCCTGCTCCTGCTCCACCACCTCCTGCTCCTGCTCCACCACCTCCTGCTCCTGCTCCTGCTCCACCACCTCCTGCTCCTGCTCCACCACCTCCTGCTCCTGCTCCTGCTCCACCACCTCCTGCTCCTGCTCCACCACCTCCTGCTCCTGCTCCTGCTCCACCACCTCCTGCTCCTGCTCCTGCTCCTTCTCCACCACCTCCTGCTCCTGCTCCTGCTCCACCACCTCCTGCTCCTGCTCCACCACCTCCTGCTCTCCCACCTCCTGCTCCACCACCTCCTGCTCTCCCACCTCCTGCTCCACCACCTCCTGCTCCTGCTCCTGCTCCACCACCTCCTGCTCTCCCACCTCCTGCTCCACTACGTCCTGCTCCTGATCTACCACCTCGTGCTCCTGCTCCACCACCTCTTGGTCCACTGCCTCCTGCTCTTGCTCTACCACATCCTGATTCTGCTCTGCCACTTCCTGCTCTGCCACCTCACATTGCTGCTCCACTGCCACTGGTCCTGCTCCACCACCTTCTGCTGCACCACCTCTTGCTCTACCTCCTCTTGCTTCACCACCACTCATTTTACTCCACCACCTGCTCCACTGTCCTGTGAGCCTGCTTTCTTTTGGGCTGGTGTTTGAGGAAATGGGACCCTATCTTTGTGTTCTCCCATTATAAAATTAGCATTTTTCAGTGATTGGGAGAGGAACTGGGCCCTACACTTGGGACTGTTTCTGAAGCTGCAGGTAATCACGTGCATGGGTAAACCCGGGGCGTCATCAGGCACTCATGTGAGTGTCCCTGGTCCTGGCGCTAGCTCTTTGTTTGAAGCATGTCTGGGCATCATTTTAAACAGAAGCCACAAAGGAACAGGCCTTTCAGACCATTGAAATAAGCCTAAATTAGACCTGGGTGGATTTCACTAAGATCGTTTTTCCTGGGTGATGCTGAGAGCTAATGTCATAACCTGAAATGACCTGAACCCCAATTCAATTTTTTAAAGTGTATTTTTATTGATTTAAGAGAGGAAGGAAGAGGGATAGACAGAAACATCAATGATGAGAGAGAATCATTGATTGGCTGCCTCTTGCATGCCTCACACCAGGGATTGAGCCTGCAACCTAGGCATGTGCCCTGACTGGGAATCAGGACTGGAACTGTGACCTTCTGGTTCATAGGTCAATGCTCAACCATTGATCTGCACCAGCTGAGCCCCAAATCAAATTTTAACAGCTTCGTCTAGAAGGTAATTTTGATGTTCTTTGTCAATAGAGGGTGTACCTCCAATTCTCACCAAAATGAGGCTGAAGCAAATTCATGTTATTGTCTTCTTTCATTTTAATTTACTAGTGATAGTGATGTATTGTTTCCCAGTTTAAAGACGAGGATCCTGAGCCTCAGAGAGGTTACATCAGTTAAATTAGTTACCCTACCACACTGTTAATAAGTGATAGAGATGAAATCCAAAGCCAAGAGTGCGATGTGATGGGTTCAGGACATACAACCCTCCAGTAGGGCATTTGCTGCATTGAAGGTATAGAACTGAAGGAGTTTGAGGAAAGGGTAAAAGCTGGAAGGGATCACCGGAAGAAGCTGATTCCAGTCGGAGATTCCAGGAGTAGCTCGTGGGCTCAGAAGTACTCACACTGCAGAAACCTACCTCCTCAGGAACTCACTGCCTTCACAGCAATCAGATCTTGGTGAAGTGACTGCTTACCTTCTGGGCCTCAGCCTGGGTCTGCACTAAGTCCTTACTTGGGAGCATCTTACTGGTGGAGCCTAGGTCACAGTAAAAAACCAGGTTGCAAGGAAACCTGGGAAATGTAGTTGTTTTTTATTTCCTAATAAGACTAAATTTGCCTTAGCTGGTTTCACTCAGTGGGTATGGCATGGGCCTGCAGACTAAAGGTTTCCAGGTTCAATTCCAGTCAAAGGCACATGCCCAGGTTGTGGACTTGATCCCCAGTGGGGACATGTAGGAGGCAGCTGATCAATGATTCTCTCTCATCATTGATGGTTCTATCTCTCTCTCCCTCTCCCTTCCTCTCTGAAATTAAAAAATAAGTACAAAACGGATTTGTAGGTTTCTCATATGTTAATATAAAATGCATGCCTACATGCAGTACATCCTCCTGGCAGAGAGAGGTGGAAGGGGGAAAGCAGACTGTGCCTAAGATCCATCAATAAATAAATACCAAAGAAGTGATGATCCATCTTATAGTATATTCTACATCAACACTTCAGCCACAATGCACACACACAAAAGAACCATTTCAAAATAACTCAACAGGAAGATGATAGTGGCTGAGATGCTTGCAAGTCTGTGGGAGAGCTGTCCCTGCTCACTGTATGGTCTGTAGATGTGGTGGTTGATAGTTTCTTCCAAAGGAATATAAAATTTTAAGTTTAGATTAAGAACTATAAAACCATAGGGTGTCCATTATGTCTGTACCATCCAATTTTTAAAATCTGGCTTTAAAAATAAGCACTGAGTCATCTACACTAATAAAAGGGTAATTGGGCCAGGAGATCTTCTGGACATCTTTCTGGACAAAGCTATGGTGGGGGGGCTGAGGCTGAGGCAGTTAGGGGTGATCAGGTTGGCAGGGGAGAGCAGTTAGGGTGATCAGGCCAACAGGCAGGTGAGTGGTTAGGAGCCAGTGGTCCTGGATTGTTAGAGTGATTAGGCCTGTGGGATTGGGCCAAACTGGCAGTTGGCCATTCCTCAAGGGGTCCCAGATTGGAGAGGGTGCAGGCCAGGCTGAGGACTCCCCTCCCTTCCTGTGCACAAATTTCGTGCATTGAGCCTCTAGTTTTATTATAAGTTAGGCAACTGATCCTCCCTCATTTTGAAAAGTGTGAACTGGAATATTTTTCTGAAATTTGAGAAAAGAGGCAATAAGCGTACTTTGGTTTAGGTTTAAGTGACAGGCTTTTAATAAAGATTTGAGAACTGAAGAACCCCATGTTCAGGATTTAACATCTAATATCTCAATGTTCAGAAAACCAGAGCAAGACCAACCAACTCAACGTGAAGACAGCACCTTCCTTTCATTAGAATTTTATTTTACTATAATGAAAGAACAACCCCACCCCGAAAGTTTAAATAAGCCAAATAACCACTCTACATGGAAAAAGCCTTCCCAGAGGTCAGACACCCAGAGCAGAAACAGCTCTGTGTGTCTCAAGGAAGTCACCAGTCACAGCAAAGGCACAAGTCAATTACACCCACAAGCTTCTGAGGGATGCGCCCCAGCCACATTCACCTTGATGCTTTTCATGCCACCCCAAGGTGTACACATTTTCTTTTTTAGGTAATTATCACTTTTTTCCTAATATATTTTTTAATTTAATAAATCTTTATTTTTCAGATTATTACAATGTTGCTCTTCCAACCCCATAGCTCCCCTCACCCCTGTATCCATCCCATCCTCTGTCAATACCTCCCCCCCACTGCCCTCATCCATAGGTGTATGCTTTTTTGTCAAGTCTCCTCCCACACCCCACACTCCTTTCCCCCCAAGAATTGTTAGTCCACTCCCTTTTTATATCCCTGATTTTATTATATTCATCAGTTTATTCTGTTCATCAGATTTTTAATTCCCTTGGTTTTTAGATTCATTTGTTGATAGATGTGTATTTGTTTTGTTGTTCATAATTTATATTTTTACCTTTTTCTTCTTCCTCTTCTTAAAGAATACCTTTCAGCATTTCATATAATACTGGTTTGGTGTTGATTAACTCCTTTAGCTTTTTCTTGTCTGCAAAGCACTTTATCTGACCTTCAATTCTGCATGATAGCTTTGCTGGATAGAGTAATCTTGGTTGTAGATTCTTGCTACTCATCACTTTGAATATTTCTTGCCACTCCCGTCTGGCCTGCATCGTTTCTGTTGAGAAATCCCCTGACAATTGTATGGGTGCTCCCTTATAGGTAACTAACTGTTTTTCTCTTGCTGCTTTTAGTATTCTCTCTTTATCTTTTGCTCTTGGCATTTTAATTATGATGTGTCTTGGTATGGTCCTATTTGGATTCCTTTTGTTTGGGGTTCTGTGCATTTCTTGAGCTTTTAAGTCTATTTCTTTCACCAGATGAGGGAAGTTTTCTGTCACTATTTCTTCAAGTAGGTTTTCAGTCTCTTGCTCTCTTTCTTTTTCTGGAACCCCCATAATTCAGATGTTAGTATGTTTGAGGTTGTCCCAGAGGCTCCTTATACTATCTTCAATTTTTTTGGATTGTTTTTGCTTCTTGCTTTTCTGGCTGAGTGGATTTTGCCTGTTTGTATTTCAAAAGTTTGACTTGATTCTTGCAGTCCTCTAGTCTGCTTTTAGGTCTTTGTATAATATTTTTTATTTCAGTCAGTGTATGCTTAATTTCTAGTTGGTCATTTTTCATATATTCCAGAGTCTCGTTCATATCCTTGAGGGACTCGTTCATTTCCTCAAGGGTCTTGCTCATATCCTCAAGGGTCTCATTAAATTTATAGGCCTTTTCTAGGAGCCTCTTGAAAAACCTTATAACCGTGGTTTTGAACTCTATGTCCAGTCATTTTTTTTCTCCATTTCTTTCACATGTGATCTGTTACCTTGTCTTTGCATTTTGGCTGCTTTTCTGAGTTGGTCGAGTAGCTTTGGTAGTAGGTGTCCTTTAAGGGACAGTGACTCAGCCTCCCCAGTTACCTGAGGTGGATACTCTTGGTGCACCCCTTTATGGTGCACAGTCTTGTAGTTAAGCCTAGATTGTTTTTTTCTTTTTTAAAAAATCTTTATTGTTCAGTTTATCAATTACATTGTTTCCCTTTATTTCCCCCAATAACTCCCCTCCACCTGGTACTCATCCCACCCTCCGCCCTCATCTATCCCACACTGTCCTCTCCCATAGGTGCATAATTTGTGTCCAGTCTCTTGCTGCACTTCAACACCCTATTTCTCCCCAAGAATTGTCAGTCCATTCCCTCTCTATGTCCATGATTCTGTTATATTCACCTGTTTATCCTGTTCATCAGATTATTAATTCACTTGATTTTTAGGTTCATTTGTTGATAGATGTACATTTGTGGTTCATAATTTATATTTTTACCTTTTTATTCTTCCTCTTCTTATCGAATATCTTTCAGCAATTCATATAATATTGGTTTGGCGGTGATGAACTCCTTTAGCTTTTTCTTGTCTGCAAAGCACTTTATCTGACCTTCAAGGATGATAGCTTTGCTGGATAGAGTAATCTTGTTTGTAGATTCTTGCTGTTCATCACTTTGAATATTTCTTGCCACTCCCGTCTGGCCTGCATAGTTTCTGTTGAGAAATCCGCTGACAATTGTATGGGTGCTCCCTTATAGGTAACTAACTGTTTTTCTCTTGTTGCTTTTAATATTCTCTCTTTATCTTTTGCCCTTGGCATTTTAACTATGAAGTGTCTTGGTGTGGTCCTCTTTATATTCCTATATTTTAGGGTTCTGTGCATTTCTTGAGCTTTTAAGTCAATTTCTTTCACCAGGTGGGGGAAGTTTTCGGTTACTATTTCTTCAAGTAGGTTTTCATTATCTTGCTCTCTCTCTTTTTCTGGCACCCCTATAATTCGGATGTTGGTATGCTTGAGGTTTTCCCAGAGGCCCCTTACACTATCTTCAATTGTTTGGATTCTTTTTGCTTCTTGCTTTTCTGGCCGAGTGGATTTTACCTCTTTGTATTTCAAATCTTTGACTTGGTTCTTGGGGTCATTTAGATTGCTTTTAGGTCTTTGTATATTTTTTATTTCAGTCAATGTATGCTTAATTTCTAGTTGGTCCTTTTTCATATCCTCAGAGGTCTTGTTCATTTCCTTGTAGGTCTCGGCCTTTTCTAGGAGCCTCTTGAAAAGCCTTATAACCATGGTTTTGAACTCTATGTCTAGTCGTCTTTTTTCCTCCATTTCTTTCACATCTGATTTCTTTCCATTTCTCTGCATTGTGGCTGCTTTCCTGAGTTGGTTCATTAGCTTTGTGTGGTAGATGTTCTCTAAGGGACAGTGGCTCAGCCTCCCCAGTTACCTGAGGTGGATACTCTTGCTGCAGCCCTTTATGGATTGTCTAGAAAGTTTGTCTCCTGCAAGTTTTGCAGTTTCTACCACTGGCCAGGGAGGCATTGTTAGCTTTCCTGTAGCTCTGAACAGAAATGCATCCATTCCCTAATATCCACAGTGCAGGGGTGCAAGTCTTTGCTGTGCTCTAAGTAAGACCATGGGATCTAGAGTCAGAGCCTTGCCTGAGGACTTGGTGGGTGGGTAAGGAATGATTAGCAAGAGTGAAGAACTGAAAAGCAGAATGTTGCTAGGATCTACAGTGCAGTTGATGATAAATTCATTCCAGAGGCTGTACTAAATTAGCACTGCACATAGAGGAGCCCTTCTGGCAGGACCTCTGGGTAACATAAAAGGCTTTCTCATTGTGCCCCTGCCTGCTTATTCACTACCTGGCACCAGGCTGGAACTCACTTTCCACCTGGGTACCTCATACCCTCCTGTGGTGCCCAACCTGGCCTAGCCTCTATTGGCCATACTACATGAACATAACTTATATAATATAAGGCTAATATGCAAATAGACCAAATGGCAGAACAACCAGAACAATTGAACAACTAACCAGTTGCTATTATGTGTGCTGACCACCAGTGGGGGTGTGTGGAACATGGTGGGCATTGGCCTCAGCAGAATGGTGGAGCAGGTGAATAAGTCACCAGTCGCTGTCATCTGGGCAAGCCTCTGATGGTTATTAAAAATTCTTTGCTCCTGCATGCCATGGTCCTGCCTGGTGCTCACACCCACTGGTGGTGCTAGAGCCACCACTCACACCCACTGTCAGCGCTGGTCCCACTTGCATCTGCAGCCAGCGCTGGTGCCAGTCCCAATCTCTTGGGGCCATAAGTGGGTGTGTGCAGCAGATGCTGCCCTGATCAGCCCTCAGGGCTTCTCCACCTCCTTCTGCTCCTGAGGGATGATCAGGGCAGCAGCCACCACTGGCACCTGCTGATGGTGCTGAGCGACTGGGACCAGCATTGGGTGCCAGCAGTGATTGTGAGAGGCAGCTCCAGTGCCATCAGCAGGTGCAAGCAGGGTTGGTGCCATCAGTTCATGGGAGTGGGAGCAGGGCTGCCAGCAGAGAGAGGACCAGGAACCACAGCAAGAGGAGCCAGCACACCTAGGATGGGCCGAGACCCACCCCTGTGCCCACCACAGCCAGTTCCTTTCCAGGAACAGGATTCATGCACTAGGTTCCTAGTTAATTCATAAGAATATGTAAGTTAGGTACTAAGGGCTTGATAGTTACATAGTTCCAGGGATGTATCTGAACTTCATTGGAGTTTCCCAGGTGAGTGTCCAGGCCATGGGAGCATGTAACAAGAGGGTTGACACCCCCTAATCAGGAGTATTATGAGGGAAATCCAGACACTGTGCAGAGTATTGGTATGTAAGGGCCTTATAACCTTGAAATGAGACTGGTGTGAGGCAGAAGATAGGGGGTATAGAGGGATTTAGAGCCAAGGTTCACCACAAGCTGTAAATCAATGTTTGCCTCCCTAGTTTGTTTAAGCACCTGATCAAGGGGTTTCTCAGTAGGAGGAATAGTGCCCCCTCCCCATTTAGAAAAAAGCATTGTTCTATATATTACCCCAAACAGTTCCTGTTCTCCCCAAGGTGGCCTGGCTTAGACACTGAAATGATTACAGGAAGGTCCACTTTTACAATCCAACAAGAGTTGACATATAAATAGATTATTTTTGTAATATTATGAATGTCTGCAAACCAGAACTTGTTGAAAATCTGATAAAAAAACAGCAATAACAAAATCATGTGTCATGGCTAGCAGATAGGATTATGGCTAAGTTTCCTTCCCTTCCTCCCCACCCCGCCCCCTTTATTTGGATTTCTGTAAAAACTCTTATAAAATTTCTTTGCAGAATTCAGAGCAATTTGTAGAAGTAACAATTTCTCTGGACTTAAAGAGCATTGCATCAATTGCTGTATCAGGAAGGTGAAGAGCAAGTTCTTAAATCTGTCTCATTTTGTTTTTGGACATCAGCAGGTCAAAGGCTTTGGGGCCATATAATTCCAAATCTGTGCTGAGGCCACTCAGACTCTACAGTTTGTCATCTGTGTATGGTGTTTATCTTGCTTGGTTTTATTTTAATGGGGACAGATGGGCAGGTTTGGTTTGAGGTGTTGTTGTTCACACAACAGCAGAGGAGATAGGAGTCTCTGGGCCTTTTCTGTTTTTCACAAAAGCAAGAGCATTCTTTCAGGGTGTCCAGGGTGCTCACCCACTGCTCTTCTGGGAAAACATAACAATTGGATGTGAGGGTGAAGTCCCCTTAGCACATTTCATGAGCACCTGGCTGGTGAAAACCAAAACCAAAAAGACCACCCTTAAAGGCAGCTTTAGCAAGAAACTAGAGTACTGATTTCACATTCCCTTGCTGGCCATTCACTCAAAACCAGCTGCAGTACCCACTGGACGGATGAGACCCCCAGAACACTGGTGCCCAGTTGGTGCAGATGTGCAGATTTGAAGGAGCTCTGTGCTCCAGCATGGAAAGGAGAGTGAGAACTACATAACCAGACATGCAGAGAAGAGAGACCATGGGGAGACAAAGAAATAGCCCACATATGAAAGAAAAACAAGTCTCCCCAGAAAAGGAGGTAAACAAAATGGAAGTTAGCAACCTGTCAGAGAAAGAATTCAGAGAAATGGTCATAAGATGGCTGAAAAGAATGGAAGACAAATTTGACAATATGAGTAAGAACCAAGAGGAAATGAAGAAGAGCCAAGAAGAAATGAAAAGTAACATCGCTGAAGTAAAGAACTCAATAGAAAGTATCAAGAGTAGACAAGAAGAAGGAGAGGACTGCATCAGTGAGCTAGAAGACAAGGTAGGAAAAAATACCCAAGTAGAGCAGCTTCTAGAAAAAAAATTAAAAAGCAGGAGGAGAGCCTAAGGGAACTTTGGGACAACATGAAACAAAAAACATCCATATAATTGGGCTTCCAGAAGGACAAGAAACTGAGCAAGGAATAGAAAACCTGTTGGGAGAAATAATGACAGAAAACTTCCCTAATATAGGAAAGAAAAAAGCCAAACAAATTCAAGAAGCTCACAGAGTCCCAAGTAAATGAACCCCAAAAGACCTACACCAAGGCACATTACAATTAAATTGGCAAACACCAATGACAAAGTAAGAATCTTAAAAGCCACTAGAGAGAGAAAGAAAGTCACCTACAAAGGAACCCCCATCAGACTAACAAGTGATTTCTCAACAGAAAGATATCAGGCCAGAACGCAATGGAATGAAATATACAAAGTCATGCAAAGGAAGGGTCTGAATCATAGATTACCACAAGGCTATAAATAAAAATTGAAGGTCAAATCAGGAGCTTCACAGACAAAAAAGGACTAAGGGAATTAATTACCACCAAACTAGCAATGCAAGAAGTGCTAGAGGGTCTGCTGTAAAAAGAAATAGGAAGCTAAGAAGAAACACAGGGGTAAAGAACAAAAATGGCAACATATAAGTACCTATCAATAATAACTTTAAATGTAAATGGATTAAATGCTCCAATGAAAAGACATAGGACAATTGACTGGATAAGAAACACGACCCATGTATCTGCTGTCTACAAGAAACCCATCTCTGAAAAAAAGATGCACACAGACTGGGGGTGAAAGGATGGAAAAAGTTTCTTCAGGAGAATGAAAATAGAAAAAAAGCTGGAGTAGCAATACTTATATGTGACAAATTAGATCTCAAAGTGAAGGACATAACAAGAGAAAAAGAAGGCCACTTCGTAATACTAAAGGGAGCAATCCAACAAGAAGAAATAACTCTGGTAAACATATACACACACAATACAGGAGCACCCAAATACATTAAAAAAAACGCCAAGATGATATCAAGGGAGAAATAGACAGCAATACAATCATAGTAGGAGACTTTAATACCCCACTATCACCATTGTACAAATCCTCTAAACAATAAATCAGTAAAGAAACATTAATCCTCAATAACTCACTAGACCAGATGGAATTAATTGACAACTTCAAATCATTTCACCCCAAAGACACAGATTATGCATTCTTTTCAAGTGCCTATGGCTCATTCCCAAAGATAGACCATATTTTGGATCATAGGCAAGGTATCTCCAAATTCAAGAAGACAGAAATCATATCAAGCATATTCTCATATCACAGTGGCATAAAGCTGGAAATCAACTACAATAAAAACAATCCAAAGAAATCAAACACATGGAGACTAAACAGCATGATATTTAAAATGACTGAATTACCAGAGAGATCAAAGAAGAGATAGAAAACATCATGGAAACAAATGACAATGATAGCACAACAATCCAAAATCTATGGGACACAACAAAAGCAGTTTTGAGAGGAAAGTTCATAACTCTACAATCCTACTGCAAAAAGACAAAACGAAACAAAAAAACCCCACAAACAAACAAACAAGAAACAGCGGCAATAAATTATCTAACCCAACAACTCAAAGAGTTAGAAAGAGAGCAACAAGAAAAGCCCAGTGTAAGCAGAAGGAAGGAAATAGTAAAGATCACAACAGAGATAAACGACATAGAGACCAAAGAAACAATACAGAAGATCAACAAAACCAAGAGCTGGTTCTTTGAAAGGATAAAAAAGATTGATGAACCTCTAGCCAGGCTCACCAAGAAGCAAAGAGAGAGGACCCTAATAAATAAAATCAGAAATGAAAGAGGTGAAATAACAACAGACCCCATCGAAATACAAAGGATTGTTAAAAAATACTATGAACAACACTACTCCAACAAACTGGACAACATGGAGGAAATGGACACATTCCTAGAAAAAATATAACCTCCTAAAACTCAATCAGGACGAATTTAAACAGCTCAAGAGACCAATAAATATGAAAGAAATTGAAGCAGTCATCAAAAAGCTTCCAGCAAACAAAAGCCCAGGGCCAGACGGCTTCCTAGGGTAGTTTTACCAAACATTCAAGGGAGAACTAAAACCTATCATCCTCAGATTATTCCAGAAAATTCAAGATGGTGGAACACTTCCAAACTCCTTCTATGAAGCTAGCATCACCCTAATACCAAAACCAGATCAAGACTACAAAATGAAAGAGAATTACAGGCCAATATTCCTCATGAATATAGATGCCAAAATCCTCAATAAAATTCTAGCAAATTGGATCCAGCAGTACATTAGAAAGATCGTACACCATGACAAAGTAGGATTTATTCCAGGAATGCAAGGATGGTACAATATCCGCAAATCAATAAATGTGATACATCACATAAACAAATTGAGAGATAAAAATCACATAGTCATATCAATGGATGCAGAAAAAGCATTGACAAAATCCAACACCCTTTCTTGATAAAAAACAACAACTGTCAACAAGGTAGGAATAGAAGGATCATACCTCAACATAACAAAAGCCATATATGATAAACCCACAGCAAACATCATACTCAATGCGCAAAAAGTACAACCATTTCCCCTAAGAACAGGAACAAGACAGGGATGCCCACTCTCACCGCTCCTGTTTGACATAGTACTGGAAGTATCAGCCATTGCAATCAGACAAGAAGAAGAAAATAAAGGTATCCAAATTGGAAAAGTAGAACTAAAGCTATCCTTATTTGCGGATGACATAATATTATACATAAAAAACCTGAAAGTCTCCATAAAAAACTAAGACTTAATAAATGAGTTCAGCAATGTAGCAGGCTACATAATTAACGCCAAGAAATCTACGGCATTTCTATACACTAATAGTGAACTTACAGCAAGAGAGACTAAAAAGAAATCCCATTTACCATCACACCAAAAAATTAAGATACCTAGAAATACTTAACTAAAAAGGTAAAAGACCTATTCGGGGAAAAGTATAGGACACTAAAAAAACAGAAAGAGGAAGATGTAAACAGGTGGAAGAACATACCATGTTCATGGATTGGGTGAATCAACATCAGTAAAATGTCCATACTAGCCAAAGCAAATTAAATTATAAATTTAACTCACTCCCCATTAACATAAAAATGGCATATTTCAGAGACCTAGAAAAAACTCTCCAAAAATTCATCTGGAATAAAAAAAGACCCTGAATAGCCACAGCAATCCTGAGAAAGAAGCACATTGTTGGGATTTCAATACCAGATTTCAAGCTGTATTACAAAGCCACTGTTCTCAAAACAGCCTAGTACTGGCACAAGAACAGATATACAGACCAATGGAATAGAATAGAGACTCCAGATATCAACCAAAACTACTATGCTCAATTAATACTTGACCAAGGAGGAATGAACATAAAATGGAGTCAAGACAGTCTCTTCAATAAATGGTGTTGGGAAAATTGGACAGATATATGCAAAAAAATGAAACTAGAGCACCAACTTACACAATACACAAAAATAAACTCAAAATGGATACACGACTTAAACATAAGATGGGAAACCATAAAAATATTAGAGGAATCCACAGGATGAAAAATCTCAGACATATGCCGAAAGAACTTCTTCAGTGATACCACTCCCAGGGCAATGGAAGCTAAAGAGACAATAAACAAATGGGACTACACCAAAATAAAAAGCTTTTGCACAGATAAAGAAACTATCAACAAAACAACAAGAAAACCCACTGTTTGGGAGAACATATTTGCAAATGTTATCAGTGATAAAGGTTTAATCTCAAGCATCTACATTCAACCCATACAACTTAATAAATGCGGGCAAATGATCCAATAAAAAAAATGGGTAACAGACCTAAATAGAATCTTTTCGCAAGAAGACAAAAGGAAGGCCCAGAGACATATGAAAACCTGCTCAAAGTCACTAATTATCAGATAGATGCAAATCAAAATGACAATGTGGTACCATCTCACACCAGTCAGAATGGCTTATACCAACAAATCAACAAACAACAAGTGCTGGAGAGGATGCGGAGAAAAAGGAACTCTCGTGCACTGCTGGTGGGATTGTAGACTGGTGCAGCCACTGTGGAGAACAGTATGGAGTTTCCTCAAAAAACTAAAAATGGAGCTCCCATTTGACACAGTGATCCCACTTCTAGGAATATACCCCAAGAAATTAGAAAGGCGAATTAGAAAGGATATATGTACCCCTATGTTCATAGCAGCACAATTTACCATAGCTAAGATTTGGAAACAGCCGAAGTGCCCATCAGCAGATGAGTGGATTAAAAAACTATGGTACATTTACACAATGGAATACTACGCCGCAGAAAAAAAGAAGGAGCTCCTACCATTTGTAACAACATGGATGGATTTGGAGAGCATTATGCTAAGTGAAATTAGCCAGGCAGAGAAAGACAAATATCACATGATCTCCCTCATTTGTGGAATATAATGAATGGCATAGACTGATGAACAAGAACGGATCCAGAGACTGAGAAAAGTCCATCAGAATGTCAAACCTCAGGGTAGGTGGGAGGTGGTGGGAGTAAGGGCGAAAGTCAATATATTTGACCTCTTGAACTAAAGTAAGTAATTTGTGTTTTTACCTCCCTGTCAAAGTTTCTATAAAGTTATAAAAAAAATGGCAGCTAGTTTGAGATTGAATTGAAATGGCCTAGAGCTTGTCATCTCCTGTGGACACCAGTCCTTAGGCTAGGCCCTCCTTAACCTCCTGTGAGACCATAATACCCTTACATGATATTACTCTACAATGTCATTATAAATTTTGATATTTGACTATAGCGTATTGTACAATTATCCCACATAATCTTAGAATCCAATTCTTTGAATGTTTGGCAGCAATTTAAAAAAGGATACAAAAGGAATTAATCCCTTTCCGAATGAATTAAGGCACTGGGAAGGCACTTGAGCATTCTATATTGGCCCCTCTTGCCCTTTTTGCCAAGAGGGACCCTCTTGTTACAATCCAAATATACACACAACTGTTGCCTAACTTTCAGTTCAAGCTGTGGTTGTAGCCTCTGGCACCATGGGTCTGTGACTTGCCCAATGGTGTGAGCTGGGCCCATTCTGGAGAAGAAACCTGGGTTCCCCAAGATATGTGTTCGGTACTGGGACTCTACCAGCAGGCGAGGGTTCCCCAAGGCAGGCATTGGGCATGGAGGCCACGGGGGCATAGACTACAAAGGAGACAGAACTGAACCTCACATCACCCTGTTTGGCCCCAGAGCATGGCTGGTTAGCCAGAGACGGGTAAGATTCCTTAGGGAAGGAACAACCTAAGATAGGCACAGTCACAGAGGGGCCATCAGGAGAGAACTAAAAGATCAAGAGAAGTGGGGGCACAGACCCTCACCCACAAACCTTGCAGGGCCCTGGACTCTCACCCCTTCTGAGGGAGGTCTCCTGCCCCATGGCTGCTTCACCTCCCATTCACAGCTCAGATCGGACTCAGGTTGCAGACAGAGACTCGGCCAGCAACAGTTGCTCTATATCTAAATTCAGTCTAGTACCAGGAATGCTCAGGGCCTACTCAGGAATGCAAATAATCCTTTCCACTAATATTTACAGTGTAAACTGAGATTTTTGCTTGAGTATTAAATCTGACAGTAAAATAGTAATCAAGTTTTCAGATTAAATTAAATTGGCCAAGTGAATTAAGTGAATTCTCAAGAAAATTTAAGTGTACTAGACAAATAGCTGTTCCTAAAATATTAACTAAAATATCTATTAGTAGTTCATCTCACTGTAAAGTTGCCTAACACCCAAAGAACCTAATGCAGTCATATTTGTGTGCAAAAATTAAAATTTAAACTTACCAAGACTGCAATTTAAATTTTCAAAAGCCCCCATTAATTAAAGAAGGGGGGGTAGTGGGGTAATATCATGTAAGGAAAAATATCCTATAAGTACAATACATCTAGAAAATTCTTATTCCAGAAAAGTAACTTCCATTTGTAATGCCAACAGCAGGACACTCATGAAAAACACACATGGTGTCAAAATAAGCCAAAGGAAAATCATTTGGGCAAAAATAAAAAGAATCCCAAGTCAAATTTGCAGAGACGATCCCTTTGTTAACTTTCGGTTGAGAATGTGTTTTCAGAGAACAACTCCAAGGCCATGTGGGTTCCTGCGACAGTGAGGAACTGCCAGGTCTGTTCCAGCGACAAGGATGGTCCAGAGATGGGGACACTTTTGACACCTTGATATGTTATCAGTTGACAACTGTGCATGGCTGCAGGCAGCCCAGGACGAAACCAGAGAAGATGGAACTTGCATTGACATGCTCACATGTACATATAAGGAACTATTTGACATTGAAACTGGGACTCAGAACAGTTGGACATTGAAACTTAGACTCAAACATTTTTGTTCTTATACATTTATTTTTAGTATGCAGATGCAAGATATTTTTGAAGAAAAGAAACAGGGGAGAGCGACTGATATAGAGGCAGGGAGGCATTGAACAGGCTGTCAAGCTACGGGGGAAGGCTGGAGAGGTTGGGGGGGCAGGTGCTGTGGGAGATCAATTGAAGGACTTGTATGCATGCATATGAGCATAACCAATGGATGCAAGACACTGGGGTGGGGGAGCAGGTGGTGACATGTGCTGCAGGGTAGGGGAGGCTGCGAGGAGGACAATAGGGCAAAAAACAAACAACAAACAAACAAAAGAGTATTCTTTCACACCCGACAGGCTCTGTTGCTCTCTTCTGGAAAAGAGAACGCCTGCCTCTGATTTTGTTCTCTCTTGTAACCTTTCTAACCTGTAATGAAGGAAACAAGCAGAGATGATGAGCTTTGGAAACCTGAAGGGCAAATGTAAGTTACATCTGGCAGTGCAGAAAGCTGAGATTCTACAGAATGTGTACATTTCAGCACTCTCGGAAAGTTCAGGAAACGGTTGCATCAGGCACTTTTGGAAGTGGGAGTAAAGAGGAGAGCTGGAAGGTGTTGGAGAAGCAGTTAGGTCTTCAGGTGCCCTCGACCCCTCCACAATCCTGTCAGAAGACTGGAGAGTCAGCAAATGGAGGGTTATAGAGAAAGCAAATGGAGGGTTTTAGAACTGGGAGCAGCAGGCATAGTGAGGACAAGGATCCTGCACTGAAAGAGAGAATGATGTGTGTGCCAGTGGGAGCTGCAGTGGGCAGCTCTCTCTCTTCTCTCACAGCTCCCAAAAAAAGGCACACAGGTCTTTACCTCCAGGGAGGTGCTGGAAGCTTCTTTTCAGGGGAGTCAGATGGCCCAAGAGAAGAGACCTGAAAGTACTGACCTCAGGGGTCCCCAACACATGGCCCCAGGCAGATCATGCCCCTGAGACGCACAAAACATCCAGTCATCCTTATTCTTTTCCACATGATCATCTTCTCCTCTCCATTTCCTCCTTTGCAAGCTGGAGCTGTGTGTCCTTCTGCCTCAACGAGCACTCCTCCTGGGCCCAGGCCCACCCACCCATTCTTCTCTGTAAAGATATCTTGAACTTGCTCTTATTAAATAATAGAACCTTCTAGTCAAGCATCGGAACCCAATCAAGTCTCTTGCATCTTGAGGAACTCCTCCTTCAATCCCACATTGAGCCAATCCTATACTCTGTAGTCAAATTTTTTCATCTTCCACTTACTTTTTAATCCACTTCAAACTGTCTGTGCCTCACAACCCCAAAAATCTGCCTTTCCAAGAAAGGCATGGACGTTGGTAAAAATAAGAGCCATCTCAATATTCTCCATTTGGCAACAGCATTCACCAGTGTGATCACCACTTTCTCCTTGAAATATTCTCGTTCACTGGTTTCCATGGCATCTTATTCTCCAAAGTTTTCCTATTTCACCAATCACTTCTTAGCTTACTTTGCTGCCTTCCTCTTCCCCATCAACCTATACATTCTGACATTCTTTAGGGGTCAGTCCTAGGCTTTCTATTTTCTCACTCTATACTCTCCTTAGCTGATCCTATTCACTTGTTTCCAACTGTGTATCTTCAGCTCTGACCTCTTCTCTGTGTCCAGTTTCATCTTTGGAGGTCTTACAGCATATCCAATTTATCATGTCCTAACTTGCTCCTTCCACAAAGCTCTTCTGATAGATGGCCAACATCTATAGAGTTGTTCATTTTCACTTCATATAGTCAAGCCTTTACTGAGACTTGTTAGTTCCAAAACATATAGCAAATCTATTTTCATCTCCACAACCACTACCCTAGTTCAGGCTCTGGAAATCTCTTGCCTCCTGACTTCTTGCCCCACATTCATTCTTGTCCTCTAGTATCACTGCCCTGTTTCAGACCCTCTGAGCTTTCCATTGCTTCTAGGAATACAACAGGATATTTATGGCCTACAAGGCCCAGATTAACCTAGTCCCTCCTCCTTCACTTCTCACTTTTGTCTTTCCAGCCATACCATCATTCCTTCCTTTCTGCCCCTGGGCTTTTACAATTGCTGCTCCCTCTGCTCATAGTAGCCTTCCTTCCTCCACTCCTCAACGCCCCCTCCCCATCTCCCATTTTCAGGGTTATAGACCAAATGTTTGTGTTCCCTCCAAATTCTTGTGTTTAAACCCCAAGTTGCACTGTGACTATATTTGGAAATAAGGCCTTTATGGAGGTAATTAAAGTTAAATGAGATAATAAAGGTGGGGCCCTAAAACAATAGAATTCATATCCATATAAAAGTATACACCAAAGCCTTAGATGCTGCAGCTCAGTGGTTAGAGCATTGGCCCATGCACTGAGGAGTTGTGGGTTTGATTACCAGCCAAGGGCATGTACGTGGCTTGCAGGTTGGATCCCAAGCCATGGTCAGGATGTGTGTGGGAGTCAACCAATTGATGTGTCTCTGTTACACAGATATTTCGCTCTCTCTTTCTCTGCCCTCCCTTGCACTATGTGCAAAATCAGTGGAGAAAGTATTCTTGGGTGAGGATCAACCGCAACAACAACATCAAAATAAAATAAACATAAAAAGAGACACCTGAGATGAGTGGCACAACTTGCCCATCTCATGTGAGGACACAGCTAGAAGATAGCCTACAATGTGTACAAGCCAGGACCAGGGTCCTTACCAGGAGCCAAATCAGCTGGCACTCTGATCTTGGACTTCCAGCCTCCAGAACTGAGAAATAAATTTCTGTTGTGTAAGCCCCCCAGTTAACAATATTTTGTTATGACATCTCTAGCTGACTGATACATTCAGCTAACCTCTTTCTTTCAGATCTGTTTAAATCACATTTACTTAACAAAAAAAGTCATTCATGGTTCTCTACTCCCACATCACATTCCCACTTGGATAGGATGCCTATGTTTAAGCTCATGGCAATTATGTTCTCTTTGTAGTACTTGTCACCATAGCATTAATTTACTGTGTAACTATTGAGTCTTTCTCCACTAGACTATTGATTGATAAAGGTGGGGGCAGTCTGTGCTGTCACAAGGTCCAGAACATAGTAAGTGCCCACTAACATTTTTAATACATATATGATCATAAAAGCTGTTCTTGAATTGGAGGAAATCTTTTGGAGCAGTTAAAATTTTTTTAAACTCTACTATCTTATAGGAGAAAGGAAAGAAAACTTATATTCTATATTACCCTGCTTAACTTGCAATGCTTAACTTGTCAGTACTCAAATCTATTTTTGTATGTTGCAGTAATTAGCGCTAATATTCTGCCATTTTTACTACAGTGGAGAGGATGCCAGAAAAGTATCCCTTCTGGGACCTGGGCATCCAGTCAAATGCTGCCTTATCCAATGGCTTCTTGCCTTTGATCACCAGACTGTCCTTCATGCCTATGGCCCAGAGTTACATACAAAATGGTGCAATGTGTAATTGTGCAGTGGTTTGAATGAATTGTTAGTGATGCAATCTGAGCAGTTGGTAATTCAACTGTGTATATGTGGGATAGCCCCAGATCCATTAAAGGACTACACCAAGTTAGTCCCACAGAAGAAGCAACTCTCAGACATTCCTCTGGCCTGGGATATTTCTGTGCACTGATATCTGCTGGTGGAATTGTCCCCTATCATGGATTAAATTTTGTGTCCCATCAAAAGTCAAATGTTGAAGCCCCAGTGAAATGGCGTTTGGAGGTGGAGCCTCTGGCAGGTGATGAGGTACAAAGAAGGTCATGAGGAAGGGGCCCCCATGATAGAATTAAGGGTACTTCTAAGGGATTAGCACCCTTAGAAGAGGAGACCAGAGGCCTCTCTCTCTTTTCTATCCGAGGATATATCAAGAAGATGGCCATCTATAAGCCAGAAAAAAAGCCCTGGTGAGAAACTAAATGAGCTAGCACCTTTGTCTTCTGAGTTCCAGAATGATGAGAAATAAATTTCTATTGTTTAGTTACCAAGTCTATAGTATATTATTACTAGGGGTGCAGTGCACAAATTCATGCATCTTGAAAGGAACTGTGGGCTATGAGGGTGTGGTGGGCACAGGGGCCGTTCTTAGCCCATCCTCCATGCCCTTGCTGGCCCCTCCCATTGTGGCCCTGGTCCCCTGTCTGCTGGCAGCCCCACTCCCAATGCCACCACTCCTATACACAGATGGTGCTGGCCCTGCTTGCACCTGCTGGCATGGAGCGATTGGGGTCGGCACTGGCAGTGGATGCAAGTGTGGCCATTGCCAGCCATGGGTGCAAGAAGTAGTTGCCAGCCCAATTGCCTCTCAGGAGCAGGGGGTGGTGGGGAAGCCCTGAGGAATGATCGGGGCCAGCAGCCACCACTCGCACCTGCTGATGACCCTGAGCAATCGGGGCAGGCATCAGGCATCAGCAGTAGGTGCGAGTGGCAGCTGTGGTGCTGGCAGCAGGTACAAGTGGTGTTGGCATCCACAGCAGATGTGAGTGCCGGTGGGACCGTGGTGCGCAGGAGCAAAGAATTTTCAGTAACCACCAGAGGCTTACCCCGTAACAGTGACCAGCACCCCGCCTTGGTCTGGCGCCCCCACTCACCTGCTCCACCATCCCAACACTGCCTATGCCTGCCATGTTCTATGTGTGACCCTAGTGGTCAGCGCACATCATAGTGACTGGTTATTCAGTTGTTCAATTGCTCCACTGTTCAGTCTATTTGCATACTAGCCTTTTATTATATAAAATAGAAGCTCAAATGGACTCACACCTCCTTGAACCCTCCCTTCTCATAGGTCTGTATCATACTGTCTTCAATCTAGGGAATGTCCACTTCCTTCTGGGGTCTTGGTAGAGACAGCTACTTTTAATGTCCACATATACATAATGATATACCAATAGATGATATGCCATAGTCAACTCAGTCATTCCCTATTGTGTTTTTATTGTTCAGTTTATTAATTACATTGTTCCCCCTTTTGTATCCCCCTAAAGCTCCCCTCCTCCCTGTACCCATTCCACTGTCTGCCCTCACCTTCCCCCCCCACTGTCCTCTCCCATTGTTGCAAGATTTTTGTCCAGTCTCTTGCTGCACTTCCCACACCCCTTTTCTCCCCAAGAATTGTCAGTCCATTCCCTCTCTATGTCCATGATTCTGTTACATTCACCAGTTTATCCTGTTCATCAGCTTATTAATTCACTTGATTTTTAGATTCATTTGTTGATAGATGTGATTTTGTTGTTCATAATTTATATTTTTACCTTTTTCTTCTTCCTCTTCTCAAAGAATATCTTTCAGCATTTCATATAATATTGGTTTGGTGCTGATGAACTCCTTTAGCTTTTTCTTATCCGCGAAGCACTCTATCTGACCTTCAATTCTGCACGATAGCTTTGCTGGATAGAGTAATCTTGGTTGTAGATTCTTGCTGTTCATCACTTTGAATATTTCTTGCCACTCCCGTCTGGCCTGCATCGTTTCTGTTGAGAAATCCGCTGACAATTGTATGGGTGCTCCCTTATAGGTAACTAAGTGTTTTTCTCTTGCTGTTTTTAGTATTCTCTCTTTATCTTTTGCTCTTGGCATTTTAATTATGATGTGTCTTGGTGTGGTCCTCTTTAGATTCCTATATTTTGGGGTTCTGTGTACTTCTTGGGCTTTTAAGTCAGTTTCTTTCACCAGGTGTGGGAAGTTTTCAGTCACTATTTCTTCAAGTAGGTTTTCATTACCTTGCTCTCTCTCTTTTTCTGGCACCCCCATAATTCGGATGTTGGCATGCTTGAGGTTGTCCAAGAGACCCCTTACACTATCTTCAATTATCTGGATTCTTTTTGTTTCTTGCTTTTCCAGCCGAGTGGATTATGCTTCTTTGTATTTCAAATCTTTGACTTGGTTCTTGCGGCCCTCTGGACTGCTTTTAGGACTTTGTGTAATATTTTTTATTTCAATCAGTGTATGCTTGATATCTAGTTGGTCCTTTTTCATATCCTGAGGGTCTCATTCATATCCTCATAGGTCTTCTTCAATTCCTTGTAGGTCTCATTCATTTCCTCGCACATCTTGTTCATTTCCTTGTAGGTCTTGTTCATTTCCTCATAGGTCTTGTTTATTTCCTTGTAGTTCTCAGCCTTTTCTAGGAGCCTCTTGAAAAGCCTTATAACTGTGGTTTTGAACTCTATGTCCAATCTTTTTTTTCCCCCTCCATTTCTTTCACATCTGATTTCTTTCCATGTCTCTGCATGTTGGCTGCTTTCATGAGTTGGTCCATTAGCTTTGTGTGGTAGATGTCTTCTAAGGGACAGTGGCTCAGCCTCCCCAGTTACCTGAGGTGGATACTCTTACTGCAATCCTTTATGGGTTGTACAGTATTGTTGGAGTTAAGCACAGCTAATTGTTGTTAGCACTAGGAGGGTCTGACCTCCAGGCCAATGGGCTGTGGAGGTGAGCTGTGTTCAGGTTGGATGGCAGAGTCTCTGAGCTGAGCAGGCAGCATCAGTGTCAGCTAAGTCCTATACAGTGCGTGGGTCTCTGTGTTGGGTGGTAATGGCTGCAGGCACCTCCAAGAGAAAGCCGCCGCTGGTCTCCACCCGTTGCCAGACAACTCTGCTGCTCCCCAAATGAGTCTGCACACCCAAAGTCTCACCCAGGGTTGTAAAACAAAGCTGTCCGGTGGTCTCCCGTATGAGGGAGCACGTCGCGCGTCTGTGCTGTCGTGCACTTTATGTGTGCAAACTGCTGTTCTAAGCTACTTGTACTCTCCTCAAACTCGGAGACCTCTGTCGTGCCTGGCTTTTAGCATGCGTACCCCAGACCTTGGACCTCACCTGGCACTGGGGAATCTGTGCAGTGGGACGTCTCCACCCTCCCCGTTGGAGAAATCCAGCTGGAATTGCTGTTGCCAGCCCTACAGCCCACGCGCACTCAAGGCTCCTAACCTCTGATTCCACGTGTATCTTCAAGGCTGTGCTCCGCTGCTCTTCTGAGTCTCAGTGTCCCACCTTTACTTTTATTTGTGGAATTTTCACTCAGCCAGCTTTCCGGTGACTCTGGATGATGTTTGTTTTGTTATTATGTTGTAGTTTTTGAATTGTTGCGCGAAGGCAGCACAATAGGTGTTTACCTATGCCACCATCTTGGTTCCTCCGAGCGTAGATACTTTCAGTCATTCCCTATTGTTAATCCCTCAAGTTGTTTCCAAATTTTCTTATCTGAACATTTTTATGATGGCTTTTTTCTAACTTTTAGATTTTTCCTCAGAGTAAAGTTTCCTGGTTAAAGAGTAAGTATTTTTTATGGTTCTTATATAAAGTCATATTGCTTTACAAAAGCCACAACTTTTGCAGAACACTAGCAATATGCAAATGAGCCTGCTTTGTCACATACCCACTGAAGCTAGGTCTTACCATTTCTGTAGCTTAATATTTATTTTACTAATTTCTTTCTTTCTATTCAGAGTTGTTTTTGCTGTGATTCACAAAATGCCAACATTCAAGAAAATCAGTACTGTTTTCTCAACAATCAGAAATCTCTGCTTGAAGACCCATTATTTTAGCTCTGACATAGGACTTTTCCCATCCTCAAGTCTACAACTTAATTATTTTTAATGTTAGTTATACTTCAAAGGATTTATGAGTACAAATGGTGAAAGAGAAAGCTAACAAATGGATGAATAAGCAAGAAGTATTTATTTTCCCAACATGTGCTTCCTCAAAGTCACTGTGTTCATTGCAGGCCATCTAGTGGATCCCCAAGGGAAAAAAATGCACAGCTGTGTGGGAGGGAGGCATTTTTCCCTTGCACACAGATCAGGACCAGCTCAGAGTCACATTATCTCACATTATTCTTCTACTCCAATTAACTCCTGTGTACTCTCATTTTATATTTCTTGGGGGAGATGGTGGGCTGGGTTCTTCCTGATATGAGTATATGGAAACCAGAACAGAATGAAAAAACATTTGTTACATCTACTAAACTGTATATATTTGGGGACTCAGTGAAAGGTGTGACTTTCTAGTGTGTATACTCCCACTCATAAACTGGGATGCTAATATTAGGGGGTAATCATTAACCAAATATTAATTAAATTGCCAGCTTATAAGAAATATCATGTTCTCTCTACAGATGGCTCTAGTTGGGACCTATAGTCTAAAAGAAGGAAAAAACTTAGCTATGGAAATGGTAGCAGAGTAAGTGGAGACTACACAGACATGCAGCCAGGACCAAACTGGAATTACAAATAAAATACAAAGAAATCATTCTGAATAACCAACTGAAAACTAGCTGGAGAGAAGCCTGATAGCCAAGGATGGAAAGTGGAGACCTCATAGAGACTGGTAGAAAGGATGGAGGCATGAAAGAGCTGTCCAGACACCCAAAGACAGTGGCTGAAGTTCCAGAGAGATGTCTCACCTGTGAGGGGGAGGGGTGCCACTAGAACTCTGAGATCTAAACCCCAAGGTGGGCCCCTAGCAGAAAGCACCAGAACTGAGAAAGGTACTCACATAACATCTGACTGTGAAAAGTATCAGGGTTGCTGTCTGCCTGGGAGAGATGGCTGAAAATGCAGGCACCCTCTTAAAGAATCATTGCACAAAATTTCCTGCGCAGCCACTCACTTTGGGATCCTGCAGAGGGAGGGAAGAGTGGACTGAAGCTGTGGGAGCAGAAACCATAGTTGGGGGCTCTGAGGTTAGAGCTCAGAAGGCAGACATTCCAGTTTCTTGTGCTGAGTTGTTCTCTCTTGCTCAGGCAGACCCTTGCTATCCAGGTGGTTTTTGCCTGGGGAGAAGAGAGTTGGAAAACCACTTGCCCCACCCTGTGGAGTTTCTGAGGCAGATTAAGAGATTGAGAATAACAATTAGCCTACAGGCAGAAGCAATTTCAAACCCCTTTGAAAACTATCTCACCACAACTGTGGACAATTGTCTTAAACTACTCAAGACTAAATCCATTCAGTTTGTAGGCAGAGATGGGTTTCTGGAGGCTCTGAGTCTTTGCCAGACCTAATAATCAAAACGCCAAAAATTAAAGACAAAGAGAGAATTTTAAAGGTAGCAAGAAAAACGCAATTTGTTACCTACAAAGGAACTCCCATTTGACTGTCAGCTGATTTCTCATCAGAAAATCTGTAGGCCAAAAGGGAATGGCATGAAGTAGTCAAGATAATGGACAACCATGATACCATGATCTGAAACCAAGGTTACTCTATCCAGCAAGGCTATCATTCAAAATAGATGGTAAAATAGTTTCCCAGATAAAAAAAGACTAAAGAAATTTATCACCACCAAACCAGCACTATAAGAATTGCTAATGAGACTGCTGTAATGAGAAGAAGAGAGAGAGAAATCTAGGCATACAGAATTAAAATGGCAACAAATAAGTACCTATCAATAACAATCTTAAACACAAATGGATTAAATGCTCCAATCAAAAGACATAGGGTAGCTGAATGGATAATGAAACATGTTTCAATTGAGATCCATCTCAGAATAAAAGACACACAGGATGAGAGTGAAGGGATAGAAAAAATTTTCTATGCAAATGGAAACAAACAAACAAAAAAGCTGGGTAGTGATACTCATTACTGAAAAAATAGACTTCTAAATGAAAGCCATCACAAGAGACAACAAAGGTCACTAGATAATACTAAAGGAATCAATTCAACAAGAGAATATAACCATGATAAAGATACATGCACCCAATATAGGAGCAGCTAACTATGTAAAAAAACCTTTTGAGGATTTTAAAGGAGAGATTGACAGCAATAGAGTCATAGTATAAAATTTTAACACCCACTGACTTCACTGGATAGATTTTCCAGACAAAAACTTAATAAGGAAACAGTGACTCTAAAGGACACACTGGATCAGATGGATTTAATTGACATTTACAGAACATTTCACCCCAAAGCTGCAGAAAAAACATTCTTCTCCAGTGCACATGGGTCATTCACAAAGATAGATCATATGTTAAAATATAAAACAAGTCTCTACAAGTTCAAGAAGATTAAAATAATATCAAGTATCTTCTCAGATCACAGAGGAATGAAATTAGAAATCAACTATAGTAAAAACACTCAAAACAAATCCAACCACATAGAGGCTAAATAGCATGTTATTAAACAATGAATGAGTTACCAATGAGATCAAGAAAGAAATAAAAAATAAATAAATACTTCAAGGAAACAAATGAAAATGAACCCACAAAACAATCCAAAATTCTGAGACACAACAAAAGCAGTCCTGAGAGGGAAGTTCATAGCATTACAGGCCTACCTCAAAAAATAAGAAATCTCAATAATAAACTATTTAACCCAATAACTTAAAGAATTGGAAAGAGAACAACAAGAAAAGCCCAGAGTAACTGGAAGGAAGAAAATAGTAAAGATTAGAGGAGAAATAAATGACATAGAGAGTATAAAAAACAAAAACAAAAAATCAATCAAACCAAAAGCTGGTTCTTTGAAAAAAAAAATAAACAAGATTGATGAAGCATTTGCCAGACTTATCAAGAAATAAAGAGAGAGGACCCAAATAAATAAAATCAGAAACAAAAGCAGTGAAGTAACAAAACTGACACCACAGAAATACAAAGGATTGTAAGAAAATACTAAGAACAAATATACGCTAATTAGCTGGACAGTGTTGATAAAATGGACAAATTGCTAGAAAAATACGATCTCCCAAACTAAATCAGGAAGAATTAAAAAAACCTGAATAGGCCAATAACAACTGAGGAAATAGAAGCAGTAATCAAAAAACTCCCAGCAAACAAAAGCCTTGGTCCAGATGGCTTCATAGGGGACTTTTACCAAACATTCAAAGAAGAACTAACAACTATATTCCTCAAACTATTCCAAAAAAATCCAAGAAGAAGGAACACTTTCAACCTCTTTTTATGAGACCAGCATTATCCTAGTTCCAAAATCAGATAAAGACACCACAAGGAAAGCCTAGGCCCAGATGGCTTCAAAGGAGAGTTATACCAAACATTAAAAGAAGAACTAAAACCTATCCTCCTCAGACTATTCCAAAAAATTCAAGAGGAAGGAACACTTCCAAACTCATTATATGAAGCCAGCATCACCCTAATGTCAAAACCAGATAAAGACGATACAATGAAAGAGAATTACAGCCCAATATCCCTCATGAACATACATGCCAAAATCGTAGCAGGTTGGATCCAGCAGTACATCAGAAAGATCATACACCAGGACCAAGCAGGATTTATGCCAGGGATGCAAGGATGGCACAATATCCCAAATCAATAACTGTGATACATCACATAAACAAATTGAGGGGAAAAAATCACATTGTCATATCAATTGATGCAGAAAAAGCATTTGACAAAATCCAACATCCTTTGGAAACTCTCAGCAAGGTGGTCATAGAAGGATCATACCTCAACATCATAAAAACCATCTATCATAAACCCACAGTCAGCATCACACTCAATGGACAAAAACTAAAATTATTCCCCCTAGAACCAGGAACAAGACAGGGATGCACTCTTTCACCACTCCTGTTTGACACAGTACTGGAAATACTAGCCATTGTGATCAGACAAGAAGAAATAAAAGGCATACAAATTGGAAAAGAAGAAGTAAAACTGTCCTTATTCAGAGATGACATGATACTGTACATAGAAAACCCTAAAGACTCCATCTAAAAATTATTAGACTTAATAAATAAACTTGGCAAGGTGGCAGGATACAAAGTTAATGCTAAGAAATCTATGGCATTTCTATGCACAAATAGTGACCTTATAGAATGAAAGACGAAAAAAGCAATCCAATCTACCATCATACCAAAAAAATTAAGATACCTAGGAATAAACTTAACTAAAGAGGTAAAAGACCTATATGCAAAAGACTACTGGACACTGAAAAAAGAGATAGAGGAAGATATAAACAGATGGAAGAACATACCATGTTCATGGATTGGTAAAATCAACATCATCAAAATACCCATTCTACCCAAAACAATCTGTAGATTCAAAAATGCAATTCCAATTAAAATACCAATGGCATATTTCACAGACCTAGAACAAATTTTCCAAAAATTCATCTGGAATAAAAAACAGACCTCAAATAGCTTCAGCAATCTTGAGAAAGAATAACAAAGTAGGTGGGATATCAATACCAGATATCAAGCTGTATTACAAAGCCACTGTTCTTAAAACAGCCTGGTACTGGCACAAGAACAGACATATAGACCGATGGAATAGAATAGAGAGCCCAGAAATTGACCCAAACCAGTATGCCCAATTAATATTAGACAAAGAAGGCATGAACATAAAATGGAGTCAAGACATTTTCTTCAATAAATGGTGCTGGGAAAATTGGACAGATACATGCAAAAAAAATGAAACTAGACCACCAACTTACACCATACACAAAAATAAACTCAAAATGGATAAAGGACTTAAACAAGACAGGAAATCATAAAAATATTAGAGGAATTCACAGGAAGAAAAATCTCATACATTTGCCGAAAGAACTTCTTCACTGATACTGCCCCTAGGGCAATGAAAACTAAAGAGAAAATAAACAAATGGGACTACATCAAAATAAAAACCCTTTTTCATAGCAAAAGAAACCACCAACAAAACAACAAGAAAGCCTACTACATGGGAGAACATATTTGCCAATGTCATCACTGATGAGGGCTTAATCTCCAACATCTACAGAGAGCTCACACAACTTAACAAAAGGAAGATAAACAATCCAATCAAGAAATGGGCAACGGACCTAAATGGAAACTTTTCAAAAGAAGACAGAAGGAAGGCCAAGAGACATATGAAAACATGCTCGAAGTCACTAATTATTCAAGAGATGCAAATCAAAATGACAATGTGGTACCATCTTACATCTGTCAAAATGGCTCTCATCAACAAATCAATAAATGGCAAATGTTGGCGAGGATGTGGAGAAAAAGGAACGCTGGTGCACTGCTGGTGGGAATGCAGACTAGTGCAGCCACTGTGGAGAACAGTATGGAGTTTCCTCAAAAAACTAAAAATGGAGCTCCCATTTGACACAGTGATCCCACTTCTAGGAATATATCCCAAGAAACTAGAAACACGAATTAGAAAGGACATATGCACCCCTGTGTTCATAGCAGCACAATTTACCATAGCTAAGATTTGGAAACAGCCTAAGTGCCTATCAAAAGATGAGTGGATTAAAAAACCGTGGTACATCTACACAATGGAATACTACGCTGTGCTAAAAAAGAAGGAATTCCTACCATTTGCAACAATATGGATGGAACTGGAGAGCATTATGCTAAGTGAAATAAACCAGTCAGAGAAAGATAAGTATCTCATGATCTCACTCATTTGTGGAATATAATGAACAACATAAACTGATGAACAAAAACAGTTTCAGAGACAAAGAAACATCAATCAGACCATCAAACCTCAGAGGAAAGGTAGGGGAGGGTGGAAGTAAGGGGGAGAGATCAATCAAAGGACTTGTATGCATGAATATGGGTCTAACTAACGGACACAGACAACAGGGGGGTAAGGACATGAGTGGGGGGATGGGGGATAATGGGGGGATAAGGATACATATATAACACCTTAATCAATAAAGAAATTTATAAAAAAACAGACATCACAAAGAAAGAGAATTATAGGCCAATTCCCTGATGAACATAGATGCTAAAATCCTCAACAAAATATTAGCTAATCAGATCTAGAAATATATTAAAAAGATGATACACTATGACAAAGTGGAATTTATTCCAGGGATGCAAGGCTGATACAATATTCACAAATCAATCAACGTGATGTATCACATAAACAAATTGAAAGATAAAAATCACATGATCATATCAATAGATGCAGAAAAAGGATTCAACAAAATCCAACACCTATTTTTGATAAAAACTCTCAGCAAAGCAAGAATAGAGGGAACATATCTCAACATAATAAAGGCCATATATGACAAATCTACAGCAGATATCATACTCAATGGGAAAATACTAAAACCATTTTCCCTTAAGAAAAGGAACAAGACAGGATGTGCAATTTCACTACTCTTATTCAACATAGTACTGGAAGTCCTAGCCACATTAATCAGATCAGAAGAAATAAAAGGCAACCAAATTGGAATGTAGGAAACTCTCATTATTCGTAGGTGACATGATATTGTACACAGAAAACCCTTAAGACTTCACCAAAAAAAGTATCAGATTTAATAAATGAATTTGGCAATGTAGCAGGATACAAAATTAACACCACCCAAAAAACTGATGGCTTTTTTTATACACCAATAATGAATCCTCAGAAAGAGAAACTAAATAAACAATCCTATTTACCATTGCAACACAAAAATTAAGATATTTAGGAATAAACTTAATAAAGGGAGTAAAAGACTTGTACTTGGAAAACTACAGGACTTTGAAAAACGATAGCAGAAGATATAAACAAGTGGAAGAATATACAGTGCTCATGGACTGGTAGAATCAACATCATTAAAATGTCCATACTACGCAAGGCAATCTACAAGTTCAATGCTATCCCTAAAATACCAACAGCATATCTCACATATCTGGAACAATCTTCCAAAAATCTATATGGAACCAAAATAGGCCTCGATATCTGCAGGAATCTTGAGAAAGAAAAACAAAATTGGAGAAATCACAATACCAGGTATCACCTCGCTGGCCGGCAGCCACCCCCAGCTGCGGGCGCTGTGGGGGGGCCGTCAGCCCGGGCGCCATTGCCCTCCGGCTTCTGCAAAGCTGGGAGAGGCTTCACAAGGGCTGCGGTGCCGGCTGCAATAGCGGCGGAAACGTAGACGATTCGGACTGTGGTGGAGGCGGTGGCCTGACCTCCCTCAGCAATAACCCCCCGGCGCACCCCACCCCTGAGAACACGGCAGGTGGCGGTGACCAGTTCCTCCCACCAGCTGGCTGGGGCCCGAGGCCCTCCCTCAGCAGTTCTGGTGATGGCCGCCCCCCCTCCTCTGCTGCAGTGGCCACCCCTCGGCTCCCTGGACAGCCCCCCCGCTTCACCTGCCCCCACTGAGGGTCCCCGGCCCTCAAGGCCCCCTGGCCCTGGCCTCTATTCTGAAGGTCCCAGTGGGAAGTGGAGCTTGGGGGGTCGGAAGGGGCTGGGGGGACCCGAGGGGGAGCCAGCCTCAGGGAGCCCCAAAGGAGGCACCCCCAAATCTCAGGCGCCCCTAGACCTCAGCTTCAGCCTGGATCTCAGCACCGAGGCCTCGCCCCCAGAGCAGCCCAGGACATTCCTTGCTTGGTCAGCAGTGCGCCCGAGAGTGGCACGCCCATGGGGGAGCCGGGCAACTGGCCCGCCCCCTCTGAGGAACAGGAGAGCCCAGCCGCCCAGCCCCTGCTGGGCCATCAATACTGAACACCCCCCTCTTCTGGATCCCGCCTAGGATTCAGGAACGCCGACCATGGCCTCTGGCCTCGCTGCTGGACCACAGGACTGAACGGTTTTGGCTTCCGTCCACATCTGAACCCTGACCTCTGGTTGCCTGAGCCAGAGCACCAGAACTAAGTGGCCCAGAACTCTTACCTTGACACCTGATCTCTCATCCCTAGTCCAGGGCCTGGACTCCCCAAACCGAGGCAGGCAGCCTCCCAGCCAGGCCCTAAGAGCCAAACCCATGGGCTGGTCCCGCTTCACGCCTGTGGCCAGGACTGACTCAGCCTCCCGGCCTGCACTGCCTGCAGGGGCAGCCCCTTGCCTGGACCTGGAGCAGAAATGTGGGAAGGGTGGTTTCTTTTTCTTTTTTTCTTCTGTCCTTGGAGACACCAGAATTAATAACACTATTTTTGATTTTGAAAAAACAAAACAAAACCAAAAAACCCCAATACCAGGTATCAAGTTATACTACAAAGTCACCATAATCAATGCATCCTGTTACTGGCACAAGAACATGCATATAGATCAATGGAACAGAGCAGAGACCCCAGTAATTGACCCAACCCATTATGCTCAATTAATATTTGACAAAAGAGGCAAGGACATACAATGGAGTCAAGATAGTTCCTTCAATAAATGATATTGGGAAAATTGAACGGATACATGCAAAAAAAAATTAAACTAGACCACCAACTTACATAATACACAAAAATAAACTCAAAATAAATAAAAGACTTAAGTGTAAGTCATGAACCATAAAAATCCTAGAACAAAACCATAGGCAGTAAAATCTGAGACATCTTTTGTAGCAATATATTTATGCATACTTCTCCTAGGGCAAAGGGAACTAAGGAGAAAATAAACAAATGGGACTACATTAAAATAAAAAGATTCTGCACAGCAAAAGAAACCATAAGCAAAATGCAAAGGCAACCCACTGTTGGGAGAACATATTTGGCAATGATATCCAAAATATATAAGGAACTCATACAAGTTAACAAGAGGAAGACAAAAATCCAATTAAAAAATGAGGAAGGACCTAAGCTGACATACAGATAACCAAAAGAAATATGAAAAAATGCTCAAAGTCACTGAACATCAGAGAGATGCAATTAAAAATGACAATAAGGTATCAGCTGGCACCTGTCAGAGTGGCTACCATCAATAAATCTACAAATAATAAAAGCTTGAGAGCATGTGGAGAAAAGGGAATCCTAGTGTACTGTTGGTGGGAATGCAAACTGGTACAGTCATTATGAAAAACAGTACAAAGTTTCCTAAAAAAAATTAAATATGAACTGCCATTTGACCTTGTGACCCCACTTCTAGAAATATATACTAACAATCAGAAACACTGAGAACGCCCTCGGAGCTTGAAAAATGGCGGCGGAACAGAGGGATGCGATCTGAATCTTATCCCAGGGCAGATGGAGGGAGCAGCTGAGGGTCGCCTAGGGAGTGTTCGTTGGGGAGTAGGGGGACAGCTGTGCTTTGGGAGAAGGTAGGAGACTACTGGACTGGCCTCCCTTGACCGAGTGGCCCCAGTGCTGTTGGGTTCTCTTGTGGAGCCACCAGCTCAGAGGTGGACCATGCCATCTTGAAGGGGAAGGGCCTGAAAATTTTACAGCTTCAGTACCCACTGGACCGCTGAGACCCCCAAAACACCAGTGCCCAGTTGGCATGGACGAGCAGATTCTAAGGAGCTCTGTGCTCTGGCACGAAAAGGAGTGTGAGAACTACATAACCAGATACACAGAGAAGAGAAACCATGGGGAGACAAAGAAACAGCCTACATAGGAAAGAAAAACAAGCCTCACCAGAAAAGGAGGTAAAGGAAATGGAAGTTAACAACCTGTCAGAGAAAGAATTCAGAGAAATGGTCATAAGATGGCTGAAAACAATGGAAGACAAATTTGACAATATGAATAAGAACCAAGAGGAATTGAAGAAGAACCAAGAGGAAATGAGGAAGAACCAGGAAGAAATGAAGAAGAGCCAAAAAGAAATGAAAAGTGATATCGCTAGAGTAAACAACTCAATAAAAAGTATCAAGAGTAGAATAGGAGAAGCAGAGGACTGCATCAGTGAACTAGAAGACAAGGTAAGAAAAAATACCCAAGTAGAGCAGCTTCTAGAAAAAAAATTTAAAAGCAGGAGGAGAGCCTAAGGGAACTGTGGGACAACATGAAACAAAAAAAATCCATATAATTGGGCTTCCAGAAGGACAGGAAACTGAGCAAGGAATAAAAAACCTGCTGGAAGAAATAATGACAGAAAACTTGCCTGATATAAGAAGGAAAAAGCCACACAAATCCAAGAAGCTCACAGAGTCCCAAGGAAATGAACCCCAAAAGACCTACACCAAGGCACATTACAATTAAATTGGCAAACACCAATGACAAAGTAAGAATCTTAAAAGTCACTAGAGAGAGAAAGAAAGTCACCTACAAAGAAACCCCCATCAGACTAACAAGTGATTTCTCAACAGAAACATATTAGGCCAGAAGGCAATGGAATGAGATATACAAAGTCATGCAAAGGAAGGGTCTGAAGCATAGAATACTGCAAGGCTATCAATCAAAATTGAAGGTCAAATCAGGAGCTTTACAGACAAAAAAGGACTAAGGGAATATATTAGCACCAAACCAGCACTGCAAGAAATGCTAAAGGGTCTGCTGTAAAAAGAAATAGGAAGCAAAGAAGGAACACGGGGGTAAAGAACAAAAATGGCAACATATAAGTACCTATCAATAATAACTTTAAATGTAAATGGATTAAATGCTCCAATGAAAAGACATAGGGTAATGAACTGGATAAGAAAACACAACCCAAGTATCTGCTGTCTACAAGAAACCCACCTCCGAAAAAAAGACGCACACAGACTGGGGGTGAAAGGATGGAAAAAGTTCTTCAGGCGAATGAAAATAGAAAAAAAGCTGGAGTAGCAATACTTATATGTGACAAATTAGATCTCAAAGTGAAGGACATAACAAGAGAAAAAGATTGCTCCCTTCATAATACTAAAGGGAGCAATCCAACAAGAAGAAATAACTCTGGTAAACATATACACACCCTGAACAGGAGCATCCAAATACATAAAAAAAAACTTTTGGAGGATATCAAAGGAGAGATAGACAGCAATACAATCATAGTAGGAGACTTTAATACCCCACTATCACCATTGTACAAATCCTCTAAACAATAAATCAGTAAAGAAACATCAATCCTCAAAGACTCACTAGACCAGATGGATTAATTGACATCTTCAGATCATTTCATCCCAAAGCCACAGAATATACATTCTTTTCAAGTGTCCATGGGTCATTCTCAAATATAGACCATATGTAGGGTCATAGGCAAAGTCATTCCAAATTCAAGAAATAGAAATCGTATCAAGCATATTCTCATATCACAGTGGCATAAAGCTGGAAATCAACTACAATAAAAACAATCCAAAGAAATCAAACACATGGAGACTAAACAGCATGCTATTAAACAATTACTGGGTTACCAGAGAGATCAAAGAAGAGATAGAAAACATCATGGAAACAAATGACAATGATAGCACAACAATCCAAAATCTATGGGACACAACAAAAATCGTTTTGAGAGGGAAGTTAATAGCTCTACAATCCTACTACAAAAAACAAGAAAAAGCGGCAATAAATTATTTAAACCAACAACTCCAAGAGTTAGAAAGAGAGCAACAAGAAAAGCCCAGTGTAAGCAGAAGGAAGGAAATAGTAAAGATCAGAACAGAGATAAACAACATAGAGACGAAAGAAACAATACAGAAGTAAAAAAAAAAAACAAAAACAAAAACAAAAAACAAGAGCTGGTTCTTTGAAAGGATGAACAAGATGATTAACCTCTAGCTAGGCTCACCAAGAAGCAAACAGAGAGGACCCTAATAAATAAAATCAGAAATGAAAGAGGTGAAATAACAACAGACCCCATCGAAATACAAAGGATTGTTAAAAAATACTATGAACAACTCTACTCCAACAAACTGGGCAACCTGGAGGAAATGGATATATTCCTAGAAAAATATAACCTCTCAAAACTCAATCAGGAAGAATCTAAATAGCTCAATAGATCAATAACTGTGGAAGAAATTGAAGCGGTCATCAAAAAGCTTCCAGCAAACAATAGCCCAAGGGCCAGACAGCTTCACAGGGGAGTTTTTCTAAACATTCAAGGAAGAACTAAAACCTATCCTCAGACTATTTCAGAAAATTCAGGAGGATGGAAGACTTCCAAACTCCTTCTATGAAGCTAGCATCACCCTAATACCAAAACCAGATCAAGACTACAAAATGAAAAAGAAAACAGGCCAATATCTCTCATGAATATAGATGCCAAAATCCTCAATAAAATTCTAGCAAATCAGATTTAGCAGAACATCACAAAGATCATACACCATGACCAAGTAGGATTTATTCCAGGAATGCAAGGATGGTACAATATCCGCAAATCAATACATCACATATACAAATTGAGAGATAAAAATCACATAGTCATATCAATGGATGCAGAAAAAGTATTTGACAAAATCCAACACCCTTTCTTTTTTTTATCTTTATTGTTCAGTTTATTAATTACATTGTTCCCTTTTTTTCACCCTATAGTTCCCCTCCACCTGGTACCCATCCCACCCTCCTCCCTCACCCCCCTCCACTGTCCTCTCCCATAGTTGCATGATTTTGGGCCAGTCTCTTGCTGCACTTCCCACACCCTCTTTCTCCCCAAGAGTTGTCAGTCCACTCCCTCTCTATGTCCGTGATTCTGTTACATTCACCAGTTTATCCTGTTCATCAGCTTATTAATTCACTTGATTTTTAGATTCATTTGTTGATAGATGTGTATTTGTTGTTCCTAATTTACAGTTTTAACTTTTTCTTCTTCCTCTTCTTAAAGAATATCTTTCAGCATTTCGTATAATATTGGTTTGGTGGTGATGAACTCCTTTAGCTTTTTCTTGTCTGCGAAGCACTTTATCTGATCTTCAATTCTGCATGATAGCTTTGCTGGATAGAGTAATCTTGGTTGTAGATTCTTGCTGTTCATCACCTTGAATATTTCCTGCCACTCCCGTCTGGCCTGCATCATTTCTGTTGAGAAATCTGCTGACAATCGTATGGGTGCTCCCTTATAGGTAACCATCTGTTTTTCTCTTGCTGCTTTTAATACTCTCTCTTTGTCCTTTGCTCTTGGCATTTTAATTATGATGTGCCTTGGTGTGGTCCTCTTACGGTTCCTATATATTGGGGTTCGGTGTGCTTCTTGGACTCCTAAGTCAATTTCTTTCACCAGGTGTGGGAAGTTTTTGGTCACTATTTCTTCAAATTGGTTTTCATTGTCTTGCTCTCTCTCTTTTTCTGGCACTCCTATAATTTGGATGTTTGTATGCTTGAGGTTGTCCCAGAGGCCCCTTACACTATCTTCAATTTTTTGGATTTTTTTGGATTCTTGTTTTTTCAGCTGAGTGGATTTTACCTCTTTGTATTTCACATCTTTAACTTGGTTCTTGGGGTGCTCCAGAGCCCTTTTAGGTCTTTGTATAATATTTTTTATTTCAGTCAGTGTATGCTTAATTTCTGGTTGGTCCTTTTTCATATCCTTGAGAATCTCCTTTATATCCTTGAGGGTCTCCTTCATTTCCTTGTAGGACTCATTCATTTCCACGTTGGTCTTGATCATTTCCACACTGATCTTGATCATTTCCTTGCAGGTCTTGTTCATATCCTTGAGGGTCTCATTCATTTCCTTGTAGGACTCATTCATTTCCTTTGCAGTCTTGCTTATTTCCTTATAGGCCTCGACCTTTTGTTGGAGCCTCTTGAAAAGCCCTATAACTGTGGTTTTGAATTCCATGTCCAGTCGTTTTTTTCCCTCCATTTCTTTCACATCTGATTCCTTTCCATGTCTCTGCATGGTGGCTGCTTCCCTGAGTTGGTCAATTAGCTTTGTGTGGTAGACTTCCTACTACGGACAGTGGCTCAGCCTCCCCAATTACCTGAGGTGGATGTGGGTTGCACAGTCTTGCTGAAGTTAAGCTCAGGTTAATCGTTGTTAGCACTTGGAGGGTTGACCTCCAGGTCAATTGTCTGTGAAGCTCAGCTGTGCTCAGGTTGGATGGGCGGAGTCTCCGGGCCAAGCAGACAGCGTTAGCTCTGCCCTGTGCGGCCCCAGGGACTCTGCGTTGGAGGCAATGGCTGCCAGCACCTCTGAGAGAGAGCTGCTACCAATCTCCACCAGCTGCTGGGGAATTCAGACTCTCCCCAAATGAGTCTGCACGCTCAATGTCTCACCCAGGGTTGTAAAACAAAGCAGACTGACGGTTTCATGAATAAGAGGGCAAGTCGCAGAGAGCTCTCTGCGTGGTCACGCAGCTGAGCTGTTCACGCACAAGCTGCCTTCTGCACAAGCCCGGAGATCCTGCAGCACCCGAGCTTCGGCGTGCCCTCCCACTGTCCAGTTTTCACCCCGTATGATAGTGGGTTCTCTGGACTTCGCCCAAAGCTGGAGAATCAGTCCAGTGGGACATCTTTGTGACCCTGTTCGAGAAAACTGGCTGGTTTTCAGCCGCCTGCCCTCTCAGCTGGCGCACGCTCCAAACCTCTCTCCATACTTATCTTTCAACGCTATCCGCCGCCGCTCCTTCGAGTCACAGTGTCTTATTTTCATTTTTATTTGTGGTATTTTCACTCGGCCAGCTTTCTGGTGATTCTGGAAGGTGTTTGTTCTTTCGTTAGGTTGTAGTATTAAAATTGCTGAGTATGACGGCAAGATAGGTGTTTTACCTATGCCGCCAATTCGGTTCTCCCCCAACACCCTTTCTTGATAAAAACTCTCATCAAGGTAGGAATAGAAGGATCATACCTCAACATAATAAAAGCCATATATGATAAACCCACAGCAAACATCATATTCAATGGGTAAAAACTACAACCATTTCCCCTAAGAACAGGAACAAGACAGGGTTGCCCTCTCTCACCACTCCTGTTAGACATAGTACTGGAAGTATTAGCCATTGCCTTTAGAGAACAAGAAGAAATAAAAGGCATCCAAATTGGAAAAGGAGAAGTAAAGCTATTCTTATTAGCAGATGACATGATATTGTACATAAAAAACCCAAAAGACTCCATAAAAAAAACTAATAGTGTTAATAAATGAGTTTAGCAATGTAGCAGGATACAAAATTAATTCCAAGCAATCTATGGCATTTCTATCCACCAATAGTGAACTTACAGAAAGAGAGACTAAAAAAGCAATCCCACTTACCACCACACCAAAAAATTAAGTCACCTAGGAATAAACTAAACTAAGGAGGTAAAAGACCTTTTCGCAGAAAACTGCAGGGCACTGAAAAAAGAGATAGAGAAAGATGTAAACAGGTGGAAGAACATACCATGTTCATGAATTGGGAGAACCAACATCATTAAAACGTCCATACTACCCAAAGCAATCTATAAATTTAATGCACTCCCCATTAAAATACCAATGGCATATTTCACAGACTAGAAAGAACTCTCCAAAAATTCATCTGGAATAAAAAAAAAAGACCCCAAATAGCCACAGCAATCCTGAAAAAGAAGTACAAAGTGGTTGAAGTACAATCTGGATTTTGATACCAGATTTCAAGCTGTATTACAAAGCCACTGTTTTCAAAACAGCCTAGTACTGGCACAAGAACAGACATATAGTCTAATGCAATAGAATAGAGACTCCAGATATCAATCCAAACCATTATACTCAATTAATACTTGACAAAGGAGGCATGAACATAAAATGGAGTCAAGATAGTCTCTTCAATAAATGGTGTTGGAAAAATTGGACAGATATATGCAAAAAATGAAACTAAACCACCAACTTACACAATACACAAAAGTAAACTCAAAATGGATACAGGACTTAAACGTAAGACAGGAAACCATAAAAATATCAGAGGAATTCACAGGATGAAAAATCTCAGACATATGCCAAAAGAACTTCTTCGGTCATACCACTCCTAGGGCAATGGAAGCTAAAGAGAAAATAAACAAATGGGACTACATCAAAATAAAAAGCTTTTGCACAGCTAAAGAAACCATCAACAAAACTACAAGAAAATCCACTGTATGGGAGAACATATTTGCAAATGTTATCAGTGATAAAGGTTTAATCTCAAGCAACTTAATAAAAGGAGGACAAATGATCCAATGAAAAATGGGCAACAGACCTAAATAGAATATTTTCGCAAGAAAACAAAAGGAAGGCCCAGAGACATATGAAAACCTGCTCAAAGTCACTAATTATCAGATAGATGCAAATCAAATGATTATGCGGTACCATCTCACACCTGCCAGAATGGCTTACATCAACAAATCAACAAACGCCAAGTGCTGGCGAGGATGCGGAGAAAAAGGAACTCTTGTGCACTGCTGGTGGGATTGTAGACCGGTGCAGCCACTGTAGAGAACAGTATGGAGTTTCCTCAAAAAACTAAAAATGGAGCTCCCATTTGACTCAGTGATCCCACTTCTAGGAATATATCCCAAGAAACTAGAAACACGAATTAGAAAGAATATATGCACCCCTATGTTCATAGCAGCACAATTTACCATAGCTAAGAGTTGGAAACAGCCTAAGTGCCCATCAGCAGATGAGTGGATTAAAAAACCGTGGTACATCTACACAATGGAATACTATGCTGTGGTAAAAAAGAAGTTCCTACCATTTGCAACAACATGCATGGAGCTGGAGAGCATTATGCTAAGTGAAATTAGCCAGGCAGAGAAAGATAAATATCACATGATCTCACTCATTTGTGGAACATAATGAACGACACAGACTAATGTACAAGAACGGATCCAGAGACTGAGGAAAGTCCATCAGAATGTCCAACCTCAGGGTAGGTGGGAGGTGGTGGGAGTAAGGGCGAAAGTCAATATATTTGACCTGTTGAACTAAGGTAAGTAATTTGTGTTTTTACCTCCCTGACAAAGTTTATATAAAGTTATAAAAAAAATTGGCAGCTAGTTTGAGTTTGAATTATAATGGCCTAGAGCTTGTCATCTCCTATGGACCCTAATCTTTAGGCTAGGCCCTCCTTAACTTCCTGTGACACAATAATACCCTTACATGATATTATTCTACAATGTTATTATATTTTATAATATTTGACAACAGCATATTGTAAATAAATTTAGAAACTAATTCTTTAAATGCTTAGCAGCATTTTAAAAAAGAATAGGAAAGTAATTAATCCCTCTCAGAAGGAATTAAGGCACTGGGAAGGCACTTGAGCATTTTATATTGACCCCTCTTGCCCTTTTTGCCAAGAGGGACCCTCTTCTTACAATCTAAATATACACACAACTGTTGCCTAGCTTTCAGTTCAAGCTGTGGTTGAAGCCTCTGGGAGGCTGGCACCATGGATCTATGTCTCACCCAATGGTGTGAGCTGGGCCCATTCTGGAGAAGAAATCTGGGTCCCCCAAGATATGTGATCAGTACCAGCACCCCGGCAGCAGGTGAGAGTTCCCCAAGGCAGGTTTTGGGCATGGAGGCCACGGGGGTATAATCTACAAAGGAGACAGGACTGAACCTCACATCACCCTGTTTGGCCCCAGAGGATGGCTGGTTAGCCAGAGACGGGTAAGATTCCTTAGGGAAGGAACAACCTAAGATAGGCATAGTCGCAGAGGGGCCAACAGGAGAGAACTAAAAGGTGAATAGAGGTGGGGCACAGACCCTCACCCACAAACCTTGCAGGGCCTGAACTCTCACCCCTTCTGAGGGTGGTCTCCTGTCCCCATGGCTGCTTGGCCTCCCACACACAGCTCAGATCGGGACCCAGGTTGCAGACAGAGACTCGGCCAGCAATAGCTGCTCTATATCTAAATTCAGTCTCGTACCAGGAAAGCTCAGGACCTACTCAAGAATGCAAATAATCCTTTCCACTAATATTTACAGGGTAAACTAAGGTTTTTGCTTGAGTGTGAAAATTGACAGTAAAATAGTAATCAAGTTTTCAGATTAAATTAAATTGGCCAAGTGAATTAAATGAATACTCAAGAAAATTTAAATGTACTGGACAAAAAGCTGTTCCTAAAGCATTAACTAAAATTTCTATTAGTAGTTCATCTCATTGTAAAATTGACTAACATCTAAAAAACCTAATGCAGTCATATTTGTGTGCAAAAATTAAAATTTAAAATTACCAAGACTGAAATCTAAAATTTTCAAAAGCCCCCAATTAACCAAAAAGCGGGGAGAGAATAGTGGGGTAATATCATGTAAGGAAAAATATCCTTTAAGTAAAATACATCTAGAAAATTCTTATTCCAGAAAAGTAACTTCCATTTGTAATGCCAACAGCAGGACACTCATGAAAAACACACATGGTGTCAAAATAAGCCAAAGGAAAATCATTTGGGCAAAAATAAAAAGAATCCCAAGTCTAATTTGCAGAGAGGATCCCTTTGTTAACTTTCGGTTGAGAATGTGTTTGTGTGTTTTCAGAGAACAACTCCAAGACAATGTGGGTTCCTGCGACAGTGAGGAACTGACGGGTCTGTTCCAGCCACGAGGATGGTCCAGAGATGGGGGCACTGACGACACCTTGCCATGGTAGCACTTAGCAGTTGTGCATGGCTGCAGGTGGCCCAGGACCAAACCAGAGCAGTTGGAACCTGCATTGCCTCCATATGTCCACTATCTGGATACAATTGGTAACATGTACATATAAGGAACTATTTCGTATTTAAACTGGGACTCAGAACAGATGAACATTGAAACTGAGACTCAAACATTTTTTGTTCTTATGCATTTATTTCCAGTATGCAGATGCAAGATATTTTTGAAGAAAAGAAACAGGGGAGAGTGATTGATATAGAGGCAGGGACGGATTGAATAGACTGTCAAGCTACAGTGGGAAGGCTGGGGAGGGTGGGGGCCAGGTGCTGTGGGAGATCAACCGAAGGACTTGTGTGTATGCATATGAGTATAACCAATGGAGGCAAGACACTGGGGTGGTGAGGCGGCAGGTAGGGACATGCGCTGGGGTGTAGGGGATGCTGTGGGAAGGAAAAAATGAAAAAATATGTACTACAATTAAATCTAAATTATACTGCAAAAAAATAATAAATAATTAAAAGAAATCAGAAACATCAATCAGAAAGAATGTATGCATCCTTGTGTTCGCAGCAGCATAATTTAAGAAAGCTAAGATCTGAAAATAGCCCAAGTGTCCTTTAGTAAATGAATGTATAAAAAAGCTGTGGTTGAGCAACCAAGATGGCGGCATAGGTAAAACACCTATCTTGCTGTCATACTTAGCAATTTTAATACTACAACCTAACGAAAGAACAAACACCTTCCAGAACCACCAGAAAGCTGGCCAAGTGAAAATTCCACAAATAAAAGTGAAAATAAGACACTGTGACTCGGAGGAGCGGTGGTGGACAGTGTTGAAAGATTCGCGCAGAGAGAGGTTTGGAGCGCGCGCCAGCGGAGAGGGCGGGCGGCTGAAAACCGGCCAGTTTTCTCGAATAGGGAGACAAAGACGTCCCACTGGACTGATTCTCCAGCTTTGGGCGAAGTCCAGAGAACCCACTATCATACGGGGTGAAAACTGGACAGTGGGAGGGCACGCCGAAGCTCAGGTGCTGCAGGATCTCCGGGCTTGTGCAGAAGGCAGCTTGTGCGTGAACAGCTCAGCTGCGTGACCACGCAGAGAGCTCTCTGCGACTTGCCCTCTTATTCATGAAACCGTCAGTCTGCTTTGTTTTACAACCCTGGGTGAGACATTGGGCATGCAGACTCATTTGGGGAGAGTCTGAATTCCCCAGCAGCTGGTGGAGATTGGCAGCGGCTCTCTCTCAGAGGTGCTGGCAGCCATTGCCCCCAACGCAGAGTCCCTGGGGCCGCACAGGGCAGAGCTAACGCTGTCTGCTTGGCCCGGAGACTCCGCCCATCCAACCTGAGCACAGCTGAGCTTCACAGACAATTGGCCTGGAGGTCAACCCCTCCAAGTGCTAACAAAGATTAACCTGAGCTTAACTTCAGCAAGACTGTGCAGCCCATATCCACCTCAGGTAACTGGGGAGGCTGAGCCACTGTCCCTAGTAGGACGTCTACCACACAAAGCTAATTGACCAACTCAGGGAAGCAGCCACCATGCAGAAACATGGAAAGAAATCAGATGTGAAAGAAATGGAGGAAAAAAACCGACTGGACATGTAATTCAAAACCACGGTTATAGGGTTTTTCAAGAGGCTCCAACAAAAGGTTGAGGCCTATAAGGAATTAAGCAAGACTGCAAAGGAAATGAATGAGTCCTACAAGGAAATGAAGGAGACCCTCAAGGATATGAAAAATGACCAACCAGAAATTAAGCATACACTGACTGAAATAAAAAATATTATACAAAGACCTAAAAGTGCTCTGGAGCACCCCAAGAACCAATTTCAAGATTTGCAATACAAAGAGGGAAAATCCACTCAGCTGAAAAAGCAAGAAACCAAAAGAATCCAACAAATTGAAGATAGTGTAAGGGGCCTCTGGGACAACCTCAAGCATACCAACATCCGAATTATAGGGGTGCCAGAAAAAGAGAGAGAGTAAGACAATGAAAACCTATTTGAAGAAATAGTGACTGAAAACTTCCCCCATCTGGTGAAAGAAATTGACTTAGGAGTCCAAGAAGCACACCGAACCCCAATATATAGGAACCCTAAGAGGTCCACACCACGGCACATCAGAATTAAAATGCCAAGAGCAAAAGACAAAGAGAGTATTAAAAGCAGCAAGAGAAAAACAGTTAGTTACCTATAAGGGAGCCCCTATATGATTGTCAGCGGATTTCTCAACAGAAACGATGCAGGCCAGACGGGAATGGCAAGAAATATTGAAAGTGATGAATAGCAAGAATCTACAACCAAGATTACTCTATCCAGCAAAGCTATCATGCAGAATTGAAGGTCAGATAAAGTGCTTCACAGATAAGAAAAAGCTAAAGGAGTTCATCACCACCAAACCAGTATTCTATGAAATGCTGAAAGATATTCTTTAAGAAGAGGAAGAAGAAAAAGATAAAAGTGTAAATTAGGAACAACAAATACACATCTATCAACAAATGAATCTAAAAATCAAGTGAATTAATAAGCTGATGAACACGATAAACTGGTGAATGTAACAGAATCACGGACATAGAGAGGGAGTGGACTGACAACTCTTGGGGAGAAAGGGTGTGTGGGAAGTGCAGCAAGAGACTGGCCCAAAATCATGCAACTATGGGAGAGGACAGTGGAGGGGGGTGAGGGCGGAGGGTGGGATGCGTACCAGGTGGAGGGGAACTATACGGTGAAAAAAAAGGGGGAACAATGTAATTAATAAACTGAACAATAAAGATTAATAAAAAAAAAAGCTGTGGTTGCTGGAACCTGTTTGGCTCAGTGGATAGAGCATCACCTGCAGACTCAAAGGTCCTGGATTTGATTCCGGTCAAGGGCATGTACCTTGGTTGCCGGCTTATCCCCAGTAGGGGGTGTGCAGGAGGCAGCTGATCAATGTTTCTCTCTCATTGATGTTTCTAGCTTTCTGTCCCTCTCCCTTCCTCTCTGTAATAAATCAATAAAATACATTAAAGAAAAAGCTGTGGTACAATTACACAACAGAGTACTATGTAGCCATCAAAAAGAAGGACCTCTTTTATGACAGTATGAATGGACTTGAAGAGCATTATGCTAAGTGAAATAAGCCAGTCGGAGAAAAACAAGTATCACATGATCTCATGCATATGTGGAATCTAATGAACAAAATAACCTCATGAACAAAACAGATCTAGACACATAGAGGCATGGAACAGACTATGGAGTCCTAGAGAGAAGGCATTAGAGGGTGGGTGGAAAGTTGTCAACCAAAAAACTTATATGCATATACTATATATAATTATATATGATTATAGTGAATGCATGAGGCAGGGGTGGGGGCAGGCTAGAAGAGATGAATGGGAGAAAAAAGGGGACATATGTAATACTTTCACCAATAAATGTTTTTTTAAAAAGAGACTGGCTATGAGATGGTGGTTAATTGTGGAAGGCAATAAGATTCGAAGACCAGGAGGTCACTATGCAATAAAGATTCATAGAACCTTCTATGGGGAAGATGGACATTTTTTCCTTATAGGCTTATTTTTAGTTTAATTAAACAAAATAACATGCTTATAAGATTTTTAAGAAGCAAAAGGTGGCCCATGCACTTCTCAGCAGGTCAGACTGTTTAACGTTTGCTTTTTATGATTCCAGGAGATTGATTTTAAACTGAGCCTTTAAAGATGAAAATATTTAGTCAGTGGAACAGAGTGGAGAGGGAGAATGTGGTGGGACTCTGTGGAATAGGAAGAGTTAACTGTAGTTGGGCATGTAGCCCCATTATTGTTCTAATTTTCTAGAGTGTCTTGTTCATAATGAGAGAGAGGGAGAGAGAGACAGAGAGAGAGAGAGAGAGAGAGAGAGAGAGAGAGAGAGAGAGAGAGAGAGAGAGAGAGAGAGGTTAATTCATTCCAGATATTTGGCTTTCTTCAAATTCCCCAGATTTTTTTTGTTTATTTGACCACAAAGTGAACCCAAGAGTATGAATCATAAACTTTCAACTCATGTATGTTCTCTTCAACACTTTCAAATTTCAGAACTTTTAATGCTGCGTTAAAATCCTTAGACAACTCCATCATTTTTCCTGTTCTCGCTGGCCCTTGAAAGGAAGGTTTGCACTCACCTGCAAGTGTGGGGGATACCTCTGTGCAGCAGCTGGGTCTTCACCTAGTTCCGTGGGCAGCAACATCCTTTTTGTGGACCCCTGGCCTTGTTTATGTGCCTTTCTTCTGGACAACCTGTACTGAATCCATGTTGTGAATTGCTATTAATTTTTTGGCTAAAAGCAGACCATAATATCCATGAAGGCTGTTTACTCCCTGTGGTAAGCTCAATGCCTTGGTTCTCAAATACTTGCAGAGTGAGTATATGAATAATGATCAATGGTCCATAAATTCTTTATTATAGGAGTGGCCACAGAGTGAGTGTCCTAGCCATTAGATATGTATGATAAAGTGATCACTCACCAACACCAAAGCACTGCTTCCCACACAGGAAGTATGAGTTATGCCAACTTGGTGAACATCCCAATTTACACATCCTTGAGGAGTTAGAACTTCCCGGATCAAACTCATTTGTGCATGACACACATCCTCCCTGACCCTCTTCCTGCCACCACTTCCCCAGTCAGTGGTGACCAAGTGTCAGTATATGTCACAGAATAAGCACTAGCATGTCTCTTAGATGGTGTCACTCACAGCCTGCAGTTACCTTCCCCACCCTGGACCCTTGGAGAAAGCCAGCCACTTCACAGAGTGTAAAGCCACAGGTCATGGTCTCAGCTTCAGTATCTGCCCAGACCCCTTGCCACCTGGCCTCTTTATTTTTAAAACTTGAATGTAATCTTTTTTTAAAATATTTTGTTGATTTTTCACAGAGAGAAAGGAAGAGAGATAGAGAGTTAGAAACATTGATCAGCTGCCTCCTGCACACCCCCACTGGGGATGTGCCTGTAACCAAGGTACATGCCCTTGGTTGGAATTGAACCTGGAACCTTTCAGGCCACAGGCTGACGCTCTATCCACTAAGCCAAACCAGTTTGGGTGCCACCTGGCTTCTTGACCCAGTTTCCTATTTCTCTTTCCCTTAACTTTTCAGTCTGGGATGTCCTCAACCTCAGATCCTCTGTTTCAATCAGAAAACATTAGATGCTGCTACAGTAATAATCACTCTTAATGAAATCGGACACCATGGACTGAGGCTTCCTAAGCCAAATCAAGCAGAGACAGGATTGAATCCTATCCTAGTGTTTATTCCAGTCCTGCCGGCATCATGGGGAGCAGCAGCTCACCCTGGACATTCTGTGCTGATCCTCTTGCCAGCTGCTGGTTATACACACAAGGGGAGACAGCTATGTGCAGTGCCAGTGACACAAGGGAAGGGGAAGAAGGGTCCCCAGTCGGCCTTTGGGAGCTCAGAGTCGGATAACAAGGTGGCTAGTATATGATATTATAAACGCTCAGCTAGTTCCTGGGACTGGAGAATGGTCAGCATTCCTGAGGTAAACTCCCAGAGGAGTCAGGATCTGAGCATAGCAACCAAATGAAAGCGTGTCCTTCCCTTGGTCTGTTCTCTGAGTCATGGACCCATCGAGGCATCTTATCTTTTTACAGTCTTGTCCCAGGGTCTACAAGAAAACTTTTGATCTATGGTTAGTGAGGTGAGTAATTGTTAGACAGCCGTGGCTCTCTTCCTATTAATGCCCCTTCACAGGATCATTAATACAATAAGAGCTTAGCTCCTGCTCAGGCTACAAATGCACTGGGGGTTGATGGAGGACTTCTGCTCATTACAATCATTTAGGGACCTAAGTTGATTGCGTTTCCTCTCCACACACAATTCCATGATCCCTGAGGCACGAAGAAGACAACATTGTGAATTACACACAAGCTCCTAATGTTCTGGTCACATTCCATTGGCCAAACTAAGTCACATGGCCATGCTTAATTCCACTGGGTGCAAAGAAGTTCAATTTTATCCACCCCAGAAGGAAACGAACAGCAATATCTGTGCATGGCTTCAGTGACTGTACTTTTGTTGACAATGCAATTGCACTTGTCTGTCAGCCATGCTGACCTTGGTCATCCTACCAGACACTCGGCTTTGTTTGCTCCTTCTGTTTTAATTTGCCCAGAATTCCAGAGGGGAGCTCTCTCTGGCAGAGGAAGCCAGACCACTCTTCCTGCCAGAGGGAGAAACTGACCATCATTCATGCAAGCAAGTGCCGCAAACCTTTCCTAAGCGTGTGTATGTGCCAAGGGTATTGTGCTGGGTGGAAGGCCTAGAGGGCTTTGCTGGGGCTCTACATCCACAGGGTCAGTCTGCTCAGGACAAAGCAGTGCTAGTGAGAGGGTTGGCCCCTTTGTTCTTATGAGCCGAGAAGCTGTGTCAGGAGGTTGCGGGCTGACCACCCTGAGGCAGGACACATAGGAAAAATAACACAAAACTTGCTTTTAGCAAACCAAAGCTTTCCTATGTTAGTGACTTGGCTAATGGTCTGGGCATTTGTTTGAGTCTCAACTGCTCCACTACTTACAAGAGTTTGATGCTGTGCTGTTCCATCATCTGTGAAGCGATGTCTTTGTGAGGATTAAAGGAGCTACGGGACAGAAAGCACTGTGCACAGGCCCCTATTGTAGGGACACGCAAGTCATGCTGGCCCGAGCTCACGAGATCGGAAGCATGTGGAGCACCTGTACTGGGCAACCGTGTGCCTGACATCCACATGATCAGTGTTTAATCTCCCTCCCTTATTCACAGCAAAATGTGTTTTTAGCCATTATTGTTACATGGAATAAATAACAGTAAAAGTCAGAAAACATGCAGTAAAATTTTCCTTTTATCAATCTTTCTATATTTAATCATAAAAATAAATACCCAATATAACAAAGAAAGCAAATTTCCAGTACAGCAACAACAAAAAAGCAGGGAATTAGTGCTTTTTAATTATGTGAGTGTATTTTTTTAATAAAGGAGGACATTGAGTACCTAACCTGGATCTGGCGTGGAAATGAACAATAGTGTATTTTAATAGCAATTGAATAAAAAGTGAAATATATAGAAAAAACAAATTTGAATTTTAAATGCTCACATTTTCAAATATTACTTAAATTATATATTACATGTAGGGAAACTTTGCACCTTGCAGTTTGCACTGTTTCATCAACTCCAGTGACTATCTAGATGCCAGAACAGAAGTCACTTACTTGTTTCTCCATCTTTGCAGTCATTCTATCATTGCTAATTTTATATCTGCTACTTGAGTAAAGGAATATGTCATTTCACAGAGGATTAGACATGAAATTGCTGTGAACTTACTCAGAAGAAACACAAGGCCAGTTTGCTCTCAAAAGGAATGGGTGCAGCTGAGCCCAGCCAGCTGCAAGACAGGAACGTGCTGGTGAACTCTCCCCAGGATGCAGAGCTCACGGAGCACCTGGTGGCAGATTTCAAGTGGCTTCCAAGATTTTCACTCCTGCTGTACAGGCACTCTCTCCCGTTATCCAGCAGATACTGATCTAGGCCCTACTGTGAGGGGCCTTGCACATGTAACTAAGGTCTCCAATGAGTTGGCCTTTCAGGGAGAGTTTCCAAGTGGGCTTGCCTTAATCACACAAGCCCTTTAAATCTGGGTGCTGAGGTGAGAGATATAGAAAAACCAAAGATTTGAAGCACAAGAAAAGTTTGATGTACTGTTGTCCTGGTAAGGAATGTGGGTGGTCTTTGGTGGCAAGAGCAGGCTCTGGTTGAGGGCTAGCAAAACACGGGTGCATCTCAGTCTCAACACAACAAGGAACTGAATTCCACCAACAGCAAGAATGAGTCCAGAAATAAGTTTTCCCCCAGAGGCTTCAGGTAAGGAATCAGACTGACCAACTGGACTTTAACCCTGTGACCTGGAATGGAGAACACGCTGAGACACACAGTATGAAACTTGTGACATACCCTTCTATGAGCTATTAAGTAAATGCTAAGTTTTTTTTTACATTTATTGAGATATAATTACAAGTAAAAATTGTACAGTTGACCCTAAGCAACATGGATGTTAGGGGCACCATCCCCTGTACAGTAGAAAATCGGAGTATAACTTTTAACTTCCCCAAAACCTAACCTATTAGCTATTAGCTTACTATTGACCAAAAGTCTTACTACTAACATAACAGCTGATTTACACATATTTTGTATATTATATGTATTAATACTAAATTCTTACAAATAAAGTCAGCTAGAGAAAAGAAAATGTTACTTAAAAATCATAGGAGAAAATACATTTATAATATTCTATGTTATTGACAAAAAATAGACATATAAGTGGGCTTGTGCAAATCAAGAGTTAACTGTGCATATTTCAGGTGAACTACTTGATGTTTTGACATACTAGCATGCATTGTGATATGGTCACCACAAGCAAGTGTTACTTCACATAGTTACTTTTCTGTGGGGTAAACACATGACTTAGCAAATTCCAAGTATACAATACACACAGTTAACTATCGTCACCATGCTGCCCGTCCATTAGATCTTCAGCACTTACTCATTCTGCACAGCTGAAACTTTGTGCCCTTTGACCAGCAACTACCATTCTAACCTACACTTCTGATTGACATTTTAGATTCCACATATACGTGAGCTCATGTATATTTGTCATTTTGTGTCTGGCTTCTCTCACTTAGCATATTATCCTCCTAGTTCATCATGTTGTCACAAATGTCAGAATTTCCTTTTTTTATGGCTGAATAACATAACATTTTCTCTACCAATCCATCTGTCAAAGGAGCACACGTTGTTTCGTATCTTAGCTATTGTGAATAGTGCTTCGGTAAACAGGGGAGTACAGATTTGTCTTCAAGATTCTGATTTCATTTCCTTTGGCTAAACACCCACAAGAGAGTGTTGTTTTAAGCCACTAAATTTGTGGTAGTCAGTTATGTAGCAATAAAAACACACAATAAAATGTAATTAGTAAGAAATGCAAATATGCTAAAGCTCACGTACGTAAATGTTATTAAAAATCTATAGCAATTGCATCAATTATTTAGAACTTGAACAAAAACATTTTTGTTTTGTGGGGAGGAGCATTCTATCACTGACTTTGTTTAGAATCACTGAAGTGCAGTGATAAAAACTAACAGAATTTTGCCGAAACCGGTTTGGCTCAGTGGATAGAGCGTTGGCATGCGGACTGAAAGGTCCCGGGTTCAATTCCAGTCAGGGGCATGTACCGTGGTTGCGGGCACATCCCCAGTGGGAGATGTGCAAGAGGCAGCTGATAGATGTTTCTCTCTCATCGATGTTTCTGACTTTCTATCCCTCTCCCTTTCTCTCTGTAAAAAATCAATAAAATATATTTTTAAAAAACTAACAGAATTTTAGTAAGTTTCATTCTCATTTTACAATTCTTTGCAGAGGGGCATCCTCTCTACTGCCTGCAGCTGCAGTGGATGCTCCCTGGCCTCTGCTCTGGGAAGCCCCTGAGTGCCTGGAGCCAGGAGAAAGATCCCCTACACCAGGTGGTTTTTGCAGTAAGCAGAAACCGGATCCCAGCCCCGTGACTCCCACTCCATTCCTTTATGAAGAAGCCCTTTATTAAATTAAAGCTGAAATTGTGCTGGGAAGGGCTGTACCAAGTCTTACAGAAGTAAGTTTTCTCGTAAAATTCTAAGTAAGGTAATTACCAACAAAAGAATGCAAAGTTTTGTTGAAAATGAACACCTAATTAATTTAATACCAGAAATACAAAGTAGTTAAAGTATAAATAGTGCAGCTCAGGTTGCCATCTGCCTTAGTTTGTTCAGGCTGCTGTAACAAAATACCACAGACTGATGAGCATAAACAACAGACATGGATTTCTCTCAGCTCTGGAGGCTGGAAGTCCAAGATCACGATGCCATCAATTCTATTCACAAGGAGAGCTCTCTTGCTGGCTTTCAGACAACCACCTTCTTGCTGTGTCTTCCTGTGGTATAGAGAAGGAAACTCAGTGTCTCTCTTCCTCTTCTTATAAGGACTCTAATCCCATCAGGGAGGCCCCATTCTCATGACATCTAAACCTCCAAATACCACCACAGTTGGGGTTAGGATTTCAACATATACATTTTGGAGAAACATACATAAGCAGTCGGTAGGTAGCACCATCATATGCCTCTGTGCTGCAATGTGATGTCAGATCCTTTGAAGGATGTATTATTCAGAATTGCACAGCTGGAAAAACCTTAGAGATCTTACATCCTAGCTCTGAGCACATTCTCTCTCAGCAGGTTTCCTTTTAGTTAAATCATCATGTAATTGGTCAGGCAAGGGTCACTTATCCACACTTGCTTCCAGGAGAGAAGAAGCCCCAGAGTGCCAGAGGTCAAGGCTTATGCAGCACAAGCCACAGCAGCTGTGTATTTAGAGATGGCATGGCAACATTTATTGCTCCAGGATTCCACCGTAAGACCATCAATATCTCAACAGCCAGTTTTGCTAATTTGCCCGTGTTTCTCTGGCCGTCGCACCCTCTGGATCATGTGGATTGAGTCACCTCGCCTTTTCCCAGGTTTCTGGTGTTTCTGCCATCCTGCAGATTGTCTGCAACAAAGGGGAGCCCAGAGCATGCTTCCTGTTCAGTCCTATCTCCTTCCCTTTCCTCCCATTCTGCATCACAAAAAATACAGGGACTAGGAGTTTAAAAAAGCAGGGTTTTTTTTGTTTTTTTGTTTTTTTTAGAAGAAAGAAGATCACAAGAAGAGAAACTATGCAAGCAAAAATTGAATTCTCTAAGGGGAGAGAAAGGAGAGAACAACATCATCAGTCTTCTCTCTGTCAAAAGGCTGAGCTCTAAGGAGTTTTCATTGTTAGAAAACACTTCTTTCTTGATGTCCCTGTCTGTAGGTCTGTAGAGTCCTGCGTGCAGCTGCTTCATATTCTCTCCATGCTGTTCCCCATGGCTCCCACCCACCAGCAGCTGGATTGACCGACAGGCCTGTGGTCCTTATCTACATTTCATAAATATTGAATAAATGAATGAATGAGTGTGTAAGCAAACATTATATAAAGAGGGTTTTTCATTTATGGTTCTTTGCTTCTTTTCCTGTCTGGGCCCCACATTCAGCGCCGTGAGTCTGGAAACTCTGTTCCTTACTACTGAACCCACACACCAGTGTCAACTCCGAGGCAGGCACCGAGTGAGCAGGAAAACAGCCGCAGCACCGAGGTCTCAGCCTTGCTATCAACAGAGGCTGAGTAGTTCATCGAGGGCTGCTTAGCTTTCCACGCAGGAGTCTACCCACACTACAGTTCTTATCCTCTGTGCCTAAAATTGTGTCAGATGTGCTTAGTTTAGTTGCAAGCAAAGAAAGCCTTTTAATTTATTTTTTCTTTATTTAATTTTTAATAATTCTTTATTGTCTACCCTTTCCCCCCTATTGACCCTCTCCAGCCCACACCTTCTTTCCCCTCCCACCCCTTGTCCCAGGCCTTCAGTTTCCTATTGTCTGTGTCCAATGGTTATGTATATATGCGTATAAGGTAAGAACGCCTTTTTATTAATTAAGGTATTACATATGTGTTTTTATTTTCCCATTACCCCCCAACCCCACACTCATGCCCTTACCCCCCTATTGTCTGTGTCCATTGATTAGGCTATATGCACGCTATATCAACCTTTGGTTGATCTCTCTTTTTTACCCCCACTGTCCCCTACCTTCCTTGAGGTTTAACGTTCTGATCGATGTTTCTCTGTCTCTGGATCTGTTTTTGTTCATCAGTTTATATTGTTCATTATATTCCATAAATGAGTGAGATCATGTGATGTTAATCAATAAAGAAATTAAAAAAAGAAAGTAAATGATAAAAAGGCTTTAAAAGCCAATGAAGTACAAGAGTTAAAAGATTAAGACAAAAGGTTAAATCCATAACACAAAAAGTTAACAATGAAGACGTATATAGAATTAAGAAGAATAAACTAAGGAAAAAATACAATTTAAACACACACACACACACACACACACACACACACACACACACAAAGAACTATTTTTTAAAGGGAAAAAAATCTGCTTGTTCCCACCTCCTTGCATTGCCAAACTCCTTATAAGCAACTTTCCCTAAGGAGGGAGCATCTGGTAAGGAGCTGAGCAGATATGATGCAGAAAGCATCATAAGAATCTAAGAAACACAGAAGAAAGGGAGTTAAATGATAGTCCCTTGAGCCAGAGAACAGAGTGGTGGGAGGGCTGAAATACCCATCTGAGCGTCGGACACTGTGGATGGGGAAATGGGTGCAGGCTCGTTTTGCACAGATGTGGCACTGCCACATGTCACTTCACACAGGGGCTTCCTTCAGCAGAGGCCTAAGAAAGTTGGTGCTGCCTCCTCACTTCTGTATGTCAACCCTTGGGGGCAACAGGAGCCTGGACGAGGCTCAGCTCCGCCTCCAAATCCTTTCTTCCCTCCTCTCACAACTGCCTTCTTCCTCCTGCTCTCCTAATTATAAAAGCGTCCCCAAATCCAAGAAAATGCCATTTGGGTCGTCCCTGCAAATGAGGGACATGAGCTCTGTCTCTGTCCAATACCGCCCCCTTTCTCCCCACCTTCAGTTAATTGGATCTCCTGTTCTCACTCTGTGAGCCACAACCACAACCCACCTATGTTTAGAGGATGACAACCCTGATCCTACCAAAGTAGAGAGCAAGTGTCAGAGAATGATCACATGGAGGCTTCTGAAGATAAATGGTAGTGCCTGGGCTTCCTTCCCTGTAGGTCTGAATGGCCACAAGCAACCATGGCTTGTATTTATTTGTTTGTTTGTTTGCTGGCTTTTATTGGATAGCTGTAGAGATAACTGTCAAATGAGTTCAGAGGTAGGTATATTCTCAAACTTATCTACTTATACTTATTACCTTATATTAGTTTGTGCTACCTATTTTACATTTCCTTATACATTTCTGTGTCTTTTTATTACATTAAAAGAATATGATTAATTCCTGGCAAGATGACAATGTAAGTAAATGCAGTACTCACAACCACATCAAAATTACAATCAAACTACAGAACAGCCATCACTCAGAATTGCCTGAAATCTAGCTGAATAGAAGTCTGATAACTAGGGATTTAAAGAAGAAACCACATAAATACTGATAGGAGGAGAAAAGACTGGAAATGGGCTGGTCTCACACTCACATATGGCAGATAAAAATTGGCTGTGGAGATCCCCACCAAGGGGTGTCAGGCTCATACCATGCCCCCATGCCCAGGGTTTCAGTTTTAAGAAGATAAGTCACCATAACTTCTGGCTATAAAATCCAGCAAAGATTGCAGCTGTGGGAAACGGAGGATGCTGAATCACAGACAATTCCTCTTAAAGGGTCCATTGCACAGATTTACTCTGACTCACTCCCTTTGAGTTCCAATTCTGGGGCAGCAGCTTGAAAGGCTCCAGGGACATATGTGGGGAGGAACTCAGTTGTCTGTAATCAGGGCAAGAACTGGAGGAGTAGCTTTATCCCAGAGAGCAGTGCTGGCAGAGGCCATTATTCCTTTGATGAGCCCTCTGCCCACAGAGGTGGCAGGTGGCCCCATACCTGAATCTCTAATAGCTTGGCTTACACTGTTCATGCTGCCCTAGTGAGTCCCTGATATCTTGCTCCACTCAACTTTTGAACCTACTCAAGCTGTTTCTAGTGGGTTTCCCATACAAATAGCCTATCTTGGCGCATGCTTCAGATTTCCTAAAATCTCTCAAACAAGCAGCATCTGGTCTTGACAAACCCTGTACTCTTATGAAGTATCCCAGGCCTGGCACTAGCAGCAGACAGCCTTGGCTCACAGGTTGGCCTTTCCTGGGCACTTCTAAGCCCAGCACAAATAGCAGCCATCTGCAGATCACTTTGTAGCTCATGCCAGTTGACCCCAGCCAGGGCACAGGTGGTGGAATACCTTGGCTTGCACTTCCCATAAGGTGCCAGAGCCAGTGCACCTGGTGTATAGCTACAGATCATGTACAAACACTAGCCAAACATCTTCACAAGCAATATACTCAAGGGACAGACTCAGTGGGCACCAGAGCCCCACTGAGTAAGTTCTGCTTTGTGGGTCAGTTCTTGCACAGTTGATCCTCCATGATAGTCAAAGTGAGTCCTCACAGCTAATCAACCTGGGGGTAAATCCATTCCATTGTGGTGCCAAGGGCAATCAAGGCTCAACTACAACAGGAAGGTGCATACAGCCCACACAGGGATGCACCTAGAGTGCCCCACTCAGGTGATTGAGGAGGCTGTTCCACTAGGCTCTACAGTACACCTATTACGTAAGACCACTCTATCAAGCCCGGGAGACACAGCAGCTCTACATAATACATAGAAACAAACATAGTGGGGCAGACAAAATTAAGAGACAAAGAAACATGTACTAAATGAAAGAACAGAACAAAACTTCAGAAAAAGAACTCAACAAAATGAAGACAAGTAATATATCAAAGAACTAAGATGGCAGCAAAGGTAAAACACCTATCTTGCCGTCATAATCAGCAATTTTAATACTACAACTTAACGAAAGAACAAACACCTTCCAGAATCACCAGAAAGCCCGCCGAGTGAAAATTCCACAAATAAAAGTGAAGATAAGACACTGTGACTCGGAGGAGTGGCGGTGGACAGGGTTGAAAGATTCGCGCGGAGAGAGGTTTGGAGCGTGCACCGCGGAGAGGGCGGGCGGCTGAAAACCGGCCAGTTTTCTCGAACGGGGAGACAAAGGCGTCCCACTGGACTGATTCTCCAGCTCTGGGCGAAGTCCAGAGAACCCACTATCACACGGGGTGAAAACTGGACAGTGAGAGGGCATGCCGAAGCAAGGGTGCTGTCGGGTCTCCCGGCTTGTGCAGAGGGCAGCTTGTGTGCGAACAGCTCCGCTGCGTGACGGCGCAGAGAGCGCTCCGTGACTTGTCTCTCATTTGGAAAACCGTCAGACTGCTTTGTTTTACGACCCTGGGTGAGACATTGCACATGCAGAGGCATTTTGGGAAAGTCTGAATTCCCCAGCAGCTGGTGGAGCTCGGCAGCAGCTCTCTCTCAGAGGTGCTGGCGGCCATTGCCCCCGGCACAGAGTCCCCAGGGCCGCATAGGGTGGAGCTAACACTGTCTGCTTGGCCCGGAGACTCTGCCCATCCAACCTGAGCACAGCTGAGCTTCACAGACAATTGGCCTGGAGGTCAACCCTCCAAGTGCTAACAACGATTAACTGACCTTAAATTCAGCAAGACTGTGCAGCCCATATCCACCTCAGGTAACTGGGAAGGCTGAGCCACTGTCCCTAGTAGGAAGTCTACCACACAAAGCTAATTGACCAACTCAGGGAAGCAGCCACCATGCAGAGACATGGAAAGAAATCAGATGTGAAAGAAATGGAGGAAAAAAACAACTGGACATGGAATTCAAAACCACGATTATAGGGTTTTTCAAGAGGCTCCAACAAAAGATCGAGGCCTATAAGGAAATAAGCAAGACTACAAAGGAAATGAATGAGTCCTACAAGAAAATGAACAAGACCCTCAAGGATATAAATGAGAGCTGCAAAGAAATGATCAACACCAACGTGGAAACGAATGAGTCCTACAAGGAAATGAACGAGACACTCAAGGATATAAAGGAGACTCTCAAGGATATGAAAAAGGACCAACCAGAAATTAAGCATACACTGACTGAAACAAAAAATATTATACAAAGACCTAAAAGTGCTCTGGAGCACCCCAAGAACCAAGTTAAAGATTTGAAATACAAAGAGGGAAAATCCACTCAGCTGAAAAAGCAAGAAACCAAAAGAATCCAAAAAATTGAAGATAGTGTAAGGGGCCTCTGGGACAACCTCAAGCATACCAACATCCGAATTATAGGGGTGCCAGAAAAAGCGAGAGGCCAAGACAATGAAAACCTATTTGAAGAAATAGTGACTGAAAACTTCCCACACCTGGTGAAAGAAATTGACTTAGGAGTCCAAGAAGTGCACCGAACCCCAATATATAGGAACCCTAAGAGCACCACACCAAGGCACATCAGAGTTAAAATGCCAAGAGCAAAAGACAAAGAGAGAATATTAAAAGCAGCAAGAGAGAAACAGTTGGTTACCTATAAGGGAGCACCCATACGATTGTCAGCGGATTTCTCAACAGAAACAATGCAGGCCAGACGGGAGTGGCAAGAAATATTCAAAGTGATGAACAGCAAGAATCTACAACCAAGATTACTCTATCCAGCAAAGCTATCATTCAGAATTGAAGGTCAGATGAAGTGCTTCGCAGATAAGAAAAAGCTAAAGGAGTTCATCACCACCAAACCAACATTATATGAAATGCTGAAAGATATTCTTTAAGAAGAGGAAGAAGAAAAAGGTAAAGATGAAAATTATGAACAACAAATACACATCTATCAACAAATGAACATAAAAATCAAGTGAATTGATAGGTTGTTGAACAGGATAGACTGGTGAATATAACAGAGACATGGACATAGAGAGGGAATGGACTGACAATTCTTGGGGAGAAAAGGGTTGTGGGAAGTGCAGCAAGAGACTGGACAAAAATCTTGCAACAATGGGAGAGGACAGTGGGGAGGGGGAGGTGAGGGTGGAGGGTGGGATAGGTACAGGGTGGAGGGGAGCTATAGGGGGATAAAAAGGGGAAACAATGTAATTAATAAACTGAACAATAAAGATAAAAAAGTAATATATCAGGTGCAGAGTTCAAAACACTGGTTATAAGGATGCTCAATGAACATAGGGAAATAATAGATGAACTAAGAGAGAACTTCAACAGAGATAGAAAATATAAAAATGAAATTAGAAACATACAAAAGAACAAGTCAGAAACAAAAATGTATTAACTGAAATGAAGACTACATTATATGGAATCAACAGTAGAGTAGATGATGCAGAGGATCAAATCAAAGATTTGGAAGATAAGGAAGCATAAAACACACAATAAGAATGGAAAAAGGAAAGGTATCCAAAAATAATGAGAATAATTTAAGGAGCCTTTGGGACAATTTCAAATGTACCAACATTCACATAATATTGGTGCTGGAAGAACAAGAGAGAGGGAGCAAGAGATTGCAAACCTCTGGGAAAACATAATGGCAGAAAACTTTCCTATGAAGGAAATAGATATACAAATACAGGAAGCTCAATGAGGCCCAAACAAGTTGAACCCAAAGAGACACACACCAAGACACACCATAATAAAAATGCCAAAAATTAAAAACAAAGAGAGAATCTTAAAAGCAAGAGGAAGACAGTTACCTATAAGGGAGCTCCTATACAACTGTCAGCTGATTTCTCAACAGAAACTTTGTAGGTCAGAAGGAAGTGGCAATAAATATTCAAAGTGATGAAAAGCAAGGACCTATAACCAAGATTACTCTATCCAGGAAAACTATCATTAGAATCCAATGACAAATAAAGAGTTTCCCAGACAAGATAAAGCTAACGGAGTTCATCACCATCAAATGAATATTACAAGAAATGTTAAAGGGTCTTCTTTATAAGAAGAAAAAATATTAATAAAATGGTAATAAACTAGTACATATATATCAACAATTACTTTATTTATTTATTTTTCAATTTAATAAATCTTTATTGTTCAGATTATTACAATGTCCCTCTTTTCCCCCCCATAGCTCCCCTCCACTTGGTACCCATCCCACCCTCTGCCCCTACCTTACCACCACTGTCCTCATCCATAGGTGTACGATTTTTTCCCAGTTTCTTCCTGCACTTCCCACACCCCTTTCCCACCAAGAATTGTCAGTCCATTCCCTTTCTATGCCCATGATTCTATTATATTCACCAGTTTATTCTGTTCATCAGATTTTTAATTCCCTTGCTTTTTGGATTCACTTGTTGATAGACATGTATTTGTTGTTCATTATTTTTATCTTTACCTTTTTCTTCTTCTTACTCTTCTTAAAGAATACCTTTCAGCATTTCATATAATACTGGTTTGGTGGTGATGAACTCCTTTAGCTTTTTCTTGTCTGCAAAGCACATTCCCATCTGGCCTGCATAGTTTCTGTTGAGAAATCAGCTGACAATCGTATGGGTGCTCCCTTGTAGGTAACTAACTGCTTTTCTCTTGCTGCTTTCAATATTCTTCCTTTGTCTTTTGCTCTTGGCATTTTATTATTATGAGTCTTGATATGGTCCTCTTTGGATTCCTTTTGTTTGGGGTTCTGTGTGCTTCCTGGACTTTTAAGTCTATTTTTTTTTCACCAGGTGGGGGAAGTTTTCAGTCACTATTTCTTCAAATAGGTTTTCAGTATCTTGCTCTCTCTCTTTTTCTGGCACCCCCATAATTAAGATGTTGGTATGCTTGAGATTGTCCCAGGAGCTCCTCACACTATCTTCAATTTTTTGGATTCTTTTTGCCTCTTGCTTTTCTGGCTGAGTGGGTTTTGCTTCTTTGTAGTTCAAATCTTTGACTTGATTCTTGCGATCCTCTAGTCTGTTTTTAGGTCTCTGTATAATATTTTTATTTCAGTCAGAGTATGCTTAATTTCTAGTTTGTTATTTTTCATATCCTGGAGGGTATCGTTAAATTTATTGGCGTTTTCTAAGAACTTCTTGAAAAACTTTATAATCGTGGTTTTGAACTCTATGTCCAGTCATTTTTCTCTCCATTTCTTTTTAATGTGATTTGTTTCTTTGTTTCTGCATTTTGGCTGCTTCCCTGAGTTGGTCGCAGAGCTTTGTGTGATAGGTGTCCTCTAGGGGACAGTGGCTCAGCCTCCCCAGTTACCTGAGATGGATAGTCTTGGTGCACCCCTTTATGGGTTGCACAGTCTTGTTGTAGTTAAGCCTAGATTGTTGTTGGTATCACTGGGAGGGGTGACCTCCAGGCCAATTGGCTGTGAGAATCAGCTGTTTCTGCACTGGGAGAACCTCTGTGCTCAGCTTGTATTAGGTGGAGTCTCTGGGCTGAGCAGTCAGCCTTGGTTTCCCATCAGCCCCACCCAGGTCTCTGTGCCCTTGGCAATGGCTGCATGCACTTCTGAGAGAAAGCTGCCCCCGAGCTCTGCCAGCTGCCAGACAGACCAGTTTTTCCCAAATGAGTCTGGACACCCAAAGTCTCACCTGGAACTGGAAAACAATGCAGTCTGGTGGGGTTTTTTTCTTCCTGAAAGAGAGAGCCAGCCATGCATCCTCTCATAAGCTCATGCACCTCTGCAGCTCCCAAAGTGTGCTTCCTCCTTACAGTTCAGTTTCACCCTGTGTGAGTCTGGGTTCCCTGAGACTCACCTGGAACTGGGGATCAGTGCAGTGGGATGCCTTTGTCTCCTTCCCCATTCAAGAAAATCAGCTGGGTATTCAGCCGCCCACCCTTTCCGTTCATGTGTGTCTCTGCACCTCTGTCTCTGCATGTCTCTGCAACTCCTCTGCAGCTCTTCTGAGTCTCAGTGTCCTTTTATCTTTCCTTCTATTTGTGGAATTTCCACTCAGCCAGCTTTCCAGTGGTTCTGGATGATGCTCGTTTTGTCTTTTAGTTGTAGTTTTGAAATTGTTGTGCAGAGCAGCAGTATAGGTGTTTACCTATGCTGTAATCTTGGTTCCTCCTCAACAATTACTTTAAATGCAAATGGTTAAATGACCCAATAAAAAGACATACTAGTATGGAGGCTAAATGAATAACAAAATAAGACCCTTGCATATGCCATCTACAAAAGTCTCACTTCTAGTAGAAAGAAACACACAGACTAAAATAGAGATGGAAAAAGGTATTTAATGAAAATAGAAATAAAACAAAAATTTGGAGTAGCAATACTTATACCAGGCAAAACAGACTTTAAAACAAAGGCTATGCGACAAGAGACAAAGAAGGACCCAGCAATTCCACTTATGGGTATTTATCCAAAGAAACTTAAATACTACATCCATATGTTCACTGCAGCATTATTTATAATAGCCAAAATATGGATGCAACCTAAGTGCTCATCAATAGATATACAGATAAAGAAGACGTGGTACATATATACAACGGAATATGACTCAACCATAAAAAAGATTGAAATCCTGCTTCTGTAACAGCATGGGTAGACCTATAGGGTATCGTGCTTAGTGAAAGACAGAAGACAAATGCCATATGATTTCACTTATAGGTGGAATCTAAAAAACAAAACAAATAAGCAAGGAGAAGAGAGACTGATTTATAGATACAAAAATCAGGCAGATTGATACCAGAGAGGAGGTTGGGGGACTGGGTGAAAAAGATGAACGGATTAATAAGTACAAATTGGTAGTTACAGAATAGTCATGGGGTGTATAGTACAGCATAGGGTGTATAGTCAGTAATCTATAATAATAAAAGAAAATATGCTAATTGAACTGGACTAACTTCTGGACGTCCTGCTTCTGAGAGGCACGGAGGCCTGGTCCTGGCAAACGTCAGCTAAGCTGACCCTCACCCCCTGGCCTCCCTCAGGTGATGCCAGCTGTCCCACGGCCAGGGACCAGGGCTACCAGCCAGTGGTTCTCAGACTCGAGTGTGCATCACAGTCACCTGTAGGGTTTGTTAAAGCACACTTTGCCAAGCGCAACCTTAAAGTTGAAACTCAGCGTGTGAGGCGGGCCTGAGAATGTTCACATCTAACAGGTTCCTTTTGGAGATACTGATGCGCTGATCTGGGGGCCACACCCTGAACCCAGTGCCCTCCCCATCAGGCCTCACAGTGTGTGGTGCCTGTTTTTGCCACCAGACTTTGCGTGGTCCCCATTTCATCACCTGATGTGAAGCTCTCAGTGCTTCTTGCCAGTGTTTGAAAAAAGGGCTGTTTCTTTTTATTCAAAATCAAACTTTGGCAGGTGCCTGTCACAATGGCCCATCATAGTGTTACATGGTTTACATTAAATGCTGGTGATTCAAACCATCTATGACTTAAATTTTTTATTGTAAAAAGGTAAAACATAAGTGTACCATTTTAAATAATTTTAAAGTGTATAATTCATTGGCATATAGGACATTCACAATATTATACAATAACCACCTTTATTTGGTTACAAAACATTTTTAATAATCCAAAGTAGAATTCCTTACCCATCATCAGTCACTCCACATTCCCTGGCCCCAGACCCTGGCAACCCCTGCTCTACTGTCTGCTCTCTCTGTAGAGGTATGTATTGATACACCAAATAAACAGGAAATCATACGGTATTTGTCTGACTTATTTCACTCAGCATAATGCCCTCTATGTCCATCTATATTGTTGCAAATGGTAAGAGTTCATTCTTCTTTACGGCTGAGTAGTATTCCACTGAACATATGTTGCCACCTCTTTATTCACTTATATATTGATGGCCATTTGGGTTGCTTCCATATCTTGGCTATTGTAAATGATGCTAAATTGAACATAGGGGTGCATATATCTTTTGTAATCAGTGTTTTGAATTTCTTCACTTAAATACCCAGAAGTGGAATTGCTTGTTAGTATGGTAATTTTATTTTTAAGTTTTTGAGGAACCTCTATACTGTTTTCCATAGTAAATGCACCAATATACAATCCGGATGATACTGTATAAGGTTTTTCTTTTCTGCACATCCTCACCAATACTTGTAATCTATTGTAACTGGACAAAAAATGGGTCCATGCTGCCAATTAAGCAGAGGCAGGGTTGAATCATATATGAACATTTATTCCAATATTGCTGGCAGTGTGGGAGAGCAGCAGGTTATTTACAAAAATCTGCTCTTTGCCCCCCACCATAAGCCAGCTGCTTATATTGCAAAGGACAGTTTATAGACATGAAAAGGAGTAGGGGTCCTCAAAGGGCTTAGTGATATGCAAGGGCTGAGGTTATAGGGGAAATAGCAGAAGGGAGTGTCAGAATTAACAGGTGAGCAGGCTGGAGGTCTGCAAGGCCTGCAGGTGTGCAAAAAGGGCTGGGGATCCTCCAAGGGCGGGTGATTCTGGTTTCTGTAACAAATCTTTGTTCATCTTTCCATGATGATAGGTGGCTCCAAATGGGGAGGAAGGGCTGTGTCTTCAGGTGAGCTCCAGCCACAGTGGAATGTATCTTCTTAATCAGAATAAAATAATCCTGGTTAACAGAGCCTGATTAATATTTCTTACAAATCTATCTGGTTCCCCCAACATTCTATTTCTGCCCCCTTTCACTATTGACTTTTTGATAATAACTATCTGAAAGACATGAAGTTATATCTCATTGAGATTTTAATTTGCATTAATGTAAATCTATTCTTGTTCTTGCTATGTCTCCCAAATATTTAGTTTGAGGTGAAGTCAGGAAACCCTTTTGCCACCTACTGAGCAAAGAAGAGCCTTTTTGAAAGAGAGCTTGTGGCTGAGACCAGTTTGGCTCAGTGGATAGAGCGTCGGAGTGCGGACTGAAGGGTCCCAAGTTCGATTCCGGTCAAGGGCATGTACATTGGCCGTGGGCACATCCCCAGTAGGGGGGATGCAAGAGGCAGCTGACCAATGTTTCTGACTTTCTATCCCTCTCCCATCCCCTCTGCAAAAAATCAATAAAAATATATTTTTAAAAAAAGAAAGGGAGCTTGTGTATGTCTCAAAAGCAGCAGACTGCTTCCAGGGCCTTTGTGGGAGCATTTTGGAATAAAATTGTGCTAGGATCAGTCCCTGCCTCTGGACCTTTGGGGCTACTTGAGCTGGGCCATGTATCTCCATTCCAGCCTTTTAGCCAGTGTTCACCATCACTGTGATTGTCCACTCCACCAGGACTGGCTGGCTCTGACAACGGAGTTAACACGTTTTCTTCAGAGGAGGTTAGCTTCCTGGCTCCACCAGCTTGTTTTTTGTTGTTGTTGTTGTTTTTTTTTTGGTTTTTATTTTTTTACTTTTTGCTTTTTTTTAATCTTTATTGCTCAGTTTATTAATTACATTGTTTCCCCTTTTTTATCCCCTATAACTCCCCTCCACCCTGTACCTATCCTACCCTCTACCCTCACCTCCCCCTCCCCATTGTCCTCTCCCATTGTTGCAAGATTTTTGTCCAGTCTCTTGCTGTACTTCCCACAATCCTTTTCTTCCCAAGAATTGTCAGTCCATTCCCTCTCTATGTCCATGTTTCTGTTATATTCACCAGTTTATCCTGTTCATCAGCCTATCAATTCACTTGATTTTTATGTTCATTTGTTGATAGATGTGTATTTGTTGTTCATAATTTATATTTTTACCTTTTTCTTCTTCCTCTTCTTAAAGAATATCTTTCAGCATTTCATATAATATTGGTTTGGTGGTGATGAACTCCTTTAGCTTTTTCTTATCTGCAAAGCACTTTATCTGATCTTCAATTCTGAATGATAGCTTTGCTGGATAGAGTAATCTTGGTTGTAGATTCTTGCTATTCATTATTTTGAATATTTCTTGCCACTCCCGTCTGGCCTGCATCGTTTCTGTTGAGAAATCCACTGACAATTGTATGGGTGCTCCCCTGTAGGTAACCAACTGTTTTTCTCTCACTGCTTTTAATATTCTCTCCTTATCTTTTGCTCTTGGCATTTTAATTATGATATGTCTTGGTGTGGTCCTCTTTAGATTCCTATATTTTGGGGTTCTGTGTGCTTCTTGGGCTTTTAAGTCAGTTTCTTTCACCAGGTGGGGGAATTTTTCAGTCACTATTTCTTAAAGTAGGTTTTCATTAACTTTCTCTCTCTCTTTTTCTGGCACCCCAATAATTTGGATATTGGCATGCTTGAGGTTGTCCCAGAGGCCCCTTACACTATCTTCAATTATCTGAATTCTTTTTGTTTCTTGCTTTTCCAGCCGAGTGGATTTTGCTTCTTTGTATTTCAAATCTTTGACTTGGTTCTTGTGGCCCTCTGGACTGGTTTTAGGACTTTGTGTAATATTTTTTATTTCAGTCTGTGTATGCTTGATTTCTAGTTGGTCCTTTTTCATATCCTCAGAGGTCTTGTTCATTTCTTTGAGGGTCTCATTTATTTCCTTGTAAGTCTCATTCATTTCCTGGTTGGTCTTGTTTATTTCCTCGTTGATCTGGTTTATTTCCTCGTAGTTGTTATTAAGTTCATTGGCCTTTTCTAGGAGCCTCTTGAAAAGCCTTATAACCTTGGTTTTGAACTCTATGTCTAGTCATCTTTTCTCCTCCATTTCTTTCACACCTTATTTCTTTCCATATCTTTGCATGGTGGCTACTTTATGTGGTAGATGTCCTCTAAGGGTCAGTGGCACAGCCTCCCCAGTTATTTGAGGTGCGTACTCACTACAATCCTTTATGGATTGTACAGTATTTTTTAATTTAAACCCAGCTTGTTGTTGTTAGCCCTAGGAGGGTTTGACCTCCAGGCCAATTGGCTGTGAAGGGAGACTGTGTTCAGGTTGGATGGGCGGAGTCTCTGAGCTGCGCAGGCAGCCTCAGTGTCTATGTGGCGTTTGCAGGCAGCCTCAGTGTCTATGGGGCGTTCGCGCGCGCGGGTCTCTGTTGGATGGGGATGTCTTCAGACACCTCCAAGAGAAAGCCGCTAGTCTCTTCCTCTTGCCAGACAACTCTGCCTTCCCCAAATGAGTCTGCACACCCAAATTCTTGCCCAGAGTTGTAAAATAGGTGGTTTCCGGGACCAGGAGACAAGTTTCCAGGAAGCAAGTCACGTGTTTGTGCAACACTTGCGCACAAACTTCTTTTCCCAGCTACCCGGTTTCTCCTCAGACTAGGAGACCTCTGCTGCGCCCCGCTTCCAGGGTGCGTCCCCTGGACCTCGGATCTCGCCTGGCGCTGGGGAATCTGTGCAGTGGGACGTCTCCGCCCTCTCCTTTGGCGAAATCCAGCCGGGGTTGCTGCTCCAGCCCTACAGCCCGTGTGCGCGACCAGGACGGCTCCTAATCTCTTTCCGTCTTCAAGGCTGCGCTCCCGCCGCTCTTCTGAGTCTCAGTGTCCCACCTTTACTTTTATTTGTGAAGTTTTCACTCTGTCAGCTTTCTGGTGATTCTGGGTGATGATGGTTTTGTTGTTATGTTGTAGTTTTTGAATCGTTGAGCGGGGCAGAACAATAGGTGTTTACCTATGCCGCCATCTTGGTTCTCCTCCACCAGCTTGTTTTCAAACTTATCTCAAGTAACATTATTTCAGTATATGTAGCACAGAAGTATTTAAATACACCTTGTAAAATAATAAGAAAGCTACCTCTGCAAATAGACTAAAAAGAAGAATTATTTTTTAAAAAAGCATATATGTTCTTATTTTGACACTCATGAGATGCATGAGAATGTCTTACAGAAATATTTTTCCAAAGGTGCCAGGAACCAATTCCAGCATGTAATAATTTCAAGAGTTTCACTGAAAGGTTGATGAAGCTTGGCTGGCTAAACAAGGGTGAGCCACATATGTAGTTTACCTGTTGGAAACGGCTAAATGGCATTTCCCCCAAACCTGAATAGGATTGTTAACTGCCAGATAGTGCGGGGCATTTTATTGCCTCCTGTTGGTCAAACACTTGAACAGTTGTAGGCTATTTCCAAAACTCATAATGCTTCTGTATTCTACCCTTTGATACCATACCCTTTCAAGTGTGTATTTCCACCTTGCCTTGGGACAAATTGTGTTTAATAAAAGCACAGGGTCCTGGACAAGGGAAGAGTCTTTAGCTCCTTCAGCTGAAGATCTTCTGAACCCCAGACTCTTTAATCATCTATGCATCAGCCCCTTTCTGCAGAATGGTGAACCCTTTGTAAGGCTGGGACAAGAACTCCAGCACAAAGGTCACAAAATGCCTGGCATTGTATGTGGCTCTTTAATTTGGAAATAAAAAGTGAGCCCAGTGGCCTCTTAGTTTACAGAGACTAATTCAAGCCTGAGGTGAAGTCTAGAATGGTCGGGTAGTTACTAACAGCTGCAAAAATCCTTGTGAGTCCTGGGCCAGAGAAGAATTATCATAACAATGATAGAAATGGAAAGGATTAAGGAGCAGCAGTGCTGACACAGCAGTGAGACTCATTTGGGCCATAAAAAACACATCACATGGGTGACTGGACCTCTGGATTTAATTTCAACTCAAGAAAACATTGTGAGCACCTATCATGTTCCAGGATGTCTGTGAGCCACAAGACAAAGCAGCTGTGGCAAGGCCCTTCCTGTAGAAGTGCAGGGAGAGCTTTCCACCAGGCGTTGGGAACACTCCTGGGAAGAAGGAATGTCATCTCTCCCCTATCCTATATAATAAAAGGGAAACATGCAAATATGACCATTCCTTTGCTATGCTGCCAGCCAATCAGGAGCAGGGGCATGGCTGGGAGGCTGGCAGGGAGCTGGGTGCAATATGGAACACTTTACAAATATGTGTGTTCTCTTGTGCAGGGGCCATGCAATCTTCTCTATATTCTTTCAATTTTAGTGTATGTACTGCCAAAGCAAGCAGACTGTAGACTCTGCCCGCATGGTCTTTAAAGGCTGGTGAGATCCCTCCTTTTCAGTTACGGTGACTGAGTTATGTCCTTTCTCGGTGACCTCAGGACAGTTAGGAGAATTTGATGCCACGGGATCCCCTCACAAGGTTCACATGTTGGTTGCTCTGATAGGTAGGCTGCGACTGAGCTGTGGGGTTTACCTGTCGCGTGGGACATGCAAAAGAGTGCCCAGGGCACCTTGGGTAATGAGTGTGAGGCAGGGCTATGAGTCGTCAGGCCCAGACGGGTGGCGGCAAGCACGGACCAAGCCTCTGTGCACAGCACTTTAGAGGGCCTACCGAGCAGGAGAGGCTCAGTCCTTGAGGCATCTGTGCTGTGGGGAAGGCTGGACCAGGACAACGCTGGGGGTCCCAGATCGCTGGCATGTGTGCAAAGGGTGGGGCTGCTGGAGGCAGAGGTCGGGGGAAGACCGGCCATCACCGCACTTTGCCTCAGGCACCAGGGGTCCCAGATTGTTGGCACGTGCATGAAGGGCAGGGCCTCGGGAGGCCAGGGGGAAGACCAGCAACCGCCGCACTTCCGCACGCATGCTGGGGGTTCCAGATCACCAGGGTGGCGGGGCCAAGGCAGAGACCGTTAGGGGTGATCAGGCCAGGAGGGGAAGGCAGTTGAGGGTGATCAGGCTGGTGGTGGGGTTCAGTTGGGGCTGAGCAGGCTGGCAGAGGGGACCAGTTGGGGCCATCAGGCCAGCAAGCAGAGTGGTTAGGGGTGATTAAGCAGTCAGGGGTGATCTCTGACCTCTCATCCCCAGAATTATGAGAAAATAAGCTCTGTTGTGAAGCCCCCAGTCTGGGGTATCTTGTTGTTAGTCTTTGTAAACTAACATACTTAGCAAAGTTGTCTCATCATGCCTTTCCTGACTAAGTTACTGGATTTTTCTTTAAAACAACCTTAATGTCCTGCTGAGTCTCTCACCAATGTGCTAAATAAACCTTCTACATTTGTATGAAAATTATGTTTCTAAAATGTTAAACGTTATACTTTGACATAAATTTTGTACAAACCCATATTCACTCCGAGTACTCATTTCCAAATGTTCCATAGTTAACTCTTTTTAAAAAATACATATGTAAAATTATACACACACACACACACACACACACACACATATATATATATAATTGATTTTTTTTTTACAGAGAGGAAGGGAGAGGGATAGAGAGTTAGAAATATCAATGAGAGAGAAACATCAATCAGCTGCCTCCTGTACACTCCCCTCTGGGTATGTGCCTGAAACTAAGGTACATGCCCTTGACCAGAATCGAACATGCGGCCCTTGAGTCTGCAGGCCAATGCTCTATCTACTGAGCCAAACGAGTTAGGGCCCATAGTTAACTCTTTTGACACCTGATAACATATTGATATCAATCAGTATGTTGAGAGCCAATATTCTCATCAGCTTTGATTCAATGTTTCTTGTTCTTAACATCCCATTGGGACTTCAGTACCCTGTAGCCAACCTCCTTCCTGTTGATTCTGATAATTCTCCTTCCTTCTTTGTGTTACTTTAGGTCTAAGGGAATGGACAGATATTTTTCTCTGAAGGGCCCAAGCCCTGAAATGCTTTTTATTTTTTGCTAACCTTATTTTTATGGCTTACACTATTACAGATGCCTCTCCCCCCCCCGCCCCCCCCCCCCCACACACACATTTTGCCTACCTCCTTCCCAACTCCCCTTACTTCCCTCTGGACATCACCACACTGTTGTCTGTGTCTATGAGCTATGCTTAAAAAGAGCAAGCAGGCAAGGGAAACTGAGGCTTTTCCAGGTTTAAGAAAGCCTTTGAGTAGAAGTGAGTCAGTCTGGCCCATCTCTGGGGCTGCTCTGCAGAGAGCATGACATTGGATGTCTGTGTCAGCATCATTCAGTGATGTCAGCAGACATGAAATCTAATAGAACCCCTTTTCAATTCATCTAGGATCTTACTTTTGATCTCACCTGTCAGAATCTGACAGCCCTATTTATGTTACTAAAAGAGCTCTTCCACATCACCCCTGAGAAATTGAATGGCTTCAATTTACTAAAGACAGAAGACAGGTTTAATCTTTCTCAGAGGAGGGAGGTAGCCATTTTTATTTAGGAAAATGTTAAGTAATATATGTTTCTCTACATATATTAGCATATTCTAAGCACTAGGAGCCAACAAGGAAGCATTTAGCGCTTTGCAAAGAATGATGTCACTAAATTTAGAATAATTAATTTATTAGCTATTTAATTAAATAATTAGTTTAAGTTACATAGATAAAAATAATTAATGGGCACTAATTGGAGGCAGAGTGTCTTCTGGCTGGAGAAAGAACATGGGGAATAGAAATCAGTTTGAAGGCTAAGGACTTTGGCCCAGGAGAAGAGGCTCTGGAATCACACTTTCTTTCATTTCCAAGGTGAAACAACAATATTTAAATGCCTGTGTCTGGAAGGTGTTGTGCTACCTACCATGAGGAGTGGCAATATCCTGTTCAGGTCGTTGATGAGCTCATTGGAGAAGATGACAAGAATGAACACTGCTCAATGAGCCCCTGCTCTGTCAGCACTTGACTGACATCTTAGATCATTTTACCTTCCTAAGCAGCCACAAAGAGAAGCTAGTCTCATCCCCATTTCAGGCTAGGGAATGAAGTTCACAATGTTGAGAAGTTTGCTCTTAACCACACAATGGCTACTGACTCACTTCTACTCAACAGCTTTCTTAGTGGCCAACCTGGGCACTAAATTCGGAACCCTGGTTTAATCAACTTTGAAGTTCATGCTCTCTGTTAAGCCAGTGTGAGTCATCAAATCAATGTGTGTAGCCTGGCATCAATGAGCACTTTTCTTAACTATTGTATTTTTCTTAACTATTTTATTTATCTTATATGCACTATTGTAACAATGATATGTAGCATTTTTAAAAGAAAAAAAATCAACAAAACCATGTTTATTGAAAGTTGAAGGATAATGAATGTTACCTACCTATTATGTTACAGCCCGTGCTTTCCTCGTGTCTGTTTTATTCCCCAGGTCATGTGGGGAAGAGGTGTGGCTTACCATGCATAAGGCCCACAGAAGTCATGGTTTATACCAGGGCACTCTGAAGAATGGAAAGAAGAGCCAGAAACACATGCACAAGGACAATAGGTATAAACTGGCACTGTTCCAAGCCAACCCCATCTTCTCAGGCCTTGCCCTACTCCTTGGCCTTGGTACTCAAAGGCAATGCCCTTGTCCTCATGGTGCCATTCCCTCTGGTGGTTTAGTCACTCTCCTCAGTGGCTCTGTGGGCCCCTGAGGTCTGGCTGTGTTTCGCCTACCCATGTTCCCTGCCAAGAGGCCCACCCTGTGTTCCAGAGCTATGTGGCTGTCCTGACAAGGTCTCTAGATAAACCTTCAATCGTTATCTAATGTGTTCTATTTTACAGACTCTTTTGGGGTATATCCATTTTCATTGCTATGTCTTTGCTGTGGGTGATGGCAGGAGGCAGGGACAGGTAACACTGCAACGTGTCCTTATTGATGTTTGCCCAACCCTTTGCATTCATACTGCTCATGTAAGTTCTTCCTAAATATTTGTTGAGTGAAGGCTCAAATCCAGCCCTCTCTCTGTTTAGCCATGGATCACTAGCATACTTCTAAGAGTCACTTCTAGTTTGGTGTGGGAGCAACCTGCTTCTCCCAGAATCCTCACTGAGAAGATAAATGACAAGTATTAGAAACACATTTATCATAATAGTAAAAGGCTAATATGCAAATGATTGTCACACTGTGATGCTGTAACGACTGATTAGCAGGGATCTGAGGCTGCATGGTGCTGCTGGGGGACCTGAGGCTGTGCCACCCATCCCTGCAGGGCTTGATGGGGTTGGGGCCAGCCAGGTCTAGGTCTCTCCCAATGGGTGGGGGGCCGACCGGGTCTCAGTCTGGAGTGATTTTGAGGCACGTGTGGGTGGGCAGGGACTTGACTCTGGGTCCTGTGGTGTGCCCCAGACTCTGACAGGAGGGAGATTTTCATATACATTTTACTAATTTTATTTAATCTCTGACACTTATATTATAGAGAAAGGACAAATAGCAATATTAAAATATTTCCTCTAATTAATTACCTTTTAATGTGCACCAAGCCACTAGTTTGTTATAAGAAAAGAAAATCTGCTCAAACTAGTTTAAGTGAAAAGATAGTTTGTTAGAGAACATGGGAAAATCCAACAGAACTCAACTTGTGTAGGTGTTGTGGTGCTTAGCATGCTGCTGGAGGTGAACATGAGGTGGGGGGTTGGGGGGGCGGTGAAAGATTAAAGAAGACAGACAAGAGAGTAAAACTGGTGCTAGGTGGGATGCTGCTCTTAGATGGAGAGACAGTGCTTCAGCCTGCAAGCCAAGTCTTCATTTTATAGCCAGATTCCAGGAGGCAAAATAAGATCTTGGTCAAGATGTTTACAATGTTCTCATGGGTTTTGAATCTAATCAATTACATGCACCTGAACTCTGCAAAGCTTTGTTTTGGCAGCACTTGTGTATCTCCCACAGCCAATAACGCTTAGCCTCCTGAGACCACAGGTTCAGACCATAAGGTCAAACTTACAACTACAGCCTTTGTCTATAATTGTGCTGGAAGGGCTTTGCCCTCCAAGATAGGACTTGCACATGGTTTTACCATGAGAGGACTGTACCCTCTCATTAGACTGAGGTTTGTGCCTGTCCAAACACTGTAGCGGCTCTCCACATGGAGGGACAGCCAAGCCATTTGGGAGCTCCAAGGCGATCAGGCATCTACCCTCTCCAGCTCTCCCCACCTTGGCTCCATGCCCTCTTACCTCAGTTTCTCTTGGCTCTCCTGTTTCTAAAGGTTCAAAAAAGTGTTGCTATGTTGAATTATCTGGCCAGGAAACTGAGACAACTGAGACAAGTATGAGCTGGACTGCTTAGCTGCACGTAGGTGTGGGTGTGAGGCACTGGGAAGCACCCAAGCTATGCACAGTGATGACATCAGAGAATTATATTTGAAAGACAACCTGGACAGCTGTTGGCCCTGGACTGGCTCTTTGGGGCTTTAATATTACTGGTTTTAACCTAAGTGAAGACATGATTCTTTTAATAAAACATGCTTTACTTTATCTTTAGGCATCTATTGTGATATATCTACTTTTGTTCTGCCACAGAGCATACAGAAAGAAGTTCGTTATGAAGTATACAGACAGACGTTCATTGCCTCTCTCTGCCCAGAAATTACAACTACTAATCAGCAAAAAAGGGCCCACAATCATCCTTTAGCTGCTGTCAGAAACTGCGTCAAACGTGTATTTGGTTTGGGATGCTTTAGTGAAAATCATTTCATAGTAGGAATGACATCATGAGATAATTTCCTTAGAACAGTGGGGAACATGCATCAGTTTGGGTATATTTTTACCAAAGAAGAATATGAACTGTGCCAAAAACTACTATTTAAAAAATGCGTTTGCCTGCTGGTGTAGCTCAGTGTTTGAGCATTGATCCAGGAACCAAGAGGTCACTGGTTAGATTCCTGGTCATTGTGCATGGCCAAGTTGCAAGCTTGATCCCCTGTGGCAGGGTAGGGGTGGTGGTGGAGGCATGCAGGAGGTACTCAATCAATGATGTTTCTCTCTCATTGATATTTCTATCTCTTTATCCTTCTCCTTTCCTCTTTCTATAAAAAAATCAATAAAAACATTAAAAAACAAACACTCTGCTTTTAAAAGATGCCTCCACATTCATAAAAACCTTTAAAAGGGTATTTATATAAATACAAAATGATTGCTTTAGTGTACTTTTAGTCTCCTGAAACATTATTAAATGACTTAGGTATGATTTATGAATTTGCACACTGTCGTTATTTGGACAAGTGCCTTTAGAGGTTATGTGACAGCTCTAATAAGGTGATATTTAATTCCTACTCTTTCTTTGCAGAAAAGGAGAAATCACATTTCATTTTTGTTTAGTTTAGTTTTCTATCACTTCCAGAAATGTTCCACTTTTAATGGAACAAGAGTTCAAATGAGCAACTCTACAAGTGACAATTTATAGGCATCCTGAGATGACTGAAGGCTCTTCCTTTCCATTCCCATTTTCAGAGTTCTTCTGCAAATCATACTGGTTGTTCTTTCATTTAGGTTTATATGTTTTTGTGATTTTTTCTAAGTATAGTTTCCATTAAAATCAAGTATAAAAGCTAAATTTAAGATCAGGTATTTGAAGCATATTCAGTAACAATGCTCACATAAGTAATTTTTAATGAAGTAAAAATTGATTTTGTACTGTTTTAATAAATGCTGCTTTAACATATTTTTAAAAATACTCTTTGTTACACCACACATGGCAGCCTTTCATATGACCTATGCAAAAGAGGTCTGACAGAAGCCTGTGGGCATGGGAAGCAACCTCCACAGGAAGGGCATGTCTTCTGAGGCTCCAAATCCTGGATTTCAGACCAGGAAATGGCAGAGATGTGCTCTGGGTGGAGCCGGGTTTTCCATTCCACAAACAACTGCAGTTGTGGTGTACCCACCCATTTCACCTGGAGCAGGACCCAGGAAAACCTTAATACATGACAGCCATTTGGAATCTCTCCAATGAGATTGTTTTGCTCTAGCACAGTTTGAACATCTCCATAGCTATTGGTTAAGAGCCCAATGATATTAGGATCTCTTCCAAATGAAAATGGAATATATAGTTCCATTGTAATGTTATAAATTGTAAATCTGTCCTCTGTAATTCTCTGTCCAGGTGAATGATAACTACATTCTACATTCTCAGCTGAATGCATTACACTCATTAGCTTTCTTTTAAAACTAGAGCCCCAGTGCACAAAATTTGTGCATGGGTTGGGGAGGCATCCCTTAGCCTGGCCTGTACCCTCTGCAATCTGGGACATCACCCTCACAATCTGGGACCACTGGCTCCTAACAACTCACCTGCCTGCCTGCCTGATTGCCCCCTAACCGCTCCCCTGCCAGCCTGATCACCCCCAAATGGCCTCCCCTGTCTGCCTGATCTACCACAACTGCCCTGCCCTACCATGACCTGCCTCCTCCATGCGAAGCAGCAGGGATCCTTAGGCCTCACCTCATGAAACAACTGCTGGGCCCCATCTCGCTGTGTGCGAGGCCATCTTGTGGCAGCCATCTTGTAATGATGTCACACTAGGGCCACTAGACTTTTATTAGTATAGATATGCCTATTGTCTGAAGGTACCTGGTACACCCAAGGAAAGTGGATAATGGTAAGGATTGAGTAAAATTAAACACCCCCAACCAGAAATGGTTTTGTACAAGGATACAGCACATTGGTGCCCTTTCAGAAGGTGAAATTAGACTAATTAGATAATCTCCAGGCCAATTAGGTTGAAGTGGGCAAAGTAAGTCACTGATCAGTTAAAAGAGATACGTTCTCTGGTAGAGGGAGAAAAATCTTTGTGTGCATCAAATGTGACACAAGGCATTGAAACTCTTCTTGGTAAACTCAGATTTCTTTCCCCTTATAATGTTACTAGAGGCCCGTTGCATGAAGATTTATGCAATAGGCTTTTCTCCCCCTGGCTTCCAGGAGCAGTTTTTCTCTGGAACCTGGGACCCAGGCCTTCCCTCTGGCTGTTGCCAACCGTTTTTGCTTTGGCCACTGGAGGCTTTACTCCAGCCGGAGCCTTCTGCCTTCTCTGCTCTGGCCAGAGTACCATGCCACAGCCACTTCATCTCTGCCCCAGAGGCCAGGCGCTCCCCACCGCTGCCACTTTGTCTCCGCCCCTGGGGCCGGGTGCTCATTCCACTCAGCCCCACCCCCTGCTTCTGATTGGCTGGTAGCATAGTGAAAGTACGGTCAAATTTGCATGTTTCTCTTTCATTATATAGGATAGTGCATCAAAGGGAAGATGCTGGGCCTTGCTGGGCTTAAGCTAAGAAGATTGGATTTTTCAGATGCAAGAGACCAAATACACAAAATAAGGTTCTTAAATGTCAGTTGTAAACATCCTTTGAAAATAAAATGGTTTTTATACCTAATTCCACTCAGCAGTGCAGATAGCAGTGGCTATCTGCTCATCCCAAAGGAAAGCCTCACCACGCTCCGCGTCATGTCGGTTATCAGTGACTGACACCACACTTTCCATCTGGGCTTGGTCAGCCACTGATGACTGACAGTACACTTTTCATTCAGGCTGTGCCAGTCACTGTTGACTGGTGATATACAATTTTAAAAATTACATTCTTCTATTAATAAATTTAAAAATTAAAAAAAATACTTGTTACAAAAAATTAATGAATATTATTAAAACACAGTGTACACAAAAATGGTTGTCCTGTGCAGGTTTCAGAGAATGTTGTTTTGTCAACTTCCTGGCAATATCTCATCCAAATTATGCTACGTTATCTTCATAGCATTTTTTTTTACAATATCTTCAAACTTTAGACACTCTTCTAGTTTTTTGTTGCAGTTTGTGACGAGATATTTGAGGTATATTTACAATACTGCTACTTGGAATTTCTTCATCCCTACAATTTGTTAGATGGGCAGTTAATTTCTTCCAAAATTCTGTGATACTCATATTCTCTTGCTTATATTTTTAAATAAAATATAAGCATTGAGAATAGCAGTATTTAGCAGGACTTCAAAGGCCAGCTTTTTATGCCATTTCATGGATTTCTGTAACGCATTGTTATAGGCACTCATTTGATCAGCTGTATAGACTGCTGCTTTTCCTGCGTTATAATACACTGCATTTTTGGTTTCCAGTAGTGACTTGATCTATTTTCAACACTCATCTTCTCTGACATGTTTTGTTTTAAGAAATAAGATGTCCCACTTATCTTTCCATTTTTAAGTGGTTATTCCCTTTTTTGTTCTCTTTTGCTATAATTTCTCCCCATTTTAATTTATTTGATGTTACTTCATGAGGATTTTTGCATCATTTTGCATGTAATGTTCCTACTAAATAAGTATTATTATTGAGTAATTTACTCATGTACCAGTTGTGTGTGTACAACATGTGTCCCTTATTGAATACATCTTTACAAGGAGACATTACAACATTAAATGGTGTTATATTTTCTTTTTCTCAACTTTTCCCTGCATATACATACACAAAAAGCATACGTATACCTAGATATGCAGCACAACTTAAATAATTTAATACCATATTTGTGGCATTTTTTTCAATATTGCCTAAATATTATGCAGCCATGAAATGATATAAAAAATTCATTGATACATATAGCTTCAGATGGATCATAATATTTTTTGAAACTTATTTCCATGTTACCTATTAGTTGTATTTTGCATAAATGTTTGGAAACATCTGTCTCCCTATTGTCTGAGAAATGCAACATTCATAATAATATTGTAAATCTATTTCTTGACATTATTTTTTTCAGGAAACTTTGCATATATGCAGGATCATGGGACCAATATAAGCATAAAGATGATAGTCTAACTAGTCTCATCTATAGAATCAATAAAAAAAATCTCTTCATTTCATTTTTGTTTGTAACTAACCTGACTGCAGTCTTACTCCTGCGCCCAGGATTCGCCCTCTTAGAATATGATTCCATTGTTTGTGTAGCTCACCTTTTGTCTGCCCTTCATCCATTGCTGCACGCAAAGCTGCCACCGTCCTTTGCTGTTCTGAGTAACGCTGCTGTGTACAAATTACAAATATCTGTTCAGATATCTGCTTTCAGTTCTGTGAGGTCCAGGCCCAGAGTAGAATTATTTGGTCATATGGTAATTCTATTTTTAACTTTTTGAGAAAACACTTGCTTTCCATCATAGCTGCACCTTTTCATATTCGTACCAGCAATGAACCAGGTTCCAAATCTCCACATGCTTGTCAACACTTATTTTCTTTCTTTTTATTTATTTACTTGTTTATTTTAAAATATGTTTTTATTGATTTCAACGAGAGGAAGGGAGAGGGAGAGAGATATAGAAACATTGGTGAGAGAGAAGCATTATCAGCTGCCTCCTGCATGGCCCCTACTGGGATTGAGCCTGCAACCTGGGCACGTGCCCTGCCTGGGAATTGAACCAGTGCCCTCTGATGTATGTGCTGATGCTCAGCCAACTGAGCCACACCAGCTGGTGGCTGGTGTTTTCCTTTCTTTTTCAAACTAATACCAATCCCAGTGAGTGTGTAGTGGTATCTCACTGTGGCTTTGATTTACATTCTCCTTATGCATAACAAGGTTGAGCAGCTTTTCATGTGCTTATTGGCCACTTATATATGTTCTTTTGGAGAAGATACTCAAGTCTTTTGCTCATTTTTAATTGGGCTGTGTTGTTCAATTGCCAAATGTGTTTCTACTCTAGATGAAGCGACCCTTTTGAGAGACTTTTAAGCGGTCAGCAGTCACAGCAGCTGGCCTGACTGCACTCTTACTCCTGCGCCCAGGATTGCCCTGTGGTTGTTAGCTCAACTAATGCTCCCGGCAAGTCCTGGTAAGAGAAGTGAGGTTGCCAGAGGGCGAGCAGCTCAGGGGCTCACAACAAGGACATTGATAGGACTAGCTCTTGGGCCAAGGGCGGCCTGGGGTCACTGTGATGCAGCAGGTCCCTCCCAGCTGCAACTGAGGTTATCCTCTCAAAAGTCCTGATACCTGCCCTGTCCCCAAAGTCTCAGGACCAGCGCCAGCATCACTAAACTCCTGGGAGCTTGTGAAAGCCATTTTGCCTAGGCTGTCCCCCAACAATCAGAACCTTGGGGTGACCCGTAGGCGCCAATATTTTGGAAACCTATCCAAGTAATCCCAAAGTGCAGTCAGGGGTGGGACCACTGCTAATTAAACACTGCGACCTGGTTTGAAAATGTATATTCGTGGTATTTGTTACTTCCTCGTTTGGTTGGTTGGTTGGTAGGAGGGTGGAAGGCGTGCCCCCTGCATTTCTGTTTTCCAATATTTTGACCCACAGGAAGGGACCCTTGCCCTCCTCACACCACACCAATACTCAATAGGCACAGGGCTCCACGCACAAGCCCCTGGTGTGCCCCACTCACCCAGGCTCCCCATGGCTTCCCCACACCCCACTCTCTCTGCGGGCCCCTCACTGCCCACTCTCCCCTTCGCTGCCCACTCTCCCTGCGGCCTACTCTTCCCTGTGGCCCACTCTCCGCACACCCCCTCTGCCCACTCTAAAGGAAACACGGAGGAGTTGGTCACCAGCTTGGAGCTGCGAGGTCTGGCCCACACTGGGGCGTCATCCAGTGGTGAGTGGCCAACGCCTTCCCAAGGAGCGACGGGGTTCGAGGTCACGCAGGCTGGAGTAGGGGAGCCTCGCTCTGGACCTGAGAATGGAGGAGGTGAGGGAAGTAGGGAGGTACTGTGGCTCTCTTGCTGCCCCAGGACCTCAGGCCAAAGTATGGACCTGCCCTATGGGTCGGAGTAAAAGGCCTAAGAGGACAGCCATTTCCACTCTGGACCAGTGACTTTTGATGCTGGTTCTCTGACAGGTCTGGGGACACACACACACACACACACACACACACACACACACACACACGAGTCAGGACAGGCCTCCAGGTCAGAGTGATGGGGGTACCTTGTAGGCCACAGTTCCCACAGAAAGCAGCGCAGCCTGCCCACTTGTTGCGGGCAGTGGGGCCTTGTGGGCTGAGCTGGGCTCTGAAAGTACTGCCCAGGGGAGGACAGGTTTTCTTAGTCTGAGATCCAGAATGGGATGAGTCTGAACTTAAAGCAAAGCAAATTTTAGCTTTAACAATGTATTCAACGTTGCTTGTGAAATTCAGCTCAGGCTGTCTGCATAGAGGTGAGAAATACTGGTAGCTCTCCAGACTGATGAAGCTCCTGGGTCTGTAACTCTTCAAAGCATGAAAACAATTTAAACCATTTCCAAAGCCTCGGTTTTACAAGGTGAGTAACTAGTAGAAATCTGATTACTTTTAAAAAAGTGTTAAGTAATATTTCTCGGGAAAGACTTTCTGAAAAAGTTAGGTGAGTAAAATGGAAAAATGAAGGGTGAGTTTGTGATTATAATGACCAAGTGGCTACTCCTTTCTTACCAAGGAACATTTTCGATATATTTTATCTTGCATAAGGGAAAAAATGAAAAGAATAAATACTATAACATTATATTTTCAGTGTGTTACACAGAATTTCAGAGTGTTGCACTAACTAAAGCCCACATTCCAGGTTTCTGCTATCCCAGTGGACATCCGCGGCTTACCACAGGCCAGTCTCTGAGATCTGCTGGGAACTCTGGGGAAAGGACCAGAGGCACATGGTCACAAATGGGGTTAATCTCAGAGCAGCTCACTAACTCCAACCTCAGCAATGGGCACCGGCTCAGAGGGAGGACTCTAGGATGCCTCTGTAACTGATGCAGGTCACTGTAGGTAAACCAGAGTTTCTGGGGTTTGCACTTCTGCTCCAGAGAGTTGAAGGAATGATGAGGTTCAGAAAGTACCTGTACACCCTCCTAAGGCTGTGTGTGAATGGAGGCAATGCAGGTACCCTGAGTCACTTGAGTTGAACGAATAATTCAAGACATATTTCACAGATTCCTACCCCTACAGCTCATGCTTGTCAAGAGGAGGGGGTGGGGTGTTGGCTGGTGTGGCGCATTGATTGTGTTCCCCTGCACCAAAAGGTCGCTGGTTCTATTGTAGGTCAAGGCTCATGCCCAGATTGTGGGTTCAATAGTGGTTGGGGTGCATGCTTTCTCTTCAATAACAACATTTGAAAAGAGAAGAGGGTAGGGACAAGGGAGGTGAGGAGAGGCTTAGTTTTCTTTGGAGGACTGCTCTTCAGGCATCCAGTCTAGGAGAATGTGTGACAGATCGTGGACCAGTGGCATTAGCACTGACATTAAAACACAGACCCAACCACTTTACCCCCATTAGGATAGCCATTATTAAACAAACAGAAATAGGAAACAGAAGGCTTGGTGAGGATGTGGGGAAATTGGAGCCCTTGTGCACTGTTGGTGGGAATGTAAAATGGTGCAGCCACTATGGTAAACATTAAGGAAGCTCCTCAAAAAAATGAAACTAGAACTAGCATATGACCCACCTGTTCTGCTTCTGGGTATGAGTTCCAAAGAACTGAAAGCAGAGACTCAAACCAGTGTTTGCACACTCATGTTCATATCATACGGCATTATTCACAACAGCCAAAAGGGAAAGCACCACAAATGTTCATCCACAGATGAATGAACAAAGGTGACTTACTCAGCCTTAGAAAGAAAGGAAATGCTGATCCATGCACAATGTGGATGAGCTCGAAGACATTGTTCTATGTGAAACAAGCCAGTGACTACAGCACATACACTGTATGAGTCCACTCATATGAGGTACCTAAAGTCAAATTTACTGAGGCAGAAAGTAGAAAGTAGGTTGCTGGGTCTGGGAGAATAGGGAATGGAAAGATAGTGTTTAATGGGGACAGAGTTATAACCGGACAACTAAGGGGTTCAGGCTGCTTGTCACTACTTGAACCAATTTAGCAGAGACATGTATGATCTCATATATGAGGGTTTATTCCAATCCTGCTAGCAGCATGGGAGAGCAGCAGGTCATCCACAAAAATTGCTCTGCCCCCCTCCCTAAGCCAGGTGCTTATACAGAGAAGAAGGACCAAGATTACATGGGGAAGGAGGCAAAAGGTATGCCAATGGGCAGTTTATGGGGAAGGCATGTTTGAGATTTGTAAAGGCCTGCAGGTATGCAAAGACTGGGGGTCTTCAAAGGCCTGGGGCCCTGGTTTCTGTGATAAAGTTGTTAATGTTTCCATGATAATAGTCCAGGTAAGCTCCCAGGGCCTGCATGCAACTCCCAGTCAGGTTAGAATGTCCTTTCTTTAATCAGAACAAAACAGTCACAATTAACAGAGCAAGATTAATATTTCTTACAATTCTAGCTGGTATCCAATGTTCTATTCTGCCCCTAACAGAGCGTCAATTTTTCAAGATGAAGAGTTCTTTGTAATGTGAAGGTACGTCAAGTCACCAAATTGTATATTTTTAAATGGTAAAAGTTAATGTTGTGTATGTTTTACCATAATTAAGAAATAGATCAGCCGAACCGGTTTGGCTCAGTGGATAGAGCGTCGGCCTGCGGACTGAAAGGTCCCAGGTTCGATTCTGGTCAAGGGCATGTACCTTGGCTGCGGGCACATCCCCAGTTGGAGGTGTGCAAGAGGCAGCTGATTGATGTTTCTCTCCCATCGATGTTTCTGACTGTCTATCCCTCTCCCTTCCTCTCTGTGAAAAATCAAGAAAATATGTTAAAAAAAGAAAGAAATAGATCAGTAAAGAAATCACAACAGAGCTGCTCAGTTTGTGGTCCAGATCCTAGGCATCCTGGAGGGTGTCAGCAGGCACCCAGGGAGAGCGGCTTCCTAGCAGAGCAGCATGGGAACTGGTGGTGACTCGGGCTTCTCAGTGAAAGACGAGGGGGGCCTATTGTTGTCATGTGGAAGAAATGCTCCATTTTCTGCATTACTCCACGGTAACATTTTTCCAGTCAGTCCCCAGATAGGTCCCCTTGTTTCTTTGAGACTTCAGTGCCACCATCGCCAGCTTATGAGGCCTCGCCCAGGAGGAAGAGGTTCTGCCAGAAGCAACAGTGTCTGGAAACAGAACTGACCATTTTGTTCCACAGACAGGTAGGGCTGTAGAAATGGGGATAGAGTGGTCAATCGTTGGTGGACACACAGACCAATGATCTGACTTTCCCTGCAAGAGGTGCAGACCGAACAGGTGTGACTGAGTGGACTGGTTTAAGACCTCAAGTGAAACTCCAAGTCTTCTACTCCCTATGCATGCTGAGCCTGGCTGGAGACTAAATTACTATCTCCTGCATGTAAATATGACTTTTTCAAAGTTCTGCAGACTCTGCTGAAATTAGTAAAATGCACATTTATTTTGAAGGGTACAGAGTTCCTAGTGGCTTTTAGTCAAGCTGAACCAAAGGGTACTATAATTCCCAGCATTACATTTCTCTTTATGACAAAAAAGAGTACTCAGGAAATGTGAGAATGACAGGCCTGGTGTGTGTCTCTAACATTGGCTATTAACAGATTGTCTGCCCCTGAAAATAAGGAGAACATCATGAATGTTCTTCAGATCTTAGCCATCAACTTCACTGGTCATGCAGGGAAGCACGGAATTTAGTGATCTGAGCCACTTCAGACTTGGACAGGCTTTATCATGGTATATCACACAAAGGCATGGTTGTGGCCTGGTGTAGAACCTTTGGCCAGTCTCATCTGCCAGGAGATCCAGTAGCCCTACTGCCTGCCCGTTCCCCACTGAGAGTCTTCTTGGACCCACATGTAGGCACAAGGCCGGCTCCCCAGCAGGTACTTCTGTGCTGCCTCCTGCTAACACCAATGTGACTCTTGCTTCCATTCAGGAGTTTGGAGGTAGACATAAAAGTGGTCACATGAGCTTCTGTGTGCCAGCCTGTGTACTAGGCCCATCATATGTTTCTTTTCCAATCATAGGAACGATGAGTTGCTTCAGAGAGAATTTATACCTGGGCCTGTGGGCTGCAAAGGCTGGTCAGTAGCCATCATCAACTGCTCTGTGTGAGACAAAACGGTGAAGCCATTGCTGCTGGAGCCGAGATGCTCTAACAGGACAAATAAAGCCCATGTTCCAGACGTCCGCTGTCCTAATGCATGCTCACCGCCTGCCACAGTCCAGTCTCTGAGATCTGCTGGGAACTCTTGCGAAAGGACCGGAGTTCACAATGGGCGAATATCAGAGCAGCTGGGACCCACATGGCAGCGCAGGCTCCAAACCACAGGCAGCCCTTCCCTGCTGGTGGCAGAGGCCTGTCTGAGCTTTACTGGCACTTCACCGAGAACAGGTTCATGGGGGCCTTTCAAAGGAAGAGGGTAACTATTCACAGAGGTCTAGAACAATAAAATGTTTGTGACAGTTCACAAAAACGTAGCGTCACTTTAAGGAGCAAATATTTTGTACCTTTCTTTTTAAGGAGACCATTCCATGACTAAACAAAAGTGAGTTAGAACTTAATGCCTGACAAATTCCACTGCAGCTGCCCAAGTTTAGCTGATGCCTTTCTGGGTAACTTTAGTTTTCCCCATATCAGCAAGTGGTGTCTTAACCAAAGAAATATAAATACCACCTAGAATTTGAATTTGCTACTCCCCACTGCAATAGACATTACCCTGTATTCCACCTTGAGCCAAGTAATTGGTGCTGTAGCATCCATGTTAAACACTGTGAAGCACGAGGGTCCGGTTCCCATAGCGGTTTCTGCGAGAATCTCAGAAAACCCTCCCCACGAGCCTGCACCGCTGGAAGAGCATCTCCCATGTGAAATTTCAGAATGTGACCTCTTTTGAAAATAGGGTCATTGCAGATGCAACGAGTTAAGATGAAATCCCACTAGATTCCAATGGCTGGTGTCCTTGAGAAAAGGAGCGAGGACATGCAGGAGAAGTCCGGTGAAGACTCAGGCACACGGAGAACCATTCATCTACATGCCACAGAATGCCAGGGTTTCTGGCCATCACCAGAGCTAGGAGAAAAGCATGGAACAGATTCTCCCCTAGAGACACTTTGAGTTTAGACTTTCAGCTTCCACAACTGTGAAAGAATACATTTCTGTTGTTTTAAGCCACCCCACCTGTGGTAATTTGTTACCTGAGGAAAGCAAGAGAGGGATAAATATTCTCCGCCCCATGTGTTGTTTTCTTTCTTTGAGGAAGCTGCTGGGGCTAGCCATTGTGATTGTGGTCTCAAGCTCTCAAAGGAAGTAAGGGTGGGCCTCAATGCCTCATCCCAGAAAAACAAGCTGTGTGTCCTCGCCGAAGGGAAGGGGTGTGTTGAACAATTCTTCCATTAGAAGTCATGCTGCTTGCTTTGTGCACGTCTTTAAAGGCGTGAGGAGAAATCGGACAGTGTCCTCAACCAGGAAGGCAAGGCTGTGACTGGAAGTCACTGTGGACCACTCGGTGACCCCAGTCACCCTTGCTGCTTAACCCCACACACTCATGTTGCTGAAACAGGTGCCACTGGCTGTCCCTGTGGGCCCGGCTGTAAGCTGTGAGTCACTAACAAAGCCCCTCACTCCCAGGGGATCCCCACCTACCCTAGGTCCAGGAACAGTTGGCCTGAACATTACAGCTAAGTGCCACTAGCTCCGTCCTCAGCAGGAAATGAAGAAGAGTGACTATGTACTGCCTCTCTGTCTCTTGGTGCCTTACATTTTACATCTCATTCTAACGTAAAGAATCAAACTGTGGTGGCCTTCCCCAAACCACTTGGGGTGAAAATCATGCAAACATCTGCTGCAGAGGTGGGGTTGGGGGAGCTGTGTTCTCACACAGGGTACAGCGCTCGGGGTCTTGAGAGCCCCACCGGCTTCTGTAGCCACCTGCAGGGATGATAGACTGCAACGTGGGTGCTTGGTGTCTTAGAGAGGAAATATAAGAATAAACTCTTGTTTAAGGAATACTCACAACTGGGAACCTTCTTTTGCCCACCCTCTATGAACTCTGCACTGAGAACAGAAGGGTGTATAATACATTAGTGATGCTAATTGTGAGCCACTGTGTTCAATAAATAAACATATTCATTTAGTTGGACGCCACACTTGTGCCGAATGCTGCTGATCTTTATCTAAATGTCCTGTTCTAGCAAAATGGATGCTAATTTCTCCTTCCTCAATTTCTCTCCCCCAGGCGGGTGAACAATTTCTGTATCTGCTAAGGCTGCAGTGTGCCTCACTGCCTCATGTATGAGATTTACATGGAGACCTATGGGCAAAATTCCCAGAACCAAGTCAACGCAGCCACATTTGGGAAGGTAAGCTGTGAAGCTAAAAGAACAGTATTCACTGAGTTAAAAAGGTACCACGTGAATTGTTGAGGATGTTAGAATTTGTTTGTATCTAATGGGTTCTCATTTGGTATAATTTGGCTTTGCTTGGGGAAGCCAACCAGATGGCCCCCATACTCTTTATCTGCATGGAAGAGCCATCTTTTCTTTGTCCGCACTTCATAATGAGGGCCCAGAATGGGTAATGAGGGGGTGACCCCTCAGAGGGTGCAACTATGGCAGCTCCAAATACTCAGCCAGGTTTGCTGGTTCGATATTCCCTACATAGCAATGCCCAACCTCAGCCCCACACAAGTTCCAGGAGCCACTCTGTGGCTCCTGACACTGATGTTTCCCACAATTTGGTTGCACTTAGAGAACTCAGTGGCTCTTCAAGCTTTCCTCTGGAATCTAAGACCTCTGCTGGGAACTTTGTTTAGACTATAAAATATAGTGCAAATGTTAACACATGGATAGTCTTCTGAGGCAATCCACATTTAACAAAAATTTATTGAGCAGCCTCTATGTACCAGACACTGTTTTAGATGTGACAATGGAAAAGATGTATTATATTATACGTCTGGGGGAGACAGGTAAGAAGATAAAATATAGAGTATACTAGATGGGACAAATGCTAAGGCACAATATAGAGCAGAAGGAGGTAGGATCTAAGAGAAAGGGATATCTCATCCAATCCAATTGCAAGTTTGACCGGGCCTCATAGAATCAGGTTGTGCTTGGCCAACAGAAATTTATTGGGAGCCGAATTTTAAATATTTTAGTATCCTCATTTTCAAAGTTATTTTAGAGGTGAAAATGTTTTATAGGTATTAAACTGAATACACAATATTACCCTTTTCACCATGAAATTCATATTAAAAATCACTGAGTTATTTTTTTCCATTCTTTTCACCAGCAACAAACAGCCCCTAAGTCAAGCATGTCAAACTCGTGGCCAGTGGGCCACAAGCCCATTTGATATGCTTGCCCTAAATCCAATGTGTTTTAAATATAAGCCCCTCTTAGTCTGGACTAGCCACATATTAAGTGCTCATTAGCCATGTGGGGCTATTGGTTCCCATTTAGTCAGCGGGTGACTAGATGGTGAGTCACCTCCTGCCTCTTCCTCCAGAGTATCTTGCAGCCACTGGGACTCTGCTTCTCTCCACTGGCCTGCTCCATGCCCTGCAGCCTTCTTCTCATCTACCTGCCTAGCAGTTTTGTCACATGAAAGTGGGGTGACTTTAGCGTGGCATGTTTTAGCTCTGTAAGATCCCTACTTCCTTTTCTAAGAAACTAAATACTGTTTTTCAAAATCTGTTTTAGATTTTCTTAGACGTTGTCTTAGTCTCACTGCAGAGTATTCCAAATAAAGAGTTAAAAAGAGACTCTAGTGTATAACAATGGGCATTTAATTAGCATTTTCATCTTGATACTCCCTTAAAGTCCTTTCCCAAAATACCAACTTGCAGCTCTTATTGGGAATTTGCCTGAAGAATGGGCCAGGCCAGCTGGATTGAGAAGGGGCCCTGTGCTGCCTGATCTGTGACTAAACAGAGAAGGGAAAGGAAGGGGAAAGGATATGGTCCCAAAGCGTGTTTGCAAAAGAAACAACAAAATACCCAGTTCTCACTTCCTCCCCATCCCCTGGGAATGGGGCATTTCAGATGCCACAGTAGTTCTTGTGCAAATGTTGAAATGCTGCCTCTCCTTTGGGCAGTCCTGGGCATATGAAGGGGATCCTCATTCCTGGTTCAAGTGATAATCTTCCATGGATGAGGGGATTTCCATAACACTGACTTCCTTTTTAAAAATAACATTTACTCATGTTTTTCTGATTATAAAAGTAATATATTCCCTTTATAGAAAAAGTGGGAATTAGAGAAAAGTGTGTAAAAAGAAGAAAAGAGATACTGACTATGGCTTCACATCCAGAGATACAGCCCTGTGTGTGGTTCATTTGCATGCTCATGCACACATGTGCACGCGTGACCAGTAGGAGCCAGGGGAGAAATCACAGTGACTTTGCATCCATGTCCCTTTGGACCTGCTCATAGAGTGGTCCTTCCTTTGCCCTGAATAAGCATCTGAGCGCCAGTATGACCACTCCAGAAGCTGTGGGTGACACAAAGCCCTGTTTCACTCTAATTTACCAGTGTCAGTCTGATGCTTAGAATGTTGTTTCACATTCCGAACTGGGTTTAAGGGGGAATGTTTTCCCATCTCCTCTGGTATGGTTTCTTGCCAGCAGAGAAGGCAAGGCCCTCGCCCTGCTCCCTCCACCTCCCTGGGGGTTGGTTAGGCCACAGGAGGGGAAGTGAAAGTGGCTGGGAAGTCCCTGCTGCACAGCTTCATGCCCTGGGCGCCAGGCAGATCTTGGCACCTGCTCCTTTGGTGGTGTCCTCCGAGTAGCCTGGGAATGTTCTCATGTGCGTCCCTTGCCTCAGTGACTGACTCTTTCTGAAGCCTAACTGCCCATCTTGGGCCCTTGTTAGGCAGAGGCTGGGCTCTCCCACATGTCAGCTCTTTCTCTTTTGTGACCAATTTCTGGTCAGGGAAACTCCTCAGCCATTCTTAACTTTAGCAGACGATGGGTGTGCTGGCTGAAACCAGGGCAGTAGCCACTCTCCTCTGCTTGTCTGCCATGGCCACCAGTCCCTCCGTCTCTCATTGCCAGGGCTCCTGTGCCACAGCCAGACACCAGCTGTAAGGCCTCACAACAGGCCTCCAGTGGACCTGCGATCCCCTGCTCTCAGCCAGCCACACCCTCCTGGAAGGGAAGAGGCTGGTTTTGCCATAAGAAATGCCCTCACACTTCCTCTTCTCTCTTCCTACTTGGGGATGATTTGAGTTGAGGCCTTTTCAGAGTTTTAAAACCAAATTATCAGCTAAATGCTTGAAGGTGGGAGCCCTCTCCCATGTGTGTCACAGTCCACATTGCTGTCTTTTGTCTTCATACCGCATCCTGTTGTAGGGATACTATGTAGATGAGTGGATTAAAAGATTGATATATGGATAGATGTACAGACACCACTAAGCCTAGAATCAAGTTTGATTCTAGGCAAGTTACCCTGGGCAAGTTATTTAAACTTTTTGTGCCTCAACTTCATCATCTATATAACGAGAATATTCATAATGTTAACAGTACTTACATCATGAGATGCTTTTAAGAAATTAATAAGAAAGCATAACATTTCTTGGATGCTTCTTATGCACCAAGACTATTCAATTCTTTAACTCTTATAGTTATACTAGAGTCCCAGTACACAAAATTCATACAAGGGGCTGGGCCCCCACAGCCTTGGTGGCTGCCTCTGCCTTGGCCCCCTGCCACTGTGGCTTCTTCTGGAAAGTCACCTGGTCTAATTAGCATATTATGCTTTTATTATTATAAATGCCCATTTACACCTAGAATATCATAAACACTTTCACATTAAAATATTTTTTAATCCACATTGTATAATGGCTAAAAATATTATTTGGATGTTCATCTAGCCATTGCCTTTATTGAAAATTTAGGTTGGCTATAATTTTTCTCTATTATAAGTAATATTAATTTCATCCGCTTCTGGTCATTGCCCTAGGAGAGACTCTAGATAATTATAACCAATTCACATACAACCCACATAATAGTTCTTGATATTCTTACCCAAATCCATAATATTCTTAACCTAGAACATTTGTTGGTTAAGAACTGTGTTTAGCTGTCTCAACTTGCATTTACTAGGTGATTAGGGAAGGTACACACTTTCAAGTGTCGTTTTGGTCACATGAATATTGTGTGTATACAAAATATCATCAGACCACTTTCTTTTGGTGTTTTTCCTATGGATTTATGCGAGTTCTCTCTCTCTAGGTATGTACATTTTTTACTTATTACATTTTTGAAAAATAATCATCTCAGTTAGTTTTAAACTTTTAACTGTGATGTACCTAATTATAAAATGGAATCATAGGGTACCTTGGGGTTGGAATTACTCAATAAAATAAACTGTGCAGGTTATCACACTGCCAGACAACTAGGCAATTTACTTCTGCTTCTCCCTCCAAAAATACCAGATTACTTCCCAGGGTCTTGCATCTAAGCCTGCTGCATACTTTATAATAATTCCATTAGTTGTCTACTATATTAAAACTAGGAATATAGGGGAGGTTTTAAGTGATTTTCTTAAGAGGAGATTGTGAGAATGACAGTTATTTATTAGCCCCTTTTTAATGCACATTGTATAATAGCTAAAATATTATTTGGATGTTCATCTGGCCATTGCCTTTATTGGAAATTTAATAATAGTTCTTGATATTCTTACCATAAGCTATGTATCACTAAGATATAAGAATATTTTTCCTTTACTTTAGAAAATTGCTTGTCAGCAGTATTGTATTTCTCATTGTTCTGAAACTGTTCATAACCATTTAGGTTAACAATAAGAATAATAATGGGCAATACTTGCTTTAAAAATCACATAAAATACTTGAAGTAAAGAAAAAACAGCGTGATCCCAGCTCAGAAGGACTCATTCAAGGGGAATCATTCTGGAAGGTTATAAGACAAGCTGTTAGGAGATGGTAGAAGGCATAGACTAAAGTAAATATCTGTTGTTGAAAGGAGGAATTTCTGGCATCTAATTCTGCATTTAAACTACAATGACCTTTTCTTTTCTCTCTTACCATTTATTTTTCTTCTGTGTATTTTGGTTCTTCTTCCCTGAAGGAACCTGTCAAGTTGATGTTTAATTGTGGGAGACTTGCCTTCCCCGTTCCTGCGTTTGCCACCCCACACCAGATGCGGCTGGCAATGTGGGACCTGGAACAGGCAGGAGGAGTGTTTCATGGCACTGACAAATCCTGCTGCTCAGAAAATAAGAAAAACAGAAAGAGGGATGCAATGGGAACCAAGTAGAGTGTGGCTGAGTGATAATGGAGGGGACTGTGGGAAAATGGCAGAAACCAGTACTTGACTGTGGGACACTGTGCCTCCCGCCCTGTACGTTTGCAGTGTTACACGAACCAGTATTTTCCCCTTCAACGGCCATGCACTTGGACAGCATGCATGCCATGGACCTCTCATCAGTAGGAAAATGGAACAGACTTCCATTTTTTATGTTTATTGACCCTGAACATATAATATCAGTACTATTTAACAATGTGCATTAAAATAATAACAGGATGCGGAGACCGGTTTGGCTCAGTGGATAGAGCGTCGGACTGCTGACTGAAGGGTCCCCAGTTCGATTCCGGCAAGGGCATGTACCTTGGCTGCGGGCACATCCCCAGTAGGGGGCGTGCAAGAGGCAGCTGATTGATGTCTCTCTCTCATGGATGTTTCTGACTTTCTATCCCTCTCCCTTCCGCTCTGTAAAAAATCAATAAAATATATATATTTTTAAAAAAAATAATAATAACAGGAGATGAGAAGTTGAGTCAGAAGAAGCTATGCTATTCAGCATTATAATAGCCTTTGCTAACAAAACCTGTACAAGGAACAAATTAGGTAAACAAATGAATAATAAAATGTGAAAATGATGATCACATTGGAAAAAGAGGAAAACAGTAAAATTATGGGACACTCATATGATGGATTATAATGCAGCTGTAAAATTCCTGTTTTCAGAGAATTCATAATGATGAAGGCTCAACGTTGGTGCAGGGAAGACAGTAGAAAGCAAGTCCACAGACATGCTTTAGTTGTATGTGAGCTACTTCACGTTACCCCATAGAATACATACATGGACCGAGACTTTGGTAAAAGACTGGAAGGGACTGCCTTGACGTTTAAATGGTGGTTTCCTCCAAGTGTTGTTTTCTTCTTTATCCTTCTCATCTTTTTTCAAATTTTATTTACATATATTTTTTATCATCTGAAAAGAGGAAATATAATTTAAACAGTATGAGAGAAGGCAGTGGAAGCTTTATTTCTAAATTTCTGAATTAAGACTTTAATCTGCCTATCTTTCAGGTCAAGCGCTTGGTTTTTCCTGGTCTTGGCCCCCAAGGGCTGGGCAGGAGAGAAAGTGTCAGGCAGGGTTATCCATTCTGTTTTATTTTAAATGTTGAAAACAAATAGTGGGAGGAGAGGGGGAATTACAAAATAAGTTGACCAAAATAACGTAAAGCAAAACAAACTATAAATATCAATTCTTATCAGAGAGTCCCCATAATTCAAATGGAAACCCTAGTGCCTAAAATAACTCAGGTAATGCTAGAACCAAATATCAATGTCAATTTTTCAGCAATTTTGTTCAGACACAAAAATCGCAATATATCTTTGTGTCTTAAACCTTAAATATTTGGATATGTGAATGTTCAATTGTTGAAATGTTTAAATAACACACATAGAATAACAGAACTGTTTTCATTATTGTTTGAACTAAATTGGCATATTTAAATTATATTTAGGAAACTAGGTACTGACACTATATTTTTAACGCCACAAGAAATTACAGTGTTACATGGTAAATGTTATAATTGTCACTCAATTATTATCATTTTACAGGTTTTTTTTTTTTTAATTAAGAAAAATCAGTAGAGATCAGGAAATCAATGGGAAGAAATGGGAGCCAAGTGAGGAAAGGGGCCTGCCAGCTGTGAAGGAGTGTGAGACAGTGGAAGAGTTTGTCAAACTACACTGAGCAATAGTTCATTTGGAAATATTGTGTTCCGCTGTAAGGGACCTGGGCGCGCTGCTGCAGGCCCGGCTCAGCAGCACAGCCTGGGCTGCAGAGAGAGGCAGCTTCCTCGCGGGCTTGCTGAGAACTGAGCCCAGCCCCAGAGGAGCACCTTGGTGGGGCTTCATGCACTTTACAGAGGTGAAGGGCCCGCAGCAGCAGGAGGCTTTCCCTGTTGTATCCTTAAGATCAGGGCCCGAAATTGGAACAGCAGAGCAGAACATTCACAAGCCCGCTTCAAAGCTTATGGGTTTGAAATGGTATGAAATTGTCTACCTACTAGAGCTCGACAGGCTGAGTGTCTATTAGCTTTCCCTCATAAACGGAGCCAATGATAACGCCTGGGGAAGAACCCTGAGTCTTCATTAGCTAGTCTGTTTTGTGTGTTCTATAAAGCATGTCAGTGATTTGACATAATCCTTAAAGACAGCTTTTATTTTTTAGGTATAATTATAATGGAATCTGTATTAAGAAAAATTCTTTCTTTTATGCCCAGTATTGCTATCTTCTGTATGAAAAAAAAAGGTATCACAGGTTAGTTTCTATCCTTTAAGTATTTTGTTCATCAGTCACAGCCTTATTAATATTAAAACCATTCATATTTTTGTTGACTCTAACTGGCTTTTTGGCTTTTATGCCATTCATCCTCTTTCAGGATGGAAAGACACACATCACATCAACATGCCTTTGACATGGCAGAAAATCAGTGTCTAGTAATATAACGGGCCAGAGAAATTCATTTCCTTAGATATTTTTCTTATTACTCCTTATCTCAGTCATCAGGTCCTGGTCTCTTTTCCCTCTCTTCTAGGTCTCCTTGTTTCTCTCTTCTCCATTAAGTGCAGGTGTTTTACCCAGATCCAATCCTTGACAATCAATGGCTTTTCCTCCTGATTGGCCACAAGACATCTCATCCTTTGCTATTGCTCACCTATTGCTCGCTCTCATGGATGACTCCTCCTCTAAATTATTTTCCCTGATCCTGGCCCTCCCACCCCCTGGACATTCCTCTCTCGCTGTCTGTTGGACACTTCCATTCAGATGGCACACCAGTGCCTCGTACTCAGTGTGTGAAAATATAAATTTATCAGCTCTGTTCAAATCATCTCTGCCTCTTGCTTCCTTATCTCAGTCTATGGTATCAACAGATAGATTGTACAGAGTGTTACCCCAAAACTAGGCCAGCTCCCTTGGGTCACAAAGTGCTGTCAATTCTACCTTTTCAGTTTTGACTTACTTTGGTTACCAATATTTCCTTTAAATTCCTGTCATCTTACATTGATATTATTTCCATGGATTCCATGTGGCTTCCCTGTCCTCAGCCTCACCTCTCTGTAAATATAACCATGAGAATAATGTCCCTAAAATGCTACATCTCCTTTCTCCTTTCTGCTCAGAAACGCACAGTTGCTTGCCGCTCTGACCTGCTGTAAAGACAACACCCCTCTATACACACACCTGGTGCTAGCAGCGCTATTTCTTCCCACTCCACTCCCCAGAACGCTGCCTATTCTTATCAATAGAAGCCATCAGTTTCAGCCCTAAAATCTTTCTCTGACTAGACCAAATGTGCTGTCTGCTTCCATCATCCTATCCTTCCATGATGTCATTCCTTCTTCCCTCTGTCTAATTGGACCTTTCTGAATCCTGTTCCTTCCCTCCAGACATACCTCAGGGACCCCCTGCTCAGTGGAACTACCCCAGCAATTACCAGCTCTAGGAAAGGTGCTCTCCTTCACCCTTTCATGTGTCCACTGGCTGACTATAAGCATGGTCATTTAATTTAGAAACCATTCCATGAACTTTCATTGGGCATAAATAGATTACATGTGACACAGCAGACAGGGACATGTTTAGCTTTACTTGCAGCCCAGCATAATTATTAAAAGTGCCCCCTTCACTCTCAAAAGGGTTCTAGTTTGGACAATAAATTATAACAAACTACATGGTCACCTTTTGTAGAAGGTGCCTATGTGTGCACAGCTGCTGAGGTGGAGCCACCAATATAGATAAGACATGGGCCTTTCTCTCTGGTTGCTTAATAGCAGAGATAGACACACATTGAACTTGATACCAAGTGCAACATGATGGGTATAGAAGTATACAAAAGGTCCCATGAGAACTCACAGAGCAGACATCCTGGGCAGGGGGTCATGAAGGGCCTATGAGAGTCATGCTTTGAGCTAAGCTGTAAAGGGAAGTTTAGAATGTTGACAGGTGGGAGAATGAAGGGGAGAGAGGCAGGAATGCAGAGGATGTCCAGGCGTAGGGAGGGGTGTGAGCAGGACAAAGGACTGAGGAGGCAGAGGTGTCCTGCTGTGTGGGAATGTATGGATGGAGCTACAGCACAGGCTAAACCTGGAAGGTGAGTTTAGAGGGCCTTGAATGCCAAGTGAGGGGCTAAGGGTCTGGAAGCCTTTGAGATTTCCTTTGAGCAATGGGGTGGTGTCATCATGGGAACCTTCACAAGGGTAGGAATCACAGAGTTTTACTTGGCCTATCCCTGATGTTGCCTGAAAATACAGCATGGGCACTGAAATAGTTGGTGAAGAACTGAGAAGTCTGAGTTCAGGTGTAAGAAGAAGATCAGACTGAAAAGGAGAAAGTGAGGACCGAAGAGGCTACCCGGTTATTCAGATGAGTGCCAGAACCAAAAGGAGGCAGGTTGGAAAGAGTCTTGACGCAGGGTCTTCAGTTGGTTGAGTCTGTGTTAATAGAAGGAAATAGATGACTCAGCCCAGCCTGTCCCACAAACACCTCAACACCAACCCAAATAGTCACTGAGGTCGGCTTCCCGCTAGCTCTTCCTCTTTCATCTCTTATTCATCCCTCAGTCACAAAGATGGGAAAATTACGTAAACCAAAGTAGAGAAGTTAGGGAAGTGAGAGGTTTATTTCAGTGACACCTTGTACAGAGCATTATCTTCCTGGTTGACTCATATAGTCCTGGAAGGCTAGGCTAGAAGCAGCTCTTCGGGTTTGTCTCTGAGCACCCACTCGTCAGTGGGCCAGCAGACAGTGTGGATAGCCCTGCACACACACTCATCAGAGCAAAACAATTGACAAGGCTGCTACTCAGCAAGGGGGACAGGCCATTAGCATCCTGAAGCCTCTGGTTTGATGTCACAGAAACAGGGGCTGGAACTGGCCTTTGTGGGGACAGGAGAGGGGGGGAGGCAATAAGCTTTATCCTTGGAGAGAAAGCGGAGGGCTAACAAAGATAAGGACAGAGGTGACATTGGCTTATTTGTGAGATAAGCCCAGCAGCAAACACTTTACAAGAACTCTGTGCTCAACATATCCTATCTAATAAAAGAGAAACATGCAAATTGATGGTACCTTCCCTACACTACCAGCCAATAGGTGCAATATGAAAATTAACCCCCAAGCAAGATGGCGAGTGGGCCCCCTCCGCCCAGAGCCAGCCATGGCGGCACTTCACTGCAGGTGGCAGGGGTCCGGATGGCCGCCCCACCATGGAGGACTGTGCAGGCCGGCGGCAGTGCTGAGGCCACGATCAGTAACCAGGCAGGCAGGGGAGTGGGTGGTGGCAGCACCTGATGCCACCGGCAGAGTCCAGGCTGCCACCGGGGATGGTCAGGACAGACTGGCTGCTCCTGATGCTGCCCACTGGGTCAAGGCCGAGATCAGTAACAGGGCAGGCAGAGGAGGGTGGGGCATCAGTGCCTGATGCCTTCAGGGGGTCCAGTCCACCATGGGGGATGGGGCAGGCCTGACAGGCAGTGCCTGAGGCTGCCAGCGGGGTCCAGGCCGCCATCGGGGTCAGAGCAGCCTGGCGGGCAGCGCCTGACTCCACCTGCGGGGTACAGGCAGCCTTCGGGGTTGGGTGGGCAGGCTGCACCTGATGCTGCCCACTGAGTCAAGGCTGAGATCAGTAACAGGGCAGTCAGGGGAGGGTGGGGTGGCTATGCCTGACTCTGCCCTCAGGGGCCAGGCTGCCATCGGTGACATGGGTAGGCAGGGGTGGCCAGGGTCTCTGGGATTACTGTATGCTCCTGGGCTGCCTGTGCACACTGGTGGAGCAGGCCAGGGTTGAACATTTTAAAGAAAATTGGATGCCTGTGCCCCTGCCCACCGAACCCAGTCCCTGGGGAGGAGAGGAGAGTGGGCAGTTAGCAGGCACCAGGGCTTGGAAGGGACTGGGAGCAACCTGTAGGCATGCTACCAGGAAGAGGAGCTGAACCATGATGAGGCAGAAGGCTGGCTGATGGAGGTGTGCAAAGGTGTAGTTAGGCGGCTATCACTGGCTCTGAGCTTGGAAAGTGCATCGACAGTCTGATGGACTAAATTGCCTTTCTGAAGAAGGTGCATGAAGAAGAGATCGTTGAGTTGCAGGCGCAAATCCAGTACACTCAGGTCTCCGTAGAGATGGACATGTTCTCCAAGTCCGACCTCTCTGCCTGCTCATTGAGACCTGTGCCCAGTACAAGAAGCTGGCTGCCAAGAACATGCAGAATGCTGAAGAATGGTACAAGAGCCACTTCACCATGCTGACTGAGAGCACTGTCAAGAACATCTACGGGGTGTGAGAAGCCAAGGAGGAGGTGTCTGAGAGCTGCTGCCTGCTCAAGGCCAAGACCCTGGAGATGGAAGCATGCCAGGGCATGAACTAAGCTCTGGGAAAGCAGCTGGGAGAGCTGGAGGATAAGCAGAACTCAGGTGTTAGTGCTATGCAGGACACAATCAACAAACTAGAAAATGAGTTGAGAGCTACACAGAGTGAAATGGCATATTTAAAAGAATACCAGGACCTCCTCATTGTGGCTTTGGACATTGACATTGCAGCTTGCAGAAAACTCTTGGAAGATGAGGAGACCCGGCTCAGTTTCACCAGCGTAGGAAACATAGCCAGCGGCTACTCCCACAGTTCCCAAGTCTTTGGTCAATCTGCCTACCGTGGTTTACAGACCAGCTTCTACTTGATGTCCGCTAGCTCCTTCCCTTCTTAATACACCAGACACGTCCAGAAGGAGCAGATTGAGGTGGAGGATGCAAAAGCCGAGGAAGCTAAGGATGAACCCCCCCTCTGAAGGAGAAGCTGAAGAGGAGGAGAAGGAGAGGAAGTGGCTGACAAATAGAAAGAAGAGGAAGAGGAAGAAAGTGCCAAGGAAAAATTTGAGGATGAAAGGAGGAAGAAGAAGGAGGTGAAGGTGAAGGAGAAGATGCCCAAGAAGCTTAGGATGAGAAGAAAGATGAAGGTGCTGGGGAGGAGCAAGCAACCAAGAAAAGATTGAGCCCCCCTTTCCTTAATTATTTCAGAAGTAGTCCTCCTGAAACCAGGTCAACCTTGTCACCAACCAAGCAGTTGAGTTCCCGATACTATATGAATTAAGAAGTTAATATATGTAACATTCTGAGCTGACCGAGGTTGGACATTAAATGTTGTGCAATGACTTTTCTCCTTATGCAGAGTATCTGTTTGCTTTCAGAGTGGCTTCCTGGCTTGCTGCCAGTCTGTGCATGGTCCATGCTTATGAGTTCAGGATCTATGACAATGTGAATAATTCAGATGTTTACAATAAAAACACATGAATACATGAATCCACTAATGTAAATGTTAAACTTCATGGAAAAAATAGTCCTTTGAATCTTTGGTAGTTAGAAATTAAAGACCTCAAATCATGTGCAATAAACAGTAAATAAAGTTACACTGAATGACAAAAAAATTACATTAGGGGCCAGGAAACATTCAAAGAACTGGGGAACCGTTCCCAAATCAGGAAAGGGAACTCACAGGGTATATATTATTGCTATGAATACAGTATTTCCCACTACTTACAACATATACAATGTAATGTATTAGATGCCTTCCTACCACATGAAGTATGTATTTTCATAGAGTAATACTGGTACATATGTTATAGTTATGGCAGTATGTAATATCCTATCTATACTAATAAAAGGGTAATATGCTAATTAGACCATGAGACCTTACAGAAGTTCTTCCAGACAAAGCCATGGTGGTGGGGCCGAGGCAGAGGCGGTTAGGGGTGATCAGGCCAGGAGGGCAAGGCAGTTGGGGATGATTGGACTGGTAAGGGGGCCATTGGGGCTGAGCAGGCCGACAGAGGGGACAAGTTGGGGCAATCAGGTCAGCAGGCAGAGTGGTTAGGGGTGATCAAGCAATAAGGCAGGTGAGCAGTTAGGAGCCAGCAGTCCCAGATTGTGAAGGGGGTGTCCAACTGCCAGTTTAGGCCTGATCCCACAGGGGTCTCAGATTGGAGAGGATGCTAGCCAGGCTGAGAGACAACCCTCCCCTCCCCGCTCTTACGTGCACGAATTTTGTGCACCAGGCTACTAGTATTTGATAATTGATAAAGTCTAAAGTCTTGGCCAATTAGAAAAAATTTTAAAGTGTCAAGATTTAAGGGTAATTTTCTTACCAATTACACATTTTAAGAAATACTAAATATCTATTTTAGAAGGCAGAAACATAGTAAGTGGTATTCTTTTGTTAAACTATGAACTATACTAATGAAAATGTCTTCTATTTTATTATATACTAGAGGCCCAATATATGAAACTCATGCATAGTGGAGGGGGGGTGTCCCTCAGCTCAGCCTGCACCCTTTCCAATCTGGGACCTCTCAAGGGATGTTTGACTGCCCATTTAGGCCCGATCCCACCAGACAGTTGGACATCTCTTTCACAATCCAAGACTGCTGGCTCCCAACTGCTCACCTGCCTGCCTCCCAGGTTGCCTCTAACCACTTCTGCCTGCCAGCCTAATCACCCCCTAACCACTCCCCTGCCAGATTGATTGATGTCTAATTGCTTCCCTGCCAGCCTGTTTGCCCCCAACTTCCCTCCTCTGCTGGCCTGGTCACCCCTAACTGCCCTACTCTGCAGGCTTAGTTCCCTCCAACTTCTCTCCCCTGCAGGCCTAGGTCCCCCCAACTGCCCTTCCCTGCAGGCCTGGTCACCCCAACTTCCCTCCTCTGCTGGCCTGGTCACCCCTAATAGCCCTCCCCTGCTGGCCTGATTGCCTACAACTGCCCTCCCTTGCAGACCTGGTCCCTCCCTAGTCCCCTCCCCTGCTGGCCATCTTTTGGTGTCCATCTTATGTCCACATGGGGCCAGGATCTTTGACCACATGGAGGCAACCATCTTGTGTGTTGGAGTGATGGTCAATGTGAATATTACTCTTTTATTAAATAGGATAGAGGCATGATGCATGGGTGGAGGCCAGCTGGTTTGCCCTGAAGGGTGTCCCGGATCAGAGTGGGGGTTCCCTTGGGACGTGGGGCAGCCTGTGATGGTTTGCAGGCCAGCCATGCCCACCCCCCCCCCCAGCAATCCAAGCAAAGGCCCTGGTATCTGGGATTTATTTATGTTCTACAATTGAAACTTTGTCACCTAGAGTGGAGGCCTAGGCCAGCCAGAGCTGCAGAAGCTTAGCTTCCTCCATTGCCGGGGGCAACCCTAGCCTCTGCTCTCTCCAGCTCCATGGCTGCTGCTATTTCTGTTGGGATTTATGTAACTTCTATAATTGAAACTTTTAGCATTGAGTGGAAGTGTAGGCCAGCCAGGGAAGGTGGAAAGCTTGGCTTTCTCCATTGCTGGGGAAACCCAAGCCTCCCTCCTGCTCTCAGTGGCTGCAGGCATCTTGGTTGGGGTTTATTTTCATATTTGCTCCTGATTGGATGGTGGGTCTGGCTTGTGGGTATAGCAGAGGTATGGTCAATTTGCATATTACTCTTATTAGATAGAACTAGAGGCCCAGTGCATGGATTCATGCACTGATGGGATCCCTTAACTTGGCTGCAGGGATCTGGCTGAAACCAGCTCTCTGAAATCCCTGAAGGGGTCCTGGATTGCAAGAGGGTGCAGACCATGCAAAGGGACCCCACCGGTGCACAATCGGGAATGGGGAGGAACTGTAGGAGGGCTCTTGGGTGTGTGCATCTCATCTCACCCAGTCCTGATATGCTAGACCCCAGCAGCAAGCTAACCTACCAGTTGGAGAGTCTGCCCCCTGGTGGCCAGTGCCTCTAGTTGAAAGGTTAAACACTTAGCATAACTAGACTTTTATTATCTAGGATTAGAGGCCCGGTGTGAAAAATTCATGCATGGGGGCGGGGGGATGGTCCCCTCAGCCCAGCCTGCATCCTCTTCAATCTGGGACCCCTTGGGGGATTCTAAATGCCAGTTTAGGCCTGATCCCACATTGGGCCTAAAGTGTCAGTCAGACATCCCTCTCACAATCCTGGACTGCTGGCTCCTACTTGCTCACTCGCCTGCTCCCTGTCACTCCTTATTAGCCTCCCCCCTGTCTAGTCTGGTTGCCCCCAACTGTCCCCCACCCCTGCCCCACTGTCATCCTGGTTGTCTCTTACTACCCCCATCTGCTGGCTTGGTCACCCCACTGAACAATTTTGTGAGGGTGTGAGAGTAAATTTGCATATTACTTCTTTATTATATAGGATTTTATATAAGGACTTATGTGACAAATTCCTCTTAAAATTAGATCTCAAAATACAAACTTTATCTCTAGTTTTTAGATAATGAAAACTATGTAACTAATCTACTTATTTATTTGTTCATTCAACAAATATTTAACTCCTACAATAAATCAAGTCCTATTCTGGCTACTGGTGATGAAACAGTAAACCAGATCAATACATTCTGCTTGTCTGTTTTAGTAAAGGAAAAGACAATAAAAAAGAAGTGATATGGAGATTGGTCTGAACAAATTAAATGGAGTCCTGGGAAGGCTTCACTGAGAAGATGCCTTTTGATCAGAAAAAGTGAAACAAGGAGCTAGCCAAGTGAAGATCTGGGGGGAAAAGCATTCTAGGCAAAGGAGAGAGCAAGTGCAAAGAGCCTGAGACAGGGATAAGTTCAAAGAGCAGCAAGGCCTGCTGAGATGGGTATTGAATGAGTAGGAGGAAAGGAGGAAAGGAATTTGAAAACACAGGCAGGGAACCTGCAAGTCTGAGAAAGGAGAAGGGATGCTATTTGGAGTGTGATGAGAGCCTTGGGGATGCATGCTAGGGAGTGATGCCATCTGACTAGCATCTGAGATGGAGGTCTCCAGTCCAGTCTGCTGGGGTAGGGCTGGGAGAGGAGGCAGGCAACCAGCCAGGAGGCTGAGCAACAGCCTTGGCAAAGAGAGCCCAATGAGATTTCTTACTGACAAATATAATTCTCTCAAAAAGGCAGACAAAGTATGCGATACTACACATTAATAAGAGCAGAGATTCTGAAACAAATTACCTGCCTCTACTATCCGGAAGTTATCTGACTTATTTCACTTAGCCTGATGTCCTCAAGGTCCATCCATGTTGTTGCAAATGACAATATCTCATTCTTTTTAATGGCCAAATAATATTTCATGGTATATATGTGTAACTGGACAATCAGTGTGTTCATGTTGCCTGTGACTACTTGAACCAATTCAGCAGAGATAGGGTTGAATCACATATGAGAGTTTATTCCAGTCCTGCTGGCAGGATGAGAGAGCAGCAGGTCATCCACCAAAATCTGCTCTGACCCCCTCCCCCTCATATACTAGCTGCTTATACTGGGTAGAAGGACAAAGATGACATAGATAAGTAGGCAAAAGGGCAAATGTGCAATCTACAGATATGCAAAAGGGCTGGGGTCTTCAAAGGGCTAGTGACTCTGGTTTTTGGCTCAACAGGTTGCTAATCTTTCCATGATACTAGACAGCTCCAAATCGGGAGGAAAGGCTGAATTTCCAGGAGAGCTCCCAGCTCCTGTGTATAACTGCCATTAAGATTAGAATGTGCCTTCCTTTGCTATGCAGAAACTTTTTAGTTTGATGTTGTTCCACTTATTTATTTTTTATTTTGTTGCCTATGTTTTTGGTGTTAAATCCAAAAAAAATCATTGTCAACACCAATATCAAGGAACTTACTGCCTATGTTTTCTTCTAGGATTTTTATCTTTTCAGGTCTTACATTTAAGTCTTAAAACATGTCGAGTTAATTTATGTGGCTGGTGTAAGATAGTGACCCAGTTTCCTCCTTTTGTATGAGACTATCCAGTTTTTCCAGCAGCATTTACTGAAAAGACTGCCCTTTTCTCATTGTATGTTCTGGGCTTTTTTGCCATAAATTAATTAATTAATATGGGTTTATTTCTGGGATCTGTATTCTATTCCATTGATCTATCCACCACCATCCATCCTTCTCCTCCTGCAATCACACTGTTGGCCATGTCCATGAGTTCTCTATCCCTACCCCCACTTCCAACTGGGTCAAATGGGAGTTCCATTTTAATTTTTTGAGGAAACTTTACACTGTTTCCCACAGAGGCTGCACCAGTCTGCATTCCCACCAACAGTGCACAAGGATTCCCTTTTCTCCACATTCTCACCAGCACTTGCTGTTTGTTGATTTACTCATGATAGCCATTCTGACAGGTGTGAGGTGATATTGTAACTGGACAATCAATGGGTCTTGGCTGGCTGTCACTACTTGAGCCAATTAAATAGAGATAAGTTTGAATCGTATATGATCATTTATTCCAACAATGCTGGCAGTATGGGAAAGCAGCAGATCAACAACAAAAATCTGCCCCCCACCATAAGCCAACTGCTTATATTGGGTAGAAGGACAAAGATTACCTGGGGAAGAAAGCAAAAGGGATAAGAATGGGTATGCAAAATAAGCAGTTTACAGGCAATTGGGGCTGGCAGTTTTCAAAGATCTGGGGGTATGCAAAGGGTTAGGGGTATGCAAAGGCCTGGGGATATGCAAAGGGCTGGCACCTTTGACTTCTGCAACAAAATTGTTAATCTTTACATGATAATAGGCAGCTCATGGGCTGAATTTTCATGTAAACTCCAGGTCACATGCAACTCCCATACAGGTTAGAATGTACTTTCTTTAATTAGAGCAAAACAATCATGATTAACAGAGCATGATTAATATTTCTTATAATTATAGCTGGTTACCAATATTTTATTTCTGCCCCTAACAATATCTCATTGTGGTTTTAATTTGGATCTCTCTGATGACTAGTGATGCTGAGCATCTTTTTCCTACATCTATTGGCCATCTGTATATCCTTTTTGGAGAAGTGTTTATCCAAGTGTTTTTCCCCTTTTTAAATTTGATTGTCTTTTGGTATTGAGTTTTATAAATTCTTTGTAAATTTTATATATTAACCTCTTATCAGATGCATCATTGGTGAATATGTTTTCCCATTCAGTGGGTTGTTTTTTCATTTTATTGATGGTTTCCTTTGCTAAACAAAAACTTTAGTTTGATGTAGTACCATTTGTTTATTTTTTCTTTTGTTTCCTTTGACATAGAAGATATATCAGAAGAAATTATTGCTATGAGAAATGCCCAAGATTTTACTGCCTATGTTTTCTTCTAGGAATTTTATGGTTCTGAGTCTAACATTTACTAGTAAGTCTTTAATCCATTTTGAGTTTATTCTTGCTTATGGTTTAAGTTGATGGTCTAGTTTCTTTCTTTTTTGCATGTATCTCTCCAATTTCCCACCACCAATTAATGAATAGACTATCTTTAGTCTATTGTATGTTTGTGCCTCTTTTGTCAAATATTAATTGACTATAAAGGTGTGGGTTTATTTCTGGGCTCTCTATTCTCCTCTATTAATCTATATGTCTGTTTTGGTAGGGATTTTTTGGTTAATCCTCACCTATGTATATTTTTTCCATTGATTTTTAGAAAGAGTGAAAGGGACAGGGATAGCAGAGAGATGAAACATCAGTGAATGAGAGATACATGGATTGGTTGTTTGTCCCCTACATGGACCTTGACTGAGATCGGGGATCCAGCCTACAACTGAGGTACATACCCCTGAACAGAATTGAACCCAAGACCATCAGTCCTCGGTTTGATGCTCTAACCATTGAGCAAAACAGACCAAGGCTATATGTCTGTTTTTATGCCAGTACCATACTGTTTTTATTACTATGGCTTTATAGTATAATCTGCTATCAGGTAGTGTGATTTCTCCAATTCTGTTCTTCTTTCTGAAGATCATTCTTGCGATTTGGGGTCTTTTGTGGTTTCAATAAATTTTTGAAACATTTGCTCTAGTTCTGTGAAATGCATCATTGGTATTTTCATAGAAATTTTGTTGATTCTGTAGATTGCTTTGGTTAGTATGGATATTTTAATTATGTGAACCCTTTCTATTCATGAACATAGTATTTGTATCTTCCTCAATTTCTTTCTTCAGTGTGTTATAATTTTCTGAATACAGATCTTTCATATCTTTGTTTAAATTATTCCTAGATATTTTATTCTTTATGAAGCAATTGTGAAATATATATATATATATATATATATATAATTTTCTGATAGTTTATTATTGGTGTATAGAAGTGCAACTGATTTCTGGATATTTATGTTGTATCTTGCTACTTTATTGAATTCATTTATCAAGTCTAGTAGTTTTTTTGGTGGAATCATTATGGTTCTTTCTATAGAATACCATGTCATCTGCAAGTAATGACAATTTTACTTCTTTTCTTCCAATTTGGATGCCTTTTATTTCTTTTTGTGACTAGTACTTTCAGTACTATGTTGAAATAGGAGTGGTGAAACCAGACAACCCTGTCTTGCTTCAAGTCTTCAGGGGAACTCTTGTATTTTTTGACCACTGAGTATGATGTTGGCTATGCGTTTGTCATACATGGCCTTTATTACATTAAGATATGTTTCCTCTATTTCACTTTGCTGAGAGTTTTTATCATGAATGGGAGCTGGATTTTATCAAATGCTTTTTTTCACCTATTGATATTATTCTGTGGTTTTTTATCCTTTAATTTGTTCATGTGGTACAACATGTTTGTTCTTTTATTGATATTGTACCAACATTGAAGCCTGGAATAATTCCTCCTGATCATGGTATCGGATCTTTTTAACGCATTGCTGAATTTGGATTGCTAACATTTTGTTGAAGATTTTAGTATCTGGGAACCAAGATAGCAGTGTAGACAAATGCTGGTAAATGCGACCGCCCATAACATCAAGATTACAGCTAAAATATATAACAGCCATCATTCTGAAGCGCCTGAAAGCCAGCTGAATGAAAGTCCTACAACTCAAAAAGTAAAGAAGAAAGCACATTGAAACTGGTAGGAGGGGAGGATGCGTGGACTAGGCTGGTCTGACACCCACATGTGGGTATTTTTTAATCAGGGGGGAGATTGTCTCGCAGAGGCTGCCAGTGAGAAGCAGGGGGTCCCAGTCCCACACCAAACTCCCAGCCCAGGATCCTAGAACTGTGAGGAGAAGTCCCTGTAACTTTGGGCTATAAAAACCAGCGGGGATTGTGGCTGAGTGACACAGGGGCTGCTGGAGACCCAGAATTCCTTTTTAAAGGGCCAGCACATGAACTTATTCAGTCTTAATCGCCCTGAGATCTAGTACCAGGCAGACTTGGGGGACACAGACACATATGTGGAGGAACTGAATTGTCTGGCATTAGGGCATAGGGACTGCTTTCTCCCAGTGGGGGTCCTCACAGGGGTCATTATTCCTGTGCTAGAACCTCCCCTGTCATAGGGCTGACTGGCAGCCATTTTTGAGTCCCATCAGCCTGGCTCACACTGTTTGCTCCACTCTGGTGATTTCCTGAGAGCATTACCCCATCCAGTTGGAAGACCCACTGAAGCTGTTTGCAGCTGCTTTTACATATGAATGACTCAGACTTCAGACTTTGCTAAAATCTCTCAAACAAGCTGCAGCTGAAGTGAATATGTTCCATATCTTTTGATAAGAGGCCCAATACCAAACACCAGCACCAGCCTGTCTTGTTTCATAGCTGGGCCTCACCTGGGCACTTCCTTGCCCCATCTATGGATCTTTATGTAGCTCTGTCAGGTGGCCCTAGGCAGTGGCTTACTTTGTACCTCCTTGGATGCCCTAGAATCAGTGCACCAGGTGGAAAGCTTCAGACTCTAGCAGATTACAACTCTACATATCCACAAGGGGCAGACTCAATGAGTGCCAAAGCCCCATGAAGCAAGTCTGTTCCATAGGGGTGTCTACTGCACAGCAGCTCTCCCACTGTTGTTGCAGCTGGTTTTCACAGCTAATTGGCCTGAAGGTCAACTCCTTCCAGTGATACCAACAGCAATCACGACTCAACTGTAACAGGAACTGTAACAGGACTGTGCACACAGGCCACATTGGGGTGCACCTAAAGTGCCCAGCTCAGGTGACAGGGGAGACTGAGCCACTGAGAACTATAGGACACCTATTACACATGGCCACTCTGCCAATTCCAGAGACATAGAAGCTCTACCTAATACATAGAAACAAACACAGGGAAGCAACCAAAATGCAGAAACAAAGAAACATGTCACAAATGAAAGAAATGGAAGCAAGCAAACTATGGGATACAGAGTTCAAAACAATGGTTATAAGGTTACTCAAGCATTTTTTAAAAACCTTTATTGTTGAAAGTATTACATAAGTATCATTTTTCCCAATAGGATCTTAATGAGAGCTTCAAGGGACTTAGTGAGACTTTTAAGGATCTTAGTGAGAATGTCAAGGGCATAGAAAAGATCAATAAAAAATTAAGTATTCAATAACTTAAATAAAGAATAATTTACAGAGATTCAACTGTAGAGGAAGGGATTCTGATAATAAAATCAACAATTTGGAATATGAGGAAGCAAAAACATCCAATTAGAAGAGGAAAAAGAATCCCAAAATATGAAGAAAGTGTAAGGAGCCTCTGGGACAACTTCAAGTGTACCAACATTCATACTATGAGATGCCAGGAGAAGAGAGAGAACAAGATATTGAAAACCTATTTGAAAATTAATGATGGAAAACTTCCCCTACTTGATGAAAGAAATAGACTTACAAGTTTAGGAAGTGCAGAGAGTCTCAAACAAGAGGAATCCAAAGAAACCACACCAAGATATGTTATAATTAAAATGCTAAGGGTTAAATACAAGAGAGAATCTTAAAAGCAGCAAGAGAAAAACAGTTGGTTACCTACAAGGGAGCACGCATACCACTGTCAGCTGATTTCTCTACAGAAACTATGCAGGCCATCCCAGAGGGAGTGGCAAGAAATATTCAAAGTGATAAAAGTCAAAGATTTACAACCAAGATTACTCTCCCCAGCAAAGCTATCATTTAGAATTGAAGGTCAGATAAAGAGCTTCACAGACAAGAAAAAGCTAGAGTTCACCACCACCAAACCAGTATTACATGAAATGTTGAAGGGTATTCTTTAAGAAGAGGAAGAGAAGGAGGAGGAGGAGGAGGATGAAGAGGAGGAGGAGGAGAAGAAGGAAGTGGAGGAGGAGGAGGAGGAGGAGGAGGAGGAGGAGGAGGAAGAAGAAGAAGAAGAAGAAGAAGAAGAAGAAGAAGAAAGATAGAAAAAATATGAACAATAAAATGGTAATCCTATCTAATAAAAGAGGAATATGCAAATTGACCATCACTCCAACACACAAGATGGCTGTCCCCATGTGGTCAAAGATGGCTGCCCCCATTTGGACACAAGATGGCTACCACAAGATGGCCAGCAGGGGAGGGCAGTTGGGAGGGACCAGGCCTGCAAGGGAGGGAAGTTAGGGGTAACCAGGCCGGCAGAGGAGGGAAGTTGGGGGCAACCAGGCATGCAGGGAAGAGCAGTTGGCAGGGGGGGGACCCAGGCCTGCAGGGAAGAGCAGTTGGTGGGGGACCAGAGACCAGGCCTGCAGGGGAGGGCATTTAGGGGTAACCAGGCCTGCAGGGGATGGCAGTTAGGGGCAAACAGGCTGGCAGGGGAGCAGTTAGACATCAATCAGGCAGGGTAGTGGTTAGGAGGTGATTAGGCTGGCAGGCAGAAGCAGTTGGGGGCAATCAAGAAGGCAAGCAGGTAAGCAGTTGGGAGCCAGCAGCCCTGGATTGTGAGAGGGATGTCCGACTGCCCATTTAGGCCTGATCCCGGTAGCATTGGGCCTAAATAGGCAGTCGGACATCCTTCGAGGGGTCCGAGATTGGAGATGGTGCAGGCTGGGCTGAGGGACACACCCCCAATGCATGAATTTCATGCACCAAGCCCTTAGTAAATATATATCTATCAACAATTGAATTTAAAAATAAAAATAAATGAACAAGAAATCTAACGAAGAAAATAAACTGGTGAATAAAATAGTATATATCTTTCAACAATTGAATCTAAAAATCAAAATAAATGAACAAGAAATCTAACAAAGAAAATAAACTGGTGAATAAAATAGAATTTGAGGCATGGAAATGAAAGACTGAAAAATCATAGAGGGAAGCAGGTAGAGGGTGTGGGAAGAGTTTAATCAAAGATCTTACTTAAGGACACAGACAGGGTGGTGAAGGCCTGAAGTGGAGCAGGGCAGGAACCAGGTTGGGGAAAGGGGCGGGCAACAGGGGAGGGAAAAGGGGACATCTGTAATACTCGCAATAACAAAGATTTTTAAAACAAGAGAATAAATTTCATTTTGGTACATTAGCATACAACTGATGAATAAAAAGAAAGATTTTAGCATCTGTGTTCATCAGGGATATTGGTCTATAATTTTATTTCTTTGCTGTGTCTTTATCTGGTTTTTGGAATTAAGATAATGCTAGACTCATAAAATGAGCTTGGGAGTCTTCCTTCCTATTGATTTTTTTTGTTTTGTTATAGTTTAGGAAGGATAGGTGTTATTTCTTCTTGAATACATGGCAAAATTTACCTATAAAGCCATCCAGTCCAGAGCTTTTGTTGTTGGGAGTTTTGTTTTGTTTTTCTTCTGCTTCAATTTCACTAGTTGTAATCAGATTCTCTCAGTCTTTCTGATTTAGTTTTGGAAGATGTATGTTTCTAGGAATTTATCCATTTTTTCCAGATTGCCCAATTTGTTGCTATATAGTTGTTCATAATATTTTATTTTAATCCTTTGTATTTCTTTGGTGTTTTTCATATATTATTTTATTTATTTGGGTCCTCTCTTTTTTTCTTCATGAGTCTGGTTAAAAGTTTGTCAACCTTGTTTATTTTTCCAAATCATCAGCTCTTGGTGTCATTGATTTATTGTATTGTTAATTAATTAACTAACTAATTAATTAATATTTGAGAGAGGAAGGGAGAGGGAGAGAAAGATAGAAACATCAATGATGAGAGAGAATCATTGATTAGCTGCTTCCTGCATGCCCCCTAATGAGGATTTTGCTCACAACCAGGCATGAGTTTCCTTGACTAGAAACTAACCCAGGACCCTTCACTCCACAGGCTGATGCTCTATCAACTGAGGTGAACCAGCCAGGGCATTTTTTTTTCATTTTTTAATATTTATTGTTGAGAGTATTATAATTGTCCCTCATTTTCCCCCCAAACCTCCCCTCCAGCGAGTTCCCACCCCACCTCAGGCCTTCACCACCCTGTTGTCTGTATCCATGGGTAATGAATGCATTTATGCACATAAGATCTTTCCTTAACCTCTTCCTGTTCCCTCTCCACCCCCCTGCCTTCTGAGAATTGTCAGTCTGTTCCATTTCCATGCCTTCCATTCTATTTTATTCACCAGTTTATTTTGTTCATTAGTGTCGGGGGCAGCCCCAAGCAAGACACTGAGCATTCTCTAAATCTTTGTGCCAGCTGAATTCAAGGCACCTGGAAAAACCAGGTCTTGAAAAACATATTCACCAATGTTATCAGCTTGGCTTACTTTGCCTCAGGTGTCTGGGAGAGGGCCTTGATACGTAAATGCAGGCTTGCCTCAGGAATGGGTGAATGAATAGGGCCTGGGCTCACCAAAACTCCTTTGATCCTAATGTTGGAGAAACCCCTTTGTATTGTGGAATATAAATAAACACAGCTTCATGGGCTCAGCCTACTTGGCTGTTTTTCCATGAGAGGGAGAACAGATGCCCACCTAGCCCCAGCTTTTTAATCCTACTTCTGTGTCTTCTCTTCTACAGTTCATTTTTCTTCATCCTCAGCTCCTCTGCTCAGAAACTCAACCCAGTCTCTCTCCATGCTGGATGTGGGAGAGAGAGGAAAAAACACCCCTGATACATTAGATTTCTTATTAATTTTATTTTTTTAGATTCAGTTGTTGATATATATGTATTTATTGCCTTTTTATTGTTTACTGAAGGGGCAATGCATGAAATTTGTGCAAGGGGGCTTGACTCCCACCCTGGTGGTGGCTGCCTCGGCCCCCACTGCCTCAGTGGCCACCTCTGCATTGGCCCCCACCTGCCGTGGCAGCCAGGGGGCTCTGCTGCCTCTGCCTCAGCCCCCACCACCACGGCTTTGTCTGGAAGGTCATCCGGAAGGATGTCTGGTCTAATTAGCATGTTATTCTTTTATTATTATAGATTATTATAGGTAATTTTGATCTTTTTATTCTTCTTCTTCCTCTTCTCAAAAAATATACTTCAGCATTTCATGGAATACATTTTTGGTGGTAATGAACTCCTTTAGTTTTGTCTTGTCAGTGAAGTTCTTTATCTGACCTTCAATTCTGAATGACAGCTTTGCTGGGTAAAGTAATCTTGGTTGTAGAGCCTTGACTTTCATCACTTTGAATATTTCTGTTCAGAAATCAGCTGACAGTCATATGGGCATTCCCTTGTAGGTAACTGACAGCTTTTCTCTTGATGGTTTTAAAATTCTTTGTCTTTAACCCTTGGCTTTTTAATACTGATGTGTCTTGGTGTTGTTGTCTTTGGGTTCCTCTTGTTTGGGACTCTCTGTGCTTCATTGACTTGTAAGTCTATTTCTTTCATCAGGTAGGGAAAGTTTTCTATCATTTCTTAAAATAGGTTTTCAGTATCTTGCTCTTTCTCTTCTTCTGGCACTCCCATAATCAAATATTGGTATGTTTGAAGTTTTACCAGAGGCTCCTTACACTATCTTCATATTTCTGGATTCTTTTTTCTTTTTGCTCTTCTGATTGGGTGGTTTTTTGTTTGTTTGTTTGTTTGTTTATTTTTCTTCCTCATGTTTCAAATTGTTGATTTGATTCTCAGGATCCTCTACTATTGAATCTCTGTATATTATTCTTTATTTAGTCAGTGTATGCTTACTTTCTGATTTTCCCCCCTTCCCCCCACTTTTTTTTTTCTTTTTTGGCATTCTCACTAAGATCCTTGAAAGTCTTACTAAGTTCCTTGGAAGTCTCATGAAGATATTTGAGTAACCTTATAACCTTGGTTTTAACTCTATATCCAGTAGTTTGCTTTGTTCCATTTCTTTCATTTGTAACATGTTCCTTTGTCTTTGCATTTTGGCTGCTTCCCTGTGTTTGTCTCTATGTATTGAGTAGAGCTGCTGTGTCTCCTCCAGTTGGTAAAATGACCTTGTTTATTAGCTTTCCTATGGATCCCAGTGGCTTAGCCTCTCCAATCACTTTAACTGGACACTCTAGATGCATCCCTTGTGGGCTGTATGCACAGTCTTGTTGTAGTTGAGACTTGACTGTTGTTGGTGTCACTAGAAGGAATTTACTTTCAGGCCAATTGTCTATGAGGACAGTGGGAGAGCTGCTCTGCTTGAGATAGTCCTATAGAGACACCCCAAGATTTACTTCAGTGGGCTTTGGTGCATACTGAGTCTGCCCCTTGAGTGTGCTGCTTATGGGTTTGTAGAGTTGTAATCTGGTGTGATCTGTTGCTTACCACTGGGTGCACTGGCTCTTGGGTCTCCAGGGAGATGCAAAATCAGCCTATTGGCTAAGGCCATCTGGCAAGAGCTACAGAGAGATCTCCAGATTCCTCCTATTTATATCCACTTTATAAGTGCTCAGATGAGACCCAGTTGTGAAGTAAGGTAGGCTGATGCTAGTGTCTTGGACCTTTTTTTAAAAAAAATAGGTTTGGGGTTCCCTGATCCAGCTGCTGCTTTTTTTGAGAGATTTTAGCAAAGTGTGAAGCCTGAGCAAGGTGGGCATTCATATGCAAAAGCCACTGCACACAGGTTGGGTGGAGCTGCAAACTGGAAGGGATGGGGTCTCAGGGAATCACTAGGGAGGTGCAAACTGAAATGGCCACCCCTTGCTCCTCACGGACACCCTCCAGAGCCAATCTCCCTCCCAATTAAAAAGCAGCACACATGTGTGCCAGTCCAGTCTGTCCCATGCCTCTACCCTCCTACCAATCTCAATGTTCTTTCTTCTTTACTTCTCTAGATGTAGGACTTCCATTCAGCCAGCTTTCAGGTGGTTCTGGATGATGATTGTTCTATAATTTTGATGTGGTTGTGAGAAACAGTGAATATAGGTATTTAATTATGTTGCCATCTTGGGTCTTCCTGTGTATTTTAGATTTTATTTCATTTATTTCTGTCCTGATCTTTTTATTATTTTCTTCCTTCTACTCACTCTGAGCTTTGTTTGTTGTTCTCTTTCAGGTTCCTTTAAGTATAAAATTAGATGTTTATTTGAGCTTTTTCTTGTTTCTTGAGATAGGCCTGGAATGTTATGAATTTCCCTCTTAGAGCTCCTTCTGCTGTGTTCCACAGATTTGGGGTGGTTGTGTTCTCATTTTCATTTGTTTCAAGGTTACTTTTGAATTCATACCTTGATCTCATTGTTAGCCCATTCAATGTTTAGTTACAGGTTATTTAGCATCCATGTCTTTGTGTGTTTTTCCATTTTCTTTTTGTGATTGATTTCAAGTTTTATAACATTATGATCAGAGAATGTGCTTGCTATGATTTCAAACTTCTTAAATTTATTGAAACTTGTTTTGTGTCCTAACATGTGGTCTATTGTAGAAAATGTTTCAGGTGAAATGGAAAAGAATGTATATTCTGTTGCTTTGGGGTGGAATGCTCTAAAGATATCAATTAAGTCTATTTAATCTAGTGTGTCATTTAAGGCTGCAGTCTCCTTGTTGATTTTCTGTCTGGAAGACCTATCCATTGATCACAATGAGGTGTTAAAATCTCTTACTATGACTATTACTGTCAATCTCTTGCTTGATGTCATCAAGATTTGCTTTACACATTTAGGTGCGCCTGTATTGTGTGAATATATATTTATAAGGGTTATATCCTCTTGTTGGATTGATCCCTTTAGCATTATGTAGTGTAGTGTCCTTCTTTGTCTCTTACTATGTATAGCCTCAGTTTTAAGGTCTATTTTGTCAGATATAAGTATTGCTACTCCAGGTTTTTTCCTTTCCATTTGCATGAAATATTTTTCCCCATCCCTTTACTTTTAGTCTGTGTATATCTTTCCTTTTGAGGTGTGGCTCTTGAAGTCAGCATATACCTGGGTCTTATTTTCTTATCCACTCAGCTACCCTGTCTTTTATTTGGAGCATTTGAACCATTTAAATTTAATAAATAAATAAAAACCCTCAACTGAGGATATTTTTTCATTGATTTTTAGAGAGAGTGAAATAAAGAGAGAAAGAGAGAGAGAAATATTGATGTGAGAGAAACACATCGATTGGTTACCTTCCATGAGCCCTGACCAGGGCTGGGGCTGGGGAGGAGCCTGCAACTGCAGTACATACCCTTGACCAGAATCAAACCTGGGACCCTTCAGTCCACAGGCCAACGCTCCATCCACTGAGCCAAACTGACTAGGGCAGTGGTCGGCAAACTCATTAGTCAACAGAGCCAAATATCAACAGTACAATGATTGAAATTTCTTTTGAGAGCCAATTTTTTTAAACTTAAACTTCTTCTAACACTTCTTCAAAATAGACTTGCCTAGGCTGGGGTATTTTGTGGAAGAGCCATACTCAAGGGGCCAAAGAGTCACATCTGGCTCCTGAGCTGCAGTTTGTGGACCACGGGACTAGGGCAAATCATTTAAATTTAAAGTGATTATTGATAGGCAAATATTTATTGCCATTTAATTTTTTGAACTATGTTTCTTTTTTATCTTCTGCTTCTTAAATTAAACCATTTGACATTTCTTATAATACTGGTTTAGTGGGAACAAATTCCTTTAGCTTTTTTATGTCTAGGTAGTTTTTGTTTCTCCTTCAATTTTAAATGATAGCCTTGCTGGGTAAAGTAGTCTTTGTTGTAGATACTGGTTTTTCATCACTTTGAGTATTTCATGCCAATTCCTTCTGGCCTGAAATTTTTCTTTCTTTCTTCCTTTTTAAAAAATTAATTTCAGAGAGGAAGGGAGACAGAGAGATAGAAATGTCCCTCTACTGGGGAGCAAGCTGAAAGGAAACCCAGGCAAGTGCTCTTGACCGGAATGAAACCTGGGACCCTTCAGTCTATAGGCAGATGCTCTATCCACTGAGCCAAACCAGCTAGGGCTGGCCTGAAATGTTTCTGTTGACAAATCAGCTGACATTCTTATGGGAGCTCCCTTGCAGGTAACTAACTACCTTTCTTTTGCAGCTTTTAGGATTCTCTCTTTGTCTCTATTGCTTGGAATTTTAATTATGTTGTGTCTTGGTATGGGACTCTTTGGATCCATCTTGTCTGAAACTCTGTGTGCTTCCTGGACTTGTATTGTTTCATTCACCAGGTAAAGGAAGTTTTGGGACAGTATTTCTTCAAATAGGTTATTGATCCCTTGCTCTCTCTCTTTCTGGTACCCCTATGCCATGGATGTTGCTATGCTTCACGTCCCAGAGTTCCCTTAAACTAGACTCATTTTTCTGTCTTACTTTATTTTGTTGCTCTGATTGGGTGTTTTTTCCACTTTGTGTTCTAAATCATTGATTTGATACTCTGCTTCATAGACTGTTCTTTTCAGTGTATCATTTTAAAAACTTCTTTATTATTTAAAGTATTACATATATCTCCTTTCCCCCCACTGACATCTCCTCACACACTACCACTCCCCAGCACAGGCCCTCACCCCCCTACTTTGTTCATTGGTCATGCTTATATGCATACATGCAAATCCTTTGGTTGATCACTTACCATCCCTCTCCCATTTTTCCCTGCCGTCCCTCTGAGGTTTGACGGTCTACTCAATGTTTCTCTGTCCTCAGATCTATTTTTGTTCATCAGTTTATGCTGCTCATTATATTCCACAAATGAGTGAGACCATGTGATATTTTTCTTTCTCTGACTGGCTTACTTCGCTTAGCATAATGCTCTCCAGATCTATTCATGTTGTTGCAAATGGTAAGAGTTCCTTCTTTTTTACAACAGTGTAGTAATCCATTGTGTAGATGTACCACAGTTTTTTAATCCCTTCATATGCTGATGGGCTCCTAGGTGCTTCCCACATTTTAGCTTTTGTTAATTGTGCTGCTATGAACATAGGGGTGCATATATTCTTTCTGATTGGTGTTTCTGATTTCTTGGGATATATTTCTAGAAGTGGGATTACTGGGTCAAATGGGAGCTCCATTTTTAATTTTTTGAGGAAACTCCATACTGTTCTCCACAGTGGCTGCACCAGTCAGCATTCCCACCAGCAATGCACGAGGGTCCCTTTTTCTCCACATCCTCATCAGCACTTGTCATTTGTTGATTTGTTCTGACAGGTGTGAGATCGTAACTTGCTGGCATTTTGATTTGCATCTCTTGGATGATTAGTGACTTTGAGCAAGTTTTCATATACCTCTTGGTCTTGTGTATGTCCTCTTTCAAAAAGTGTCTATTTAAGTCTTTTGCCCATTTTTTTATTGGATTGTTTATCTTCCTTTTGTTAAATTGTATAAGTTCCATATACATTTTGGAGATTAAACATTTATTAAATATAACATTGGCAAACATGTTCTCCCATGCAGTGGGCTTTCTTGTTGTTTTGTTGATGGTTTCTTTTGCCGTGCAGAGCTTTTTATTTTGATGTCATCCTATTTGTTTATTTTCTCCTCAGTTTCCATTGTTCTAGGAGATGTATCAATAAAGATATTGCTATAACATATATCTGATATTTTGCTGCCTATGAATTCTTCTAAGATTTCTATGCTTTCCCATTTTACCCATTTTGAGTTTAATTTTGTGTATGATGTAAGCTGGTGTTCTAGTTTCATGTGTTGTTGTTGTTGTTGTTGTTTTTTGCATGTATCTGTCCAATTTTCCTACACTATTTATTGAAGAGACTATCTTGACTCCATTGTATGCCCTAGTCTCCTTTGTCAAATATTAATTGAGCATAATGGCTTGGATCGATTTCTGGGTTCTGTTCAGTTCCATTCGTCTATCTGTCTGTTTTTGTGCCAGTACCAGGCAGTTTTGAGAACTGTGGCTTTGTAATATAACTTGATATCTGGTATTGTGATCCCCCCCAAATTGTTTTTTTCTCTCTCATGATTGCTGCAGGCTATTCAGAGAGGTTTTTTTTATTATTTCATATGAATGCTTGAAGAGTTTGTTCTAGGTCTGTGAAATATGCTGTTAGTATTTTAATGGGGATTACATTGAATCTATAGATTGCTTTTGGTGGTATGTACATTTTAATGATGTTAATTCTACCAATCCATGAACATGGTATATGCTTTGACTTATTTATATCTTCTATCTTTTCTTTTTACAACTTCCTGTAGTTTTCTGAGTACAGATTTTTTACCTCCTTAGATAAGTTTATCCCTACGCATCTTAATTATTTTGTTTCAATGGTAAATAATATCGTTGTTGTTGTTTTTAGTTCCTCTTTCTGTGATCATTATTGGTATATAGAAATGCCATATATATCTGGGTATTAGTTTTGTATCCTGCTATGTGGCTGAATTCATATACTAAATCTGGTATGTTTTTATTGAGTCTAGAATTTTCTATGTACAATATCATGTCATCAATGAATAATAACAATTTTACTTCTTTCTTTCTAATTTGGATATCTTTAATTTCTTCTTCTTATCTGAATGCTATGGCTAGCACTTCCAATACTATGTCAAACAGGACTGGTGAAAGTGGACATCCCTGTCTTGTTCTTGTTCTTAAGGGAAATGGTTTTAGTTTTTGCCCATTGAGTATGATGTTAGCTAGAGATTTGTCATATAAGGCTTTTTAAATATTGAACTATGATCCTCCCTCTATTCTTACTTTGCTGAGAGGTTTTATCAAAAAGTGTGTTGGACTTTGTCAGATGCTTTTTTGCATCAATTGATAATGATCATGTGGTTTTTGTCTTTCAGTTTGTTAATGAGATGTATCACATTTTTTGATTTGTGGATATTGTACCAGCCTTGCATCCCCAGAATAAATCCCACATGGTCATGGTGTATGATCTTTTTAATGTATTGCTGGATGTTATTTACAAGGATTTTGTTGAGGATTTTAGCAACTATGTTCATCAGGGACATTTGCCTGTAATTCTGTTTCTTTTTAGTGTCTTTATCTGGTTTGGGGATTAGGGTAATACTGGTTTCATAGAAAAAGCTTGGAAGTATTCCTTTCTCTTGACTTTTCTGGAATAGTCTGAGGAGGATCGGTATTACTTCTTCTTTGAATGTCTGGTAAAACTTCCCTGTGCAGCTGTCAGGAAATTTTTTGACTACTATTTCAATTTCATCAGTAGTTATCAGCCTTTTCAGGTTCTTTTATTATTACTGATGGAGTTTTGAAAGCTTTTATTTTTCTAGGAATATGTCCATTTTATCTAGATTGTCTAGTTTGTTGGAATAGAAGGAGGAGAGTTGTTTGTAGTGATTTTTTTAAACAATCTTTTGTATATCTGTGGGGTTGGTTGTCACTTCACCTCTTTCAATTCTGATTTTATTTATTTGGGTCATCTCTCCTGTTTCTTGATGAGCTTGGCTAGAGGTTCGTCAATCTTGTTTATCCTTTCAAAGAACTGTTTTTTGGTTCTAATGACTTTTTTTTTTGTCTCTGTGTCATTTATTTCCACTCTGATCTTTATTATTTCCTTTCTTCTACTAACTCTGGGCTTTTTTTTTTGCTACTCTCTTTCTCTTTAAGTTGTAGAGTAGATAGCTTATGACCAGTTTTTCTTGTTTCTTGAGGTCCACATGTAGTGCTATGAACTTCCCTTTCAGGATTGCTTTCATTGTGTCCCATAGATTTTGGATTGTTGTGTTTTCATTTTTGTTTGTTTCCAAAATGTTTTTTTATTTCTTCTTTTGTCTCTTTGGTAACCCAATCATTGTTGAATAGCCTGGTATTTAGCTTCCAAGTGTTCGAATTTTTTTTTTTGTAGCTTATTTTATGCCATAATAAATAATATTATGCCATTGTGGTCTGAGAAGATGCTTGGTATGATTTCTATCTTCTTGAATTTGTAGAGACTTTGCCTGTGTTCTAATATGTGATCTATCTTTGAAAATGTTTTCTGTGCACTTGAGAACAGTGTATATTCCATTGCTTTGGGGTGAAATATTCTGAAAATGTCAATTAATCCATCTGATCTAGTGCATCTTATAGGATTGCTGTTTTTTTTTATGATTTTTTTCTATAGGATTTATCCAGTCATTTCAATGGGGTATTAAATCACCTACTATAAGAGTATTGTTGTTGATCTCCCCCTTGGTATTTTTTTTAATGTATTTGGGTGCTCCTGCATTAGGTGCATATATATTTACCAGAGTTATATTCTCTTGTTGACTCGATCCCTCTAGCATTATGAAGTGGCCTTCCTTATTTCTTGTTATGGTCTTCACTTTGAGGTCCATTTTGTGAGATTAAAGTATTGCTACCCCAGTGTTTTGTTTTGTTTTTTATTTTTCATTTCACTGAAAATTTGATTCTATGTATTAGGTAAATTGGCTATGACTCCTAGTCTTGGTAAGGTGTCCCTATGTAGTAGGTGTGCTGTGGGACCCAGTGGCAGTATCCTTGAACACCTGAGTTGGGTGTTCTAAGAATATCCCTTGTTCACATTTGTGGGCCCTCCTGCTGTAACTGAGTCTTGTTTGCTATTGGCCCATTCATGCATGGACTTCATCCTCAGGCTGGCTGACATGAGGCTCAACCCCAAACATAGCAGCCTGCATGATCACATGAAGTAGGTCACATAAAGGTGCTGATCACATGAAGCAGAATTTGCCTCAGCAGGGATGGTGCCTGCCAATATCCTATTGTGGATATGCTGTTTGTGACAATTATAGCATTCTGTTCTGTTGTCTGAAGCTGGCCACTGCCACTTAGTGTATTGGTTCTGGGCCTTGTTGGAGGGACTCTGGTGCAGGCCCATGTCAGATGCTGTCTGTGAGTGGCCCTTAGCAACCTTTTTGGAGTTATTAGCTATCCTCTACTGTGGCTCCATTTGCTGGGCCTGGATGCATGTGGAAAAGACCAAACGGTGCACAAGATCTGTTTTTTACTAGCCCAGGCCCAGTAGCAGGTTAGGCAAAGACTCAAAGCACCCAGAGATACACCTCTGTCTATAGGCTGTCTGTCAGGCTCAGTAACTTAATGAGCCTCTAGCTGTAGTCCTCAGCAAGGCATCAGCTCCACTGGGTGTGGCAAGAGGTATACCAATAAGTGGAGCTATTGTTTTCCCACCAGGCTAATGCTACATGGATGGGGAAGCTCTGCCTGACAAAGATGGCTTCTGCAATATGGGGAATGACTCAGCACAGGGATCCAGGCAGAAAGGGGTACTCTCAGCTTTCTCCCCAGAGCCAACAACCCTGGGCTTTCCTCACACAGCTCTAGTACACTCTGCCCTCCCTCTGCCAAGTCAGTGACTGCAAACAAAATTTTGTGTGTTGGCCCTTTAAGAGAGTGCTTACATTTCTAGCTATCTCTCCCTGGTAATAAGAAATCCCACTGCTTTTCACAGCCAGATGTTATATGGGCACCTTTACTGGTTCTGGTGCTCTGGGCTAGGGAGCCTGGCTTGGGGTTTAGTCCCAGACTTATCAGGGGGAACCCCCTCAGAGCTGAGATATCCCACTAGAAATTCAGCTCCTGCCTAAGGGAGCAGCCAGTCTTCTCGTACTCCACCCTTCTCAATGTAAAGCTTTGGTTATAAGGCTTCTATCCAGCTGGTCTTCAGTTGGTTATTCAGGATGGGTTTTCTATGTTTTAGTTGTAATTCCAGTTTGGTCCTAGCAAAAGGTCAGTGTAGCTTCCACCTAATCCAACACTATCTTGAAATCTTGTTATTTTCTGTTGCATCCTGGGCATTTGGGTTATGATGTTGGGATACTTTCAATCCTATTTAAATAAATTTTAGCAGGCAGTCACCTTGTTTAGATTTAGTATATAGGCTCTGATGTACTTTTGTGGGCTGTTGTGCTAATGGCAGTGTTGTTTTCCAAGCCCTTGAATGTTGTGTTAATCTGCTTCCTCCTTTTGGCACTGCTGAGACTTCTGATCTCCTCCTTATTGGTGCTACCTACAGGGCCTGAACCCATTCCTTGGGCCACCTTCTGCATGGAGTGGGGAGAGCCAGAGTAGCTGGGCCTGAGCCCTTCATTCCACTGGTATAGGACAGGGCGATACCAGGTTTTGCTGGCATTGCCCCTGTGGGTAGAATGCCTGCCTTGCTGTGTTCCAAGTGTATCTTGGGCATTGAATGGGCCAGTAATTTTCATGTGGACCAGCCCAACTGTTAGTGCCCCAGGTATGCATGGGGGGAAAGGTGGGTCAGGCCATCAGAACTTTGAAGCTGCCACTCTGGGCCGATCAGATTGCCAGCCCCATGGCCTGGTTGTGAAGCAAGGGTTTGTAGCCCCTCTAGATCTCCATTGGGCTTCCCTTTCCTAGTCCTTTGGCCTTTGTGTGCAGACTTTTCTTGGGATTTATGTCTATGCCTGTTGACAGTTCTGGAATAAAGTTTTCTGCAATGCCCAGCACAGACATATGTGGGAGGGAAGAAAAAAACCCAGGAACTCACCCTATTGTCACTCTAATTCTGTGTTCTCTGATCAGTCCCCTCCTTGTTTCCAGTATTCTGAGCCCTTTTATCATGGTCTCCTGGGGCAGATATTTGTATTAGAGGGCAGGAGCAAGGAAAAGTGTGTCTACACCATTTGGTTCCCTGTACTTAATTTAAACTACCTCAGAAACTTTTGAAATCAGACCATACATTTATTATAAGTCAGTGTTATCAATGAGTGTAATACTTCATTATATGATGGTGTCTAATAAATTTAAACATGATGAATTAAAATATGATGATCATGACTTTATGACATGATGACATAGATCCACTTCTTTCCACTCCTCCCTGCTATGCACAACTGTAAACCCTGAAAATAATACAAAAGAAAACTCTGAAAGGTTGTAAAAGGAAATGGAGCTGTTTGCACAGGATGGCACAACCAATACTGGCATCCTGCAGCCACCTACCCATCCAGACCCAGTGTCTTCCATCCCTAATGCAGCAGGAGAAGGCATCTCAGGTAGATTCAATTTTCCTTCGGCATGCTCAGCAAGGGAATTAATTCAATGGGGACTTGGTCAAAAATAGACAACAGGAGAAATACTCTTCTTCTTTGCTGGGTCTGGGATATTCATTTTCCCCAGATATCCTGAGTGTCAGCTATCTGTCAAGTGAAACCCAGCTACAGTAAGTAATCTGATCCAAGGAGCTTTGTTGTGTCCCCCACTCCCCCAGCCAAAGGCAGCAGACAGAATGGACAGTCCTCTAGTCCCTGAGGCAGCATCAGGAAGGAGCCCCAGAGGCACCAGATAAACCAGGCAGACCAAAATAATAGCTTCAGACCCACGACTCACATTTCCTAATGAGATGTGTAAGTGGGCACGGCTGGGTCATAGGGGAGAAAACAGAGCCTGGAAGAACCTGCATGAGGGCTTCCATGCCCTCGCCTTCCTCAAGGGCCACACGGCACCAACAGCCCCAGAAGCAGCGGTGCAGCAACAGGATTGTGAGGTTTCTGCCC